>OY728145.1:1591424969-1592674969 GCA_963277665.1 Viscum album | reverse complement strand
TATTATTCAAATTCACCTCCTTGATTTACTTATTATTCCCCTTGAAATATTCAATCTCTTATGATCATTGAACATTGAATTTCCCCTAAATTTTTCATTTCATTTATCATGAATATTACTATTGTCTAAATTGTATACAATATTAAATACAGTGAATAATTTGAATGTTGTCCGATTAATCTGTATATTTTACTCCATATAGATATTAGATAAGGAACATTGTTAAATAAATTATTAGATAAATGGGGAATGTTTTGGAGTGGTACAACATGGACGGGGCCCGATAATAGATAGCCCCTCGATGCATCGGTTGTCTCATGGGATGAGTCATTTGGATAGCCACCTTAAATGGGTTTTTTCCCTATATTTTATAAACCATATTTTGAAAGTTATTTATGATAAAGGTATCACATACCTAGGAAACATGGAATCCAATAATTAATCATTTCCTTAATTTATATTCTGATATTATTCATCCATGAGATTTTTCGTAGACATATCTATAGATGAATTTCAATTTTAGAATTTAATTATTATTAATCCATGAGACAGTGTGTCGACATATCTATTGATACATTTCATTTTCAGTTCATTAATTAATGGCATGTGTTTTAGTTTCATACCTTTCCATATTTATTTTTCCGTATCTAGTTATTTGAATGGAATGTGTTGCCAGTTATTACCTTTCCATATTTCTTATGTACTTTCATTCAGTTTATAGATTACATGGCATGTGTATTCAATTATTTACCTTTCCATATTGACTATTCTCATTGATTAATTATTTCTTCCACTATATTTTTCTATTACTGATCATTTGAGATCACCTTTATTATGTTTCTTTCCCAATTAAACCAAGAATCATACTTTGAAAGATTTTTATGGATTTTATTAGATGGATTAGTGTTATACTCATAGTTATTTATTTAGAAATAAGAAAAAAATATTTTGTAATAAATGTATTCATTTGTAATACAATTCTCATTTATGTATCTAGTTTACTATGACTATTAAATTGATCAGTCTTTCAAGGCTTGATTACTTGTAATCATGCCAATGTATTTAGTAGTAGACACCAGCTTTAGGCCATCTAGGGTTGGGTCACTATATTTGGTATCAAAGGAAGTTTAGTAGAAACCTTGGGAAATGGATTTAGGAAAACCTATATTAGAAAACATAACACTAAGTTATAATTTGAAGAATTATATATGAAAACCCTATAATTATGATAAAGTTTAAATTATGTGGGTATTCCTAGAAATATGTCCCTGTCTAGATACTACAAGTGGAAGTAGTTCTGGAACATATGTACCTTGAAGTAACAACTCTTACAAGGTGTTCCAAGTTTTACTTGGGGTAACCTAGTACACAACAATGGGCCTTATTGTGCACTTGGTTTGATGCTCCCATGGGATATTCATAGGATAATACAATTTTTATTTATAAAACATTTTGAAGGATTTGTATACATAATAAGTAACCTAGGTTAAACCTAAGGATTTTTAGATTAAATGTAAGGTGTCATGATTAGGGGTCATACAAATAATATTATGGATAATACTTAGACCAATGAAGGTCCTATGGATGAGGTATTTATGTATTGAGGTTGTATTGAGAAACTTAGTTAAAATGTATTTAGATATTGTCCTAATTTCAAGGATGTCAATCATATTTACATTTAGAAGTTATATTAATATGGTTTTAGAAAATGAAAACATATAAATCGGGTGACAACCAATCAAATTCGGCAAGGTCGCGGGCCTTGAACCCATGACTGAAGGACGATAAGGTTTTCATACCGACCACTAACCTACACAATGTCCATGTTAATTTTTATGGTTTTTAGTGGAACAATTTAACGAATAAATATTAATGATGAACCAGTAGTAACACTTTTTATGATTAGAAATTAATCTATTAATGATATTTGTCTTGGAAGTTAGTTAAAGACAAATATTAAGACTTGAAACTATTTTATAGGCCTTGTGACCCTTTAAAAGTTTTTATTGGTACTTGAGGCGTAAAAAATAAATTATTAGTAATTAATTTATGGGATTAAAGGGATGAATAATAATTTGATCGAAGCATAACCAACTGTTAGGATTTTTAATATGAAATGAAAACCTACCAAGTAGGAATATATCATTATATTCTTGCTGAATAAAATAATTACTCAACATTAGTAAAATAAAAAAATGTGTTGTAATAATTCCTTAATTCCTTTTGAACTAATGGACTTATAAATAATCTTATATTTATGGATTGGAGTCACTAGAAATTCCATTAATCATTAACTTGTTTTTGATTCATAACCTTATTTACTCCTTATAAATATTTATGCTTCTCCTCTAAATATTTGTCTCTACTTGTCACTGATGTTCTCTTACTTAGAGACCTAGTTACATGGTATTCCATGTGACCTTTTTTAATTTCAATTATATCTTTTCTAGAGGATGTTTCATGAACTCTTCTCACGATGTGGGATTTCGAAATAGGAGATATCAAAAAATATATTACCAAGATTGTGTTTAAATTGTGAGGATTAAATTTAAATAAGGTGGGTAGAATGTGACTCCCTGAAAAACTAAAGTAAGAACCTTGTATTCAATGGTGTGTATGACAAATTTAAAGACCCGACACCAGTTTTACGAATCTGGTCCTTTATTACATTAAACTAGAATGATTACAATAAAGTAATATCCTGAAGTAATGAATAGTTTAGTAGATTTTGAAATCCAAATACATACATAAATTCAATATTTAAACTTCAAATCAAAAACAACATAAAAGTAATGTTCGGAACATCCATCACTCTAATATTATCCATGAAATTCAATCATAATATACCTCTTCATGTAGAGAAAAAAATGGAACATAAGAAAGGGTGAGCTCATATGCGCAGTGAGGGAAAACATTACAGTGGAAGATAACATAAACATTATACATGGTGAATAACTTAAAACACATGCCTTTAAAAATAAAATTGAACATAACATGGAAGGAATATGAGCTGAGTAAATATTTACATAATAAAACTTAATCATCGGTATTCTACTAGTCGACCCTACAAGTCAATCATAATATAACTCTTCATGTCCTGGGAAAAATGAAACATAAGGAAGGTTGAGCTCATATGCTCTGTAAGGGAAAGAATTGCAGCAGAAGATAACATAAACATTAGGCATGGTGAATAATTTAAAACACATTCCTTTAAAAATAAACTTGAAAAAAACATGAAAGGAACATGATATGAGTAAATATTTCCATAATAAAACTTAATCATGAGTATTCTACAAGTCGAATAACCTCATGAAATATTAATTTATAGCTTCATAGTGAGAAAATTTCATATGTTGGACATTATGAAACATACAGTCAAGGATTCATCCAAAACATCTTAAATTGATTATGTCCTCATCCAAAACCATATCAAAAAATGGGAAGGCCTCAGCCATTTCCATATCTATTTGTCTCATGGTACCTACTGATGCATCGAGGGGCTATTTCGGGCCCCACCCATCACATAATAAGTCCAAAGCATTACTCGTGTGAATTGGGCTAAACAAAAACAACATATACATTCATATTGAAACTAACATATGAAATGTAAATAACTTTCCCTAAACATTAAACATAAACACTAACCATTCGGAGTAAATTGGTGAATGGTTTTAAGATAGAACATCCATAGTAAAACTAATCATAAACCATTTAATTAAATATGGTAGAGGATATCATAAAATATTAATCCGAATAATACATAATAATAAAAAATGGTGTTGAAACCGATGAATATACACTTATAAAATCATCGAGTAATTCTTGAGATAAATACCCTTTTACTTTGAAAAGAATAGTTGTTTTGGAAAATTTTTTGTATAAAAGCATAAATTTAGTAAGATAGTATTTTAATATTGTGATTTTATAAGGATACTCTTTGGTAAAAATATATTACATTGTGCCATTAAAATATATATAACAATTTGATAAATTTCCTAGAATCAGGCTTATATTTCTGAAATAATTTTGAAGGTTATTTTTAAAACGTGTAACTCCCATAAAATAAAGAGTGATAATGGTTTTTACACATACATAGAAAATTCACACTGAATTTATGATTTTACATAATAATAATTAAGAATTTAATTGGGATTAAGAGAGACAAAGAGTAACCCGAAAGAAAATGGAGGTTCAGGTAGAAACCCTTACCTTAAGTCCGAAGGTGTTCCTCACTTGATCTTAATGAACATAATAATCAAATTTAGGTTCATAAATTAATGATTCCAGAACCTAATTTACATGTAATAGATTTATTATAACCTTATTAGGTTCATTCATGGCATTTTTATCAGTTAAGAGATTCAATTTCATTGTTTTGGATCATTTTCTTCTTTGGTTTTTATGATCGATTTACTTATATTCATGTATCGATAAACATGTATTATGAGAATTTTTGTCCAGAATGGAAGTTTTATGTTATTAGTGAACTAGGGTAATGGAACATAATCTTTTCTTCACTAGTATTCATTTTTTATCTTGTTCATAGGATTTTTTTTAATATATGGATACTTATTAATCAATACTTCCAAATGCATGTAACTAAATATCACAAAGAATAAAATAATTTACTTCATTTTTAGAATCCCTTTCATGGTCATATACTATAGACCTATGGTAAATGTAACCACATGAACTCAATTATATCTCACCATATATTAGAGGTTTTTAAATTATGGTGAAGGCTTATCGATACCAAGTTGGGAGACTATATCCTATAGTATCATCATCAAAATTACCACTAATAACAAATAAATCCATAACCAAAATTAAATTAGTGTAAAAAATATAGAATTATAGTGGAAGAAAACATAAAAATAACATTCCCATGGTATAAAAAATGTTATTTATACAATAAAATATCTTTGAAAAAAGTTAGATCCCCTAATGGGGAGATTTGAAGTAATTTATAAATAATCATAAATAAAAATAAAAGATGATGCAACTATTATCATTAGCATCGCCTAATTCATGTTTCTATAACCCTCACAAGCTCTTTCATATCATTAACCTATTCTTGGTCTGCCTTCAAAACTGTCCTAATAACCATAATATCTACACACACCCAAGTGTTCATGCAGTATGTGAGCATAAAACTCAGTAGGCCACCACCAATGGTTTACCTAAAAAAACTAATATATATATATATATATATATATATATATATATTCATGGATGTAATAAATAAAATGTAATTCATAAACATAACCGGAAGACACTTTTTATTCCACTTGTTATTCAAACAATTGCTCTAACTACTACCTCATACCAAAGTTGAACAATTACAAAATAGGGTGATTCTCATATGGTCTGAATGTAACATGGGACTAAATAGTCCATCTCTATTCATTAAAATTCAAAGTGAATGATCTGTCATTGTACCTAACCCCTATATGGGTAATGAGCTATTAGTGAAACAAAAACAAAGTTGAATGAGCTATAATCATACATAATACCCCAAGGTGAACGATATATGATTGAATATCAATATTGTGTGAACCATGAATCACCAAAATAAAACACTTAGGAATATAATCCACCATCATTTCAAAATATTCTAGTTATTGATCTACTAATAAAATGATCATAATGGTGACTAATCCATTATTGTATCACAATTTAAAAATTTATGATATACCACCACAATAATTCCTAAGTTAAATAGACTGTCTCTATATTATAATCCCTATGTGGAAAATATGCCATTGTAATATTCCCCTTGAAGAATTATCCATATCATAGTCAAAATATTTGGGTGGATGATCTATTGCGGAAATAATCCCCATGGAGAATGAATTTTTTCCTAGTCAATGATGAATCATAACTAGAAAACCCCATAGTGAATGATCTATCTTAAAATAAAAATATTAAGGGTGAAAATATATATCTCTAGGTAAATGATGTACCACTAATATATAACCCTGAGGTAAAATATACATAACCAAAATAAAATCTCCAAGTGGATAAGATTTTATCAAATTATATTACTTTAGTGATATATGTATCACCGAAGCACTAATTGCATGTTACTAACTAGGGTGGATGATCTACCACTAGTATACCAACCAATGTAAACAATATACCATGGATAATACACACATGGTGAATGATTAATCACCATAAGAATAACACTAGAAGTAAATGAATCATCACTATAAACACACACAAAATATCAAATCACATTGCTATGGAAAATGAGTTATCACATTAGGAATTAGTATTTTTTACTCAATTACTCGATAGTATACCTACACCCATGACATTGTACACTAAATAAAAAATAATAAAACTAAACCATCCTAGGAATGACTCCCAGTCCAATACCTTCCATCAAACTATAAGAGTATAACTGAAGGTAAACTCATCATATTAAATCCCTATTAGAAATATAGATCTCCATTTATCTTAAACTAAACACAAGTCCATTTTTCAATGGATCACTTAGAAACCACATAAAAGGTTTATGGCTCACACTATGGACAATCACACTGTTCATTCTTCCATTCCCTATATATCAGGTAAATTTTCCATTTTGACCTAGAAATTCATGGCCACATATTCAATACTTCAGGTTTATAGGACGTAACATCATCTAGATATCTTATCCCATCACTTCAAAAACATGAAACCCCTCTTGGTTCCATTTTTATTTTTCCTTACACACAAACCTATACACAAATTGAAGTGTCCAATACTATCAAATGAACCATAGGTTCACCCCTAGTCATTCATATGTGTATGAATACCATATCAAACAAGACTTATTTATGTCATTAAAGCCCTCTGTCATATATGGAAACCATCATTTGGTTCTGAATTTCCCATTATCAAAGAATCTTATATATGTGATATAGTTATCAGTGATTATGTATCAATGTATAGAACTTGAGGACTTATGATGAGTCTAAAAATAGTATTTGTACTAAATCACACAAGGGAACCCACCTATAATTCTATATCTTGATCACAAAAACTATATTATTAATTTTTACAATCTATACAATATATTAAAGACAAGATAAAGTGATAATAGTAGAAACTAGCTACCAAAATCCTACAGTTATACCCTTAATAAAGCTCACCTTATCCTCATCCAAGTAATATTCAAGAATGATTATGATCCATGGGCCTATAACTCAACCAATAGGATCCATATTAATTTAAACCAATACATAAACATTTTAAAAAATAATAATTTACCATTTTTATTAGGATATAATTTTGTTAAAACTCATTGGTTGATGTGCCCTCACCAAAACATCGAGAAACATAGTGATGTATACTCCTAACACACCCTTGAGTCCAATACAAAAAAATATCCCAAAACCAATAAAATTCATCAACTAATTAAATTATGATTTCTTAAAAAACCCAAGAATAAATATGGAGGTCAGTTTTATTTAGAAAAATAGCATGAGACTACATGTTCTCATTCTCTTAGAGCATCTTCTCTCATCTATAAATAAAGTCACTATGGTAATGTAATGATTTCACTATATCTATATGAATTAGGGTTAAATACATAAATTAAACCCATTAGAACTATACGATAAAATATGGAAGAAACATTGATGAATAAGGAAAGTGAATTCATTTCAATCATCATGAAGAATCAGTGCACATCATCCTAAATAAATACTCTAAATTAGTGGGAAATTACTAGGAGAAGTATTTAGCCCCCCCTCCAAACAAAATTCTAGGAGGAGACACCATCGAGTGGAGGTATTAAAATAGAGCCTTAAAAATATCCATATACTCTTATAAAATGAACTATATAGAGATACATTGTGATGTGCTCCATGATTTAATGACCCTTTATAGGGAAACATGAAAAATCACACCTAACATTTTGTGATGTGAATATACACTTCATGCAGTAATGATCCACTCCATAGAAAAACCTAATAATCATTGTACATATGTTTTGGTATGATTTAGAGATTCACAATAAAGTGTAATAATATTGTATTGTAATAATTCTCTGATATCCTGAACATATACTGATAGAGGGAATTATAGGATGATCATATGCATCATGTTTAAATGAACTTGTCATGGGAAACATTATAAATTGACCCATTAAATTATGGTGAAACACCCTCCATTTCATAGGGACACATAGTAAAACGACCTTCCATTATGGTGTGAATATCCACTTTCACTAATATTAATTCTTATATAACCCTTGTTATATCTCAATACTGTAAGTTGTGGTGTGTGCATTTACATGCGGCAGAATTTATTCCCAAACCAAGGCTGAATACCCCAAATTATGACTCTTGAACTTTAATAAAACTTCTAACTTCAAAAAACATGAAAATATATATAGTTTTATAAAAATTTAATCAAATATGTATCTTATAATATGTTTGTTGTTAAATCCAACCAATTATAACATTTCTCATTCCTTGATAGTCTTATCATGCATCTCTCATGATCCATACTAGTCAACGAATCCAGTTGCACAGTCCTATTCTTAGTCACTCACTAGCAAAGGTCATTCTAGAACCACAATAAAAGTAATGAAACTATCAAAATATAGTGGGTCGTATTTTTTATTACATGAATATTACATCATTTTTAATATAAATGACATAATATTGATATATCCCATGATCCAAAGGTTTAGTATCTTGGGAAAATTAGTCTCATACATAACTTTTACATAATAAAACATAAAAATTATTTAAATACTTGTTATTTATCCACCTAAAATATATCACATTATCTTCAATATATTTAATCACCTGACGATTTACATCAGATAAATGTGTGAGCTAAAATCTTGGTAAGGGGTGGTATAAAATAAAAGTAATGAGAGACTTGAATCAATAGTACATGAGTGAGTATAATAAACATTTTCATACCTTATAAATAATCTTATCATCATAATAATGAGGGAAAACGTTTAATAAAGTCATGGAATGTTTCATATTCATAATTATAAAAAATTAAAACATAGTGGTCAAGTACTTCACGTATTTGTGAACAAATCAAGCATCATGTTCATGCATAACATATGTGAATGAATAATTACATAATAATTATGTAAAAATACAAAATCATGTTCATGAATAATAAATATAATTGAATGAGATATATCACATTAACCAATGCATTATAGTTCTATATAATTCTAGACCCACCCATCATGTCATAAATACTCATAATCATGCATGCCACCTGAAACATACAATAATCATATTCATTAAATAAACCCATGGAAAGGAATGGGTTTTATAAGGATTTAATATATAAAACTTCAAGGAATAATATTTGGGGTTACCAAATGAATAAGGTAAATAATATTTTGGAATAAAACATCACCATTATTGATTGTATAATATGCAACTCAAGAGGATTCAATGCGATGTTTTTGGAAAATAAATCAATTTTGAAGAATCTATTAAGTAAACTAAGAAATAATTTTGGTAGGATAAAAACATGTATATTCTAGAAAACAAAAGGTAGAGTATAGTGAAAATTAATTTTGTGGACATTAATGGAATATTCATAATGAAATGATGTAAAATAAGGATAACCCAAAATCTAGGAATTGGGTTCATGAATCTCCTTACCTTAAAACCCGCTTTATTTCTTCAATTTTCCAAATACTATATAATAAACATATATTTATTAAAACATTTAAATATAAGTGTATTATGTTCATTTATATAACTATTAATCCATTATAATTATGATATTATATTTTGTAATATTCTTCATTAAATGTAAATTGTTTTGATATCATGTTTTAATTAAATTATCCCATCTTGTTTCGATTTCTCTAGTGTTATTGGAGGTTAATTATACATAAGTAAAATTAATTATAGAAGACTAAAATAATTCTAATTACTTATTTATATATTATATATAATTCATGAAATCTATCCATGAATGTGGTGGTGTTCAAAGAGTTGATAATGTCTTTATAGTCGGTTAACAGACCATTAACGAGACATTGTCCAATAAAGAAGAAATAGAAGTATGAAATATAAATGCATTATAAATGTAGCTATTACAATAGATTAACTTAATTAATATAATCTAAAAATAATATTCATTTAATATTATAATATTTTGGTTTTAATTGAATAAACCAAAAGGTAGAAGAGTAGTGGAATGTGAGAAGATAAGTTGATGAATACATACCCTTTTCTTGGAGTTTTCTCTTTTATATGGCACCAAACTCCTTTGATGCTTTAGGTTGGTTTGCTGAAAAAAATACGTAAGGATTATAATTGGATTAATTGAGGGTATTTTTTCAGAAAATTGTATTTTATAATTGTATTTTAATTTTTTTTCCAAGGGAGGGTGAGGGGTTATTCATACTTGGGGAGAGGGGTATTTCAAGGATAAAATATTGAATAAAATATTATGTCTAAGGTAAAAATTTAAATAGAGATAATTTTTACATTTTCAATAATATATTAAAAAAATAAAATGGATTTATGACTTTAAACCCCTTTATAAATCTAATTAAAAAGTGTATTAAAAAGGAATGTGGAAAAAAAATTGTGATTTTAATGCAATGCATTAAATTTAGACAATGGAAAACACATTTTAGGTTTGTAAGTTAATTTTATTATTTTTAAATGTCCCATTTATTGTATTAAATTTATTTTGGGTATAAATAACAAATTTATTATATATTAAATAATTGTTTCATCTTCATTATGTCATAAAACGTGTAGTATTTGAATAGCAATTTTTTACTATTCACATAAAAATTGAATTATTTCATAAAATTACCATCTGAACACCCTTGGAAAATTTTTATATGTTGATTATAAAAATTACCTTCATTTTATTAAAATAATTTTATAGTTTCGGTAATTTTTATTTTTCATTCAAAAATTTTAATTTTTAAGAAATACATTAAAATAAAATTTATTTAAAATGTGCATATATTTTCTTAGAGTTTTAAATAATGATATTTATTTTATGGAATTATAATATTTATATTTTTATATTAATCATGATAAAAATTATTTACATTATATTTTATTATTTTTAGGTGAAATTATTATTTCAATGGTCAGGTTACTATTCCAAATAGTCAGGTTGCTATTCTCAATGGTCATATTATTATTCCAACTATCACATTATTATTACAAAGGTCAAATTACTATAAAAATAGTCACATCACCTTCTATCAATTCCTCTTCATTATTTAATTTAACCTTCATTACAATTCTTTCCAAGGTTCTATATTTTCCATTTCTAAAATTTTAATTATTTTTCTAATATTTTGTTTCTTCAACATAGTGTTGTTCATTGGAGAGATGATTCTAATAGATTGAAAGAATCCAAAATTTTCCATTTTAATTATATTATTTTTTAATTTTTTCCATTTTAATGCTTGGAATTTTCATTGGTTTGATTATTGCCTAATGTAACGATATCAATAAATTAAAAAAAAATTAGTTTCTCTTTGTGATTTATGTGCATAATACTATATAATATAATATAACAAAAATTTATTTACAAAAAAAAAATTTAATAAATTCTGGTTTGTTGCACCAAAATCATGGGTGATTCTTTATTTTCTTCATTATAACACTATTCATCGCTTAAATAACTTGTTCTGTTCCATATCAGAGTTATCATGCCTGATCACACATAAAATGTGCCAGTGAGTACCCCCACTAAACCAACTATCTCCAAAAACCTAATATCCCATGCACAGTGAAACTAACTCAAACAAAAAACTCCAGGAATATTCCCCAATCCTAGATTAATTAATTAATTTCAAATTTTCTTATGTTATACGCTATCAATTTACATCACTGATCCAAGTAATCCATTTACTTTGTGGTGTTATACACAAGAATCTACAAACACACCCAAGATCCTACCCCAATAGTCTGAGATTTAGTACTTAACCATAACACAAAGCCTTCCTTTATCATACATGTCATCATACTATTGCTAAATAAAGACATTCTATAGACCTGGTCATGATACCAATTAATTTCCTAAAAATCATACCCTATCATTGCTATATAACAAAACCCACAAATCATAATCCTTAGTTACTAAACATATTAAAATTATCTAATCCTCATTGATCAATACCCTTATCTAGGTATTTTTAATTTATGGTCCATAACCCAACCACTTGCCTCCAAGCACCATTTAAAAATGGAAACAACCATAGTATTGGGTTTACCATCACAACAACCACAATGGATACCGTTATTTTTCTAAAATGAGTACTTTAGACACATACCATATATGGTGTTTTCCCCACCATCATACTTTTGTGTCATGAAACTACATGCACTGATCAACTAAATTTCCACAATCAGTCAAACACTGATAATCATGAGACTTTCTCATACTATATAACTAGACATGTTTCAGTAATTTTACATTACATTCTATTATATCATGGTTCTATATGAAACCACTATCCAATTTCACCATAGATAATCCATTGCAACATCTGGTTTTGACTGACTTGGAATTATAATAATAACTTGGGCCTTATTCAACCCATAATGATATGATGTATAAAAAGGGTTTCACTTTATTACATTTCAAGGGTATTTTTGAATTAAAATTTTAGAGAATTTGAAAAAACTATTAAATATAAAACCATTACAATAAAAATTGGACACTTCCACTCAATATATATTTTAAAAAAATATAATTCTTAAATTTAAACTAATTTTGTCTTCATAAACATGTTCTCTTCTTTTAAGATAAATCCCCATAATGGAATGATATACATTTATATTGATCCTACTAAAACTTAAGCTTTCTAAAAATCATCTAAAAAATTTTTATGATTACAAAAATAATATTAAATAATATAAAAATAAATAAAACTCATTAATCCATTTGAAATTCTTGAAAACTATAAGAAAGTTTTACTTTTAAATGATAAAATTTTGAGGTCAAAATAATAATTTTCATAATCATGAAATAAACATAAAATCCTAGATTTTAAATAAAAAAATTATAAAAAATCATAATTGAAAAATCATAGATATTAAAATTACTTAGGAAAACATGAGAAAAAAATAAAACATACCATTCACCATTAGAAGATCATAAACTTTCCATAAATCATGAGTTCATTTTATTACCATATGAAATAAAAATACTTAGTTTTAATCCCATTGAATGAATTGAAAAACCATGTAGGTAGAATGGTACATTATCCTTACAATCAAACACATAATGGAATCACCTAACTCAGTAATTTGCATTTCTATTAGGAATAACCTATCACTGGTAACCTCCATCACTTTACTCAATGCATTGGAAAGCTACATCAGGCTCATCCATCATCAGATCTATATCTATCTCACCTTTCATTCATATAAAAATTATAATAATCATAAAATTAATAAAAACAATTATCTTTAACTTTACCCATAAAATTAATTTTATTTTTATTTAATTCCATGATAAAAAACAATTTTATTTTTCATATAAAAGTGAGAAGAAATTTTTGTTTCCTAGAGAAACTTTTTAAAACAAATTTTCCCAGAATATTGAGAGAAATATTTTATTTGAAAATAACCATGGAAACTTATAATGGAATATTGGTAATTAATAAGTACTATGATAGCGGGAAAAGATGTTCATACTGTATATGTTAAAAAATCTTTTTTCACTTTTTTAAAAAATTAAAAATTATTCATATGGAAAATATTGAAAAGTTTTCCTTTTAAACCATTGTAATGAAATTAAAAAAAATTAAAATTAACTTTATAACCATTTTAAACATAAATAATACTTTCTTGAACTAATTTTTAATAACATTTACATGTAATAAAAATAGTTGAAAGGAAAACAATAAAATGATATTTTCAAAATCAAGTATTTTACCTAGAGTCAGACTCACCTTGTACAAACTTTAAATCCTATATAAAGAATTTATATTAATTATAAACTTGTTTAAGAATTTATTTGGTTTATTCCTTTATCATTATATATTTTATTTCATTTACCATGTATTATATAGTTACTAACAGATTAATTTTATGCCATATATTTTGAAGATGTTGGGTTCATAATCCCAAAACTACATCAGTGGGTTTATCGTGATTAAAGTGTAAATTTTTCTGAAATTTCTAGAATATTTATCATGAAATAATTATAATATATATACATTAAAAAATATATTTCAATCATCCAATAATGTTATTTGTGAAAAATTAATTTCATTGTTTCGTGGAGGTGGTATTACAAATATATGCATGAGCGCTGTTATCATTTTTTAATAGGTGGAAGGGTAAGAAGGAAGATAATATATTATATTTAAAGAATAATAATTATGTATTTAATATAATATATATTTATTAAATCCATAATAATAATTATCCTTGTATGGTGGTGATGAAAAACTAAACGCATCGCTTTGTAGAGGAGGTATACCACAAGTATGAACAAACGATGGTTTCGTTCCCCATGGGATAGAAAGGAAGATGAATTCGGGTTTCACAATAAAAATAAAAATAATTATATAGTATAGATACTAATTTTATTATATAATCAGTGTTAAAAATATTTAAATGAGTTAGAATAACAAATAAACAAGAAACACTCAGTAAATAATTATAATTCTTTATAGGAAAACCTTCCTTGGTTTACCCCTTAATCCTACTTATATTGGTATTTTTGTGAGAAAAAAAACATATAAAACATTTTGAGGGATTTTGGGGGGATATTTATGTAGGTATTTTATGATATATATTTCTTAATATATGTGAGTAAGATATTAGAGGATACTCCTCTTTATCAGTGGGTAGAGGACACACATTGAATTACTTAATAGTTTTAAATATAATTATATACTTTCTCAAGTAAAATAAATCAAAATGGATATTTATTTGAATAAAAATAATAAAAGGTATTAATTTAATCATTCAATATAATTTACATAGTTTTTGGAGTCATTTTAATCATTATCTTTTGGTTTAATTCCTTTATAAACCCTTTTTAACATTAATTGTGGTAACATATTGTTTAGCCTTTAAGGGTCATAAATTTACTTCTAAAGTGTAATGTAGCTCAAAAATGGTTTATGGATGAACTTTTATGACATTTACCATCTACCTATCCTCTTGAGAAAAATTTATATTTTAAAATCATCTAATAGAATATTATTTAGAAAAATCTCTTTATAAAGTCATTTTTATGACTATTCATTTAATTATATTTCAAAGACATCAGGGCAGCAATAAAATTATAATATAAACACATTTATCATAATTTATACTTTATAAATAACTATTAAATTCATGTAATACCATAATTTACCTAAAATATATTAATTTTTATTTTTTTTAAATCATTTTCCATGATTTTTCAACTGTTTGCAAAAGCACTCTATTTATATTGTTTAAGCATTTAAGGTAATTATATTATCACTAAAATATTAAATAAAATTAACATAATAAAAATATATTATTAATGTTAAAAATAATATTTTATATTCCTTAATATCAAATTTTTATCCCTATGAAAAAATATAAGGGAAATTAATATCAAGAGAGTGACATTTTTTGTATTTCTTCTTTACTAAAAGTAATATAAATGTCATTATCAAATAAAAATGGAACTAAAATTTCATATATTAAAATTTATAATGTATATGGTATAATTTATATTATAAAATGAAATAAATTTAAGTGTTTGGTTTATTCTGATACATTATCCCATATTTTTAACAATGTTTTATTGTTTTACCCATACCATGGTGAAAAATATTTACCATTGTTACTATTCATAATGACAAAAAATAAAAGAGACTTATTAAAAAATTTGGAACTCTGAATTAAATAAATGGAATATATTTTTCATTATTAAACTTATATAGTTGGAATACATAAATTTTAATATAAATGTGTAAAACAAAATGAAAAATAGTTTTTAGAAAAATGCATTTTTAATCTAAAAAATGAACTTACATCAAAATAAATTATAATTATTAATATTATGGAATTAATTATATAATTTATAATTAAAATATAGTTATTTTAATTTAATATAAAATTCAAAACGTAATGGTACTATTCAATTGTTTAATTTAATAAAAAAAATGATAATTTTACAAAAATTTACATTTTTCACTATTCACTTAAAAATCAATCTTTTCAGAAAAATACAAAAAATAATCTTAGAAATACTATATAATGATGATTTATAAAATCATCTTAATTTTTTAAAAATATATTTTTCTAAATTATTAAGTAATTAATTATAATATTCATGCACGAAACGCAATAAAACTATTTTTGAAGAAAATATATTTTTGAAGCATAAAATGACTTTATTCTCATTTCATTCCTAATAACCATAATTAAATGAATTTTCTTTAATTAAATTACGTATATTATATAATTATTTATTTATAAAAATTTATAAATATTGGAAAATTTATTCCATTAATATAGAAATACATTGCATATATAAAATAGTTTTATGAAAAACATAACATTTACCTTTAAAATATTTTTTCATCTTTTAAAACTAATTAATAATTAATATTGATTTCTCATTTTATAAAATAAGAAAAACATACATATTTTTTATAATATCATAATTCCAATTCATATCCACCAAACCAACAACTATGTCATAATTTTCATATATAAATAATAGTATATCATGGTTTATTTGAGCTTGATGTTGTGTATACCACATGTTATTGAATATATTACTAAAAGAAATAAATCATAAAATTTTGGTGTGTTACATTAAAACTAATAAATGAAATTATGTCCCCAAAAGTTTATCTCGTTTATAATAAAAAAGGTTTAAAACATTTAAAAAAACAATTCTTGGATGTGGAAGATAAAACATACAATCAATAAAAGAAAAAAATTAATATATATTTTTAAAAAAAATATCCATTGAAAACCTATATCTTAAAATAATATTAAAAAATAATTTTGAAAATTGGATAATTTAAATGTTAAGGATGACTAAAATAACCCATAATTAGGTTCTAACATAAGGATAACATTTGAGGGAAGTGAAAATATGGACATGGAAGAAAAAAATGAAATCCAATGAATAATAAAGTGATAGTGAACAAAATCATGAGAATGTTAATAACCATAAGGCCATAAATAATTAAGGGATAAAGAAGGTCATAAATTCATTATAAAGGAAGGTAAAATATGAAATTTTTCATTTTTAAGATTTTTTCATAGAGTTGGGGGATATTTTACTATAAAGATAGAGGAAATGAAGAATTAATCTTCCTTTATTTTTGTCTATTTCATGATAAATATTTAATCTTTTGGTTGTTATTCAATCAATTCCCACTTTTATCACACCTCTTACTCCATGAAATGAATTTTCAAGATGAATTTTACAAGATCAGTGGTGTGTATACCACACTCTATCGAATATATTACATAAAAAAATAAATTCCAAAATCATAGGATGTTACAATTATTAAATTATCACATAATAATAAGATATAAACCACACATAATCCCTACTGGTACATTGTATTCTCATCGGTATCTAATTCAATATATTTAATGAATTCTTATTATTCCTTAGTGATCATATAAAGTGAATGAATCCATCGATATATTATAAGACCCAAAATTTACTCCATCACAATAATATATTAATATCCTCTGATATTACAATAATATCTCATTGAATTTATCCTTATTGATCAATCAAACTAGAACACCCTTAAAGAAACCCTTTTTTGGGCCAATTCAAAGTTAATCATCAAGGACCAACACCATTTTTCCAATCCTCATATAACAAATTTGGTAATCCTATAAATAAATAAATCTTATTATTTATATGTATAAATTTTTATGGATTTATATTCATGAGTATTTTAAAAATGTAATTGTATAATTCTTACGGTCGAAAAAATAATAGTTTTATTTAACTAAATTATTTTTCAACACATTAAATGGTTTTAATTAAAAGAAAAATTTATAAATTTTAGGACTTTAATTTGATATAATAGAATTAATTTTATAAATCAACATATAAATTTATATTATGGTTAATTGTTTGGATTTTTTAGAATGATTTATTATTGGGTGAATAATGAAATTACTTATTTTTATAAAAACATCCATTTATTTTCAAGTGTTTAAAAATTATCATTGTATTTTGGATTGGTTTTAAAGTAAAATTATTCCCATTTGACTAAATATTATCTAATTAATACAATATTAATCATCATTATAATAGAATTTTCTTAAAAAAAAAATTTTCTTAAAAATTTCATTTTTCTAAAAATGGTTTCCTTATAGTTTTCATAATTATATTAAATTAAATTTTTTACAACTTTAAAAAACATTTATGGTAAAATTTATTTTATATTTGGAATCTGTTAGTTAAAATTTTGTAATAAGGTCAATTTAATTTTTTTATTATGAATAGTAACCTTGGTAAAACTTTATCACCATGGTAATGGTTAAA
Source organism: Viscum album (assembly GCA_963277665.1). Classification (NCBI taxonomy): domain Eukaryota; kingdom Viridiplantae; phylum Streptophyta; class Magnoliopsida; order Santalales; family Viscaceae; genus Viscum; species Viscum album. The sequence continues at coordinate 1,592,656,489 of OY728145.1, read as the reverse complement.
ATACTTAATTAGTAGGATAAAAATAAAATATATAGTTTAGAATATCATAAAAAACAAGTTTAAATTTTACCTAATAAGTTTATTTCCAATCATAATCATCCAATCATCAAAATCTATCAATTTGGGGTCTCTTTCCCTTGGGAAAGACATATAATATATTTAAACATTTTATGTCATTACAAGTGTGTGAATCCCTCACTTATTAAAGGTAACCTACTCCACTCATTTATTCATGCACATTTATAAATTTATCCCAACTTAAAACTTCCCAAATACCTTCAAAACATCTACACCCACATTCTAGATTTCCTTTTATCACCAAAAGACCATACTATGAAACCTTAAGGTAAAATCTAAAGGGGGTTTTCAAAGAATACATACAATTCTTAATCTCATGTTACTCGTTTATTTATTCTTTTAATTCCATTAAATACTAATTAACCATTATGATATACTAAAATCATTATATTCTATATATAAAATAATTTATTATATATTTTTCAATCTATTGGAAAATGATAATGTCGCACTTTGAAACTTGTAGACTACCACCTCCTTAAAGAAATGCGATTAATTTCTCATTTACTCTATACAATTATTCTCATAAGGATGAAACAAATGAAAAAATTTGAAATTTACTATAAGGACTGGACATTAAACACTATATAATCCTGTAAATTCTTTTAGAATTCACTTCTTTGAATTCCCAAGGATATTTTTTGTTTATATTTTTATAATGTTGGGACATAATTCCTAAATATCAAAAAATAATAATAATAAGTGGATACTACTAAAACAATATCGATTTTTTCATAATACAAATTTTTTTAATAAAACATGAAATCGATTCATGAAAATTATTCACAACATTCATCTTAGCTTCTCCCTTTGTCTTACCCATCCTTGACCCTATGAAAAACATTTTAAAACATGTTATGAGAAAAAAAATAACATTAAGGGATATAAAAAGAAAGAGGTAAACTGTCAGTACATAAATACTTATAAACATATCAAATCATTTTCACAAAGACATACTTCTCAACCAAACTATATCATATAGTTACTTTTTCAAATCATGAGATTTCCCTAGAACATAAATAATACCATAAAGGTAACTTGTTGCATTACTTACTTAATATTGTAAACCTCATGGTTTCATTATGATTTTCAACCATCAAGTCTACCTTAAAATTTCACACTCACAACTACCTTATGGTGTAACCATCGCAGTTACACTTGGAATAACCATATGGATGACCACCAATGTAAACATACCAAATGAATTGGAGGGATATATAATCCCCACCCTTCATAATAAAAAATTCCAAATAACCATAACATAATCATAAAATAATAATACATACATAATATATTTCAATCCCTTTATAAAAAATTAAAAGAAATTAAAAGTTGATTTTTAAATAAAAGTCCCTTAAAAATATCATATATTTGAATTGATAATTGATAGGATAAAAGGAATTTTTTTACAGTGTAAATCAAAAAAATATATAAAATAATATAAACAAAATTAATTACACAAATAATCTTAGTATCACACGATTAATGAAGGATAAGGTTAACCCAAATAATGAATATTCGGTTAAGAATTCCCTTACCTCAGGTCCACCTTACTTAAAATGTGTTTAAACCTCATGTATAATTGTTAAAAGAGTGTTATTAATATTTTATAGAAACATATTTAATCTTATAACACCATAAATTATCATTTTAGATTATCATTAAACCGAATTATTTCTAATATTTTTTTATTTCTAATATTTCAGGTGCGTTCTTCACATGGTTTTCATGGTCAGTTCGTAATGGATTTTCTTATCGAATGAATGAGAAACTATATAATTATAATTAAATGGTATTTAAATGTTCCCATAACTGTTAATAATACCATATATCGTTTTTTATTCATATTTGAGGATGATTCATTAGATAAAGCATTAATGATATTCGTTTAGATCATTTTGGCGGATCTTTGATCATCAAGAACTAGTTTCTTTATATAATTAATTATTATGAATATACGGTTATTCTTGAACATAAAATAGGTTATATAATAAAATTGAAAATATATTTAAAACATTAAAATGGTTTTATGACCATAGAATAAGGAACTAATGGAAATTGAAAACACATTGTCCACGCTGTCGGTAAATCGAAACATCACGGACGATGTTTTTATTTTTAGAATAGAGGGAGAGGAGAAAAAGTATGATGATAAATTATTACATAAAAATAATAAAATTATATTATAAATAATATAATTGAGTTTTCATGCCTCTTTTATATGGTTACATGAAGATATTATAAGAAAATAAAAATAATTTAAAAGAAAAGTAAAAGAAAATGAAAGAGGATTTTTACCTCTGGATCTCTTCTCCTTGAGATCCTCCTTAAGGCCCTTGGTTTTGGCCTTTCAGTTAGACCAGATGGTCTTGGGCATGGGGAATATTCTTGGGAAGAGTATTGGGTAGAAATTTTTCAATGAAAAAATCTTGATATATGTGATGAGAAGAGAAGGTGAGGGGTGGTATTCATATTGGAGGGGAGAAGGGTATTTTTATTATTTTATTCATTAGTTTATTGATTTGGATCAAGACATTGAATATTTTGAGAATTATCAAAAAATATAATAAAATAATAAAATTAAGTTCTAGATTATTTTTCTTACATCATTCATGATGTTAGTAATAGTGTAATTAACTTATAATTTATATATACCATATTTTACCATATTTTACTATTCACCAAAACTTCAAGTATTTCAGAAAAATCTTAAAAAATAAAACCAACTGAATTTCAATGTGTAGAATTCAAAAATGAACTCTATTTTTTGAAAATAAATTTCTATATATGAGAAATTTAAATTTTAAATAAAATCATAAATTTTTTTAAAAATAAATATTTTAAAACTATAACAGATTTTAAAACACCTTTAAAAATTAATCAAGGTCTCATAGAATTATCTTATAAACATAAGATAATAAATTATTAATTTATGAATGTATTTTATGAAAATGATTTTTCTTTTAAATCATTAAATGGATTCTAAAATTAAAATTAAATATTAATCACTTACAAAAATACCAACAATTAAATAATCATTTCCAAAACATTTATTTACTTATTCCATGATATAAATATATCATGATTACAATTATAAGATACATAAATTTTATTTATAATCTTATAGATGAGGTTACTATTTTATTGGCTAGATTACAATTCCTAATGGTCATGTTACAATTCATAAGGTCAAGTTACTATTCCATTAGTAAAAATTCCTTAATTTCTATAAATATCAATTATTTCTTTATAAATCTATAATGAATTTAAATATTTAATTCTAGAATGAAAAAATATATTTTATAAGTACATGGGTTACTTCATTTACCCCTCCTTCTAGAAATTGCAACCATGAAGCTTTTTATTTACTGATTAAACAAGTGAGGGTACATTTCCCTCATAGAATTTTGAAATTTTCATGTTTCTTCTTCAACCATGTAGTTTATCTACAAAACCTTAACCTGGTAGAATACCTAATTCCATAAAAATTTCTCTTTATAATCAAGAATCATAACAGGTTTCTCTTCATATGAAAGGTTCTCTTCCAGCTGAACAACTTCTGGGCTCAAAACATGAGATGGATTTGTCACATTCTTTCTCACCATAGAAACATGAAAAACATTATATACATAAGATAAACTCATAGGAAAAACTACTCGATAAGAGACTAGTCCAACTTTCTATAGGATTTTATAAGGTCCAATGAATAGTGGACTTACCTTTCTTTTCTTAACAAAATGCATAAAACTTTTTCATGATGAGATTCTAAGAAAAACATGATCACCTACCTCAAAAGAAAATTCGTTCCACCTTTTAACTGTATAACTTTTCTACCTTCTTGGAGTTGTCCTCGTGTGTTGTTTGATTATATTTACTTTCTCAATAGCTTAATTTACTAATTCTGGTCCCAGCAACTTCCTTTCCCCAACTTCATCCCAAAAAAATGGAGTTTGACACTGCTTTTCATATAATTCATCAAAAGATTCCATTTTTATATGGGAATGAAAACTATTATTATAATAAAACTCAACTAAATATATATGTTGTGTCACGACCCCCTCCCACCAAAGATGGCCCTCCTAAGATGGAAATGGTGAAAGGGAGATAATGACCCCCGAGTCCCGCCTCCAGTAGGCCCAGGAGTGGTGACTAGCACCAAGGGTATGAGTTTTCACAAATATGGGAGGCATTACCCTTTTATTATTTTAAGATCGGGAAATAGGATGAGTCAAATACCAAAAGAAAAAAAGAACAGGTAAAGGAAAAACAAACCCAAACCAAGCCCACATGCATGTTTAAACAATTTTATAACAAGATGCAAGTACAAGAAAGCTCAAAGTACAATACCAAAAGAAAACAAGAGTACATCAACTACAACAACTCCAACTGTCCGACTATTAGGGTCCCGCACGGACCTGGTAGTCCTCCTGGAAACCTGAACGTAAACGTAGGGTGAGCATATAAGTATACTCAGTAGGGAAACCTAAAGCTATTGTGCACAAGTGGGGAGACATCCTAATGTCCTGTGAGAACAACAAAAGAAACCTAGCAAGGAATTCTATCCACCCAACCTCACCAGCCACACTCACCAAAAACACAATCTCAACAGGTATTAGTATATAAGAAGAAAGAGTATTGGGTACCCCGCACCATTTCCCACTAGTTAGCTACTCTTCCTAATGGAGAACATCCTGACGCTACCACACTCTTCCCGCCCCCACACACCTAGTCCTCAAGAACCACACATCCCACCCGCACACACCTAGACCTCACAACCATGTATCCCACCTGCACACACATGGGCCTCACAACCACGTATTCCTCCTGCACACACCTGGGCTACACAACCACGTATCCCGCCCACACACACATGGGACTCACAACCACGTATCCCGCCCGCACACACCTGGGCCTCACAACCATGTATCCCGCCTGCACACACCTGGGCCTCATCCCGAATATTCTTGGGAAAAAGTAATCCTTCCTGAAGAGTCTTGGGCTAAACCACCCCAATCAAAACCTACCCGAAGAATCTTGGGAGTAAGGTCGCCTCAAGCCATCACAGCCTATGGAAGAAGGAGAAGGAAGGAGCTAGTAACTAAGGGGAAAACACCCTCTCCCATGAAATGGGAGTGTTCGGCACTAAGTGCTCAACATGGGTGTGGTGCGACAAATCACAGAGATACAGATACATATATATATACCAAACACTCAGCCCAACCTATGGCTTTTAAACAGAGAAACTGAGCACATGCCTTGGCACTGCTACCACGAAGCATGCATACAACAAACAACCCCAACCCCATTTAGGTTTTCACGTTTCAGAAAAATTAGTTTATTAGTTCCTTAATTACTGGGAAAATATCCACAACCAACCATATCAATCGTTCGTGAAACATATCCCTGCCATCCACAAATCAAGTTAGGAAAACACAACCAAGTCCTTCTTATTAGCCAACTAACCCCATTGATTATTATTCCCGTTCCATTACTATGCCCCACCATTCATTAACTCTTCCACTTTTATTTATTATTCACAACCCATAGTTTGGTCACATTTAAACCCATCCCTACAGCCCCACTGCCAACTACCATAACCACAACCACACTGTACATCATCATCCCTTGATACCATTTATCGCAGACCCGCTTCCCATCACCAACATAGCATTCACACCAACCCACAACCAAGACAACTGTAGCCCCGCTGCTCACCCGATCCACCAAAACCCACAAAATAAGGTTTGTGCCACATCATCGCCCCTTTAACATCATTTACCATAGCCCTGCTGCCCGTTCTATTCGTAACAACCCAGGATTCACCCCCCCCCCCCCCCTTTCTCACACTATGTATCCAAGACAAAACCCACATGTTCATTATTCCATTTTGTTTAACCGGGTTGATCACATAAGGGTTCCAGATTTTAATCATCCAACATTACGTGATTAACCAAATTCCACATTCCACAAGGATCCATTCAAAAAAATGGTCTAGAAGATAGGGAAACATTTAATTGAACAAGAAAAGCCCCCAATGACCGTGATTTTCAGTAGGAATAAGCCTATTCAATTCACAACATAATAACACAGGCTATAAATATAAACATAACAACTTCCCCATCCTTGTTCTTTAACCAGTTATTATATTTATTTATTAGTTCAACCGTTTCTCATGAAAACAAGAGGATACCCACCCCGCATGATGCACAATTTAGATAGATGAAGGTAAGATCCCTACCTCAACAGGTTCTGATCACAACGCTCCCCCAGATCAACTTTAGAAGATGTCCGTCGGTGTCCGTCACTTCTGTTGAGTCCCGGAAAAACCTCCTCAGGTGGAAGATGGAAACGAAATTCTGAAGGAAAGACAACGGATCCAAGCTCATAAGTTCTGCCTCGTCGTTACGATCCTGTGGCCACTGACGGATCGTAAATTGGAGCTCGGACGAAAAAGTTATGGAAGAAAAGGAGCATTCGAGTCTCTTGGGAGAGCTTTGCTTAGAGGAATAGGGAGGAGAGGAGTGAGTTGAAAAGGATGAGAGGACCCCTCCTTTTATAGGCATGAAAAACAAAAGTACACAGCGTGTACTTCCTAGTACACGGTGTGTACTCGGCCATTTCACACGGTCACCACGCGGCTTCCAACATGGCCTTCAACACGAAATGCGACCGTTGACTGGTCAACACATGGCTTGAAGGTAACGCGTACGCAGGGAGGGGCTACATGGTGTTTAGTATTGGATACATGTCATGTATTCATTTATTTCACACAGCAAGTACACGGCTTCAACACGGCACACAACCATCGACTGGTCAACACACAGTTTGAAGGTAACGTGTACGCGGGGAGGGACTACACGGTGTGTAGTATTGGATACACGGCGTGTACTCATTTATTTCACATGGCAAGGACACGGCCTTCAACACGGGGTATACCCAGAAAGGTGATACATGGCGTGTACTCACACTACACGGCCTGTATTTACAAAATTCTGGAAAGTGTGGGAAAAGTCCATTTTACCCTCTAGAACACTTCGTGACCTTCCTTTTGACAAAGGAATGGGCCGGAGAGGTCTGGTCCATTACATCAGATACCTCTTAAAACATTCTCTTCACCGAGAATTCAAAAACCAACCCAGAGGAACCCCACAAGATACCTCTTAGGGTTCTCGTTATAACAGGAACCCAACCAACAACCCTAATCATAGGTGTTAGGAATTCCCTCTCCTATGTCAAGATATTATCTGCTTTAGGCGGAACTGACTTGCCTGCATGGGTTTAATCACATCTGCATTAACGCGTCTTGATTAAGGATTGGGACTTCCCACTTCCATATATTAGGATTTTCCAACATGCACTACCCCCAACACCACACAACCAACACACTGCCCGAACATGTGGTTTGGGGAAAATTCCTTCTCCCATGTCGAGATATTATCCGCTTTAGGCGGCACTGACTCGCCCGCACGGGTTCTATCGCATCCTCATTAATGCGTCTCGATTAAGAGTTAGGTTTTTCCCTTTCCCCACACATCTGGACATGCTACACACTTCCAGAGAACAAGGAAAACAAAACGTCTCACAACCGACAAGCCAAGCATTCCATATATCAAAGGTATAGAGTATAACATCAACACAAAGCTCAAAAGAACAAGGGAAAACACAGTCAAAACAACTCCGGGTAATGAGCGTGCATCTGGGCCTCTCGCTCCCAAGTGCTCTCCTCGAGGCCGCTATGCCTCCACAACACACGAACGAAGGTGATGGTTTGTCCACGGAGCACCTTCTCTTTACGATACTCAATTCTGACTGGTTGTTCCTCGAAGGTCGCGTCGTCTCCCATATCTAGCTCTCCCCAATCGATAACGTGAGAGTCGTCGTGTAAGTACCGACGAATCTGGGAGACGTGGAAGACGTTATGACCCTTTTCCAATTGAGGTGGCAGGTCTAGCTGATATGATACCTCGCCGACTCGCCTCGGCACCTCGAAAGGCCCGATGAACCTAGGTGAGAGCTTGCTCCCTTTCCCAAACCTCCATTGCCCCCGTCGAGGGGAAACCTTCAAGAACACATGATCTCCCACCTCGAACTCCAAGGGCCTCCTCTGACAATCAGCATAAGACTTATTTCGGTCCTGAGCCACTTTCATCCTCTCACATACAAGCTGGACTTTCTCTGTGGTGCTCTGCACTACCTATGGCCCAAGAGCACCTATCTCACCAACCTCTACCTAGAAAATGGGTGAACGACATGGTCTTCCATACAAAGCCTCAAACAGTGCCAGGCCAATAGTAGAGTAGAAGTTGTTTTTGTAGGCAAACTCTACTAAAGGCAAGTGTCATACCCATGATCCTCTGAAATCCAGAATGCATGCTCGCAGCATGTCCTCCAATGTCTCGATAGTCTTCTCTATCTGTCCATCGGTCTGGGGGTGGAAAGCAGTGCTAAGGCGTAGCTGGGTGCCAAAATCATGCTGTAACCCCCTCCAGACTCGTGAGGTAAACCGAGTATCCCGATCTGAGATGATAGTCTTTGGAACTCCATGAAACCGCACAACCTCATCTACGTACCTCTGTGTTAAGGTACTCACCGGGACTGACTCCTTCATTGCTAAGAAGTGAGCTGATTTTGTCAGTCGATCCACCACTACCCAGATAGCATCATAAGCACCCTGAGCTCTAGGTAGTCTTGTGGCGAAGTCCATTGATATGTCATCCCACTTCCACTCAGGGACATCTAAAGGATTCAACAAACCACTGGGAACACGGTGTTCAGCCTTTACTTGCTGACACACTAGGCATTTAGCCATAAACTCTGCCACTGCCCGTTTCACACTGGGCCACCAAAACTGTTCCCTCAGGCCTCGGTACATTTTTGAAACTCCTTGATGTACCACCAAGGCTGAGCTATGGAACTCACGGAGAACTCCCTCACACATCGTCTCCGGAACAAAAAAAACCTTCCATGGAAAATCATCCGATGTCGGCTGTCCTCTGACCATCCTTCTGGAGCATTTCCCTGATCGACATGATCCCGCATTACTTCCGCCTCGGAGTCCCCCCACTGAGACTCTTCCACCTACTGCAATAAGGAGGACTTCACCGTCATCTAAAACAATCAGCCTCTAACACCTTCTACCCTGGCATTCAAGTGCAAGGCATCCAACTCTCCCATTTCTTTCCAAGTATCAGCGGATTCCCAAACCACTTCCTTATGCGACTTCCTACTCAGGGCATCAGCTAAAATATTTCCCTTACCTTTAGTGTAAGAGATCTCAAAGTCATAGTCTTGGAGGAACTCGACCCATCTCTGCTATCGTAAGTTCAGGTCACGCTGGGAGAAGATATAACGCAAGCTCTTGTGATCTGAGAAGACCACAAAGTGCTCCACAAAGAGGTAATGTCACCACAACTTCAGTGAGAACACTACTGTTGTAAGCTCTAGTTCATGGGTGGCATAGTTGCGCTCGTGAGGGTGCAACTGCCTAGACCCATAACAGATCACTCCCTTCTTCTGTATCAGCATGCACCCCATACCAAGGCCAGAAGCATCACAAAACACCTCATACAACAACCATTCCTCTGGAAACCTCAGTACGGGAGCACTGACCAACTTCTCCTTCAGGTATTTGAAAGCTTTCTGGCACTGCTCGTTCCATTGTAATACTAGATTCTTCCTAGTCAAAGATTTCAATGGAGTAGAAACTCGAGAGAAGTCTGAAATGAACCTCCGATAGTAGCCTACCAACCACAGGAAACTACAAACTTCTTCCACGCTCTTGGGTACCGGCCAAAAAACAATTGCCTCCACCTTCGACGGGTCCACTGACACTCCATGCTGAGACACCACGTGCCCAAGGAAGTGTACTTCTTGCGTCAAGAACTTACACTTTGACAATTTCCCATAAAGATGGTGGTGTCGAAGGACTTCCAAGACTGCCCTGAGATTCTCAACGTGCTCTTCCTCTGATTTTGATTAGATTATGATGTCATCGATAAACACAACGATGAACCGGTCCAAAAACTCTTGGAAGACAAAGTTCATAAGTCCCATGAACACAGCTAGTGCATTCGTAACTCCAAATCGCATCACTAAAAACTTGAAGTGCCCATACCTACACCTGAAATTTGTCTTTGAGATGTCACAGTCCTTTACCCTCAGCTGATGATATCCAGATCGTAGATCAATCTTAGGAAACCAACCTGCTCCCCTCAGTTGCTCGAAGAGATCATCTATCATTGGAAGGGGGTAACGGTTCTTGGTTTTTACCTGGTTCAACCTTCAGTAGTCTATGCATAGCCTGAGACCACCATCTTCCTTCTTCACGAACAAAACTAGAGCACCCCATGGTGATATGCTGGGTCGAACAAAACCCTTCTCCATCAGATCGTCAATTTGAATCTGCAACTCCCGCAACTCTGAAGGTTCCATTCGATAAGGGGCCATCAAAATCGGATGGGCACCAGGCTTTAAGTCTATCCTGAACTCAACTTCATGTTAGGGGGGTAGAGTCACAACCTCCTCGGGAAAAACATCGAGGAATTCCCCAACAACCTCCGGGACATCCATCATCTCTGTATTAGCTGGAACCACTGATAGCCCGCCTAACAAGGAAAGGAGAGGCTCCACATGCCGGCTTTCCACCTGATATCTCCTCTCACCAAAAAAAAAGATACACGTTGCCCATCCACGTCAGAGAACACAACCCTTATTCAGAAGCAGTTGATAATGGAACTAACAGAAAACAACCAGTCGATGCCTAGGATGACATCATATGGATGCATCTGTAACAGAAGAAGGTCCCCACTAGATCGATGTGGTCTCAACTTCAGCCCACATCCCCGGAAAACACAAGATAAACTAGTCTGGCCTCCAACTGGTGTACTCAGTACCATTGGTACGGAATGTCTCTCTACGTCTAGTCCCAAAGCATGGGCTAGACCAGGTGAAACAAAGGAGTACGAAGATCCCGAATCGAACAAAGCAGAAATGAGAGTGTTGAACAAAAAATTCCTACCTCTCACCACCTCTTGTCATGCCAGAGCTTCCAACTCTGTTGCGTGCAACTGTCCACGCCCAACTCCTCTGCCTCTCTGATGGCGACCAGGTTCCATAGAGGTACGATAAACAAAGAACGCCTAAGACCGAGTAGCAAGGAAATTTTCTCGCGGTTTTATTTTATCATTTTATTTCAATTTCTTTCCTAGAACACCCAAATCAAGTAAAAACACAATGTTATGCATGTACCTTCCCTAGGGTTGCTACCCTACAATCAATGTAGTCTCACTTGGTCGTTCGGTAGGCTCAGAGTCCTTGCAACGGATCACGGGGGGCCCTAAAATCCCGTGTACTAGCCCGTCCTCCCTGGCCTATGTCACGCACCAAGATTAACCAACATTGTTGCCCTAACATCCCATGAAATCATCATTGTACCTAACTCCAGACTCCATCCTATCTCTCAACCATCAACTCTGATACCATTCTGTCATGACCCCCTCCCACCAAAGATGCCCTTCCTGAGCTGGCAATGGTGAAAGGGAGATAATGACCCCCGAGTCCTACCTCCAGTAGGCCCCGGAGTGGCGACTAGCACCAAGGGTATGAGTTTTCACAAATATGGGAGGCATTACCCTTTTATTATTTTAAGATCGGGAAATAGGATGAGTCAAAAACCAAAATAAAAAAAGAACAAGTAGAGGAAAAACAAACCCAAACCAATCCCACATGCATGTTTAAACAATTTTATAACAAGGTGCAAGTACAATAAAGATCAAAGTACAATACCAAAATAAAACAAGAGTACAAAAACTACAAAAACTCCAACTGTCCGACTAGTAGGGTCCCGCAAAACCATGGTAGTCCTCCTGGAAACCTGAAAGTAAACATAGGGTAAGCATACAAGTATACTCAGTAAGGAATCCTAAAGCTCTCATGCACAAGTGGGGAGATATCCTAATGTCCTGTGAGAACAATGGAAGAAACCTAGCAAGGAATTCTATCCACCCAACCTCACCAGCCACACTCACCAAAAACACAATCTCAATAGGTAGTAGTATATAAGAAGCAAGAGTATTCGGTACCCCGCACCATTTCCCACTAGTTAGCTACTCTTCCTAATGGCGAACATCCTGAATCTACCACACTCTTCTCGCCCGCACACACCTGGGCCTCAAGAACCACACATCCCCGCCCGCACACACCTGGGCCTCACAACCACGTATCCCGCCCGCACACACCAGGGCCTCACAACCACGTTTCCCGCCCGCACACACCTAGGCCTCACAACCACATATCCCGCCCTCACACACCTGGGCTGAAGGTTTCGGGCGCAGCGGAAGCACATTGGTGGTTTTGCCCAACTTTAATTTTAACGTTAAACAACGTTCAATCCGAGATCCGTCACGATATAAAACGCCGAATCTTTGTAATATAATGAAGAAAGAAAAGAAAAGAAGAGTCCAGGAAACCTCGAGGAGGATCATCATATGTTGATTATAATTAATTTAATTAATTCATAAGAATTACCTCGATGAAATCCTTTCTTCGTTGGTGTCTCCGGTCACGATCCTGTGATCCGTCGTTGCGTCGGATAATCCAAGTGTAGGATTTCTCTAGCAGTGATCCACATGTGTTCCATGTATCTCTAGATGTCGCAGAAGGGAACTCTGGGTGCTAGCGCGGAAGATCCTTCGCTTTCGATGTCCGTCTTCGATCGCCTTGATCCAGTGGAGGATCTTTCTTTCGTAACTTGAAAAATGTTCTTGGTGGAAAGGGAATTCTCTCTTGGCTTGAGATTATTTCCAATCCATTGTGCACAACCAAAAATGGCCAACCCTTTGTGAATAATGTAATTAGGATTTATAATACCGAGAACAATAAAATAAATTAATTCCTCATAAGCATTTAATCATTTCATTTAATTCTTAGTAATACCCCATCTCTTAATAATGACAGTTGACCATCATTATTACTTGACATGCATCCAACATATTACTTTTAATATCATTTAATTAAATAAACAATATTTTCTCACGAATACTGAAAAATAAACTACATGGCATGTATATATAAATATACACGACGCGTACTTTTATTTTTTCAGTTTTATTTATTTTCCTCCACCATATTTATTAGACCTTGAGTAATAGCTATTTATTTCTTAAATAAATGTAACTACATTACTCTCTAATAAATATATATTATTTCACCCACAATATATTCTCTCGAATAACTAGTGTCGAAATAAATGCGATCAGACATCCTTGAATAATTATTAAACCACAATCGAGAATAATCTTTATTCAACTTGTTAAATTAATATTTAACTGAGATACATGGACACACTTAGTGTGTGACCCTCTAGGCATCTTTCTCAGTGGCATTAGGTAGAGCCTGCCCAAAGTCCAAGGTTAGCATCTAGAAACACGCTAAAGCACCCATAGAGAAAGAAGTTAACGCCGCAATGACGTGTCACCTCCTATGAACGCTTACCGTGTAATATAATCTATTTGTCTCGATATCTCTAATCAAGCGGGTTGCATGATAGTGCCATCAACCCATGTGCTCGATTATTCTTTCTTTGACTTCCCGGAATTGAACTTGCCCATACCTTACCATGGACATGGATTTATTTAGACTATATCAATTCCATCAAAGGGCCTGAGATATCTACTTCCGTTATGGAACGGAAGGGAAAAATCCTTTCTCGCATTATCTATTAATGCGGTATTACTCGTGACGCACCCAATGTATCCTACCTCGCTATGAACAGTGTGTCATCACAGTTTTCGTCAATACATCTAAGTACGTGAGTTTTAATACCCACTAATAATAATATTAATGTCTAAGGACCATTACACATGTCCGGAGATAGGAACATCCAATGACACTATGAAATGTGGATTTCCAACTGGCGGGTCTCGTTCTCATAATATCCTCCTGGATATTACCAAGGGTGCACACCATGAGAAGGTGCCTCAAAGTTTTATGAGTCCTCACCCCTAATGACCTGTATTATTTGTGTCCCTCAAATAATATCATCTTTCCATAGAACATACATTCAAGAACGGTGTTATGGCACTTCCAGGTTCTCATCATAGCAGGGATCCGCTATGACCCTTTAATGCAACAGCTGTCCTTAGGACATTATCACATGACATGTCACGCAGAAGAACAATCAAGAAGTGATAAGGCTTTTATTTAATTGAATAAAGTTCTAAGTAGTTGGTTCTAGACCACCAACTCCAATAGACTCCCACTTGGACTAGAGCCAACTGCTAACAACCTTTAACCCGCTAGCTCTCACATGATATTCATGCTTCTCCTGAGATAGGCCTTTAGTCATCGGGTCCTCCACGTTCTCTTCCGTGGACAATATGCTCACTTCAACTTCACCCCTTTGATAGAAATCCCTCAAGAGGTGATACTTCCGGAGTATGTGCTTTGTCCGTTGATGTGACCTTGGTTCTTTTGCGAGAGCCACCGCTGCAGAATTATCACAATACAATGTGATGGGATCTTTACTTCTACAAAGTTCTGAATCTAGACGGCTTCCTTGGCTTCATCAGAAGCCGCTATATACTCGGACTCTACTATAGAATTGGCGACAACTGGCTGCTTTGAACTCTTCCAGCTCACAGCTCCTCTATTGAGACAGAAAGCATATCCAGATTGTGACTTCAGATCATTCTGATCTTTTTGAAAACCAGCATCAGCATACCCTCTGATGACAAGCTCCTCGTCTCCTCCATACACCAATAACATGTCCTTAGTTCTTCTCAGATACTTAAGGATAGTCTTAACAATAGTCCAATGCTGTTCTCCTGGATCTTCTTGATATATGCCTACCATGCTTAGTGCATACGTAACATAAAGCCTGGTACATAACATGCCATACATGATGGATCCTATAGCTGAAGATTATGGGATCTTTCTCATCCTATCTTTCTCCTGTTGTGTCTGAGGACACATTTTCTTAGAAAGATGTAAGCCATGTGATACTGGAACCAATCCCCTCTTGGATTTTTTCATAATAAATCTCTTTAGTATCTGGTCAATGTATGTACCCTGACTTAGTCCAAGAAGCCTCTTGGATCTGTCACAAAATATCTTGATCCCTAGAATGTAGGCTGCTTCTCTTAAGTCCTTCATGGAGAAACACTTGTTCAACCAGTCCTTAACTGACTGTAAGGCTGGTACATCGTTTCTAATAAGCAATATGTCATCAACATATACCACTAGGATGAAGACCACATTCCCATTAAACCGCTTATAAACACATGGCTCAGATTCGTTCTTAATGAAACCAAATTCTTTTATGGATTCATCAAATCGAATGTTCCATGACCTGGATGCTTGCTTCAATCCATAAATGGATTTCTCCAACTTTCAAACCCATTTGGCTTCACCTGGTGTCACAAACCCTTCTGGTTGTGTCATATAGACATCTTCCTGAAGGTTCCTGTTAAGGAATACTATTTTGGCATCCATCTTCCAAATCTCGTAGTCATGGTAAGCTGCTATGGAAAGTATGATTCTTATGGATTTAAACAAGGAAACTGGCGAGAAGGTTTCATCATATTCAATTCATCAACGCTGTCTGAATCCTTTAGCCACTAGCCTTGCTTTATAGGTGCTAACTTGACCTTCCATGTCCAGCTTTCTTTTGAATACCCATTTTCATCCAACAGGCTTTACATCAACTGGATAATCGACCAGAACCCAAACTTGGATCAGATACATGGAATCCATCTCATAATTCATAGCTTCTATCCATCTTGCATCTTCTGAGCTTTCTACTGCTTCCTTGTATGAGAGAGGTTCATCATTTTCCAACAATAATGATTCACCATCCTCGGTGACTAGGAAACTAAATCTCTCTGGTTCCCTTACCTCTCTTGAGCTCCTACGCAGTACCTGTGTTTCTGGAACCTCTTCCACGGGGACCTGTGGAACTTGTTCATGCACCAACTCCTGTGTATCTTGAGCATCAACTTCGTCGAATTCAATCTTTCTCCCACTATCCTTCTTGAGGATGTGTTCCCTCTCAAGAAAGACGACTTGTCTGGCGATAGTCACTTTCTTGTCTTGAGGGTTATATGGGTAATATCCTTTCATTTCCTTGGGATATCCTATAAAGATACACTTTGTGCCCCGGGGTGCTAGTTTGTTGCTTGAGAAGGCCTTAACAAAGGCCTCACATCCCCATACACATGTGTGAGACAAAGTGGGTTTCCTTCCGTTCCATAACTCGGATGGAATTCCATTTCCCGCCTTAGTTGGTACTCGGTTTAATATGTATGCTTCAGTTTGTAATGCATATCCCCAAAAGGATAATGGAAGATCCACATGACTCATCATTGACCTCACCATGTCCAACAAGGTGCGGTTCCTCCTTTCACTAACACCATTCCACTGTGGTGTATAAGGAGGACTGAGCTGAGATAGAATCCCAGACTCCCATAGAAGATCGATGAACTCTTGGTTCAGATATTCTCCAGCTCGATCTGATCGAAGCTTATTTATCTTCTTGCCAAACTGATTCTCTACTTCGTTCTTGAATTACTTAAATTTCTCTAAGGCTTCTGACTTATATTTCACCAAGTAGACATAGCCATATCTACTCAAATCATCAGTAAAATTAATGAAGTAAGAATATCCACCACTATCTTCTACTGGAAATGGTCCACACACATCTGTGTTTACCAATCCTAGATACTCTGTGGCCCTTTCACCTTGTCCACCGAAAGGCAGCTTGGTCATTTTTCCTTGTAAACAAGAATGAAATCTATCAAGTGGTTTTAGCTCAGTAGAGTCTAAATATCCATCTTGGCAGAGCTTTGTCAAATGCTTCTCGTTCACATGACCAAGGCGGTGATGCCATAACTTGGTGATGTATGAGTCATGTGAGTTTTTTTCGTTATCGATTGCCAACACTTGGCTTTTGTAATTAAATACATACAAACCATTATTTAAATGTTCCATACCATAACATACATTGTTCTTAGAAAAGAGACAACCCTTATTTCCAAATTTGAAAAAAAAATCCATCCATATCCAAACAAGATACAGAAATTATGTTCTTGGTAACACTAGGCACATAATAACAGTTATGTAAAACCAAAATCATCCCAGTCGGCAATGAAAGGTGGTAGTCGCCAATAGCCAACGCAGCCAGCCTTGCACCATTGGAAGCTCAAAGATACACCTCTCCTCTGGCGATCTTTCTAAATCTACTTGGTTCCTGCATTTGAATACAGATGTGGGCCCCACAAGATGTATCTAATACCCAATGTGTGGAAATAGAAAGATTACACTCAATAACAAACACACCTTTAGAATCCCCACGCTTCTGGGTGCAGTTCCTCTTCCATTGGCCCTACTTGCCACATGAAAAACACACTGCCTCCCATTCCTTACCCTGCCTCTGGATCTTCCCCTTTTTGGAGGGACGGTGCTCGGGGGATTCAGACCGTTTATAAGTCTTTGGCCCCTTTTACTTGTCCTTCCTTTTCTTGTTCACCATAAGGACCGCGGGTTTGTCATGCCCCATGTCCTTATCTACCTGGAAAATCAAGGTCATAAGCCCTGATAGACTCTTCTCATTGCCGCTCATGTTATAGTTGCCAATGAAGCTAGAGAAGGTCTTGGGTAGTGATGATATGATGAGATCTGTACGCAACTCATCCGGGAATTTAATCCCTAAGATGTACAGTAATTCAATGTAGCCAATAAGCTTGACTACATGAGGACCAGCTGGCGCAGACTCTCCAAGCTTCATGGTAAACAAATCATTGGAGATCTCATACCTCTCTTGTCTCACCTTCTCTTGGTAGAGATCTTTAAGGCGAGACATCATGCTATATGTGTCCATGTTTTCATATTGCTTCAAGATCTCATTAGACATGGCTGATAGCATGAAACACTATACATATGTGGCATCATCCATGTGTTTCATGTAGAGAGATAATTCCTCATCACTAGCCTCTTTCCCAGGTGCAACTGGAATAGGCTCTTCCAACACATATAATTTTCTTTCGTGGCGAAGGATGACGCATAAACGCCTCTGCCACTCTTGGAAATTGGTGTCGGTGAGAAGGTTTTATTTTTCGAGTATGGTGCGCAATGATATGTTTGAATTCATTTTATTGCCTTTTCTACAAATTAAGAAGAGCAAAGTTTTAGTACTTTATTACAAAAATTGAGACAAATAAATAAATTAATACTTATTAGTCTCCCACTATTTTATCAAAATCCAATAGCTCTCACCATTGACTTCGGAATATTCTGTTGCGTGAATATTATAGTGGCAAGGATCCATATTGCCCTTCGCATTACCCCAACTAGGGTTGGTCAAGCAACTTGAAGGGTTTTAGGTAGGCATTCCAAATGCCAACTGCATTAACTCGCAACTCCTTGATCCGCTGAGTGGACTCCCCAATCCTAAAATCCTTTTTTTTATTTCCTCAACCTTTGCCTCTTGGTCACACCAAGTCCTGTTGTGGCAGTCAACCCTTGATGTGAACCAAGTCAAGTCAACCCAAAACCTTGAATTAGAATTCCCCGATAATTGAAAGCACCCCAACTAGGGTTGGTCATGCACTTTGAACTATGGTTCGATTCTAACCAAGATTATGGAAGGCTATGCCGACTTAATATTTATTTTGAGGGATTTTATCCTTATACGTAAATTTCCATTTTATTATCATTGATTACATGCTTGTTAATATTAAGTGGGATATACTTAAGTGATTAACCATGTCTAAGATAATATTTACGTATAAGCCAGTTTTATTTTAGTTCCATCTTGCATGCTCGTTTAATTCATTAATTGTGTGATCGTGACAACACACCCACAATAAATAAACCATGCAACTGACAGAAATATAATAAATGGTATGATCATGAGCTTTTTCTATTGGTTAGTTTATCTAGAGGTTGATAAAATAACCCAAGACCTAGGGGAGAAACACCTTGAACCTTGCGGGTTCGTGTTTACAGCTTTACACATGTCCACCTTTCTATCTCCTTGGATTGGTTTCACATCGGCTCCTGACTTGAGCCGCCTCCACTAGATTGGGAGCTCTATCCATTACATATGCATTTATCTCACATGTAGGTGATGGGTAAAAAGGGGGTTTTTACATAAAATAATCCTTGGGCACGCAGGCCCTACATATTAATGAGGAGATGGCTCGCAGGCCAACAAATTTAATTTAAATAAATAAATTAAAAGAAACCATTCACATAAAAAGGTCTCGGTCTAGCTCATGATCATCCATACATGCAACAATATTTACGCATAAATAAAACTTAGCATTCAATTCATTAATCGTTCTTGTTTAAGGTAAATCACACTCGAATCAATTAATTATCTTTAATTAATCAATCCTTTTATCTTAAACCCTTTTCTGAACTTCCTTGAGATTCTCATCCATCATAATTTTAAACAAATAAATTCATTTAAAATTATCCTTGTACGTAACTTGTACCTTGGAGGCAACCCGATGAATTCCCGTTCATTACGCAGATGTTGAATTAAACACAAATATATAAAACACCTATCACGTGTTGTGCCTCAGCTTTATGCCTGCACTATGGTACACATCTCAATGGTTTGAATAATATAATAATTAAATTTTAATAAATCTGCATAATTTGGGTGAGTACACGGCGTGTAGTTCCGACTACACGGTGTGTACTTTTCTTCACCATCCATCCGAAGTACACGCCCGGGGACAAGGCATGTAAATGTAATTCAGAAATTTTCAGAGTACACGGTGTGTTCTTTTGGACACACGCCGTGTAGTTTCTATGTTACATGGTTTCCAGCTGGGCAATCCATGTACGAGGTACACGGCCCAACCCGAACCTGAAGGGACTACACGCCGTGTTCAGTTGGACCACACGGCGTATAATCCGGAAACCGTGTGCCACCTGTTTCTGGTCAACACACGGTGTCATAAATGACCTCAATACACGGCCTGATTTGGCAGATCGGTCAATGCATTGAACCTAGACTACACGGTGTGTACTCCTGAATACACGCCGTGTATTCTGGTGTTGTACGGCCAGAAACGTTTGGCTCCTCCGGATGAGTTCCTCTATTTTATTTTAATCAAAATTAAAAGAAATTTTTTTTTCTATGAGGTGAATGAGAAACGAGGGAGGAGGAATAGATCTCGATATTCTGATTTCCATAACGATTAAACTTGAATTGAAATAACTAAATTATTAAATGCAAAAATTACCAATGAAAAACTAAATTAAATATAATCAAATATATGACCCCTCTGATACCACTTAAAGGTTCTGGGCGCAGTGGAAGTGCGTTGGTGGGTTTGCCCAACTTTAATTTTAACGTTAAAAAACATCCAATTCGAGATCTGTCAGGATATAAAACGCAAAATATTCAGAATAGAATGAAGAACGAAAAGAAGAGTCCCGGAACCCTTGAGGAGGATCATCATATGTTGATTATAATTAATTCATAAGAATTACCTCGATGGAATTCTTTCTTTGTTGGTGTCTCTAGTCACGATCCTATGATCCATTGTTGCGTCGGAGAATCCAAGTGTAGGATTCCTCTAGCGGTGATCCACACGTGTGCCACGTATCTATGGACGTCACCAAAGGGAACTCCGGGTTCTAGCACGGAATATCCTTCGCTTGCGATGTCCGTCTTCGATCACCTTGATCCGGTGGAGGATCTTGCTTTCGTAACTTGAAAAACGTTCTTGGTGGAAAGGGAATTCTCTCTTGGCTTGACAGTATTTCCAATCTATTGTGCACAACCAAAAATGGATAACCCTTTGAGAATAATGTAATTAGGATTTATAATACCTATAACAATAAAATAAATTAATTGCTCATAAGCATTTAATCATTTCATTTAATTCTTAGTAATACCCCATGTCTTAATACTGACAGTTGACCATCATTATTACTTGACATGCGTCCAACGTATTAAATTTAATATCATTTAATTAAATAAACAATATTTTCTCACAAATCTTGAAAAATAAACTACACGGCGTGTATATATAAATATACACGACGTGTACTTTTATTTTTTCAGTATTATTTATTTTCCTCCACCATATGTATTAGACCTTGAGTAATGGAAATTTATTTCTTAAATAAATGTAACTGCATTACTCGCTAATAAATATATATTATTTCACCCGCAATATATTCTCTCAAATAACTAGTGTCGAAATAAATGCGATCAGACATCCTTGAATAATTATTAAACCATAATCGGGAATAATCTTTATTCAACTCGTTAAATTAATATTTAATTGAGATACATGGACACACTTAGTGTGTGACCCTCTAGGCCTCTTTCTTAGTGGCATTAGGTGGATCCTTCCAAAAGTCTAAGGTTAGCGTCTAGCAACACACCAAGGCACCCATAGAGAAAGAAGTTAACGCCGCAATGATGTGTCACCTCCTATGAATGCTTATCGTGTAATATAATCCCTTTGTCTCGATATCTCTAATCAAGCGGGTTGCATGCTAGTGCCATCAACCCATGTGCTCGATTATTCTTTCTTTGACTTCCTGGAATTGAACTTGCCCATAACTTACCATGGCCATGGATTTATTTAGGCTGTATCAATTCCATCAAAGGGCCTGATATATCTACTTCTGTTATGGAACAGAAGGGACAAATCCTTTCTCACATTATCTATTAATGTGGTATTACTCGTGACGCACCCAACGTATCCTACCTCACTGCGAACAGTGTGTCGTCACAGTTTTCATCAATACATCTAAGTGTGCAAGTTGTAATACCCATTAATAATAATCTTAAAGTCTAAGGACCAATACACACGTCCACAGATAGGAACATCCAATGACACTATGAAATGTGGATTTCCTACTGGCGGGTCTCGTTCTCATAATATCCTCCTGGATATTACCAAGGGCGCACACCATGAGAAGGTGCCTTAAAGTTTTATGATTCCTCACCCCTAATGACCTGTATTATTTGTGTCCCTCAAATAATATCATCCAGCCATAAAACAAACATTCAAGAACAGTGTTATGGCACTTCTGGGTTCTCATCATAACAGGGATATGCTACGACCCTTTAATGCAACAGCTGTCCTTAAGACATTATCACATGATATGTCACACATAAGAACAATCAAGATGTGATAAGACTTTTATTTAATTGAATAAAGTACAATGTAGTTGGTTCTATACCACCAACTCCAACATGGGCCTCATCCGAAATATTCTTGGGAAAAAGTAAGCATGGCCGAAGAGACTTGGGCTAAACCACCCCAATCGAAACCTACCCGAAGAATATTAGGTGTAACGTCACCTCAAGCCATCACATCCTATGGAAGAAGGAGTAGGAAGGAGCTAGTAACTAAGGGGAAAACACCCTCACCCATGAAATGGGAGTGTTCGGCACTAAGTGCTCAACATGGTTGTGGTGCGACAAATCACAAAGATACAGATACATATATATATACCAAACACTCAGCCCAACCTATGGCTTTTAAACAAAGAAACTGATCACGTGAATCAGCACTGCTACCACGAAGCATGCATACAAAAAACAACCCCAACCCCATTTAGGTTTTCACTTTTCAGTAGAATTAGTTTATTATTTACTTAATTACTAGGAAACTATCCACAACCAACCATATCAATCTTTCATGAAACATATCCCTGTCATCCAAAAATCAAGCTAGGAAAAAAAAGCAACACAACCAAGTCCTTCTTATTATCCAACCAACCCCATTGATTATTATTCCCGTTTTATTACCATGCCCCACCATTCATTAACTCTTCCACTTTTATTTATTATTCACAACCCATAGTTCGATCACATTTAAACCCATCCCTACAGCCCCGCTGCCAACCGCCATAACCACAACCACACCATACATTATCATCCCTTGATACCATTTATCACAACCCCAATGCCCATCACCAACATAGCATTCACACCAACCCACAACCAACCCAACCGCAGCCCCACTGCTCACTCGATCCACCACAACCCATAAAACAAGGTTCATGCCACATCATCGCCCCTTTAACATCATTTACCGCAGCCTTACTGCCCGTTCTATTCGTAACAACCCAGGATTCACCCCCCCCCCCCCCCCCCCTTCACACACCACGTAACCAAGCCTAAACACACATGTTCACTATTCCATTTTGTTTAACCGGGGTGATCGCACAAGGGTTCCAGATTTTAATCAGCCAACTTTACGTGATTAACCAAATTCCACATTCCACAAGGTTCCATTCACAAAAAAGGTCTAGAAGATGGGGCAACATTTAATTTCCCAAGAAAAGGTCCCCAACGATTGTGATTTTCAGTAGGCATAAGCCTATTCAATTAACAACATAATAACACAGGATATAAAGATAAACATAACAACTTCCTCATCCCCGTTCTTTAACCAGTTATTATATTTATTTATTGGTTCAACCATTTTTCATGAAAACAAGAGGATACCCACCCCGCATAATGCACAATTTAGAGAGACGAAGGTAAGATCCCTACCTCAACAGGTTCTGATCACAACGCTCCCCCGGACCAACTTTAGAATACGTCCATCGGCGTCATTCATTTCTGTCGAATCCCAAAAAAACCTCCTTGGGTGGAAGTTGGAAAGGAAAGGCGGAATGAAATACAACGGATCCAAGCTCAGAAGTTCCTCCTCATCGTTACGATCCTGTGGCCACTGACGGATCGTAAATCGGAGCTCGGACGAAGAAGTTATGGAATAAAAGGAGCCTTCGAGTCTCTTGGGAGAGCTCTGCTCATAGGAATGGGGAGGAGAGGAGTGAGTTGAAAAGGAAGAGGGGACCCATCCATTTATAGGCATGAAAAAAAAGTACATGGTGTGTACTTCCTAGTACACAGCGTGTACCCAACCATTTCACATGGTCACCACGCGGCTTCCAACATGGCCTTCAACGCGGAACGCGGCCGTTGACTGGTCAACACACGGCTTGAAGGTAACGCGTACGCGGGGAGGGACTACACGGTGTGTAGTATTGGATACATGGAATGTACTCATTTATGTCACACGGAAAGGACATGGATTCAACATGGCACACGACCGTTGACTGGTCAACACATGATTTGAAGGTAACGCCTACGCGGGGAGGGACTACCCGAAGTGTAGTATTGGATACACGACGTGTACTCATTTATTTCACACAGCAAGGACACGGCCTTCAATACGGGGTATACCCGGCAAGGTGATACATGGAGTGTACTCACACTACACGGAGTGTATTTACAAAATTCTGGAAAGTGTGGGAAAAGTCCATTTTACCCTCCAGGGCACTTCGTTACCTTCCTTTTGAGAAAGGAATGGGCCAGAGAGGTCCGGGCCATTACATGTTGATTCTAACTATCCCGGTAGTCAATTGAAAAAGATTGAATCATATCCTCTAATGTCTAAATTGTTCACTTGGTATGTCCATAAGATTGGGGATGAAAGACTGTGCTAAAATTTAATTCTATGCCCAATGACTTCTCGATTCCCTTCCAAAAGTTATAAGTGAACCTGGGATCATGATCAACTATAAAATAAATATGAACACTATTTAACGTGAAAATATCTTTGAGGTGCAATCGAGAAAGATAATCCAAATACATAGTATCTCTGATAATAAGGAAAAGTGCAGATTTAGTCAGCCGATCTATAATAACCCAAATCACATAGTTACCTCAATAGGTCTTTGGTATTCCCACCATGAAGTCTATGGATATATTTTCCCATTTCCACTCAAGCACTGGAAAATGTTGAACCATCACCTTTGTTAGTTGTCTCTCTACTTTAAGTTATTGAAAATTAAATTGTTTCATTGTAAAATTAGCAATATATCTCTTCATTCCATCTTACAAGTAATCCTCTTGAAGGCCTCTATACATCTTAGTACTTCCAAGAAGTACTAAAAATAGAGAACTATGAGATTCTCACAACAATTATTTCTTCATCTAGGGATCAGAAGTCACACATAATATCTTTAAAAATATTAAAACATATTCTTTATTAATTTTAAATTATATAAACATACCATTTTTAACCAACTCTACATTTTTCTGCAACTCATGATCTTCCTTCTATGATTTCTTAATTCTGTATCACATAGATAAAAACACCGAAACTTAAAACAAAATAGAGTAATTTCTTACACCAACAAAATAGAAGCCAAAATTCATCAAATCATTAATCAAGGGGTCTTGATCCAAATGTAACATAGTAAGTAATTTATGATTTTTTCAACTCAAGTCATTAACAACTTTGTTTTCTTTTCCAAGATGTTAATTTATTGTGTAATCATAATCCTTTATAAGTTCAAGCGATATTCTCTGCCTCATGTTTAATTCCTTATGAGTGAATATAAGCTTCAAACATTTATGGTTAGTATATATTTCAAATTTGGCTATGTATAAATGATGCCACCAAAATATCAAAGTGAAAACCACAACTGTTAATTCAAAATCATGTGTGGGATAATTTAACTCATTAGGTTTCATTTTTCTTTAAGCATAAGAAGTTACATGATTATTCTATATCAGAACACAGCCAAGTACCTTCAACAAAAAATCATTGTATAGGACAAACTCACCATTTATGGAAGTTGGGCCCGAAACTAAATCATTCCCCAATCTATTCTATATTTCATGAAAACAAACATCACATTCTTATATACAAATAATATAACCCCTTTTAATGTTAACTTAGTTAGCAGGACAGATAAGTCTGAAACGTTTTTAACAAACTATCAGTAATAACCTGCTAGTATTAGAAAAGTAAAAATCTATATAACATTTTTAGATCTTGTACATTCATTAACCACTTTTGTTTTGGTAGGATCAACTATTACTCCATCCTTATTTACAATTTTGTTAATAAGATAAATCTACTACAATGAAAAATCACACTTGCTAAATTTCCTTTATAACTTCTTTTCTTTGAGAGTTTTTAATAAAATACTTAAATTTTTTTCATTATCATCATAACATTTTGAAAAAAAACCCAAAATTTCTTCAATAAAAACAACAATAAACTTATCCAAATATTCATGGAATATTCTATTCATAAGATCCACGAATACAGTATGGGAATTTGTTAAACCAAAGGTCATAACAAAAACTTATAATGCCAATATCTAGTATCAAAAGTTGTTTTCAGGATGTCATCCTCCTTCACCATATGTTGATGGTACCCAGATCTCAAGTCAATCTTGGAAAAATACTGATATCCCTGGATCTGATCAATCAATTCCTCGATATAAGGAAAATGATACTTATTCTTAACAATAATGTTATTCAAAGCTCAATATGTAACACCCTGAGATTTTATAAAATATATTCTTTTTAATTTCTTTCATATCTTCTGTTGTAGGCTACACCAAGATTATCTTGTGCTATACGCAACACCATATTAGCTTGCAGTATACGCAACACTAATCTTGGATCGTGTTACACACAATTTCAAGTTTGTTTGATAGTAGTTATTCTACGCAACATTGAGTGTGTATATATATATATATATTCAATGTATAAATGAAATATGGTTTTATTTTGTTATACGCAACAACAAAGGAGTCTTGTACTACACGCAACCCTGACTTGGCTTGCATTACATGCAATCGCGACCTTCCTCGATAGCGTGTGTTGTACACAATACCAGGTTTCACTAAACAACGATATATGGTTATAATATTATTATAAACTAGCCGTTATGAATAGTATTAATTAAATTTTTAATTTTATAACATTATTATTCATCTGACGCATTTTCTAGAACATGGTATAAGAACAAAATAACTTTTTTCAGCTAAAATAAGTATTTTTTTTAAAATGCAGTTTTGCCGCCTTTTAATTGCGCACCCATTTTAAATATAATTTTTGAAAATTTTATAAGTTAAATTTTACAAAATTAAATTCTTCTTTTGAATCAAGATATAAAAATTTACATTGGATAAAGTTTTGATATTTTTCTGACAACGTTCTTATTTTGATGAATAGTAAAAACATGCTAAATTTTACTTAAAAACAACTTTTTTCATCGAGAAAATTTATATGGTTAAATTATAATAGTAAATTGTTTTAAAGTATAAATAGAATATATTTTTACCATTTAATATAATTTATGTCATTTTCATTGATTTTACATTGAATTTGTAGGTTAAATCAATTCAATCTTTTGTAATGTTTTAAACAAAAACCCGTTTTTTTTTTCGACAACGGGATTAATTTTAAATTAATTACTGCAACTTCTGTGTTTCAAATTTTGAAAAATGGATTCCATATTTGAATTCAGTAGGTCCAAATAATGTTAATAGGTTACTTTAAATTTTTTGATATTATGAATAGTAACTACTGTAATTTTTATTTACTGTAGTTAAAGGTATATCGGGTAATTAAGGGTAAAAATAAGATTAGAAAATTACCCCAACACCTGCCCAAATTCTATTAGATGACTAAAAGTTGACCCATATCACCTAAGGATCATAATAGATTCATTTTATGGACTTTTTTCCATGAAAATAATTTAATTATTACTAAAACTAAAGAAAGTGACAACATGTCACTCTCTTAAATCTTATAAGTATAATAACTTTAATTTAGTGATAAACTTCATGAAACTTCGAACATGAATAGTATCCAGAAAGATAATAAAATTATATAAATCATATAATTTTATTTATAATTTTTAGGGATTAAATAAATATCATTAAAGGTGATATAATAGTGATGTTAAAATTATTTTATTGATTGAAATATCAAATAAATGGTTTTAAAAATATTAAAATAAATAGTTTATGAACTATTTAATATGCTCCATGAATTTTCTAGATAAATATGACATGTTATGAATCTATTAAATATTTTATTTTGAACATATATTCTATGTGGAGTTTATTTAAATTAAAATAAATTAATAGTGTCAAAATTGACACAATTATTATTTTATAAAAATAAAATAATATAAAATTGTTTAAAAATTACAAAAATATTTAAAAATTATAAATTAAAATTCATATGGTCTAAAATGTTATAAATTATCCAATTATGGACAATCCACAACACATAAGTATTTATTTATAACAATTTTGAATTTAGAATCTTATTACCACAAATAAAATTAAATAGATTAAATAAGGATAAATCAAGTTTATAAGGTTTAAAATAAATTTCCAACATGTCTAAATTTTATTGGTTGATGAGATTACAACCCAATTCTTTCAAGTTTATTTCTTCTTCAACTTCCTCTTCTTTAGTTGTTTCATTTTAAATTAATACAATTAGTATTACTAATATACTGATATGATATTATAAATATGAAACAACCCTATTTCACCTTCAATCCATCCTACGGAAAACGAAATCACTCCATGTGCGTACATACAAAATACCGTCTCCACACCGTGGTGTAATTAGTTTTTCCACCACCACCTTACTTGGATGGGTATAATGGTGTAAAGAATAACTATATATGGTTATTATAACATCATACTGATTCTGAGATATTATATCATTCACTCCAATTCTATTCAATAATTATGGGAACGATAGCATCGCTCGTGCGTACGTACAGACTACAGTCTCCACGAACGCGATGAGATTCATTTTCTATGATTAACCATTCAAGTATGATTATAATGTATATATATAATAAATAATCATGAAATATATTACATAATAATGATACTGGACTTATGTACATAAATTTTTCATTTATATAATTCCATTCAATTCAATAAGGAAACGAAAACAGCGTTCATGCGTACGTACGACCTACCATCTCCATGAACGGTGTATTTTATTCCATTTATCGATCTATCATATATATTTATATACTGAATATATATTATATATAAATTATGTTTTACATTACAAAATTAAGTAAATTAGGATATGTGTAATAATATCAAGAACAACAAATCGAAACACGTATGGTAAATGAAACGTTTTTACCCAAAACGCTGCTTTAACATGGAATTTACAAAAGAACGGTTAATATAAAGTCATAAGTGAACCATATATGATATCATAACAATGAATATTATTTTTTAATAATTCAATGACATTATTTAAATCATTATACAGGAGGTTTGGATACATATGAAGCATATCGGACATAAGTTAAGGGATAACATTTCCAATCTCAATTTTATTCAAGATTGTTTATTCGTAAGTATTTACTGGGGTTATATTTATCATTAATTTCCTTGTTTTCTAAAAATGGTTTCATGTATGTTTAAATTCATTTTTACCCATTTTTGACTTTTAATACATGGTATGTAAGGAATATTTCTTTTGTTTACCATTAGAGGTACTTTTTGACTTTTCCGGATATGAGGAGAATGTTTTTTAACTTATACGGAATGAATGGATTTTTATGGTTTCATAATGCCTAGTTTTCACAAAGATTCCAATACAATATTTCATTATTATTTTCAACAAAATCCTTTTCTTTTAAAATTTAATGGAATTTTGTGATAAGAAAATGATT
The DNA here is from genome assembly GCA_963277665.1 of Viscum album. Lineage (NCBI taxonomy): Eukaryota > Viridiplantae > Streptophyta > Magnoliopsida > Santalales > Viscaceae > Viscum > Viscum album. The sequence goes on along the minus strand of OY728145.1, from coordinate 1,592,626,901 downwards.
TTAAAGAAGAAATGATATTTTCCTCCAGAATTCATTTCAAGTGTTTTGTCAAAACTATTTTCCATCTAAGATGAAATTATTCAGTATGATTATGTTTCAAGTATAATTTCTCTGTTATTTAAATAGTTTGATTATTTTTATGATGAAATGATATCCATTTGGTTTAGATGGATTATTTTATGATGGGATGATGTTTATGAAACCCATTTTATTCTTTGGGTTATGATGAATGATTTATGTTTATTTTTTGGCACAAGTAAGAATGATTTAATTATGAGATGGGTGGGACCTATATCTACCTCAAATTAATAGGGTAATTATCAATATATCATGATATAGACATGGTTGGAATGGAATGTTAATATGGTTCAGTGATACAGGACTGGAACGAGGAGTGAACTCAATTCAGTAAGGGACTTTGTCCACTATGATGGTCTTGGCAGCAATGACTTGGCTACTATGGAAGTCATATCAAGTGCTTAATGTTTTTACACAATTACATGTTTTATTCCCATGCTATTTCATCATGATTGATGTCCCATTATGATCTATTCCTTACGTACTGCCATGTTTTATGTCATTGCTCAAAATTTTGATGATTAAATATTATGTTCATGTTTTTAAGTTCAAATGTATATGGATTGTTTTATTTTCTCCATGCATACCCTTACTGAGCATTTGAGCTAACCCTTTATATTTTTTCTTTTCCCCAGGATATAAAGAAAGGTTTTAGGTAAGAAAACAAAAGGGGAAGATTTTTGTGGAATATTTTGAAGATATTTCACCATGATTAGAAGATTATGTTCCGTGTTTCCAAAGACACTAAACTATTATGGTCCTTGTGTGTTGGTTTTTGTTATGTATTCAGTATTCCGCAAAAGTAATGTAATTTCCATGTACGTCAAGCTCTGGGTCTCTAAAGTTGGTATCGGAGGAAAGGTTTAGTTATCCTATGGAAACTAGGATGTGATAACTTTAGTGAGATCCCTAGAGATATTTCTATGGTATGTCTAGGAATTTCCCTAAGGTTAAGTATAATTATAGGTTATAGTCCTATAATTATGATAAAGATATTATAATTAAACCTAATATGTTACATATTGAAGGTACTCCCACTTTATTATGTTGTTTTACCTATCATGATTTTTTCCTCTCACACTATTCTTTTTGGGTTTTAGACGATGGATGGAACTCGAAGGAACCGTGTTGATCAATGTAATGGAAAATTAAATGATTGTCCTTATGAACAAACCAATGTTATGGGAGATGGAGTGGAAAATCTTATTTCTATACTTACACAACCTATGAATCATTCTGGACATCTAAATGAGCAGAGAAGGGAACACCATTCTATTGAGTGCTTCATGAGGAAACGTCCACCTTCTTTCAGTGGGTCTTCTAATCCACTTGTTACTGAACAATGGATCAGTACCATTTAAAAGATATTTTTCATAATTCGATGTTCGGGACATGAAAATTTCATTCTAGTTATTTACTGTTTAGAAGGTGAAGCAGACCAGTGGTGGACTCTAATTAAAAATACAAGGCCCCAATATTAAATTGAATCCATGGAATGGGATGAGTTTGAGAACTTATTTTTCAATAAGTACTTCCCTCGTACTCTTCAAACAAAGATGGAAAAGGATTTCCTTGAACTTAAGCAAAAGGATGATAAATCTATTGGTATATATGAAGTGAATTTTACAAGGCTTTCAAGGTATACATCTGGCTTTATCATCCAACCTGAAAGTAAAGTTGATTGATTCTTCAGTGGCTTAAAACCATGTCTTCGAAGGGAATTAGCTATAAGAGACTTTAGTAGCTATGAAGAAATTGTGTGTTGTTCTATCAAGGTAGAAATTGAAGTTTGTGTTACATATCCATCTCATGGTTTTTACAAGAAATGAAATATGGAGTTCAAGGAAAAATCTCAGAACAAGGGTGAAAAGAAGATGAATGTTTCTTTATGCTCAAAGTGTGGAATGAATCATGGTGGAGATTTTCTAAAAAGTACTAGAAAATGTTTTAAGTGTGGAAAAGAAGGTCATCGAGCCATTGAGTGTCAAAGTAATGGGAAAAAGGTATCTAATGATGTGAATAGAGAAAAGACTACAGTTGACGCTCCACCAACACTTCAATGCTTCAAGTTCAAGGAAATGGGGGCATTATGCTAATCAGTGCCCTAATCCAAGGGTTAATGATGATCAACATCAACAACCTCTTAAGTCAAAGGACAAAGGGAAGTCACATGCGATCACTATTGGTGATGTTGAATATAACAATGATGTAGTGTAATGATTAACTGTTTATGTAATGGGATTCCAGAATAATGTTGTATATAGTATCGTGGAATATTGGAATATTTATATATTGGTATATTGTGGTTTTTAATAAATTTATGGTACCGGTAACCATGAAAAGTGATTTTGGAAAGCAGATGATATGATAAAGAGAAAATGAAATGTTTAATATTATTCATGAGCTCATGACTGATATAAGGACAAAGTGATATCATGGTTTGAGTATATATAAATTTTGGGATTTTGGTATGTGGAAAGAGTTAACTTTTGATAGAATTCATGTTTTCCTAAGTCTCTATATTAATTCATGTTTCAAAAGAATACATGATTAAGGTATTCACATGTTTGGAATGTGACCAACAAGATATATCTTATGATATATGAGGGATAAATGATGGTATCCACGTGCTTGTTATGTGACCTTTCAAGTAATAGTTTTCTTTATACTATGAGCATGGACCTAAGTATTTTGGATAAGCATAAAGATTGGAATGAATTAAGTTAGACATAAGATATTATTGTTTAGGGCTAGAACTTTTTTCGATATTATTTTTGTAATGTTATAATAATGTAGTTTTAGAAAAAGGGACAACCTACAGGACGGGCGACAACCCATCACGTTGGACAAGGTTGCGGTAATCGAACCCAAAACCGAAGTGCGACAGGCCTTTATCGCATACCACTGGCCTAAAGGAAGTCCATGGTTAGTAGAAACTAGTTTTATTTTATAAAGAGGTATGATAGATTAAGTATAAGTCCATTTTTGGAATCATATACGATTAACCTCACCATAGATGGACTTATGTATATTTCATAACTTTTGTTAACCTTTTGTTTGAGACAGATGGAATGACCCATCATTCTATTACATGATCTGCTAACACTTCAAGAATGAAAAATTCAAACTCATTTCTTTAATAGATTAAGTGGAAATTGTTCAAGGCACGAACAACAGTGATATTGTACCAAAATAGAGTAAGTATCTCTTCTAATTCAAATTATTCAACTTTAGGGAAATGATCTTGAAAACAAAAAAAGTTATCCTAGTGACTTTATATTCGATGAATCAGATGGTACCTTATATCATCACAAATTTATGGCTTTGGGATTGTTGGCTTTTTCATAGCCATTTCTCTACCACTCTCCATTAGAACTTGATGGTTAGATTTATCTTTCATATACATATTTTCACATATGTTATCCTTTGTGGAAACTCAGTGATTAGTTAATTTGGGCAACCATTACATTTCATACTTTAGTTTTTAAAGATAAGTTTTGCTATTCCTTTTTACGATGTGGGTTTCTATGAATAAAACTCTCATTTAATAAACAATTTATAACCCCGACGAATTTCGAGGGCGAAACTCATTTTAAGGGGGTAGAATGTAACACCCTGAAATTTTATAAGATATATTATTTTTAATTTCTTTCATATCTTCTGTTTTACACTACACCAAGATTATATTGCACTATACATAACATTGTATTAGCTTGCAGTATACGCAACACTAATCTTGGATCGTGTTACACACAATTTCAAGTTTGTTTGATAGTAGTTATACTACGCAACATTGAGTGTGTGTATATATATATATATTCAATGTATAAATGAAATATGGTTGTATTTTGTTTTATGCAACAAAAAAGGAGTCTTGCACTACACGCAACCCTGACTTGGCTTACATTACACACAATCGCGACCTTTCTCGATAGCGTGTGTTGTACTCAAATATCGGGTTTCACTAAACAACGATATATGGTTATAATATTATTATAAACTAGCTTTTATGAATAGTATTTACTAAATTTTTAATTTTATAACATTATTATCTATTATACACATTTTCTATAACATGGTATGAGAACAAAATAACTTTTTTCGGGTAAAATTAGTAATTTTCAAAAAATGCAGTTTTGTCGCCTTTTAATTGTGCACCCATTTTAAATATACTTTTTGACAAGTTTATAAGTTCAATTTTACAAAATAAACTTCTTATTTTTAATCAGGATATAAAAATTTACATTGGATAAAGTTTTGATATTTTTCTAACAACGTTCTTATTTTGATGAATAGTAAAAACACGCTAAATTTTACTTAAAAACAACTTTTTTCATCGAGAAATTTATATGGTTAAATTATAATAGTAAATTGTTTTAAATTATAAATAGAATATATTTTTACAATTTAATATAATGTATTTCATTATCATTTATTTTACATTCAATTCGTAGGATAAATCAATTCAATCTTTTGTAATGTTTTAAACAAAAACCCGTTTTTTTTCGACAACGGGATTAATTTTAAATTAATTACTGCAACTTATGTGTTTTGAATTTTGAAAAATGGATTCCATATTTGAATTAAGTGGATCCAAATTATGTTAATAGTTTACTTTTATTTTTTTGATATCATGAATAGTAACTACGGTAATTTTTATTTACTGCAGTTAAAGGTAAATCGGGCAATTAAGGGTACAAATAAGATTATGAAATTACCCTAAAACCTTCAAAAATTCTATTGGATGACTAAAGGTAGACCCATATCACCTAAGGGTTGGAATATATTCATTTTATGGACTTTGGACACTGAAAATAATTTAATTATTATTAAAACCAAAGAAATTGACAACATGTCACTCTCTTAAATCTTATAAGTATAATAATTTTAATTTAGTGATAAACTTCATGAAACTTCAAACATGAATAGTATCCAAAAATATAAAAAAGTTATCTACATCATGTAAATTTATTTATAATTTTTAGGTATTAAATAATTTTCATTAAAGGTGACACAATAGTGATGTTGAAATTATTTTATTGATTTAAATATCAAATAAATGGTTTTAAAAATAGTAAAATAAATATTATATAAACTATTTAATATTATCCAAGAATTTCCTAGATAAATATGACATGTTATGAATATATTAAATATTTTAGTTCGAACATATCTTCTGTGTGGAGTTTATTTAAATTCAAATAAATTAGCAATGTCAAAATTGGCACTATTGTTATTTCATAAAAATAACATAATATAAAACTGTTTAAAAATAACAAAAATATTTAAAAATTAGAAATTAAAATTTATATGGTCTAAAATTTTATAAATTATCCTATTATGGACAATTCACAACACATAAGTAATTATTTATAACAATTTAAAATGTAGAATCTTATTACCACAAATAAAATTAAATAGATTAAATAATGATAAATCAAGATGATAAGGTTTAAAATAAATTTCCAACATGTATAAATTTTATTGGATGATGAGATAAAAACCCTATATCATTTAATCTTAGAATATGAGTCATTTTTGGAGGTTTTTAATTGGGGTTTGATTTATTATAAATTAATATTTTTGAGGTTTCCAAAGGTGCCCATCTCCCCCCTTATAAAAGGGAACCTCCTCCCTCTCCTCTTCACAACACTTTGAACCTTCAAGCTCGGCCAACCCTTGAACATTTCCCTTCTCCACTTTCCTAGAAACATTCTTAAGGTTCTGGTCTTCTCAAAATACCAACTCTAGTCCCTTAAGAGGAATCTTAAAGGAGGTGCGTCGAATAAGAGGTAATGTCTTCTACCGATTCTTACAAGTTTCTTTCTTCTTAAACATCCTATTATTTAGTTCTTTCACTTTAAAGTAATAAAATAAGTATAACTAATATACTGATATGATATTATAAATATGAAACTACCCCATTTCACCTTCTATCCATCCTACAGAAAACGAAATCACCGCGCGTGCGTACGTACGGAATATTGTCTCCATGCCGTGGTGTAATTAGTTTTTCCACCACCACCATACTTGTATGGGTATAATGGTGTAAATAATAACTATATATGGTTATTATAAAATCATACTAATTATGAGATATTATATCATTCACTCCAATTCTATTCAATAATTATGGGAACAATATCATCGCTCGTGCGTATGTACGGACTACCGTCTCCACGAACGCGATGAGATTCATTTTCCATGATTAACAATTCAAGTATGATTATAAAGTATATATATAATAAATAATCATGAAATATATTACATAATAATGATACTGGATTTATGTACATATATTTTTCATTTATATAATTCCATTCAATTCAATAAGGAAACGAAAACATTGTTCATGCGTACGTACGGCCTACCGTCTCCATGAACGGTGTATTTCGTTCCATTTATCGATCTATCGTATATATTTATATACTGAATATATATTATATATAAATAATTTTTTACATTCTAACATTAATTAAATTAGGATATGAGTAATAATATCAAGATAAAAAAATCGAAACACATACGATAAATGAAACGATTTTACCCAAAACGCTGCTTTAACATGGAATTTACAAAAGAACGGTTAATATAAAGTCATAAGTGAACCATATATGATATCATAACAATGAATATGATTCTATAATAATTAAATTAAATTATTTAAATCATTATACAGGTGTTTTGGATACATACGAATCATATCAGACATAAGGTAAGGGATAACTTTTCCAATCTCATTTTTATCCGAGATTGTTTATTCGTAAGTATTTACTGGGGTTATATTTATCATTCATTTCCCTATTTTCTAAAAATGGTTTCATGTATGTTTAAAGTTATTTTTACCCATTTTTGAATTTTACTACATGGTATGTAAGGAATCTTTCTTTGGATTACCATACGAGGTACATTTTGACTTTTCCAGCAAAAGTATGAGGACGATGTTTTTTTAAGTTATACAACATGAATGGATTTTTACGATTTCATAACACCTAATTTTCATGAAGATTATTCTACAATATTTAATAATTATTTTCAACAAAATCCTTTTATTTTAGAATTGAATGGAATTTTGTGATAAGAAAATGATTTTAAAGAAGAAATGATATTTTCCTTAAGAATTCATTTCAAGTGTTTTGTCAAAACTATTTTCCATCTAAGATAACATTATTTAGTATGATTATGTTTGAAGTATAATGTCTCTATTATTTAAATAGTTTGATTCCTTTTATGATGAAATGATATCCATTTGTTTTATATGGATTACTTTATGATGGGATGATTTTTATGAAACCCATTTTATTCTTTGGGTTATGATGAATGATTTGTGTTTATTTTGTGGCACAAGTAAGAATGATTTAATTATGAGATTGGTGGGACCTATATCTCCATAAAATGCATTGGGTAAAGATTTATATCTCATGAGATATACATTTCTGGAATGACAAGTTAATCCAATTCAGTGATACAGGACTGGAATGAGGAGTGTGCTCGATTCAGTAAGGGACTTTATCCACTATAATGTCTTGGAAGCAATGCCTTGGCTACTATAGAAATCATATCAAGTGGTTAATGGTTTTCCACAATTACATGATTTATTCCCATGATATTTAATCATGATTTATGTTCCATTATGATATATTCCTTACATACTGCCATGTTTTTGTCATTGCTCATGATTTTGATGTTTAAATATTATGTTCATGTTTTTAAGTTCAAATGTATATGGTTTGTTTTATTTTCTCCATTCATACCCTTACTGAGAATTTGAGCTCACCATTTATATGTTTTCTTTTCCCTAGGATATAAAGAAAGGTTTTAGGTAAGAAAAAAAAGGGTAAGATCTTTATGGGAGATGTTGAAGATCTTTCACCATGATTAGAATATTATGTTCTAAGTTTCCAAAGACACTTAACTATTACGGTCCTTGTGTGTTGGTTTTTGTTATGTATTAAGTATTCCGAAAAAGTAATGTAATTTCCATGTACGTCAAGATTCGAGTCTCTACACAATAATCAATGAAAAGTCTCATGGATACATCTTTCATTTAATGAACAAAAGAGGGGCACACCATTGTAAAGTGTTAGGATTAATAAAGCCTTTATCAAGAAACTCCAAAAACTGATTTTTTAAATCATGAAGTTCCACTTGATCCAATCAATAAGGGGTTTTGAAATTAAATTCTCATCTGGAAAAAATTCAATGGTAAATTTAACTTTCTGATCAGTTTTAACACCAAGAAAATCATTAGGAAAAACATCCATGTATTCATTTAACACTAAAACATCATTAATCGTAATAGTTCACTTGTTTTCAACTATATTAGAAAGATAACTTTCATTTCCATATTTTAATAGATTCTCATATTCCTAATATGTTATCTATTATATGGGTTCATTATTCTATACAAACTGAAACTCTTTATAAAAAAGCGTCATTATCTCTAAATCAATCTTTTCAAGATAAAAAGAAATTCAATCCATACCCATAATGAAATCGAATTCTACTGAGGGTAAAACAACAAGGTTTTTAGGTAATTTCTTTCCATAGATAACAGCAGGAATATTCTTATCATGCGTTTTTGCTGTAATATTTATCCCTTATTTTTTAACAATGAGTTTTGATATCATTTCTTGAGTTGAAAATTTTAATTTACCAAAAAAAATTTAAGAAATAAATGAATGTGTAGACCCCATATCAAAAAAGACATTATAAAATTGTAATCAAACAAAAAAAATTACATGATACCACTTCATTGTATGGCCCAATATCTGTTGATGTAGTTTCAGAGGATATCAATGCACCTTTTTTCTTATAATCTAGTTTATTTCCATCAATCAGATCTTTCTTTGGGCATGAATTTTCATAATGATCCATCTTTCCACATTTAAAAAACATTATAGATTTCATATCAGAATTAATCTTAAGATCATTTTCATTAAAATATTGATCCATATATCCAAACATACTACATAAAAAACACTTCCCAATTTTTTCAAGGAATTCCCTAGGGTGTTTTTACCATAATTTTCACAAACTAGGAACTATAATTTCTTACTTTTGGAATTATTTGATTGATTCTTACCCATCACTTTCTATATAGACCTATTCTTCTTCTTGTTTTCAAAGTACACATGATAATCCGGAAAATACATTTCTAACCTCTCATCACATCAGAAAATTTTCTCATAACATTTGAATTCACAGGAAGCCAATGGATTTTGATATCTTGGATTCAATACTAAGTAAAAATGGTTGATTTTACTATCATGATCCCAAATAATATGTGGAGCATACCTTTACAATCAGATGAATTTTTCTTCATACATGGCCACTGAATCTTCCTATTTTTTCTTCAATTCAAGGAATTGTTTTTTCATCCTAATTATAACAATATTAAGAAAATATTTTTCAAGGAATATATTATTAAATTCATCTCATTCCAAGGCATAAATATCTATGTTATCCCTAATATTCCTGAACATTGGCCACAACTAGTAAGATTCACCCTCCAAATGATAAAAGAAAAGACTAAACTTTTGATTATCTAAACACCCCACAACATAAAATATATTTTTAGGGGATTTAATCCTCCCATAAGCTGCAACTGGGTTAGAATATCCCCTGAAAACAAGAGGGTTTTTCCTCATTAAATGTTCCACTATTGTCATGTTCCTTTTAGTAGATATGGTTCTTCTCTTACATGTATTCAACCACTATTTATATCCTATATCAACTAGTCCATTATTATCACAAATTTTTCAGTTCCAATTCCCACCATTTCGGGTTGCGGATTCATAAAGATATCGGCCTCTCGGTTCCTTCCAATTTCAGCTACCCTATTTTTTCTACGGAAAACCATTCTAAACAGACATTTCTTAGATGAAGAAACATGTTAATCTTAAAATTATATATCATTTCAACATAAAAATAATGTAAATATCATTTATGGTATTCTATTAACATCATCCTAGCAACTAAAGTTATCTAAACCATGCTCTGATACCAACTATAAAGACCCGACTTTAAACACTACATAATATAATAAATTTCACTCAAATTCACTTGTTTTCATTCCCAAATATATTTTAAGTTTATATTTTTGGAAATTTAGAACATAATTCATACATATAAACCCATAAGTATAAAAAGTGTATAATACTAAAAAAATATCCATTTTTCATAATATAAAGGTTTTTAATCAAACATGAAATCTATTCATGAAAAGTCTTCACAAAATTTATCTTGGATTCTCCTTTCCTTTTTCCCTTCCTTAAACCTGTGAAAACATTTTAAATCTTGGTATGAGCACAAAAATATCAATAAAGGATATAAAAATAATTATAGAAGTAGTTAGTACATGAATACTTTTAAACATATGAAATAAGTTTCATAAATATATACTTCTCAACAATATGTATAATATAGTTACTTTGTGAAAACATGATATTTCCACAGAACATAAATAATACCATAAAGGTAACCTGGGAAATTAATTACTTAATATTGTTACCCTCACAGGTACCTTATAATTTGTAACCCTCATGGCTACTTAACAATGTAACCCTCATGACTACCTTGTGGTGTAACCATCTCAGTTATACTTGGAGTAACCATATGGTAGACCTCCAACTCAAACATACCTAATGTATTGGAGTGATATATAGGTACCAACGTTTATCATAAACAATTCCAAATAACCATAACCGAATCATAAAATAAGAATACTTACATCAAATAATTCATTCCCTTTTTTAAAAAATAAAATAAATTAAAAGAGTGTTTTTAAGAAGAAAATTTCCATCTAAATATCATATATTTAAGTGAGAATTAATAGAATGAAAGAAATATGTGTATAAATTTTAAATACACATAATATAATATAATATAAACAAAAATAATTACACAAATAATCTTAGTACCACATAATTAATGAATCATAAGGTTAACCCAAAGAATAGATATTGGGTTAAGAATTCCCTTACCTTGGGGTCATCTTACATAAAATGTGTTTCAAACTCTTGTATAATCATTAAAATGGTCTTATTAATATTTTAATAAAGCATATTTATTCTTATGACACCTTATAAGATCATTTTAGAACATCATTCCACCCAATTATTAATTATATTTTTTTATTTCCAATAATTTTGGTGTGTTCTTTATATGGTTCCCATGGTTTGTTCATAATGGATTTTCTTATCGAATGGAAGTGAAACTCCATAAGTAGAATGAAATGGTATTTACATGTTACCATAACTTTAAATTATACCATATATCATTTTTTCAGATATGAGTATTATTAATAAGATGAAATATTAATGATATTCATTTAGATATTTTTGGCAGTTCTTTGATCATCAAGAACTTGTTTCTTTATAAAATTCAATATTATGAATATATGTTAATTACATAAATTAAAAGATGTTATATCATAAAATTTAAAATATTATTCAACCATTAAAAAAATTATGGCCAGTCAAGAAGGATCTAATAGAAATTGAAAACACATCATCCATGATGTTGGTAAATCGACACATCACGGACGATGTTTTTATTTTTAGAATGAGAGGTAGAGGAGAAAAATTATGATGATGAATTTTACATAAACATGATAACATTACAGTATATATAATATACTTAAGTTTTCATACCTCTTTGATAAGGTTAGATGAATATAGTATAATAAAATAAAAATAATTGAAAAGAAATATAAAGTAAAATGAAAGAGGATTTTTACATCGTGATCTCTTTTCCTTGAGATCCTCCTTAAGGCCCTTGTTTTTGGACTTTTGGTTAGACTAGAAGGCCTTTTATATGGGGAACATGATTGGGAAGATGATTGGGTATAAATTGGACAAGTTAAAAATCTTGATATGTGTGAGGAGAAGAGGAGGTGAGGAGTGGTATTTATAGTGGAGGAGAGGAGGTTTTTTATTATTTTATTCATTAGTTTATTAATTTGTCTCAGGACTATTAATAGTTTGATAATTATCATTAAATACACTAAAATAATTGAGGAAATATAAATATTATGGTTCTTACATCATTCATGATTTTAGTAATAGTGTATTTAACTTATAATGTATATATACCGTAAATTACCATAGTTTACTATTTACCAAAAATTCATGTATTTCAAAAAAATCCCAAGAAATCACCCCAACTATTTTTCGATTTGTAGATTTAAAAAATGAACTCCGGTTTTGTATAATAATTTTCTAAATATGAGAAATTTTATTTTTAATTAAAATAATAATTTATTTGGAAAACAATTTTAAAAATATAACTGATTTTATAACACCTTGAAATTTTAATCAAGCTTTGATAAAATTATCTTCTAAACATAAGAAAATAAATTAATAATTTTTTAATATATTTTATAAAAATAAATTTTCTTTTAAATCATTAAATTAATTCTAAAATTGAAATTAAATATTGATGACTTAAAAAAATACCAACACTTAAATTATCATTTCCAAAAAAATTATTCACTTATTCTATGATATAAATATATCAGGATTAAAATTATAATATATATAAAATTTATTTATAATCTCATAGGTGAGGTTAATATTCTACTGACCATATTACTATTCCTAATGGTCAAGTTACTATTACTAAGGTCAAGTTACTATTTTATCAGTAAAAATTCCTTAATTTACATAAATATTTATTATTTCCTTATAAATATATTATAAATTTAAATATTTAATTCCATAATGAAAACAAACTATTTTATAAGTACCCGGGTTGCTACATTCTCCCCACCTTATGGAAATTGTGTCCTTCCAATTTTTTATATACATATTAAACAATTGAGGGTACCTTTCCCTCATAGCATTTTCAAATTCCCATGTTGTGCCTTCAACCATGTGGTTTCTCCAAAAAATCATAACCTAGTCGATTACCTTATTCTAAAATACTTGTTCTCTATGATCAAGAGTCTAAACTGGTTTCTCTTCATAAGAAAGGTTCTCTTCCAGCTAAACTACATCTGAGCTCAAAACCTAATATGGATCCGGCACATACTTTCTCAACATCGAAACATGAAAAACATTGTTTAAATGATATAAACTGGGAGGAAAAACTACTCAGTAGGTGGCTGGTCAAACTTTCTCTAGTATTTCATTAGGTCCAATGAACAATGGACATAGATTTTCTTTCTTACCAAAATGAATAAAACTTTTCCATGGTGAGATTCTAAGAAAAACTTATCACCTACCTCAAAAGAAAATTCTTTCCTCTTTTTATCTGCATAACTTTTCTTCTTACTCTGAGTTGTCCTCATGTGTTTCTGGATAATCTTCACTTTCTCATCCACTTCATCTACTAATTTTGGTCTTAGAAAATTCCTTTTTCTGACTTCATCACAAAAAGAAGGAGTTTGACATTGCTTTCAATTTAATGCCTCAAAAGGTTCCTTTTGTATACTGGATTGAAAATAGTTATTATAATAAAACTTTACTAATGAAAGATTTTGATCCCAACTTTCCTGGTAGTCCATTGAACAATCTTGAAGTATATCCTCCAATTTATGAATTGTTCACTTAGTTTGTCCATCATATTGAGGTTGAAAGGCTGTGCTGAAATTTAATTATATTCCCAATGACTTCTGAAGGCCTTTCCAAAAGTTATAACTGAACCTACGATCATGGTTAGATACAATGGAAATAGGAACTCCATATAACCTAACAATCCCACTAAGGTACAGTCAATAAAGATGATCCAAATACATAATATCTCAAATAGGAAGAAAATTTGAATATTTAGTTAGTCGATCAATAATAACCCAAATCACATTATTACTTTGATATGTATTTGTTAGTCCCACCATGAATTCCATGGATATATTTTCCCATTTCCATTATAGAATTTTTAAATTATGAAGAATCCCATTTGGTAGTTTTCTCTCAACTTTAACCTATTGACAATTAAAACATTTCATTGTAAAATCATAAAAAAGCTCTTTTTATTACATCCCACCAGTAATAATACCGTAGGTCTATGTATATAATATTACTACTAGGATTAACTGAATATGGAGAACTAGGTGCTTTACACAACAGTTATTTCTTCATCTGGGGATTAGAAGGCACACGTAATCTCATTAAAAAACCTCAAACACAATCTTTATCAATATTAAATTTTGGAAACAAACCATTTTTAACCAAATCTGCCTTTTTCAACAACTCATGGTCATTCATTAAAGCTTTTTTAATTCTATATCATAGAAAAAACTACACCAAAACCTAAAAAAATAGAGTAATTTTATACACCAACAAATTCCAAGACAAAATTTATCAAATCATTAATCAAGGGGTCTTGTTACAAATATATCATGGTTAATGGTGCATGATGGTTTTGAATCAAGTCATCGACCACTTTATTTTCTTTTCTAGGATGCTGATTAGTCATGCAATCATAATCCTTTATAAGTGAAATCCATCTTCACAACATCATATTTAATTCCTTATAAATGAATATATAATTCATACTATTATGGTTAGTATATATTTCACATTTGACACCATATAAATTATGCCTCCAAATTTTTGAAGTGAAAAACCACAGATGATTATTCAAAATCATTAGTTCTATAATTTAACTCATGAGGATTCATTTTTTTTGAAGCATAAGTAGTTACCTGGTCATTCTACATCACAACACAGGTAATTCCCTTTAATGAAGCATCATTGTATATGAAATACTAACCATTTCTGGAAGGCAGGTCCAAAAATGGATCATTCACCAATATCTTCTCCAGTTCCTTAAAAAACATCACATTCTTCTATCCAAATAAATTTTACGCCTTTTCATGTTAACTTAGTTAGCGGTTTTGATAATTGTGAAAATATTTTAAAAAATCGTTGGTAATAACCTACTCATCCAAGAAATCTATAAATATTTGTTACATTTTTAGGTCAAGGATATTCATCAACCACTTTTGTTTAGTAGGATCAACTATTATTCTATCTTTATTTACAATGTGCCCAAGAAAAAATATGATGCAACAAAAAATCACATTTTCTATATTTCCCGTATAGCTTCTTTTATTTGGGAGTTTCCAAGAAAATCCTTAAATGTTTTTCATGATCCTGATAACTTTTTGAAAAACCCAAAATATCATCAATAAAAACAATAACAAACTTATCCAAATATTCATGAAATATTATATTCATAATATCTGTGAATATAGTAGGGGAATTTTTCAAACCAAAGTGTGTAACAAAAAATACATAATGGTCATATTTAGTATGAAAATAATTTTTTGGGATTTCATCCTCCTTCACCTTCAAAAAAATGGTACCCAGATCTTAAGTCAATCTTCAAAAAGTACTAAGCTCCCTGAAGATGATCAAAAAAGTAATCGATATGAGGCCAAGGATAATTATTCTTAATAGAAATTTTATTCAAATCTCTAAAATAAATTCAAATTATCATAGTTCCATATTTATTTTTAAAAAACAAAATAGGAGCACCCCATTGTGAATTGATTGGAAAAATGAAGCCTTTATAAAGAAAATCCTATAACTAATTTCTTAATTCAAGAAGTTCCACTTGAGAAATTCGATAAGGGGGTTTTTAAATTGGATTAGCATCAAGAACTAACGCAATCGTAAATTTAACTTCCCAATCAGGTATAACATGTGGAAAATCGTCGGGAAAATCATCCAGGTATTCATTTACCATAGGAACATCATTAATCTAAATAGTTCCCTTGTTTTCAACAATATGAACAATATAACATTCATTTCTATCTTTTAATAGTTTCTCAACTTCCTAATATATTATCAATTATATGGGTTCATTCTTGTATAAAAACAAAAAATACTTTTGAAAAACGACTTATTTAGATCTACAATTGATCTTTACAATAGAAAAGTAAATCCAATCCATAATAATAATGACATAAAACTCTACTAAGGGTAAAACAACAAGGTTTATAGGTAATGTATTTCCATAGAAAACAACAAAAATATTATTATAATTCCATTTTTTGTAATATTTTCCTTCGGCGTTTTAACCATTAGTTTTGATCTCATTTCTTGAGTTAAAATTTCCAATTTACCAAAAAAAACTCATAAATAAAGGAATGTGTAGACCCTGTACCCAACAAGACATTAGAAAAATCTGATTAGACAAACAAAGTACCTCATAACACATCATTGGATAGCCTATCATCTATTGACACGGTCGCAAAGGATATCATTGCACCTTTCCTCTTATAATTTTCCATCTTTCCATCATTTAGATCTTTCTTTGGGTAGGTATTTTCATTATGACCCATCTCACCACATATAAAACAATTTAAAACTTTCTCATGAGTATTAATTTTAAGATCATTTTCATTACAATCTTGGGACATATGTTCAAACATAAAACATCAAAAATACTTCCTAGTTTTGTTAAGGCATTCCCTAGGGTGCAGTTTACCACACTTTTCACAAACTGGAAACTATACATTCTTACCTTCAGATTTCTTTGATTGATTCCTACCCATCGCTTCTCATCTATAACTATTCTTCTACTTTTTTTCAAAGTACACATGATCATCTATAAGCTCCATTTGTTCCCTCTCATCACATCATATAAGATTCTCATAACTTTTGAAATCATGGGAAGTTAATTCCCTTCGATATCTTGGCTTAAATCCTAACTAAAAAATAGTTGATTTTACTATCAATATCCCGAATAATATTTGGAGCATACCATTCCAGTTGGGTGAAGTATTCTTCATACACAAACATTGAATCTTACTAATTTTTCTTCAATTTAAGGAATTGTTTTTCCATCCTAAGTTGAACAACAATAAGAAAATATTTTTCAAGGAATAGATTCTTATATTCATCCCATTCCAAGGCATAAATCTCCTCATTATCCCTGATATTCTAGACCATTGGACACCACAATTCAGCTACACCCTCAAAATGAAAAATGGAAAGACTAAAATATTTATTATTCAAACACCCCATAGCATCAAATATTTTATTCAAGGGATTCAATCCACCCTTCTAGCGCAATAGGGTCATAAGAGCCACTAAAAGTAGGAGGTTGTTGCCTCATAAAATGTTACACAATCATCATGTTCCTTTGTGGTAACTCTGGTTGTTCTTTTTCACGGTTTCCATCAAATTTTATAGCCTGTATCAATTGATCCATCACTATCACAACCTGTTTAGTTCCAATTCCCACTGTTCCAAGTTTCATATTTGGAATGATATCAGACTCTTGGTTCCTTCCAACTTTAGATTTCCTATTTCTTCTATGGAAAACTATTTTTAACAGACATATCTTAGATGAAGTAACATGGTAATACTAAAATTCTATATCATTTCAATATAAAAAAGGTAAAAATCATTTATGGTATTCTAATAACATCATCATAACTCATAAAGTTATCTAAATCGTGCTCTGATACTAACTATAATAACCCAACCTTAAACACTACATAATCTAATAAACTCTTTTAGAATTAACTTCTCTTCATTCCGAAAGATCTTTTAGTTTTATTTTTTTATAATGTTAAGAAATTATTCATACATATCAAACCATAAGCATACAAAATGGATACTACTAAAACAATATCCATTTTTTCATAATACTAATGTTTCTAATAAAACATGAAATCTATTCATGAAAAGTATTGACAACATTCATCTTGGCTTATAATTTTCTCTTACGCATCCTTAACCATGTGAATAAAATTTTAAAACATGGTATCAACACAAAAATCTCATTAAGGGATATAAAAATAAGGAGAGAAACCATTAGTACATGAATATTTATAAACATATGAAATCATTTTCACAAAGACATACTTCTCAACAATATGTATCATATACTTACTTTTTAAAAACATGATATTTCTATAGAATATAAATAATAACATAAAGGTAACTTGGGAATTTCTTACTTAATATTTTAACCCTCATTAGTACATTATTATTTGTAACCCTCACAACTACCTTAAAATCTATCCCTCATGACTACATTATGGTGAAACCATCACAGTTACACTTGGAGTAACCATACGTCCGAACTTCAAATTAAATAAACCCAATTAATTAGAGGTATATATAGGTCCCAAACTTCATCATAATAAATTCTCAATAACTATAACATAATCATAAAACAAGAATACTTACATCATATAATTCATTCCCTTATAAAAAATTTAATAAATTAAAAGATAATTTTAAAAAGAAAAGTTCATTATAAATAACATATATTTGAAGTGAGAATTAATATAAAAAAGGAATATGTGTTTGCATAGTAAATAAACCTAATATAACATAATATAAAAAAAATTCATCAAACAAAAAATCTTAGTACCATATAATTAATGAAGCATAAGGTTAACCCAAAGAATGGAGATTGGGTTAAGAATTCCCTTATCTCAGGTTCGTCATATATAAAATGTGTTTAAACCTAATGTATAATGGTAAAATTAGTGTTATTAATATTTTATAGTAACATAATTATTCATATAACACCTTATATGATTATTTTAGTACATCATTTTACCCAATTATTAATTATATTTTTTTTCAATATTTTGGGTGTGTTCTTTACATGGTTTCCATGGTCAGTTCGTAATGGATTTTCTTATCGAATGAAAGAGAAACTACTTAAGTAAAATGAAATGATATTTAAATGTTTCCAAAACATTAAATTATACCATATTTTTTCGGATATGAGGATGATTAATTAAATAAAACATTAATGATATTCATTTGGATCATTTTGCAGGTTCTTTGATCATCACGAATTAGTTTTTTTATATAATTAAATATTGTGAATATTTTTTAATTCCAGAATATAAAATAGAGTATATAATACATTTTACAATATTTTTTAACCATTTAAATTTTTTTATGACTAGATAAGAAGACAGTAATGGAAATTGAAAACACATCGTCCATGATGTCGTAAATCAACACATCACAGATGGTGTTCTTATTTTTAGATTAAGAGAGTGGAGAAAATGTATGCTGAAGAATTTTTACATAAACATGATAAAATTAAAATATATATAAGATAATATAGTTTTAATGCCTCTTTTCTAAGGTTATGTGAATAGATTTTAAGAAAAAAAATTGAAAATAAAAGTAAAATAAAATAAATGAAGATTTTTACCTCTTGATCTATTATCATTGAGATCCCCCTTATGGCGCTTGGTTATGGTATTTTAGTTAAAAAAGAAGGTATTGGAAATGGGGAAGAGGATTGGGAAGATTATTGGGTGTAAATTAGATGAACCAGAAATCTTGATATGTGTGAGGAGAAGAGGAGGTGAGGGGTCGTATTTATAGTGGAGGAGAGGAGGGTTTTTTATTATTTTATTCATTATTTTATTAATTTGGCTGAAGACTATGAATAGTTTTAGAATTATTATAAAATATACTAAAATAATCAAGTTAATTTATATATTATGGTTCTTGCATAATTCATGATTTCAGGACTTGTGTGTTTAACTTATAATGTATATATACCGTAAATTACTGTATTTCTCTATTCACCAAAAAATCCATGTATTTCATTAAAAATACCAAAAAATAACCCCAACTATTTCCTAACAAGTATAATACAAAAATGGACTCTATTTTTAGAAATTAATTTTTAAAATATGAGAAATTTAATTTTAAATAAAATCACAATTTATTTGAAAAATGATACTTTAAAGCTATAAGTGATTTTATAACACCTTGAAAATTAATCAAGGTCTCATAAAATTATCTTACAACCATAATAAAATAAATTAATAAATAATGAATCTGTTTTATGAAAATAAAATTTATTTTTAATCATTAAATTAATTATAAAATTGAAATTAAATATTGATGACTTACAATAATACCAATACTTAAATTATCATTTCCAAAAAATTTATTCACTTATTCTGTGATATAAATATATAATGATTACAATTATAAGATACATAAATTTTATTTATACTATTATAGGTGTTGTTATAATTCTATTGTCCAGATTACTATTCCTAATGGTCTTGTTACTATTTCTAAGGTCAAGTTACTATTCCATCAGTTAAAATCCCTTAATTTCTATAAATATCAATTATTTCATTATAACTTTATAATGAATTTAAATATTTAATTCCAGAATGAAAAAATTTTATTTTTTCATAAGTACCTAGGTTACTACATTCTCCCCCACCTTCTGTAAATTGTGTACATGAAATTTTTTATTTACTTATTAAACAAGTGAGGGTACATCTCTCTCATAGAATTTTCAGATTCTCATGTTGCTTCTTCAACCATGTGGTTTCTCAAAAAAAACATTAACCTGGTGGATTACCTTATTCTGTAATACCTTCTCTCTATGATCAAGAATCTGAACTATTTTCTCTTCATGAGAAAGGTTCTCTTCCATCTGAACCAATTTCAGGATCAAAATATCATATGGATCTAGAAAATACTTTCTCAACATCGAAACATGAAACACATTGTGTGCCTGAGATAAACTCGGAGGAAAATATACTCAGTAGGTGACTAGTCTAACATTATCTAGGATTTTATAAGTTCGAATGAATCATGGACGTATCTTTCCTTTATTACCAAAACACATAACACTTTTCTATTATGAGATTATAAAAAACATGATCACCTACCTCAAAAGAAAAGTCCATCCTCCTTTTATCTATATAACGTTTCTGTCTTCTCTGAGTTTTCCTCAGGTGTTTTTGGATCATCTTCACCTTCTCATCCACTTCCTCAACTAATTATTTTCCCAATAACTTCCTTTCCTTGAATTCAACCCAAAAATATGGATTTCGACACCACTTTCCATATAATTCATCAAAATACTATATCAGTATATTGGAATCAAAACTGTTATTATAAGAAAAATAAAATAATGAAATATATTGATCCCAACTTCCATGATAGTCCATTGAACAAGATTGAATTATATCTTCCAATGTATGAATTTTTTTCTCAATCTATCCTTCATATTGAGAATGAAAGGTTGTGATAAAATTTAATTTTGTTCCCAACGACTTCTAAAGGCCTTTCCAAAAGTTAGAAGTGAACATGAGATCATAGTCAGATATAATGGAAAGGGGAATTCCATGTAACCAGACAATCTCTTTGAGGTACAGTCAAGAAAGCTAATCCAAAAACATAATATCTCAAATAGGAACGAAATGTGCATATTTAGTCAACCAATCAACAATAACCCAAATCACATTGTTACCTCGAGTGGGCTTTAGTTAGTGGGATAGATAAGTGTTCAAATATTTTAACGAACCATCAGTAATAACCTACTAATCTATGAAAACTAAAAATCCTAGTAACATTTTTAGGTCTTGTCCATTCATCAACCACTTTTGTTTTATCAGTATGAACTTTTTTTATATCCTTATTTAAAATGTCCCCAAGAAAAAAAATTATTACAACCAAAAATCACATTTATTAAATTTCTCGTATAAATTCATTTCTTTGATAGTTTTTAAGAAAATCCTTAAATGTTTTTCATGATCCTAAAAACTTTTTGAAAAAAAATATCATCAACAAAAACAACAAAAAACTTATCCAAATATTCCTGGAATATTCTATTGATAATATCCATGAATACAGCAGGGGAATTTTTCAAACCGGTGGGCATAACAAAAAACTCATAATTCTAAAATCTAGTATAAAAAACTATTTTTTGGATGTCATCCTACTTCACATTTAGCTAAAGGTACCCGGATCTCAAGTCAATCATGGAAAAATTTTGAGAACCCAGGAGCTGATCAAACAGGTCATCCAAATGAGGAGAAGGATACTTATTCTTAACAGTAATATTATTCAAAGATCTATAATCAATTAAATGTTTCATGGATCCATAATTATTTTTCACAAAAAAATAGGAGCACCACATAGTAAAGTACTAAGAAAAATGAAACATTTATCAAGAAACTCTTGTAACTAATGTTTCAATTCAAGAAGTTCCACTTCAGCTATTTGAGAAGGGGTTTTTGAAATTTTATAAACATCAGAAACTATTTCAATAGTAAATTCAAATTCCCAATCATGTATAACACTGATAAAATCATCAAGAAAATATCCAGGTATTCATTTACCACTAGAACATCAGTAATCTTAATAGTTTCCTTATTTTCAACAATATGAGAAAGATAACTTTCATTTCCATATTTTATCATTTTCTCAGCTTCCTGATATGTTATCAATTTTATGGGTTTATTCTTGTATATAAACTTAAAATATTAATTAAAAAAAACTTATTTAGCTCTACAGTCAATCTTTTTAAGATAAAAAGAAAGTCAATCCATACCCAGAATGACATTAAACTATATTATGGATAAAATAAAAAGGTTTTCAGGTAATTTCTTTCCACATAAAACAAAAATAATATTCTTATATTTCCTTTTTTTCTATAATATTACCCCTTGGTGTTTTAACCATGAGTTTCTATCTCATTTCTTGAGGTTAAAT
Source organism: Viscum album (assembly GCA_963277665.1). NCBI lineage: Eukaryota > Viridiplantae > Streptophyta > Magnoliopsida > Santalales > Viscaceae > Viscum > Viscum album. The sequence continues at coordinate 1,592,604,363 of OY728145.1, read as the reverse complement.
TTCCAATTTTCTAGAAAATTTCTTAGAAATAAGGGAATGTGTAAACCCTGTATCAAACAAAAAATAAGAAAAATATGAGTAAACAAACAAAGTACCTAATACCACTTCGTTGGATGGCCCAACATCTATTGACATAGTTGCAAAGGATCTCACTGCACATTTCTTTTTATAATCGAGTTTCTTTCCATCATTTGGATCTTGCTTTGGGAAGGTATTTTCATAATGGACAATCTCACCACCTTTAAAACACTTTATAGTTTTCTTATCAGTATTAATATTAAGATAATTTTCATTAAAATCCCAGGCCATATTTATAAATAGGACGCATTGAAAACACTTCCTAGTTTTGTTAAGGCATTACCAAGGGTGATTTTTTCCACACTTTTAACAAACTAGAAACTGGACTTTATTGCTTTTATATTTATTTGATTGATTCTTACACGTCACTTGTTATCAAGACATATTCTTCTTCTTGATTTAAAATTATACATGATCATCTGTAAACTCCATTTCTACCCTATCAGCACATCGTAAAAGTTTCTCATAACTTTTGAATTAACGGGAAACTAATGACCTTCGATTTATTGGATTCAATCCAGTGTAAAAAAGGTTGATTTTACTATGAAGATCCCGAGTAAGATTTATAGAATACCTTTCCAGTTGGGTGAAGTTTTCTTCAAAGAAAACCACTGAATCTTTCTCATTTTTCTTAAATTTAAGGAATTGTTTTTCCATCCTAATTCGAACAACCTTAAGAAAATATTTTTCAAGTAATAGATTCTTAAATACATCCCATTTCAAGACATAAATCTCCCCAATATCTCTAATATTATTGAACATTGACCACCATTGGTCAGATTCACCCTCAAAAAGATAAATGTATATACTATCCTTATGATTATCTAAACACCCCAAAACATTGAATATATTTTCAAGTGATTTAATCCACCCTTCAACTACAACTGGGTTAGAATATTCATTTAAAGTAGGAGGGTGTTTCCTCATAAAATTTTCCACTATCATTATGTTCCTTTATGGTAGCTCTAGTTTTTATATTTCATGGATTCCACCTCTATTGATAACCGATTTCAACTGATCCATTACCATCACAAACCTTTTGGTTCCAATTCCAACCATTTCAGATTGTGGATTCTGGAAGATATCAGCCTCTCGGTTCATTCTAACTTCAGCTTCCCTATTTATTCTATGGAAACCAATTCTAAACAGACATATCTTAGATGAAAAAACATGGTAATCTTCAAATTATATATCATTTCAACAAAAAAATAAGTTAAAAATCATGTATGGTATTTTATTAATATCATTCTAACCCCTAAAGTTATCTAAATAGTGCTCTGATACCAACTACAAATACATGACCTTAAACACTGCATAATCTAGTAAGTTCCTTTAGAATTCACATCTTTTCACTTCCAAAGATATTTTAGGTTTATATTTTTATAATGTTCGGACATAATTCATACATATCAACCTATGAGAATACAAATTGGATACTACTAATACAATATCAATTTTTTTATAATACATATGTTTTTAATAAAACCTGAAATATATTTATCAAAAATATTCACAACATTCATCTTGGATTATAATTTTATTTTATCCATCCTTAACCCAAGGATAAACATTTTTAAACTTGGTATGATCACAAAACTCTTATTAAGGGATATAAAAATGAGATAAAAGTTTAGTACATGAATACTTATAAACATGTTAAATCATTTTCACAAAGACATACTTCTCAAAAATATGTATCATATAGTTACTTCGTGAAAACATGAGATTTTCATAGAAAATAAATAATAAAATAAGGTAAATTGAGTAATTACTTAATTAATTTTGTAACCCTCATGGGTACCTTATGATTTTTAACCCTCGTGGTTACCTTACAATGCAACCCTCATAGTTACCTTATTGTGTAACCATCCCAGTTACACTTGAAGTAACCATACGACTGACCTCTAACTTAAACATACCCAATTAATTTGAGGGAGATATAGGTACCAAAATTAATCATAAATAATTCCCAAGAACAAAACATAAACATAAAATAATAATATTTACATCATATAATTCATTCCCTTTTAAACAAATAAAAAAATAAAAGAATATTTTTAAAGAAAAGTCCCTTACAAATATCATATATTTGAAGTGAGAATTAATAAAATGAAATTAATATTTGTATAAACTGTAAATAAACATAATATAACATAATATAAACAATATTAATTACACAAATAATCTTAGTACCAAATAATTTATGAAGTAGAAGTTTAACCCAAAGAATGGAGATTGGGTTAAGAATTCCCTTACCTCGGGTTCATCTTACCTCAAAATGTGTTTAAACCACATGTATAATGGTTAATAGAGTGTTATTAATATATTTAATATATATATTTATTCTTATAACACATTATATGATCATTTTATAAAATCATTTTACCTAATTATTATTTATATTTTTGTATTTCCAATATTTTTGGTGCGTTCTTTAAATGGTTTCCATAGTCGGTTCAAAATTTATTTTCTTGTTGGGTTTAAGAGAAACTACAGAAGTATAATGAAATGGTATTGACATGTTTATGAAGCTTTAAATTATGCCATATATCATTTCTTTCTTATATGATGATGATTTATTAGATAAAACACTAATGATATTTGTTTAGATCATTTTGGTAGTTTTTTATAATCTTGAACTAGTTTTATTATATAATTCAATGAATATATGTTAATTCCAAAACATAAAAGTGGTTATATCATACATATTATAATCTATTTCAATAAAATTGTTTTTTGACTATACAATAATGCACATATGTAAATTGGAAATACATCTTCTGTGATGTTAGTAAATTGACACATCACTGATGGAATTAGCTTTCTTTTCTTACCAAAACAAATAACACTTTTTTATAGTGAGATTTTAAGAAAAACATTATCACCTACCTCAAAAGAAAAATCTTTCATCCTTTTATATTCATAACTTTTCTGCCAGCTCTGAGCTATACTCATGTGTTTCTAGATCATCTTTAATTTCTAATCAACTTCCTCTACAAATTTTGGTCCCAGAGACTTCCTTTCCTTGACTTCATCCAAAAAAGAAGAAGTTCGACACCACTTTCCATATAATTACTCAAAATATTCCATCTGTATACTGGAATAAAAAATTTTATTATAAGAAAACTCAACTAAATAAAGAGGTTGATCCCAACTTCCCTAGTATTTCATTAAACAAGCTCGAAACATATCCTCCAATGTTTAAATTGTTCGGTCGGAAGAATGGCTATGTTGAAATTTATATTTGTGCCCAATGCCTTCTGAATTATTTTCCAAAAGTTAGAATTGAACTTGGGATAATAGTCAGATACAATGGAAAGAGTAACCCCATATAACCAGAAAATATCTTTGAGGTGTAGTTTATAAAGCTGATTCAAAGTCTTAATATCTCAAATAGAAAGGAAATGTGCAGATTTAGTTAGTCGATCCACAATATCCCAATTTCATTGTTACCTCGAGAAGTCTTTGGTTGTCCCACCATAAAGTCTATGGATATATTTTCTCATTTCCACTCTAGCACTGTAAAAGGATAAAGCATCCACTTTGGTAGTAGACTCTCTACTTTGAATTGTTTACAAGTCAAACATTTCATTGTAAAATCAACAATATCTCTTTTCATTTCATCCCACCAGTAATACTTTTGAAGGTCTTTGTACATTTTAGTACTACCAGGATGAACTGAAAATGGGGAACTATGGGCATCACACAATAATTATTTCTTTAGTTGGGGATCACAAGGCACACATAACCACTTTATAATTCTTAAAACACAATCTTTATCAATGTTAAATTCTATAAACTTACCATTTTTAACAAACTCTATCTTTTTCTACAACTCACAGTCTTCCTTCAATGCTTTCTTAATTCTATCTGATAGAGAAGTATATACTGAAACCTGAAACAATACATAGTAATTTTCTACACCAAAAACATCCAATCCAAAATTCATAAAATCATTAATCAAGGGGTCTTGTTCCAAATGTAACGTGGTTAATAATTCATGATGTTTTCAACTAAAGGCATCAATGAATTTGTTTAATTTTCTAGGATGGTAATTGATCATGCAATCATAATCCTTTTTAAGTTCAATCCATCTTATCTATCAAATGTTTAATTACTTATGAGTGAATATATACTTCAGACTTTTTTGGTCAGAATATATTTCACATTTGGCTCTGTATAAATGGTGCCTCCAAATTTTCAAAGTTAAAACTATAGTTACTAATTCAAAATCATGTGTGGGATAATTTAACTCATTAGGTTTCATTTTTCTTGAATCATAAGCAGTTTCCTGATCATTGTGCATTAGAACACAACCAAGTCCCTTCAATGAAGCATCATTGTATTTGAAAAACTCACCATTTATGGAAGATAGGGACAAAATTGGATCATTCACCAATCTCTTCTTCCATTCCTAAAGACAAAAATCACATTCTTATGTCAAAATAAATTTAACCCCTTTTCTTGTTAACTTAGTTAGTAGGTTGGATAAGTGTGCAATGTTTTTAACAAACCGTCCATAATAACTAGGTAATCCAAGAAAAATACAAATCTATATAACATTTATAGGTATTGGTCATTCATAAGCCAATTTTTTTTGTAGGTTCAACTATTATTCCATCCATGTTAATAATTTTAGCAAGAAAAGAAATATACTACAACCAAAAATCACATTTTCTAAATTTCCCATATAACTTATTTTCATTGAGAGTTTGCAAGACAGCCCTTAAATTTTTTTCATGATCCTTATAACTTTTTTTAAAATAAAAAAAATATTATCAATAAAAACAAAACCAAACTTATCCAAATATTCATGGAATATTCTATTCATAAGATCCATGAATATAGTAGAGGAATTTTTCAAACCAAAAGGCATAACAACAAACACATAATGGTTATATTTAGTATGAAAAACTATTTTTGGGATGTCATCTTCCTTCACCTTCAGCTGATGGTACCTGGATCTCAAGTCAATCATGGAAAAATACCAAGATCCCAGGAGCTAATCAAAAAAGTCATCGACATAAGGGAAATGATACTTATTATTAATAGTAATGTTATTCTCATCTCTATAATAAATTAAAAGTCTCATGGATCCATATTTCTTTTTAATGAACAAAATAGGATCACTCCATGGTAATGTTCTAGGAAAAATAAATCCTTTATCAAGAAACTCCTTCAACTGATTTTCCAATTCATGAAGTTATACTTGAGCCATTAGATAAGGTGGTTTTTAAAATTGGATTAGAATTCGGAACTAAGTCAATGGTAAATTCAACTTCTCATTCAGTTATAACACTAGGAAAATTATCAGTAAAAACATCCAGTTAGTCATTTACAACTGGAACATCATTAATCTGAATAGTTCCCTTATTTTCAAAAATATGAGCAAGATAACTTTCATTTCCATATTTTAATAGTTTCTCATATTCCAAATATGTTATCAATTGTTTGGGTTCATTCTTGTATACAAAGTAAAACTCTTTCTGAAAAGAAAAACTTCTTTAGCTCTATAATGAATCTTGGTGTGATAAAAGGAAATGCACTAAATTCCAATAATAACATCAAACTCTACTAAGGGTAAAACAATAAGGTTTTTAGGAAATTTATTTCAATATAAAACAATAGGAATATTCTTATAATGCCTTTTGTTGTAATATTTCCCCCTTGTGTTTTAACCAAAAGCTCTAGTCTCATTTTTTGAGGTAAAATTTCCAATTTAACAAAAAAATCTTAGAAATAATGGAATGTGTAGACCCTGTATCAAACAATACATTAGAAAAATTTGAGTAAAGAATAAATCTACATAATACCACTATATTAGATGGTCCAACATATATTGACCTAGTCTCAAAGGATCTCACTACACCTTTCTTCTTATAATCTGTCTTATTTCCATCATTCGGATCTTTCTTGGGGAAGGTATTTACATAATGACCCATATTTCCACATTTAAAACACTTCACAGTTTTCTTATCGGAATTAATGTTAAGATAATTTCCATTGTAATTTCGGGCCATTTTTACAAACATAACACATTTAAAACACTTCCCAATTTTTTTAAGTCATTCGCTATGGTGATTTTTAACTAACTTTTTACAAACTGGAAAATGGAATTTCTTATATTTATATTTCTTTGATTGATTCTTACCCATCACTTTACATCTAGAACTATTTTTCTGGTTGTTTTAAAAGTACACGTGATCATATAAAAAACATAATTTCTACCCTCTCATCACATCGGACAATTTTCTCATAACTTTTGAATTCATATGAAGGAAATTCCCATCGATATCATAGGTTTAATCCTGAGTAAAAATGGTTGATTTTACTATCAAGACCCCAAATAAGATTTAGAGTATACCTTCGCAGTTTTGGGAGTTTTTCTTCATACAAGACCACTGAATATTCCTTCTTTTTATTCAATTCAATGAATTTTTTTTCCATCCTAAGTTGAACAACCTTAAGATAATATTTTTCAAGGAATAGATTCTTAAATTCATCTCATTGCAAGGAATAAATATCCATGTTATCCCTAATATTATTAACCATTGACCACCACTGGTCATCTTCACCCATAAAATGATAAATGGAAAGACTGAACTTTTGATTATCCAAACACCACATAACATCGAATATCTTTTCAATAGATTTAATCAACCCTTCATCCACTACTAGGTCAAAATATCTACTGAAAGAAGGTGGGTGTTTCCTCATAAAATGTTCCACTGATGTCATGTTCCTTTTTTTGGATTAGGTTTTTCTCTTTCATGGATTCTACTACCATTTATAGCCTATGTCTACTGATCCATTACTATTATAAATTGTTCAGTTCCAATTCCCACCATTCTGAGATGCAGATTCAGAAAGATGTCAACCCCTCGCTTTCTTACAACTTTTGTTTCCCTATTTCATTTGTGGAAAACCATTCTAAAAATATATATCTTAGATGAAAACATGAAAATATTAAAATTTTATACCATTTCAAATTAAAAATAAGGTGAAATTCATTTATGTAATTCTATTAACATCATCAAAACCCATAAATTTATCTAAACTGTGATCTAATACCAACTATAAAGACCTGACCTTAAACACTACATAATCTAGTAAAATCATTTATAACTAACCTATTTGCATTCCTAAAGATATTTTTAGTTCATATTTTTAGAATGATAGGACATAATTCATACATATCAACCCATAAGCACAAAAAATTGGATACTACTAAAACAATATCCATTTTTTCATAATACAAATGTTTTTAATAAAACATGAAATCTATTCATGAAAATTCTTCACAACATTCATCTTGGCTTCTCCTTTTCTCTTAACCATACTTGACCCTATGAAAAACATTTAAAACATGATATGAGAATGAATATATCAGTAGGGGATATGAAAATAAGGGTATAACCCATTAGTTTATGAATACTTATAAACATATGAAATCATTTTAAAAAATACATACTTTTGAAAAATATGTAAAATTCATTTACATTGTAAAAACATGATATTTCCATAGAAAATAAATAATACCATAATGGTAACATGGGTAATTACTTACTTAATATTGTAACTGTCATGGGTACCTTATTATTTTTAACCCTCACGACTACCTTACAATGTAACCCTCGCGGCAACCCTAGGGTGTAACCATCACAGTTACACATGGAGTAACCATACGACCAACCTCCAACTTAAACATACCCAATGCATTGGAGGGAGATATAGTTCCCACCCTTTATCATAAAAAATTCCCAAGAACCAGAAGATAATCATAAAATAATAATAATTACATCATATAATTCTTTCCCTTTGAAAAATAAAATAAAATAAAAGAGGGTTTTTAAAGAGAAGTCCCATACAAATACTATATATTTTAAGTGAGAATTAATAGAACAACAGAAATATTTGTATACACTATAAATACACATAATATAAAAAAATTAATTGCACAAATAATCTTAATTCCACATAATTAATGAAATAGAAGGTTAGGATAAATAATTGAGACTAGGTTAAGAATTCCCTTACCTCAGGTTCATCTTACTTTAAATGTGTTTAAACTTCTTGTATAATGGTTAAAAGAGTGTTATTAATATTTTACAGAAACATATTCATTCTTATAACACCTTATATGATCATTTTATAATATCATTAAACCTAATTATTAATTATATTATGTTATTTCCAATATTTTAGGTGCATTCTTTACATGGTATCCATGGTCGATTTTTAATGGATTTTCTTTTCAAAAGGAAGATAAAATAAATATGTAGAATGAAATAGTATTTAAATGTTTCCAGAACTTTAAATTATACCATATATCTGTCTAAATGTCCTTAAATCCTTTATTTTTATATTTTTATTTTGATAATCCACCTTTCAATGGGTGAGGTGTAACCCTTACAAGGCCTGAAGGATAAGATAAAATTACACCACATTTAGGTATTAGAGGAAATCACCCAAACAAGAAAACTTGGAACTAATCCTCCCTAGTACATGTCTTAATAATAGAACTACACCTTCACATGGACGATTGGTTGGTTTTATTTTTCATAGCTGTGTCGGCCTAATATTGATGGTAATGTCATACCCTCTCATTCTTCTAATTCTAGTTAGCTATGCTCTATTGAATGTGCCTTCTCTGAATCCTCATCTATAGCATTTTCCATTTGTAGTTTCACTGGAACATCTGCATATTCATGTGCCCCAAAGGCCTTGGGGTGTCCATAAGGCCTTGATGTGGCCCGAATTCCTTGAGAGACAACTATCCTGAAGGCCTTGGGTGTCTTGAAAGCCTTACAAGACCGGAGGACCAAACAAGTGACCCAAAGGCCTAGATGGATGAAGAGTTCCAAATGTTGTAGCACTGAATAGTACCTACTACAATGAATTCTACATTATTGATATAGTAACTTTGAAATATTTCTATACCTTTATTTTATCTTGGGTCTCTTGGATGCACTTTTCGTGTCCTTTTGGAGGTTATTTGATCATCACATACTAGTTTCTTTATATAATTCAATATTATTAATATATGTTAATTACATAATATAAAAGATGTTATAGCATACACATTAAAATATTTTTCAACAATTAAAATGGTTTTATGACCATATAATAAGGTGCTAATAGAAAATGAAAACACATCTTTCATGATGTCGGTAAATCGACACATCACGGACAGTGTTTTTGTTTTTAGAATGAGAGGGAGAGAAGAAAAAGTATGATGATGAATTTTTTCCTAAAAAGGATAAAATTCCATTATATATAAGATATTTTAGTTTTAATTATTCTTATATAATGTTAGGTGAATATATTATAATAAAATAAAAATAATTGAAATGAAAAGTAAAAGAAAATGAAATAGGATGTTTACCTCTTGAACTCTTCTCCTTGAGATCCTCCTTAAGGCCCTTGGTTTTGGCCTTTTGGTTAGAACAGAAGGTATTAGATGTGGGGAAGAGGCTTGGGAGGAGGATTTTAGATAAATTTAACATATTAAAAAACTTGATATGATTGAGGAGAATAGGAGGTGTGGGGTGGTATTTATAGGAGAGGAGAGAAGGTTTTTTTGACTATTTTGTTCATTAATTTATTAATTTGGATAAAAACTATGAATAGTATGATAATTATTATCAAATATAATAAAATAATCAGATAAAGTTCAATATTATTGTTTTTACATCATTCATGATGTCAGGAATAGTGAATTTAACTCATAATGTATATATACCGTAAATTATCGTATTTAACTATTCACCAAAAATTCAAGTATTTTAGAAAATCCCAAAAAAATCACCCCAAAATTTTTTTGAAGTGTAGAATTAAAAAATGAATTCAATTTTTTTAATGTAATTTTCTTAATGTGAAAATTTTAATTTTTAAATAAAATCATAATTTATTTGAAAAATAACAATTTTAAAATTATAAATGATTTTATAACACCTTCAAAAATTAATCAAGGACTCATAAGATTATCTTATTACCATAAGAAAATAAATTAATAATTTATGAATATATTTTATGAAAATAAATTTTATCATAACTCATTGAATTAATTCTAAAATTGAAATTAAATATTGATGGCTTACAAATATACCAACACTTAAATTATCATTTCCAAAACATTTATTCACTTATTCCATGATATAAATATATCATTGTTACACTTATAAGATACAAAAATTTTATTAATACTCTCATAGGTGGGTTTTCTATTATATTGGCTAGATTAATATTTTTAATGGTCATGTTACTATTCCTAAGGTCAAGTTACTATTCCATTTATAAAAATTCTTTAATTTTTATAAATATCAATTATTTCATAATAATTTATATTGAGTTTCAATATTTAATTCCATAATTAAAACAACTTATTTTATAAGTAACTAGGTTAAAATATGTATAGTATATTTATGATTCTATAAAATTAAAATATTATCCACTTTATTTCTTTTCCACCAAGTAGAAAAATGAAAATGGCATTTATGCGGACGCAAAAACAATCGTCTCCAGGAAACTAAATGATTCATATTTCATGACTACTTTACATGGATTGTTTTAAAAGAGTATTTAATTTATAAATATTATAATTATAACATGTTTAATATTTTTTATATAATGTAACTACAACAACTTTGACCATATTTAATTCATCGATGTTATTTTGAGGTTATGAACTGAACATCTATAAAAATTAAAATGTGAACTTAACCATTTTAGTAACTAAATAAAACATAGTAATAAATGAAATAAATGTTTAATGATAAAATAATAAACATAAAAAAATAATTAATCAATTAAATAATTAATATAATTTTGTTTTTTAGGAGTTAGGGAACATACAAATCTAGACGGTACTTATGGTAAGGGACTTTCTTTTAAAAAATAATGTTTTAATGTTTTAATTCCAACACTTCTTCTTCAATGTTTATATTCTTTTAAATGTTTCAACAATATTCTTATATATGATTCAAAGGTTTATAAACATAATTTTATATTTTATTTTACCTTATTTACAATTATTTTAAAAATAATCATTTCAACATTTTCTATATAGGTTATTTTTTATTTTTTATTAAAGTGTGAAAATATTTTTTTTAAACATATACTACTGGACATCCTTTTCCTTCAATCATAACCATTATTCATTATCAATATTCTTATGTAATTTCATACTAGATTTCAAATTATATCATATTCTAACTTTCTTATGAATTTTTCCTTTTTAGTCTTTTTCAAAGAAAATAGATATTTCTCCTTATGATTATGTGAATACGAAAAGTTTTCTTATTGGTTCAAATGAGTTTTTCAAGGGTTTATGATGAAAAAGTGCAATATTAAAAATTATTTGTTAATGATATTGTACTTTATAATTATATATGATTATAAATGAACCCAATATAACTCGGTATTATGGGTAATCCTGATATAGATCACTAATGAATTGGGTAATGATTTAGTATTTGAAGGAGAAAAATAAGGGAGATACATGGGTTAGTAAATCCTATGGAATTAACTTGGATTATTTTATTCTAAAATAAGTTATACATGAGTGAATATGAGTTATGAATATTATTCTCCAAAAAACCAATATTATTATTTCAAAAAATGGTTTTTATGGAAGTCGTTTGATTTCAAGAGGTAAGGAAAGTTTATGAACATTTAAAGTTAAAAGGTATGTTTTTAAAATGAATGTTTATGAGTTCCCAAATGCATCAATATTCCTTCATGGTTTTTTGATAATTAATAGTGGGTTATAAAAAAATCTTTGATAAAGAGATTATTTTTATTTTTGTAAATGTTTTATTTATGTTCTGATTATTTTATTAGGAAAAAATTAATGATTTTCAGGGGTCTTTAGGTATTCACAAGAATAATGGGATTCCTTTATTTTTGTATCCCTTACATTGATTTTTGTCCTCATCCCATATTTTCAAATGTTTTTCAAATTATTTTTGGATGAGGATAGACTATTGGAAGGACAAACCCCTACTTTTGTGGGGGGAAATGTGAACTTAAAACCCTACTTTGGGGGGGGGGGGAATCTACATTATGTGTAAGTGAACACTTGTTTAGGAAATTTTTCTCTTAATTCTCTAAAAATACAAACCCAAAATATCATTGTATTATTAAAATATGAAATCCTTACTACTAAACTCGTATTTATGGGTTTTTAAAGTAATAGGTTGTTATAGTTGTTATTATAAAAATGTTTAAATAACTTTATAGATCATGAGAATTCTAAAATAAACTCTTAAGATATTCATATTTGTGTTTATATTATCATGAGATATAGTTTGAAGATTTTACATGTTTGTTCATCAAATACATGTCTATAAAAAATATTTTTCTATAGGGGAAATAGGGTTGTGGAAATATGAAAGCATCAAGAAGACAATAACCTTCTAAATCAGTAACATGGAATGATTGGATCTGAAAAATTTATAGCATTGTTAAATCAATTAACACATGTTTTTAGTATTAGAACACATGAAAGATAATAACTATATTTTCTATATTTGAATGGTTCAATAGTGGATAATTTCATGAAACAACACCCTATCTATTTAATGTATCTTTATATCCATTTCAAGCTAAAAGATTAATAAATTTATTGTAGAGGATATTCTATAATTTGGGATAAATAAAACATAAAAATGTAATTATTTCTATTTATCATTTTGAAGGTGAATTCAATTCCTGGTGGTATATTATTAAGTATAGTAAGGAAAAGGATGATATTGATTCCATGGAGTTTATGGTATTTAAAGATCTTTTTCATGGAAGGTATTTTCCTAATATTCATTCACTGAGAATTAAAAGGAAATTTATGAACATTAAACAAAAGGAAGTAGAATCGGTTGAAACTTATTAAGAAAATTTTACCAAACATTCTAGGTATGAACTAAATTATGTTCTAGAGCATGGTAGTAAAATTTACAAATTTTACATTGGTCCAAAACCATGTTTACAAATATTGTTGGCCTCTGAAGAATTTATAAGATAATAGTGGGTAGTTAATTGTGCTTAGAAAGTTGAGATAAAGTTTTCTGACAGTTATGTACTTTGTGAAAATAAGGAAAAGATGTGGCCAAGGTGGAATGAAATAGAGAATCATTCAGCCAATAAATATATTGGTAAGTATCCTAAATTTTATAAATGTAACAAAATAAATTTTAAAGAATGATTAATAGGAACAAGAATGTATTACCGGTGTGGTAAACTTTATCATTTGTCTTGTGACTATAAAGAAAAGAGTTGTGACCATAAGAGTAATGGGAAAATAGATCGTCAGTAATGATTTGGGTTATTATTGTAATGCATGTTTGAAGTTAGTCACTTAGGGTGGGAATCATCAATATTGGAAATAAAAAGGTGAAAAAAATTATTTTTCTGCTGCTATAGTGAATATAGGACCCTCAAATGAAATGATGATAGGTATATTACTTGTTTATTCAGATTTTGCCAAATAGTTGTTTGATTTGGGATGTGCAAATTCTTTTATATTTAATAAATTTAAATATAAAATAGAAACACCATTTCAATAAATTAATTCATAACTCTTGATAAACCTTATCAAGTGGTATAAATGAAACCTGACTTTATAAAAGTCTTTCTTTTATCATCTATGTAATTGGTTTTTTTAAAAAAATTTATCATTATAATTATAGATTATGATGTTATTCTGCATATGGATTGAATTTCAATTTTTTGTACTATGATAGATTGTAGAGTAATAGAATTTATTTCTTATAGTGAGTTTCTATTTTTATATAATTATGAATTTTTACCTTTGATAACATATGAATAATATGAGAAACTAATAAAAGATAGAAGTAAAAGTTATCTTGCACTTCATGTTGAGAATAAATGTATTATTAAAAGTGGTAATGTTCCAATAGTTAATGAATATATGGATTTATTTCCAAATGATTTTTTTTGTGTTATTAATTATATAGATGTTAAATTTATGATTCACATAGTTTCTCATGCTAGGATAATTTTAAAACCCCATTATTATTGACTCTAATAGAACCTTTTGAATTGAAAAGTTAATTACAGGAGTTTCATGATAGTGGTTTCATTCTCCTTCATACTTCTCCTTTGGGTGTTATTATTTTTTCTATTAAAAATAAGGATGGTTCTATGATAAATCACATTGATTATAGAGAACTTAAAAAAATAACTATTAAGAACAAGTATTTTGTTACCTCATACCAATGACTTATTTGATCACCTCCAGTATGCTTAGTATTATTGGAAGATTGATGTCTAGTCTAGGTATCACCAACTAAATGTGAATGAATATGGAACTTTTAGGATTATATTCCAAACTAGGTATGTAATTATGATATTTTTTTATGCCTTTTGGGTTGATAAATGCACCCATTGTATTTATATAACTTATAAGTAGAGTTTTCACTAAATATTTTCATAAATATTTTTTGTAGTTTTCATTTATGATATTCTGGATTATTGTAAAAGTTATTAGGATCAATGAATACATCTAAGGAATTTTATCTAGACTTTAAAATAAATGAAGTTGTATAAAAAATTTAGAAAATGTGAATTTTGGTAACATAAGGTTCTATTCCTTAGTAACATTGTTTTGAAAGATGGAATGACTATTGATCTTGTTAAAACCAAAGTTATTTAAGAGTTTTTATTACTTATATATGTTGGTGATATTTAAAATTCTCTTGGATTATCCAAATACTAATGATGATTTTTGTAAAAGAAATGTCAATTATTTAGACTGCTAAATAAGTTAAATCAAAAAGAAATTAATTTTAATTGGATAGAAGGAATGTAATAAATGTTTTTAATAATTGAAAATTAGATTGGTTAATGATATAGTATTATACTCTTCCTAAATAAATGAATTAATTTATTAACATTGATACTTATTTGAAGGTACTTGGTTGTGGATTGATACAATATGATCAGTTAATTTCATATGTTTCACATCAATTGAAACACCATGAGTATAATTACCCTATACATGATGTTTATCTTTCAATGTTTGGTTTTTATTTAATTTTTTTTCAAAATCTTTTATATGGGATAAATGTGAAATATATACTGATATTAAAATTTTAAAGTATATATTTACTAAAAAAGAGTTAAACATGGGGTAGAGAAGATGGTTTAAACTAGTATAAGATTATGATTACATTATTCAATATCATCTAGGTAAATCAAACAAAGTAGTTTATTCCATAAGTTGAAAAGATAATATATCAATAACTATGTTAATTTTGTAACATGATCCTTTGGTTAATGATTTTATCAATGTTACCCTATAGATTGTGTAGGTAGTAACTCCATCTCTTTTCTTAGGTTTCAGTGCAGTCATATTTGTCAAATAGAATTTATAATTCTCCAAAATAATATTTTGATTGTCATAAAATTTTAGAATTCGTGAAGTAGAGTACATTTCATAAATTTAACATTGAAAAATAATGTGTTATGATATTTGGAAATAGGTTGTGTGTGCCATGTTATTCCCAATTAAATAAGGAATTTTTAACTAAATCTCATAGATATTTATCTTTTTTTCATCTCAAAAACACTAAAATGTATATAGACCTTTGGTAGTATTATTATTGGGGAGAAATAAAAAATATATATCATTGATTTTACCATGAAATAATTAACTTATCAACTACTTAAAGTTGAGTGACAACTAGAAAATGGGATCCTTCATCCTTTTCTAATGACAAAAATGAAAATGGGAGAATATATCCATAGATTTAATGGTTGGATTACCAATTACATATTTAGTTAATAATTTTATTTTGGTTATTATTGATCGTTAGACAAATTTTTTGATTTTTTCCTAATTAACATATTATAAAATTGGATCAATGTTATATACTTTATGTTAAAGAGATATTTATATTACATAAAGTCCCTATTTCTATTGTACCTGATCATGATCCTAGATTTAATTTTTTTTGGAAAGGTCTTCAAAATTCATTGAGTACTGAATTAAATTTTATTACACATTTTCATCAAAAATCTAATGCAAAGTTTAAAAAATAATTTAGACTTTGGATGATATGATTTGTTCATTCCCTTTTTATTATCAGGGAAGTTGGTATCATCTTCATTCATTGGAAAAAAATATATAATAATTATTTTCATTCCAGTGTACAGATGGTGCCTTTTGGGGTATTATATGGAAAGTGGTCTTAAAATACTTCATGTTGGGATGATGTCTATGAAAGGAAGTTAATGGGACTAGATTTATTCAAAGATATGGTTAAGAAGGTAAATATTATCTAGGAGTAAATGATGGGAAATTACAAGAGGTAGAAATTTTATGCAAATAACTAGAGGAATGATCTCTTTTTTATGGAAGGAGGTCATGTTTTTATTAAGTATCTCCACGGAAATGTTTTATGCATTTTTCTAAAAATGGAAAGTTAAGTCTATGGTTTATTAGACTAAATTATATTCTAGAAAAGGTGAAATCAAATGTATACCTAGTGTCCTTACCTCTATGTTTATCTCAGGTACACGATGTGCTTCACGTTTTGTTGTTAAGGAAATATGTACCTGATGAATCTCAGGTCTTAAGCCCTAAAATAGAACTATTGGAAGATAATATCCCCTAGAAAGAAAAGTTAGTTCAGATTTTGGATAAAATATAGTAGGTACTGTGAAATAATTTGACTCAATATGTTACGTTTTTATGGAACAATAACATGATTGAGGAAGTAATATGGGGATCGGAAAAATATATGAGGGGAAAATACTTTCACTTGTTTAATTAATGAATAAAATAATGAAGAGGAAATTTTTTAAAAAGTGGAAGAATGTTACAAACCATGTAATCTTACACATAAATCAATATTATGATTTATAAGTATTCATGTTATGGATTTATATTCAATATAGTTTTATAAATTTCATTATAAAATTTTTCAAATTAAAAAGGAATGGTTTTAATTAACTAAACTATTTTCTGTGTATGATATGGTTTTAATTAAAAGAAAAATTTCTAAATGATATGAATTTAATTTCATAAAATGAAATTAATTTTCCAAATCAGTATTTAAAATATATATTTGGGTGAAATTTTTATATTTTTATGAAAATATTGATTTTTGAGTGAATAATAATAAATAATTATTTTTATAAAAATTGTCATTTTTAAAAAAATTATTTACAAAGACCCATTATATTTTGTATTGGTTTTAATATTAAATTACAACCCTTTGAAAAAAAAAATAATTAATTCCCTAGTAATCAGTATTATATTTTATTTTGGTATAAAATTATTTTTATGCTTTCAAATGAATTTTTCGAAACACTATTTTTGTTTTAGTTTGTATAATTATTTTAAAATTAATTTTTACCACTTATAGAAATTGAATATGGTAAATTTTATTTAATATTTTTAACTATGAGGTTATAATTTATTAATAAGTGAAATTTAAATTTTATTAATTATGAATATTAAACATTATCACTAGGGTACTTGTTAGAAGAGTTCATGATGGTGTTAAAAGTAAGAGATAATGTTTGAAATATCACCCAAAACATGTTAAAATTTTATTTTATTAGTGTATTTATACTCATACTCATCATAAATTTAAAATATTTTAATTTGTTTACAATTTATTTTGATAAATACATATAATATATTTAAATGTTTAAGTACTCACAAGTGTGTCACTCATCTCACTTATAAATGGGAACTTCCAGTCCTCACTTATTCATACACATTGATCTACTTATCTTAACCAATACCTTCCAAAATACCTTCCCAATATCCATACCCACTTTTTATAGGTCCTAATCTCACAAAAATACCAACCTAAGACAATCTAAGGTGTAATTAAATGAGGTTTTACAAAGAAGATGTATAATTATTAACTGATTGTTTCATGTTAGTTTCTTATTCTACATCCTTAAAATATTCTTTAACCATCATAATATAACATAATAAATATATTACATATAATAAAATTTTATTTTTTCATTTTTCATCCATTTTAGAATGATATGGTCACTCATGTGTATGTGCGAACTACCATCTCCAAGAAGCAATGTGATTCATTTTTCATTTCTACATTACTAGGATTGTCTTTAGGAAGGAAGTAATGAATAAATATTAAATTTATAACATATTTATGATTATTTAAAATTAAAATATTATCTATTTAATTTCTTCTCCACACATTATAAAAATTAAAATTTCTTTCCTGCATGTGTACAGACTACTGTTTCAATGAAACATCTTGATTCATTTTCCAAGACTGCCTTATAAGGTTTGTTTTAAAATATTATATAATAAATAAATATTATTAACATAAAAAATTCAGTAGTATAGATGAAATGTAACCATAACCCCTTTGACCATGTTCAACACATTGATATTGTTTTGAGGTTATAAATCAAATGACCACAAAACATCCAACGTGAACTAAATCATTTTATTAACTAAATACAGCTTGTTAATAAATTAAATAAATGGAATACTGATATTTAATGGTCATAAAAATTTTATTAATAAATTAAATAAGTAATATAATTTTATAATTAAGTATTTATGGAACATACAAATCTATAAGGGACATAAGGTAGGGAACTTTCTTTTAAAAATATTGTTTCAATGTTTCCTTCCAACTCTTTTTTCATTTCAATGTATTTTTAAATGTTTCAAGAATTTTATTATTTATTATTTAATGTTCTATAAATATAATTTTATAATATATTTTAATTTAATTAAAAAATTAAAAATTAATATTTTCAACATTTTTTGTATGGGTTATTTTTATCTTTTTACAAAAGCGTTAAAAATGATTTTTAACATATACGGCTTGCTCATCTTTTACCAATATTATAGCCACTATTTATTATCAAGATTTATTTACAAGTTACCATGGATTTTAAAATTATATATTATTCCCTCCCTTTTGTGAAGATTTACTTTTTATGGGTTTTCAAAGAGAAAGTATTTTTCTCTTTAAGATTATACAAAAAAGAATAATGTTTTTTCTTACGGATTAAAATGAATTTTTTAAATATTTTTTGATTAAAAATTGAAATATTTAAAATATTTTGTTCAAGATAAAATACATGATCATTATAGATGATGTCGATTTATCATTACATATCTCTCCATTTTATTGGGAAATGATTTAGTCTTCAATGGTGAGAATGAGGGAGATAACTGGGTTTGTTACTTCTTTGGAATTAACTGTGATTTAGTTATTCTAAAATTTGTTAAACACTATTGAACCTGGTTTATGAATATAATTCTCCAAGATGCAATTATTATTCATAAAAAAAGTGTTCCATTTAAATCATTTGATTTCATGTTTTAAGGAAAGTGTATGGAATTTTAAAGGTGAAATGGTTATTTTTCAAAGAAATGTTTCATGAGTTCTCACACCCCTCAAGATGTATTCATGGTTTTACAGTGATTAGTAATGGGTTATAAAACATTTTATTTAATACAAGTTTAATGTTACTCCAATCCATTTTTTTTATTTTCAAATGACTCTTTTAAGGGTAAGTGTGAACCCTAAAAGTTTCATCCAAATAAAGCCATTAAAAAAGGAAAAGTCAACCCATAATGAGACTACTGCAAACTACCCCTCCCCAGCACCTACATCATTATGTCAAGCCTCCACATTTACATGGACACTCGGATAGTTTTCCTGTGAAGGGTTTCGCAGACCTGGTACTGATGTTAATAGTCATACCCTCTAATTCATCAAATCTAGATGGTATGAACTATTGAATTATTCTTTCTCTGAAACCACATCTGGGGAAATTCCTAGTAGTATGTTTGGTGGTTTTCACATTCAAAAAATAAAAATAAATCCAAAACCAAACAATTTGTCTCTAATTCGGTCCAAGGCATCATAAAACTCTCACTTGAATCATGATCTGACTCGAATCCTCGTGCATTATCTTAGTCCACTAGTACCATATTTCTGGCCCATCCCCTTAAGAAGAGGGGATTAGAGATATTCATGTTAAGATTGAATAACGGAGAACGTACCTCATTTTCAGAACTTGATCGATGAGTGGTAGAACCGCAACCCAAGTCAAGTGGAGCCTTGGAAGTATCCATGCTTGGACCCGCCGAGGGGTTGATGACCTTAGAGAAAAAAACCACCTTTCCCTGGGATTCTATAGTCATCCTAAATAAAGTCGTGATGTCACTTACTACCTTATCTTCCTAGCATTAATAATGTTAAGGGATGTTCCTTACATCAGGCCCACCCATTCCATCTAGGAGGAGGAAAAGTCCTTGAACAGTTTTGTCTTCCTTCCTAGGTATAAGGTAAAACCATCATCATCGACTGCCAATTGTTTACCCTTATTCATAGGAGACCTTCAGGGATCTTTCACAGTCAGAACCTTCATAGCAGAAACCAGCGAGGGGTGCACCTGACTAAAGGAAAGGGTCTAAAGTTCTGTGGTAGAACTATATACATGGTAACCACATCCATCATTGGTGAATAATAACATAAACATCATTCAAAAAGATAACAGTGTAAAGTAACTTGAAAAAGAATGTTATAATAGATTCCATGTTAGATCATAAAATAATATTCCAAACAGACCCCTTAATATGGTAGGTCAAAAATTATAATAGTGCATATAGAAATAAGTGAATAAAATATGTTGTAGAAAATATTTGGAGTCTATCCTCGTACCATGTCTTTCTCCCAACTTCATGATCCTCAATAACCTAACATAAGGCCTTTCCCCTTCTATGGATCCTTGATCATGAAGTCTGTATATGCACTGAGATTATATTATAGGGTATGAGTATAAACCCATTAGTACACAACCAATTCCTCTTCAATATAATTTCACATGTGTATAGAAGTATATGATGTTATTGAAATGTAAACGTGTACAAAATCATACAACCAATCATGTATCAATTGATCGAGTTCTAACAAAACTATCATGAACCCCAGAAGTATATGATTTATTTTTATTCCCATAGAAAATAATATATATTCATTGCATGACTTAGATTAAGATATGTTTTTCATACACATTTATGGAAGATCTCCATACTCAACTTTATGGAAAATTATACCCATGAATCAGGGTTTCTTGCTAGTCGGCAATGGTACACTTGCTCGGAATGCCCGAAAAATGGACTATCTTTTATATACAATGATGTTCCCCATCACTAGGGCATGTTTTCATAAATAGAAACTTTTCCAAAGGCTTACAGTACTCCCATGGGATAACTAATTCCAAGATCTTGTGTTAACCATCCTATGTATATCTACCACTAATTATTCATGTTGTCTATGCTCCCCTCTAAGGAGTTGACAAAGACCTTTAGGGACACCTGTAAACATGAAAAATTATTATCCCAACTAGTTTAAATACATTGAGAGGGGGGTTAATCATGGTATGAGATATTAAAACAAATTTACCTTTGTAACTTGTTTCATAATTAGGAAAACACTCTTCTCTCCCTTTTCCCATAGTAATGTATGAACATAAATGAAAGCATACACGAGAAACAACAATTTTACTTAGTTCGCCCTCATTAGTCTATGTCCATAGAGTATAGAACGGTGATGTGAAGATGTAAAAAATTCACTAAGGCCCATTGCCAAAAAAATAAGATTTGGGATAAATCACTTCTAATCTTGGGCTTATTACCTTTATAATTTTTGGGGTTGACTCACTGTCCCTCCTAGTTTACAACCAATCAAAATATGAAAGTTCACTACTCTCTCAACTAAAGTGTTCTCACAACTCATTCATAAAAATCCTATTTTTATCACTTGAATAAATATATTTTACACCTCATTTGGTGTATCATTAAGATCCACTTTTATCCATGTGATGAATACCAATTTACCACATATTTACTAGGTAATTAATTTTTAATACTTTTGTGATGCTCACTACCTTCATCAAGCTCACACAGCCTTCATAAAACTGCCCAATTTTTCACAAGTATATACTAATATTTTAAACCAGACAACTTTTTTGAAGATCACCTTTTTTAAAAATCACAACCAGCATTCAT
The DNA here is from genome assembly GCA_963277665.1 of Viscum album. Lineage (NCBI taxonomy): Eukaryota > Viridiplantae > Streptophyta > Magnoliopsida > Santalales > Viscaceae > Viscum > Viscum album. The sequence continues at coordinate 1,592,582,243 of OY728145.1, read as the reverse complement.
GAAGCTCCCTCATTAAGTTAATCTAACTTAGCCTTCATGAAGCTCACAAATTTTGGTCATCCTTTTATAGTTGTTTTGAACTTCAATACTTTTTTGATGCTTACAACTTTGGGTTATCTTTCATAGCCTACAAAAAATTCCTTTCTTCAAGAAATATTTTTCAAGAACAACCTTATCAAATCACCTTCGTGAATTTAGAGCCTTTGAATTTTCATTAAGGATTTCTATTTCCAAATGAGGGGTAGATGCCTATTTATAGGTGTTTCCTCCTTTTACATATTCTTACAATATTTCCACATCCTTTTAACAAATTTAAAAATTTTAGTTTTTAAATATCTCTATTTTCACAAAGCACCAATTAAATTTTCTATTCATGAAGATTCTCATAGTCATATAGATTTTCTATCTTTCCTTTTTGTATTCACGATGCCCCACACCTTCATGAAACCCAAACATCATGAAACCAAATTCCTTATCCAATATCCACATAATCTAAAAACTCAAATCTTCTTAATACTCATTATTTTTCCATATTTTTATGAGACATTCATGGAAATATATTTTCACGATGCTTACGACTTCCTCCAAATTTTAGACCCCATAAATTTGGAAAACACTAGGAAATGGCACCACCGTGTATATGAAAAAAAATTACCACCTATAGAGTATCCATTATTTTTTCTTGGATCATTTTAAACATTTATAGTTAATAGACATGCTATATCTCTACAACCAACCTTGAAAATCCACTTTTTCAACAAACACAATCAACCTAAAAACATTGCAATGTAACCTTGAGGGATTTTTTCCCAAAAAAATTGAACATAGATTCTTATGTCTATGTAAAAAACAAAAAATAAGGCATAACATATCAAGGAAATAATATATCTAAAATTCCGTTGGCTAGGAAATATTACACAATAAATAATGATATAGAAAGGAATAACACACCATAAAAAAGAAAGGGTCTGAAGGTCCACCCTATGTACGTAAAATGTTCCTTTAAAGTGAGGGTATTTAATATAAGAAAATAAAAAAGTCAATAATTATAGAAAAAACCATACAAAGGTCCCTGATGTTAAGTATTTTCTACCTTTATAATGTCATAACTGAATTTCAATACCCATTAAGAAATGGCATATGGATCATGCTCACGCACCAACATTCACACGAATAATATCCAACCCATCCACATAGAGTATATTGAATTTCAATTATAGTAAATAATCATTCCATGGGATGAAATCCATATAAACTAAAAATATATATTCTCCATAAATAATATGTCTATGATCGATAAGAGACAGAACACTAGAGACCAGAATCCAACACCAGTCTATCAATTTAGCATGAATTATCCATTATATCTAGAAGCTATAAATATATCTTGGAAATTATGTATTATATATATATGATTAGTTAAAAATAAAGGGGATAATTACAATTAAAATATATATATATAACCTCAATTGATTCTTCAAATCGAACTCGACTTCAAGAATCCAAGATTAGAGGTAGGATATTTATACAGCACCAAGAAAGGGATCTTTGAGAAATTCTGGTTGCATTAGAATCATATTATGGTGAGGGTTAGATTAACAATTATATTATAGGTAAATGACAAAAAACCATTAATTAATCCTTTATTTGGGTGTCACCAGTTGGCCAGTGGGATCTGTAGAAGTGAATATCCCACTTCCAGCACCATTGGCTTCCCAATGTACTCCACTGATGATCTGGTGGCCTCACTTCATCAATAAATAATCCCACTAAGTCTATAAATGTTTATATATAAGATATTTGGAACCTTTTACACATAATTCATACCTATAATAAAGAAACAAAATATAAGATATGTCAAAACATAAAAAAACATACCTTCAAATATGGGGATGTTATAATTATACCCTTATAATAACTTATCATAGTTGAGAAGTGTCTCTATTGGTATTGATCAAATAACTCTGGCCATAGATCCCAAAAATCAATTTCATTATCCCAATTCACCTCTTTAATTTATTCATAATAAAAAAATCTAATAAGTATCATAATATTCCCTGATAACACTTTATTTCTCTAGTTTATGATCCACACCAAGTGCTCCAAAAATGATGTTTTAGGATATAGCTTAATTTCCTCACACTAGATTACATGTGTAGGTTCAGTCATGAACCTACAAAGATGAGATACATGGAATACATTGTAAGAACCCGGTTCTTAGTTTTTAGGTACGAGTTTCTTCTTTTATCTTTTCCTTAAGTGTTTTTGATAAAATAAAGAAAATGGGGGAAAATCCTAAATTTTGAGACCACATGTCGTGTACTTTTCCACACGCCGTGTACTTTGGCCGTGTGGGATGAGTACACAGGTTGTGTAGCCTTGTTGGCGAAAAAGGGTGTAAAACCGAATACACGTCGTGTAGTGGATATTTATACACCGTGTAGTCAGTCGGTAGGCAAATAGTAAGGCGGTGGAAGCAGCCGCCAGTGGAGCAGAAGTACACACCGTGTAATCAAAAATACACGCTGTGTACTCATGTCGACGGATAAACAGTGTGGCGGTGCCGCTAGAGGAATAGTTAAATGAGAAAATTACACATCGTGTAGTCAATATTACACGCCGTGTAGTTTGTTTTGTCGCTTAAAATGGGCAGTATCCAACCCCATTCACATGATTGGCTTAGAACCAGAGGGAGGAGTCGGGAGAGGATTCCTAACCTTCGAGGATCTCCAGATCGAGCGTCGGGAAACCGTTTTCACCTCTGACGATCTCATTGGAACCGTACGGCTAAGACTTCCACTCTCCTTAAGTATTTCGTACCAATTATTCCTCTAAGGGAAGTTATTTGATTTTTAACGGGGATTTCTTTCACCTCAGATCTACGTCGTTCTTGGACTATTCGAGGATCATCGTTCTCATATATCGTTCAAGGGTGTTTAAGGTAGGTGGCTTGGTATTTAATTTCCAACTGTTGTGCGTTTGTATGTATTTTTGTGCTACGAACCCATGTTGGGGTGTCGTGTGGCTGAGGCCTTGGCTTTTTAAATACTTAGAATTGTATAGGTAATTAAATGTGATAATAAACTGCTGTTTGGGATTTCTTCTTGGATCCAGGACCACCCCGGGGGTGTGTTCCTCTGTTTAGCTGTTTGGACAAGATACCCGAGGGTATGCCATTGTAATAATGTTTGTTAAATTGCCTTGAGAGGAATTGAATGTGAATTGCTTATTTACATGTTGGGAATGGCCCAGTTACTAGCTTAGCCTGAGGGAAGTGCTTCACTTATCCTGAGGGCAGTGTTACCTTTAGCCTGAGGGAAGTGGTTATTTCAGCCTGAGGGCAACTTCTTTCATGCTTGTGGTCAATAGACTCTATGCCTAAGGGTGACACTTCGTACGCCTGAGGGCAATATCTGTTATTCTTATGGTCAATTACCTGTGGGTTACGTTCCTGATTACCTGAGGGTAAGGGTTTGTGTGTTTGAGGACACAGACTATTTACATAGAAATTCACTGTAATGGTTTCCTTATAATGAATGAGTAAATGAATAATAAAATGGAAATATAACTGGTAAAGTTAGTTACTTCTGAGCACTGCTTAGTTTATTGAATTTTACTACTACACACTGTTGTTGCATATTTTTACACAGTTGGCCACAGACCTTTGGTGGGTGCCTACTGGGATTTATTTCTCACACCCTGCTTGGGTCATGTCTTTGGCCCAAAAAGATTACATTTCAACAGGTGTGGATAAGGTCAAGGGTCCTTATATAGGTACTTGATTACTGTTGTGGAGTAGGGGAGCATGGGACCGGGCTTAGGCTCACGATGCTACCAACTATTTTGTTTTTTTTTTGTAATCTGTATTATACTGTATTGTATTGTTGTGTAACATGTTCTGGCTATTTTCTTAGAACTTGAGACATGTTGCATCATTATCTATATAACTATTGGTTATCTTTTACTACAGTCATTTATTTTAAATGTGTATGGTTTATTTCTTTCGATGTTGTTGAATGTTTTATCTTGTATTCTGCTGCACTACATTTTTACAAATGAGGGCATAGTTTCCCAACTATCAGACCTGGGCCCTCACTGCTAGTCGACAGCCTCTAGCATTTGTGGAAATGTGCTTGAGTTCGCGTAACCAACCGGGTTCAGGGCACCCGTTGAGTGGCACCTAGAACCGGGACGTTACAAAGTGGTATCAGAGGGGTTCTTTTCTTTGACTTACTATTTGGAGCCTTAGTCAGGGATCGGATAGAAATGGTAGTTGGTAATAAGTTTTGCCCAGGCGTAGCTAGCCTGTGTACAGGGAAAAGCCAGTCTACCTCGTATTTTTGAAATTCATATGATTTTAAAAAATTTACTGTTGATTTTATTTCACTGTTGGGTGATGCACTTGGGATTGTATTGTTCATATTTTATTTATGGGTTCTATTTAGTTGAAACCCGGTGAGATGAGGGTATTCCATGTCATGCATCATTTAGGCACATGTTAGAAATCACATGTCATGCATAGTTCCATGCCATTTAGGCACATTAGAAAATTGCATGTTATTGTGATAGTTTTTGTGCTATAAAATCATGATGTTGTGATAGATGCTTTGATAAATACCTGCTATGTGATGGGGTATGTTTGTGTGAGACTGATAATATAATGGATTCCAAACATTTTGTTTTGGGGGAGTATGGGCCCTCATTGACCGGAATTTGGTGGATCATTGACTGTTTTCTTGGTATGACATAGATAAGATGCCAAAATTTGATTCTTGGGGAGTATGGGCCCTCATGGGTTGGAATTTGGAACTTAGGTGTTGTTTTTCAGTATTTTCTGGGATCCGGAGAAGTTTCAGAGGCCTACTATCCGGAAAACCCAGGATACACGTTGTGTAGTTCCTTGGACACACGATGTGTGTTCTTCTGTTTGGGAAGAAAAGAAAACTTTTTAAATACACGCCGTGTAGTCTCTTCCCATGTCATAGACCATGTGGGCAGGGACACGGGAAAGGGTAAATTCTTGGGGAAAACACACCGTGTACCAGATGTACACGCCGTGTAGTGTTGACCTGGAGTCCACCCATGTAACTAACAAACACGGACAGAGGATACCTTAAGACATACACATCGTGTCCACTATGGAACACGCCGTGTAGTTTGAGCCATCTATCTGGTCGTGTAACTAACAACATGGGTCAGCGAAGCTCATCTAGTATACGTCGTGTTCCTGAGGGACACGTCGTGTAGTCTTGTCCAAGGACAGACCATGTGGACCTGACCATGTGGCTGGGAAGACGGAGTGGTGTACACACCGTGTGTGGGTGTAACACGCCGTGTAGTGTTAGCCGAGTAGTCGGTCTTGTCACAAACGACACGGGCAGTTGGAAAATTACACCATACACACCGTGTAGATTATATACACGCCGTGTAGTTTTATTCAACGGGATCTGTGTGGCTTAGCCATGTAGAAGGACTCGGGCAGGGGAAGATAAGTTAGGTACATGCCATGTATTTAGTATACATGTCGTGTAGTCTTGTTTTTCAATCTTGAATGCCTTCTTCCTCATATTCCCCTTTTGTTCCCTTCATTTCAAACTGTGATAATCTTGATCTAAGGTGTGTGTTTGACCTTGTAGAGTCATGCCGCTAAGACGACCATGCGTTGTTTTCTAGGAGAGCGGCAACAATTTTACTCCAAAGATGGTAGTCCATGGGCTACCATTGGATCCTCCAGTAGAGCCATATGCGGTTCCAGCCTACTTACCGGACACAGGCGCAGAGGTGCAATTACTTAAAGGCTTTATGCGGTTCATGCAGACCTTTCAGGGAGCACTGCCGGCTGCCACATCTATGTCCGAGTTAACTCGTATATTCCAGCAGCATCATCCTCCTATGTTTTTAGGGGACGGCGGACCACAAGATGTGGAGTCTTGGATGGGGTCTATGCAGACTATTTTCGGGCATCTTGAGACGCCTCCAGGGCGGAGGGTCAAGCTCGCAATTTATATGCTGTGTGATTCTTCCAAAAGGTGGTGGGATGTTACCACCATGTTAGAGCATCATAGAGACATGGCGTGGGAATATTTTCAGACAACCTTCTATGACTTCTTCTTCCCAAAGACACTGATGGCAGATAGAGCTCTAGAGTTCATGAATCTGTAGCAGGGTGCTATGTCAGTGATGGGTTATTCTACTCGTTTCACCGAGCTTCAGCGTTTTGCACCCGTTCTGGTGGGCGATGAGATGTTGAGAGCCATATTCTTTGAGGGTGGCCTTCGATATGACATCTAAGCACTGGTGAATGTTTTCAGGTTGCCTTTAGTACATGTTATTGTGAACCAGGCACTGATTACTGAGAGGAATCTACAGGAAGCTAGTCGTGTGGGCCAGGGAGGTTCAGCACCAGTTTCTGGTACTATTTCTACTAGCAAGAGGAAGAGACAGATGGACTTTTCTCATGGTGGTAGTAACAGCCAGAAGAATGTTTTAGGTGGCCAGGTCATGTGCTACCAGTGTGGTAAGGAGGGACACAAGAGACCTCAGTGTTCACGAGACCTAGTGGAGTGTCGAGATTGCGGAAAGATGGGTCATCTGCAGTGCTTCTACAGGGAGTTTCCATCAGTGGCTAGTGAGAGGGGTTTTGTGCAGACTCCGTGTGTGGGAGTAGGACTAGTAGCTTCTTACCGGTCGGGAAACTGGAATATGTCAGGGTGTGCAGGCAGGGATGGTGGTCGTGGTCGTGGTATCCAGACACCAGGATCTCAAAGGTAGCAGGGCGGGACAGCTCAGGGTAGCTAGGCTGTGTCGCAGGGCCGCGGCACTGGGCAGGCATATGCAGTGCAACAGAACCAGCAGGAGCAGGATCCCGGACCTTCTACAGTCAGAGGTACCATTCTAGTAGCTTCTATCTTATCTTCAATACTTTTTGATATGAGTGTTACCCATAGATTTATATCTGTACCATTGTAGAGAGCCTTGGGCTCTGTGTTTCTTCTTCTTCTGCTGTTATGACGCTAGACACTCTGTTGGGAACTAGAACGGCTGGTGTGTGTCAGTACAAGGAATTCCCCCTTGAGGTTGGTGGGTGTCACTTTCTATGGGACCTCTATGTCTTAGAGATGAAATCTTATGATGTCATTCTCGGGATGGACTGGTTGGTTCCTTTTCGAGCCTTTGTATATTGTTATCGTCGCAGGGTGAGGTTCACGTCACCAGAGGGTGGAGAGTTTCTATACAAGGGCGAATGGGATGTTCAGGTGAGTTGAGCTGGACCAGAGCATCGTTGGAGAGGTGGAGTCACAACCCATATTGTGAGTTTATATTTGGATGATCAGGGAACTTGTCAGCAGGATTTTCCTCCAGTGGTTGATCGTTTCAGGGATGTCTTCCCGGATGACTTTTCGGTTCTACCTCCGGAGCGTGAGGTGGATTTATCTATTGAGCTTGCGCCAGGGGCAACACTGGTGTCCATTCCTCCTTATAGGATGGCTACACCTGAGTTGTAGGATCTCAAGAGGTAGTTATAGGAGTTATAGTAAAAGGGTTTCATCCGACCCAGTACTTCTCCTTGGGGTTCATCGGTCCTTTTTGCAAAAAAGGCGGACAGTACCCTCAGACTCTGTGTGGATTATTGGAAGCTGAACCAGTTGAAGGTTAAGAACTGATATCCCTTACTGAGGATTGATGATCTTTTTTATCAACTTCGTGGAGCATGAGTGTTCTCGAAGATCGACTTGAGATCAGGATATCATCAGTTGTGCGTGAGACCATCGGATATATCACTTACAAATTTTCAGAGTAGGTATGGTCTATATGACTACTTGGTTATGATGTTCGGACTCACGAACGTGCCATCAGTTTTTATGGTTCTGATGAATCGTGTGTTCCATCCTTATCTAGATTCTTTTGTGGTAGTATTCATGGATGATATCTTGGTGTACTCTCACACTTGACACGACCATGCCACCCATCTTGAGATCGTATTGAGTACACAGAGAGAGCATAATCTATATGGTAATATCTCAACATACCACTTTTGGATTGACTAGATTCACTTCCTGAGTCATATCATCTCAGAGGCAGGAGTTGCAGTAGACCCAGAGAAGGTGAGAGCAGTAGTTTTCTGGGAGCAGCATAAGAACGTGTTTGAGATATGAAGTTTCTTAGGACTAGATGGTTACTACAGGCGCTTTATATATGACTTCTCCTACTTAGTTGCGTCGTTGACAGGTTCTACTAAGAAGGGTGTGAAGTTCATTTGGTCGGAAACTTGCGAGACAGCCTTCAAGGAGCTAAAGGGAAAGTTGACATCAGCACCAATCCTGATACTTCCAGAGCAAGGGAAGAGTTATAAAGTTTATTGTGATGCATCAAGCATTGATTTGGGAGTTGTGTTGATGCAGGTCAATCGAGTTTTTGCATACGGGTCTCAGCAATTGAGGCCACATGAGAGGAATTACTCGATGCATGACCTCCAGTTGGCTGCAGTTGTTCATGCATTGCTCTATTGGAGACATTATCTCTTGGTAGAGCATTTTGTGGTTTTCACTGACCAAAAAAGTCTCAAGTATATCTTTACTCAGCGTGACTTGAATCTGAGATAGAGAAGGTGGGTTGAATACCTTCAGTCCTTCGACTTTGAGCTGACCTATACACCTGGTAAAGGTAATGCAATAGTCGATGCACTGTGCAGGAAGACTCAGATACAGGCAGTGCAGGAGGCCAGTGGTGAATGGAAGATTATGTCTTTGTTCTCTGAGATGCATCTAGAGGTGCACGATAGTTAGGGGCAGACCTATCTTTTATCTTTAGTTGTGACTTCTACCCTCCTAGATAGAGTGAGGATGAGATAGCTATCTGATTTAGAAGGCCTAGTTCTATAGGATTCGGTGACCAGTGAGGACCCTTCACCTGGTTGGACGATAGGCGATGATGAATTATTGAATTTCCATGGACGAGTGTGGGTTCCAGGGAATATACGCGAGGAGCTTATGTGGGAGTTTCATGCTTCTATTTGGGAAGTTCATCCCGGAGTTACCAATATGTACCGTGACTTGAGACATCCGTACTGGTGGCCGAGTATGAAGAGAGAGATAGATTATTTTGTTACAAGATTTTCCACCCATCAGCAGGTGAAGGCGGAGAATCAGAGGCCAGCCAGGCTGTTACAGCAGTTACCCATCCCGGAGTGGAAATGGGATGATGTCGCGATGGACTTCGTGACTGGGTTTCCGAAGTCACCTCGAGGCAATAATGTCGTGTGGGTTTTTGTGGACAGACTCATGAAGTTAGCTGACTTTTTTCCAATTAAGGAGACCTTCGGTGTTGACGAGCTCGGGAAGTTGTATATTTGAGAGATCGTATGTCTTCATGGGGTTCCTCATTCTATCGTTTCGGATAGGGATGCCTGTTTTATATCTTGTTTTTGTCATAGTTTTCAGAGGGCACTGGGTATACAGGTGCTTCTGAGCACAGCTTACCACCCTCAGACCAATGGTCAGTTAGAGCATACGATACAGGTGGTTGAGGACATGTTGCGTGCATGAATCCTAGACTTTGGGGGCTCTTGGGAGAAGCATATGCCCCTAGTCAAGTTTTCCTACAATTACAGTTTTTAGGAAACTATAGAGATGACACCATACGAGGATCTATATGGTAGGCCATTATGATCACCTTTGTGCTGGTTAGAGGCAGGTGAGGCAGATTTACTGGGACCACGTCTCGTGCAGGAGACTTCTGAGCAGGTCCAGTTGATTCAGAAACGGATGGCTACCGCGCAGTCTCGTCAGAAATCTTATGCTGATCTCTGCAGACGACCCTTGGAGTTCGTGGTCGGGGATCAGGTTTTCTTGCGTGTTTCATCGAGGTTGGTACATAGGCGGATCAGGAGATAGGGTAAACTTTCACCGAGGTATGTGGGTCCATTTGAGATTCTGGAGAGATTCGGGCTGGTTTCTTATCGGTTGTGGTTACCATAGAGGTATCGATCCATGCACGATATCTTCCATGTATCTCAGTTGTGTCGCTATCATTCAGACCCATCTCACATCTTTTAGCCCGAGGAGGTTGAGCTTGAGATAGATGCGTCCTATGAGGAGCATCTGATTCATATCGTTGATAGGAGCATGAAGGTTCTCTGAGGCCGGTCAGTTCCTCTTGTACGGGTGTTATGGCAGTATGGACGAGTGCAGGATGAAACCTGGGAGCGGGAGACAAACATACATGCTCAGTGGCTAGAGATGTTCTGAGTTTTATCTTCACCACCCTTCTAAGGGCAATTCGGGGATGAATTGCTTTAAGGGGGGCATTATTAAGAACTCGGTTCTTAGTTTTGAGGTACGGGTCTCTTCTTTTCTCTTTTCCTTAAGTGTTTTTGAAAAAATAAGGAAAATGGGGAAAAATCATAAATTTCGGGACTACACGCCGTGTACTTTGGCCGTGTGGGATAAGTACATAGGTTGTGTAGCCATGTTGGCAACGAAGGGTGTAAAAACCGACTACACGATGTGTAGTGGATATTTACACACTGTGTAGTCAGTCGGTAGGCAAATAGTAAGGAGGTGGAAGTAGCCGCTAGTGGAGCGGTAGTACACACCGTGTAATCATAAATACACGTTGTGTACTCATGTTGATGGATCAACAGTGCGGCGGTGCCGCCAGAGGAACAGTTAAATGAGAAAAGTACACGTCGTGTAGTTAATAGTACACGCCGTATAATTTGTTTTTTCACTTAAAATGGGATGTATCCAACCTTGTTCACAGGATAGGCTTATAACCAGAGGAAGGAGTTTGGAGAGGAGGCCGGACCTTCGAGGATCTCCAGATCGAGCGTCGGGAATCCATTTTTTCCTCTGATGATCTCGTTGGAACCGCACGGGTAAGCCCTCCACTCTCCTTAATCTGTTCTTTCCAATTATTCCTCTAAGGGAAGTTATTTGAGTTTGAACGGGGATTTATTTCAACTCAGATCTATGTATTTCTTGGACGATTCGAGGATCATCGTTCGTGTATACCATTATAGGGCGTTTATGGTAGGTGTCTTGGTGATTAATTTCCAACTGTTGTGCGTTTGTGTGTATATTTGTGCTACGAACCCATGTTGGGGTGTCGTGTGGCTGAGGCCTTGGCTGTTTAAATACCCAGAATGGTATAGGTAATTAAAAGTGATAATAAACTGTTGTTTGGGATCACTGCTTGGATCCAGGACCACCCCGGGGGTGCGTTCCTCTGTTTAGCTGTTTGGCCAGGATACCCGAGGGTATGCCATTGTAATAATGTTTGTTAAATTGCCTTGAGAGGAATTGAATGTGAATTGCTTATTTACATGTTGGGCATGGCCCAGTTACTTGCTTAGCCTCAGGGAAGTGCTTTACTTAGCGTGAGGGAAGTGTTACCTTTAGCCTGAGGGCAGTGGTTATTTCGGCCTGAGGGAAACTTCTTTCGTGTATGTGGGCAATAGACTATGTGCCTGAGGGAGACACTTCGTACACCTGAGGGAAATATCTGTTATGCATGTGGGAAATTACCTGCAGGTTACGTTCTTGATTACCTGAGGGTAAGGGTTTGCGTGTTTGAGTACACTGACTATTTACATAGAAATTCACTGTGGTGGTTTTCTTATAATGAACAAGTAAATGAATAATGAAATGTAAATATAACTGGTAAAGTTAGTTACTTTTGAGTACTACTTAGTTTATTTCATTTTACTAATGGACACTATTGTTGCATATTTTCACACAGTTGGGCATGGACCTTTTGTGGGTGCCTATTGGGATTTATTTCTCACACCCTATTTGGGTCATGTCTTTGGCCCAAACAGATTATGTTTCTTCAGGTGTAGATAAGGGCAAGGGTCCCTATACAAGTACTTGATTGCTGCTGAGGAGTAGGGGAGCATGAGACCGGGCTTAGGCTCATGATGCTACTGACTGTTTTGTTTTGTTTTGATGTACTCTGTATTGTATTATACTGTATTGTTGTGTAACATGTTCTGGTTGTTTTCTTATAACTTGAGACATGTTGCATCATTATCTATATAACCATTGGTTATCTTTTACTGCAATCATTTATTTTAAATGTTTATGGTTTAATGCTTTCGCTGTTGTTGAATGTTTTATATTGTATTCCGCTATGCTACACTTTGAAAAATGAGGTCATAGTTTCCCCACTATCAGACCTGGGCCCCCGCTGCTAGTCAGCAGCCTCTAGCGTTTGGGGAAATGTGCTTGAGGTCACTTGACCAACCGGGTTCGGGGCACCCGTTGAGTGGAACCCGGAACCGGGATGTTACATACATCATTAATACCTTGATATTGTGAAGGATGATCCAAATTGTAGGACACTATCTCAATACATTCGGTAATCTATGGCCATTCAATGAATTTTGATGTTAAATTCCCTTGATTATGTAACTGCTGATTCCATAATCAAGGATCCTCACACATGAAGACATGGTCACATATAATGAACTCCAAGGTTCAACTCCTCTTATTGGCATATGATTGTTTTCTACGTTGAGTGGTGAATAACCTCTTCCAAATCAACTATACTATCTTTGAGGTCTCCTATACCAAATTTATCCTCACAACATCTAACTCACAGGACTCATTCCAATATATCATTAATAAAAATGGATATACATAAGGAGGTCTGAGAGGTGCTAAATGAATCAAATCCTATAATATTTTTTATGAAAACTCAATCAAGGATATGTGATCATCCCAATCTCCACCAAAGTCTATAACATATTCATGCAACATATCCCATAAAATTTGGATCATCCTCTCTAATTGTCGATCAGTATGAGGATGATATGAATCAATCAGTTTTAGTTGGGTTCCTAAATCCTTCTTTAAGTCCTATAAAAACCATTGCATGAAATTTCTGTCTTTGTCTAATAGGATTCTCAAAGTATCTCTATGTGGAAAAACAATCTTCCATATATAGAGATTCCCCAACTAATCCACTAAAAGGGTTTCTCAAATCATCAAGAAATGATCCACTTTCATAAAGATATTTACCACCACCCAAATAGAATCATGACTAATTGGGGTCCTGGGTAACCCCTTCTAGATGTCCATCATGACATCATCCCACTTCCATATAGGCACCATAAGTAGTTAAATTAACCCAGAAGGATATTGATGCTTAGTTTTTACCCTTTAGTGAGTAAGAGATCATAAAACAAAACCAGTGATTTCCCTCTTCATACTTGGCCACCAAAACTAATGTTTGATATCATGATGCATCATCGTCAACACATAATGTACAGTCTACTTAGAAGCATAAGAGTCTCTCAATAGCTCCTCCCACAAGAAATCTATCACTATTAATATCCCATTAATATATATCATGTCATCATCATCTAAGAACCACCCTAGTACTGAATCATCCCCCTATAAGTATGCTTTCCTCACTATAGACTTGGTATCTAACTCTTAGATGGAATTTACCTAGACCACTAATGAATATGTGATAACTAAACGTGCACATTTCATAACTTCATGTTCCTCATATTCATCCACTATCCACTTATCCATCAAATGTATTTGATGTCATTACTCTTATGAATTATTTTCTCTAAGATCCTGCATATTTGGTGTTTTCCTACTAATATAACCTATAATAAAAATACATTTCACCATAGAATAGAAAATATCTAATTAAAATTTCTATAGACACTCCCCCCAATGATTAGGACTCAGATTTTCATTCTACTAAGAGAAAATTCATAGAAAACTATTGTAGTTCATATAGATTATAAACCTATAATTGAAGAGATAATGTTGCAAACACTTCATAGCATAGACCATGGTTACCAACTACAAGTCTGTAGTTGTGTAGTTATTCTTGTGGGGTCACATCCCACATAACCCATAACTGACTACCTGATCATTATGCATCAACACATCTCTCAAGACAACACCTGAGGCATCAAAATACATTGTGTATTAAATCCCATGCTCTGGAAGGATCAAAACTATAGTTTTTATAAATATCCTCTTTATCTCTAGGAATATGTATTCACATTAATCAAATATCTCAAACTTCACCCAACATTTTGTTCAACTCTTTCATCAGTTCTAACAAATGGGAGAAGTCTTGGATGAAGAATCAATAGTATCGAACTATCGTAAGAAAACTCATACGCTCAAACACATTCTGGGGTCGTTCCAAAGACATCATGGACACTACCTTCTCCAGATCCACTAAAATTCCAACCTCAAAAATCACATTTCCAAGAAACTGAACCTCCTAAATCTATATGGTGTACATCAACAATTTAGAATAAAGATAATGCACTTGAAGTGTACTCAACACAATATCAAGGTGCCAAGCATGCATATCTGATGTCCTGGAATATACTAGGATATAAACAATGAATAATACAATGATGGGTTAAAGATATTGATGGAAAATCCTATTCATCCAATCCATGAACACCACTAGAGAATTTTTGAACCTGACCTGACCTGAAAGTTAATTTTTTTTATTATAAAACACTTTTATGGAAAAGTGTGAAACCTGCAAGTACAACCAAGAGCATCAAACTTCATAACAGGTGACAAAGTTGTTAAAGGACAACTTAAAACGAGTAGATGCATCCACCCTATATAATTTCCATGAAAGAGCTGATACATGTGTGACCGGATATTCTTTGATGGCATCTTCAAATTGATCTGCCACCTTGTCCCATGCCTGCAGGAATTCTTCCACTGTTATCTTCTTAGAATTGAAGCCTCTAGTCAAGATTAAATGTTTCTTGATGATCCAATCTTCATGATCTATGGTTAAATCCACTTGGAACGGTCTCCCATTTTTTCTCTCTTCATCCTCCTTAGATGCATGAATGATAATGCTCTTCTCTAACATCTCTTCCTCAGAGTGCATGAAAAGATCCCATGGGTTGTCAATAATCTTTGTCTCATCAGCCCGCTCTGATCCATCTGTATTAATTAATGGAGCTTCCCCAATGTTATCCTCATTTCTTGATGACCCCTGAGCCACAGTTAGAGGGGCATCAGGATCCATACCATCTTCATGGAGCCGAGAAACTTTGGTCATACCATCCTTCTTCCCTCGGGCTTTATCTTTAGAGAAGTAGCTTTCAATTCTGCCACTCCCACTAACAGTTTCCAAGTTTTCCTCCTCCACCGGTTCCATTTTGGAAGATTCATCATCAATCACGTTGGACCCTCCCTTTTTATCTAACCGTGTCTCCATAGGTCTTGGAAGATATGAATAATCCTTGCGACCTTTGGGTTTCCCCTTCTTTCCCAAAATATAGCTACACAGGTCCATGTTCTCTTTCTATCCCTTCTTCCTTCTTGGGTTGTGGATCCTTCTTCCTCCCTTTGAACTGTCCTGAGAATTTTGTTCATCACTCTCTCCACCCCCCGACTCTGTCCCTAAGGAGAACCCTGAGCCCTTTATCTCCTGATCAGGAGTGACAGAATCCATCCCATCAAATCGATTGTTAATGTCAATTGGAGACAAGATCAACCTCTGGTTTTCCCTTCCCCCAGCTTTCACCCACTGCCCAGGTTTGTCTGGTAGCTCATGCGTCTGGAAATTAAGCTCCTTATTGTTCACTGCTTCGGGCCCATGTCCAATCTGAGTAACATCTGCATACGAATGCTTGGCAGACTCTGATTGCATTGGATCAGTATTACCGGTAACCCCTGACCCTGGAACAGCCTATTCAGCCAGTTTACATCCTGACAAATCATTCATCAACCTATTGAAAATATATGTCACCTTAGGATTGGTTGGCCTTACCTCCTTCTGAAGTTTGGTATCGACTGGCTCCATGCAATTCAAATGATTCACTGAGGGGGCCTCTGGCACAGGAGAGTTCCTGGTTCCCCTACGGCAAGATCGGTAGGAATGTCCTAAGAGATTACAGGTTGAGAAAAACTCTGTCCAGGATTCAAAAACAACCTCTTGTTTCAATCTAACTTCTTCCCCAGCAACGATCCAAACCCACTCCACTGGTGGTCTTGACACATCCACTTCAATGTAAATTCGAGGTGAGATCGGGTGACACAGAGCAGTAGTCCGACTATCCGAGCACATAAATTGGCCTACCATGTTCCCTATCATGCATAAAATAGAGGGATTCTGAAAGGGAAGTGTAAGGTTTGGAAACCTTACCCACAGTTCCATAATTGGAGTATCACGCTCCATGTGCAAGTTAAACGACCAGCAGAAAAGAAAAAAGGGGCACATGTTGCATACTCTCGGGGCTCTAGACCAGGCAAGGATCAAATCTTCTTCAGAAGAAAAGCGAACAGTTATGTGCCTTTTTTCGAGGAGACCCACGACCGCATGGTCCTGAAGACCCTAAGATCCAAAAATGTACCTGTCAAAGGCGTCGACCAAGGGCCTGCATCGACTGAAACGTGCCACCAAAGTAAAATGATGAAGAGCTGAAGCCTCTGAAAACTCCGAAATCGAGAACATGAGTTGTGGCGAGCCATTGTAAAGACCTGGAACCTTCGGGTTGATATCGATAGCAGGGAAATATGGAAGGTATTATATATTAGATAAGGGGAGGAAAGGGGTAGGATGAGATGAAGGGACAAGAAGATCGCCCCCCCCCCCCCCCCCGCTCTAGGGGAGGGGGGGACGGCAGAGGCTCCGCCGTCAACCTAGGGCATCGCTGCCCGGATGGGGCTGGTAAGAGATTGGCCGGTTTCGGTCAAGTGTATAGCCTTTTGAACCTGAAAGGCATGATAATATACTCATATAGACCATATATACTTTAAACATTGTCTTGGGGATATCCTCCTCTATGACCCACAAACGATCATAGCCTAAATGATGATTATCTTGTAAAACCATCGATATCTCCACAACTAATCAAATAGATCGTCAATCTTCTGTAAAGGGTACCTTTTATTTACAATAACTTTATTCATCATCCTACAGTCTACACAAAGCCATAGACTATTATCTACCTTCTTGGAGAAAAACACTGGAGCACCCTTAAAAGATGGAATTGGTCTAATAAATCCCTTTACCTCTAAATCCTTTAACTGAACATTAAACTCTCTCAAATAAGATAATTGCATATGATAAAAATGAATTGATATTAATTGTGTCCTAGGTTTAAGTTCAATTCATCTATCAAGATGAATACCAAAGAAGTAGTTTGAGAATACATATTAATAATGATCTACTAACAGTGAGAAGATAGAGGGAGCTACTGTTGACATTTTCAAGATCCAATCCTGTTACTTATGTTTTGATAGCTCCAATCAAGCTCAATTCCACTCCCTTACTACCTTCCTCGATATCCCACTCACCATTTAGAATGAACCACTCTCCTATACGAATTGTGAAAGATTCATATCTCTTGTAGTTATCTATATGATCTCGATAATTGTTTAACCAATCCATTATGAATATTGCATCGAAACTGATTATCTATAAATTCTCATAAATGTATGTAGCTATTAGCTTCTACTGAATATTCTAGAAATCACTGGAGATGGTTTAATTTCATTCCCATGGGCATGTCAAGAGAGAGAAACTCAAAAGATAACTAAACCAATTAATTCAAGCCAGTAATGGCATGAGAAGATATAAAAGAATATGAAGGTATGGTATCAAAAAATGTAGTATATAGGGTGGAGGAAATGAAAACTTCACCTATAACCATATAATTTTACTCTCCATTGGTTGTTGGAGCCTCATTTATCACATTAATCATTCCTTTCACTGAAGAACAAACTTTCCTCTTTGGTGCATGACTTTCTTGAGTCATCAAAGATTGAGGCACCTCAACCTACTATTGAGGAAACCTTCTAACACCCTGGCCTATTCTGCTAGACTCTGGACAAGGAATATTAAACAAAAGAGTTGTATAAGTCCCATATTTTTACATTATGGACATTCAATATGTGTTTCTGTGAACATTGTACTAAAATTTACCTTATTTCCACATCTATACCACCTGGTTAAACCTTCTACCATAGAGGGAGTAAAATAATTCCTAATCTACTCTACATGAATTCCACCCTAGTGTAACTCTTCATCCTTCCTCTTCCTACTGAAATAATATTCACTCACCAAAATACTAGAAAGTTTGGACATCTACACAATAAAATTTGGAAGGAAACCTACTATAATGTCCTCCTATAAACCCTTCTCAACGGTTGGGTCCTTGCATAGCTCCTCAGTACATGTCATATGGTCAAAGACCCTAACCTAAGGTCTGAGCTCTATATGAATTCCAATATCAAACATCCTATCCTTCTAAACCTCATTCCCAACTATAATAGGATCAAAGAATAGTAATTTTATGCAATTAGATGAGTAAGAAGAAACAAACATAATCCCCAACTAAAGGTCTTTAAAATCCTATGCTTAGTCCAACTTCATTGTGTCAGGAAATAACTCCTTGAATAATAACTCCTTAAAATCCTCCCAAGTAATACCCACATACTTGTTTTCATAACCCATGATTCCCCACCACCTTTTGGTGGTTCCTGAATGTATAAAGTTCATAAGATTCACTTTCTTATACCAAGGAGTCTCCACTGGGTCAAATATTGTCTCAATTATGTAAATTGAGTCTTTAGTATCCTAAGGACCACCAATTCCTCAGAATACTGTAGGATTATAGAGTTAAATGTCTTCAACATTTTCAACCATCATCCTTTATACCTCTCCATCCTAAGTATGCATTATTTTTAAGACTCTGTTCTGGGGAGGATTCACCACATGAACCACCGAAGGAGGTGAAGAATTGCACTCAAGTGCATCCTCCTATATATACTTTGGTGAAACTGGTGCATTATCCCTTGAAAAAAATTATAGTTTATATGGGGTGTAATTTTTATATAAAATTACAAAAAATCATATATAACTCATATAAAATATTTCTTGAGATAACAAATTAAGAAGTTTATATAGACACATAATGGATTTCTATTGAAATACATATCCTAGGAGATACCACACACAAGGTAAAACCTCCTAGTTCTTACCAATTATCAACCCTATTCCTCTTTACATTCATGTTAGTCATAATAATATATATGAAAAATATACCAGTATGCTCAAGTTTAACAAACTAATTCTAACACAACTATGTCACAGCAGTGGGGAATACAAATATAGCCATCAATAATTATTTCAAAGAAATCAATTTAATTAAATAAATACCATTCAGTATGAAATAGGTATATATATATATAACATTTTATCCCCAGTTCCTATCATTATGATTGAAAAAATCCAAATCCCATGAAATTGTAATATAAATCCCATCAATGGTAATTTGGAGGTCCATTACCCATAAGTTGGATATGAACACGAACACTCTCGTACTTAAGTTCCACATAGCCTATCTCTTTTCTAGAATAACCCAAAATGAAAAGAATGGAAACATCATAAATTTGATACCATTTTGTAACACCCTAACCTGAATCCCCGGTTTCAATCCAAAGTGACACATAACCTCATGTGTGTCTCTCCATAATCAAGAGGATATCGACAAGTGGTGAGGGTCTTAAGTGATGTGGGGATACTATACCCTCAGTAATTACAACCATATAAGGTAGATAATAATATAAATAAAATCAAATAAACAAATATAGTGTAAGGTAACATGAAAAATAATGCAATAACAGATGTCATTACAGGTCATACAATAATAAGACAAATAAACCCCAAATGTGGTCAGTTATCAAGTATAATATTAAATATATAAATAAAATAATAAAATTCATGATAGTAACTATCCAAATTCCATCTCAAATCCATTTTTATCTCTCATCTTCAATCTCCTAACAAACATACCATATGGCCCTTTCCTTTCTCTGGGTCCCTAATCATGAAGTCAGTAAGCACACTGTGATTCTTACATAGGGATTTATTATAAACCATGTAAGACACAACCAATGTATCCTTAATATAAGTGCACATGTATATATAAGTGTATGACATTAGGGAAAGGTAAATGTTCACACAAGTGTACAACCACTAACATATTGAGAAATCATGTGCTAACCAAGCTACCACAAACCTTCATCATATGTTCTTCAATGAAATCCCAAAATAACATCATATGTAGTCATTTTATGACTTGGGTTAGGCTATGTAAGTTAGTATTCCATTAAGGAACATGTCTACACCCTAATTTAATGGAATTTCATACCACTGAATCATTTTTACCCACTCATTAGTGATAGTAAACACTCTTTGCATGCCCAAATAGTAGGATTCCCCTCATATGCAAGAAAGTTCCCCATCAGTAAGTCATATCACAATATATGGACACTCTTATAATAGAATATGGTGTTCCCATGGGCTAACTCATGCCAAGGTCATATGATAACCATCTTATGAAGAGCCATGGAAAATTAGTCTTTTCGTTTATGCTCCCCCTCTAAGGAGTCATCTAAGTCCATTAGGGAAACCTTTTAACCAAAACACTGAACAAATATTCCATTGGATATGTACAAACAAAATATAAGGTATAACATAAAAAGGAAATAATATATCACAAATTATCTAGGATATGAAATATTACACAAGTAATAATGATATAGTAAGGGATAACATACCCTAACCAAGTAAGGGTCTCAAGGGACACCCTATGTACATCAAATGTTCCAATCATATAAGGAGCTCTACACTATGTGAATAAAAAATACAGACACGCCAAACAAAACCAATCAAAGGACCAAGATGGTAAGTACTACCAACCTTTATCATTACAAAATGATATTCCAATACCCATTAAGGAATGGAACCCAGATCACAGTCACACATCAATTTTCACTAGAACAAGAACCAATTAGTCAATATATAGTCTATATAATTGGAATTATATGAAATAATCGTGATAAGGGAAGAAATACACATAAACATACTGAATGATATTCACCATCAATGGTATATCTAGTATTTATCGATGATAGGCCATCAGATCTCAAAATACTACATTGATCTATCAATTTTTAATGAATTTTATATTAGATATTGGTGGATATCCATGTATCTAGCCAATAATGTATTGGATCTTTGATCAATTATAAATAAGCAGGGTGAATAAGGCTTAGAAAAGCTATATCTAACCTCAATTGATTCCCTGGGTTGATCTATACATTAAGAATCCTAGAGAAGATGAAGGGGGTTCCAAGAGCACTGTGGAAGAGCTCTTTGGGAGGTTCTGGTCACATTTGGGTTAGATATGGGTGACAATAAAATTAATAATAAGATCAGGGGAAAGACAAAAATTTCCTTAATTAATCCTGAATATGGTTTCCATTGATTGGAAGGTGGACCTTACTGGTGGGATGATAACACCACCGGTGGGCCAGTGTACCTTTCTGAATGGTTATAATTGTACCTTGTCCACTAGCAGGCTGGTGTACCCCACTTGTAGGTCAGTACATATAAAGACCCTACATTTCCTTACATTACTATTATATCATTTTAATGATAAAAACATAATAAAAATTACACAAAGAGGATCCAAAGGTTTAGTGTCTTGGAAAAACTAGGACCATACATAACTTTTACAACATAAAACATAAACATTTTTTTAATTATTTCTTCTCTAGCATTTTATTGGCCCTTGAATTATCCTTTTCACAAGTATTCACCTGAGGATATACATCTAAAAGGGGTGATCTAAAATCCCGGTAAGAGGATAGATAAGAACATGAAACAATATAACATGGGGTAATAATAATCATTATCAACATAACATAGGTATAGGATCATAATCATGAGAGGAATCATTAAGAGAAGACATAGAATATAGAAATTCATAAAAATAAAACCATAGGTCTTAGTGGTTAACTACCACACATAGTTGTGAAAAAATATAGCATCATTTTAATGAATATTTCACTTTACTCAAAAGGTTACTAACATTACCTAATGCATTGGAGTGCTATATAATTCTGGGCACACCTGTCACATCATAATATTTTCATTGCGCTATATAATTTCGGGTGCACCCATCACATCATAACATTTACATTATCATCCATGTCACATAAAACATATATCAATCTAGAATATTAAAAAATCCATGGAAAGGAATGGGTTTCATTTCATAAATCATACATTCCTAAACTTTGGGTTCCCAAATGAAATAGGAAATAAAATACTTGATATAAGAACCATCAAACTTGAGTGAGAAGTAAAAGGTGTGTTTCTGGAAGAAGAGTTCTTTTGGAAAACATTGTGTTTAACAAATACTCTAGTAGGAAACATGTATATCCCAAAAATGGTAATATAATGATTAATAAATGATTTATTTAAGGAATAACCATACATAAAATGAGGTTAATGAGAGAAAACTCAAATAAAGGGAGTTAGTTTTGAGAAATCCCCTTACCATGTGTCTGAACACTTTCTTCACTTTAATGTCCCATATAATGACATTAGATTCATTAATTAAAAATTAAAGAACCTTTTATACATTAATATGTTTCACTATGGTTTCATTAATTTATTTTATGGGCCTTCATATGAGTTATATAGTTTAAATTCATTGTTCGAGAGTGTTCTTTTTCTCTATTTCCATGAACAGTTCACTTGTACACATGAATGAAAGTTCGTGTAGAATGTGGATGAACATCCAGAATTTATATTACATGTTATTAATGATCTTACAAGAGTTTAAATTATCTTATAATGATGTTTTTTATATACCATGAGGATGAATCATTAGATAAAAGTTAATGATGATCATTTTAGGTTACTTTTGACGATTTTTATCACAACGAACTTGTTTAGTTTTATCATTTAGTACTATGTATATAAGTTAGTTCCAAAATATAAAATGTGTTAAAATTTATAATATTTTTTCAACCATTTAATGGTTTTATTGAAATCCTTGAATTAATTTATGGAAAATGAAAGTTTGTCACCTATGATGTCGGTAAATTGACACTTCATGGACGACAATTTCATTTCTAAGATAAAAGAGAGAGAGGGAGGATTTTAATGAATAATATTCCAGTAACATGATATAATAAAAGTATATAAATAATATTATAGTTATCGTTATTTTTGGATAAGGGAATTTGAGGATAAGAGAATAAAATAACTGAAATTTTAAAGGAAATTGAAATAACTTAGAGGGGGAATTACCTCTTGAATTCTCCTCTGGAGATCCTCCTCAACGCACCTAGGATTTGTCTTTTGATGAGACCAAGAGCTCCTGGATGTGGGGGAGGTTCTAGGGATGATATTTGGGAATAATTTGGACAAGGCTTGAAGCTTCATATGTGTGAGGAAGTGAAGTTGTTAGGGGTGGTATTTATAGTTGAGGGGGGAGGGGTTTTCTCAATATTATAATCATTAATTTATTACTTCTTCACAATAAAATAAATTGTCACGAACCAACCCGGGTCAACCCTAAACTGGTCACACGAACCGGTCCGCGACATGACCCGAGAGGCGTTCCCAATCCTCCCGGGCTGGCGACAAGCACCAGGGCATCAACAGGGAGCAAGTGGGAATGATTTCGCCCAATAAAAATAAATAGAGCAGTGGAAAGAAATAAAACATAAAGTAAATAAATGACACTGAAACGAAAGAGCAGCAAACAAAACACACTAACCTGGTCTCGACCAAAAACTCCTCGCGACTCCAAGAGTCGCTCACCAGACCACAACAAACTCTCGCCCACGGCGAGCAAGCTCGAGCCAGCCTACAAAAAAAACTAAAAAAACAGGAAAACACTATAGGCGTGAGTATTAAAACTCAGAAGGCGTGCCCAACAAACTATTCCCAATGCACTACCTTTAAATGAAGATTTTACCAATTATAAGTTTGAACTAAATATACAAAAAAATATTGGTTTTCACACACACACACACATTAATTTCTAAAACAAGTATCAGTCCATTCCCCTTTTTAATTTGAAAACAAGTTTAATGTCTGAAAGGATTATGTATATTTATTTTTAAAACATTTTCGGTGAACCATTTAGAAGACCAAAGTTCAGTTGTTAGCCAAAATGGGGAAACCACACATAATACACAACACACACCAAGGGCAATGGAAAAAGTGGCACACATTGGTCAACAACCAAACTAGACCTCTCAATCATCTGCCACATACAAATAAACACTAAAGGAAACATGGGTCGAACCTAGGAGATCGTGAACAATCCAGAACGTACTATACATCTGACTCATCCTGAAGGCATGCCCCTACTCGAGGACGTCATAACGCCCTAACACCCGACATAGCCCTGTATGGCCTAACCGAGGGGCCCAATCCCCATAGCAGCAATAACTCAGTATTCCCCTGCTATGGGGCCACTAGCCAGTGCGTAATCTAAACTAGTGCAACAATCGTTCTCAGAAGATTCACTCACTATTTCAGGTTCCCATGTCAACACATACAATAAAAATGGGTGCGTCCACAATGAAAATCAATCAGTCACGATGCACAAACATCAAATACATCTCATGCAATCGACGCACACCAAAGATCACCCCTGAGTGGGTTTTCCAAAATAATTTATTTTATTAAAGTTCCAAACGGGCCTTCACAAATTTTAAAGAAAAACCTTATTTTCGAGAAAACCCAAATAACATATTCAGAAGAAATCATTTATCTTTAAAATCAGAAGTACATTTGAAATTCTGTGAATTATGTTTAAAGGCCAAACGGGCATTCTTTCAATACTGGGTGTCCGCTCGTCAAGAAAATATTTCAGGAGACGTGTATAAAATAAACGGCTCTTTTTTACACCAAATAATCATTTAAAAATTAATTATCTTATATTATTTATCATTCATCAAAATTAATAAAATGACAAGCAATTAATAAATTCTAAATTTAAAAGTAAGTGCAGTGGGGGACCTACCTCGGCTCGCAGACCAGTCACGACGACGCAACACGCCTCGCACGGGCGCGCAAGGCCACGCAAGCTGACGATCGGAGGACCAAGGAAAAACCTTGTCAACATGCTGCAACCACAATGATAAATAAAATACCTAAACATGGACTTAAAACAATCCAAATTAGAAAACAACGTGAAAGAACCACCTCGACACGTTTCCAAAACACAACACGCACAAGGATCACCTACCATAAAACTTGTCAAATCAATTAAAAAGGTGAAACAATTTATCCAAACAAAGTAAAACCAAATATTTCCTTGTGATATAATTAATTTAATCAACAAAAACACATAAATGACAACTTAAGAGGTGAAAACATCAAATGATCAAAGTAAACTTAATTTAAAGAGGCATGAGCAATGAGATCCAACCTCACGAACAAAGAAACTTTCGGATTTCCAGTGCGAAACTCCAAACACGCAACATTCGCACCAATTTTTAATTAAACCCAACATAAATTGAACCAATTATCAAGTATTCCAGCAAGAAAAAGCGCAAAACTCACCTCGATGCGGAGACGCGCTCGGCCAGTGCAGTTGTGCGATAGCGAAAACGACCAGCGGGGTGTTGCGGTGCGCAAGAAAGGTCACCGATGTCATCAACGGTAACGCAAAGACTAGCGTGTCTGACGGAGGACCTGTGGGGGCTGGCCAGACAGCGGGGGCGAACAGGGGCACACTAGAGGGTGCTGATGCTAGGGGCATCGGCCGGACAGTGGGTTCGAGGTGGGGACGTGCTGGACGGTGCACCACTATTCAGCCTGCACTGGTGACGATGTTTGCGCTGGTTGACGACGACGGCCTACTCGGTTGCTGGCCGGACTGAAAGGGAAGGGTGTGGGAGGTGAGAAAAAGGCATAAGACCGGCGTTGTGTGGGTGAAGAAGGGTTGGTGAGCTATCGGAGGGGGCTAGAGGGAGGACAAAGCAGGGACATGGCGTCGGGGAAGGATAGGGGACTGGGTTGGTGATACGCTGCCGGGAGCTGGCCGGTGTGCAGGGAGGGAGAAAACCCGAAGGGTGGTGCGACACTGTGCAGGGGGAGCAAACAGACAGCAGATGATTGGAGTGGTTTCAGGGAGGCGTTGGGTCCGCGGACAGAAGATGCAGCGGCTAGGGAACGAACCAGGGGAAGGCGATGGGGAGATAGAGAATAGGGAGTAGGTGGCGGCGCAAGAGGTAGCTCGTGTGGGAGAGTCGGACAGGCAGGGGGGCGCTGGGACAAGGGGATCTGGAGCGGAGGTGATGTGCAGTTGTGGATGAAGCAGGAGGAGGGGTCCTTGGTATGGGTGAGCTGAAAGCTGGAGGGCGCCCGGGTGCACGGTGCAGGACGGGAGGCGCAGGGAGGCCGGGGCACTGTGTAGCGAAGTAGGAGGGTGCTGCGGGATTCCTTCTCGCGACAGGGAAGGAGGAAGGGGTCGGGCTGGCACTATACAACCAAAGAGGGAGGTGGCGGAGCCGGCTGGAATGTGAGGAAGCTGTAGGAGGCAGGGTGCGGGGGAGCTGAGGTCGCGGGTCGGCTGGGATTTGCGGAGGGGGAGCCGAGGCATGCAGGGGGGTGCAGGGCAGCACCGGCGGCCTGGGAAAACCTGAGGCGGAGCAAGCTGCTGCGGGAAGAAGGAGAAAAAAAATTAAAAATAAAAAGAGAAGGAGGCAGTGCTGCAAGGTGGGGGGACACTCGCGTGGAATAACCAAAAGAGAGAAGAAAGAAAGAAAAAAAAAGAGAAGAAAGAGGATGAAATAAGAAAGAAAAAGAAAAATAAATAAATAAATAAAATAAAATAAGATAAAAATAAAATTTAAATAAATAATAATAATAATAATAATAATAATAATAATAAATATAACCTCAATTCTAACAAAATAATAATTAAAATTATTAAACATAACCACAATAAAGAAAAAAATCTTATTCGTTTAATTTTAATTTTTTTTTCTGAAGACCGGCGGACAGTGTCGCTGCATGGGCGAAGCCGCGCTGGGTTTTCGAAACGTGCTCCACCTGTGCGCTCCACGACATCAATTCAAAAACACGCATTTTTGATAAAACATAAAAATTGTTGTTCGGTGTTCAACCCGATCCTCGACAGAAAATTTTAAAACCAAGAAAATAATAAAATAATAATCAAAATTACAGATAAATCGGGGCATGACAATTCTCCCCACCATAATACTTCCCATCCCCGGGAAGCCACACAAGACCTAGACCCAAGAAGAAACTCCTTAAGTTTCAATTACCCCCAAAAATTTAAGCACCTCCAGTTGATTGATCCAAGTAGCCACCAAAAACCCATGACACGCAACTTATCCTCAAAACACGAACACTTTAAACACCACCCAAAACGATACCCGAGAAGAAACTCTAATACTGAGACGGGGAGGCCCGAACGGACTCCCCACCATAGGAAACAAGCCAACTAAATTCAATGAGACTCGTGATCATTCTCCCAACCATAAGGAATGACTAGGGTAACCGAGCTTGAAGATTTTCCACACAGTCCAAAAACCCCCCACCACAAGGGGGAGAAGGGAAGGTGCATATGGGTAGAGCATCGAAACTACCGTCACCGTCACTCCAACGATGTCACACCCTCGGAAAAACACAAAACATACCGCACTAATGATGAAGATTAAGCCAATGCCCTTCTTCACCACTGGGGTTCACCTGACTACGCGCCAACTTCACTCCGAGACCTATGGCTGGAGCTCTGATGATTGAAGCATCTCCTGCCTGGTAGTCAGACTTCAAAAATTCCCAATCATAACACATGAACAAGAATTTTACCAAACAAACATCCATTAGAAAAAAGGTTTCAAAGAGGTTCAGCCACAACCATTCTTACAACTGAAAGAAAAAAACACCACAAAACGGTACAGGTGATGACTACTACTTCCAAGAAACACTATAAATAGAAAACCCCAAAATGATCTCCAAACACAATCCTACTCCTGCAGACGGGCTGAGGTGACCTTCAACGAGCCAGGTATGGATTTAGCACGCTTCTTGAAAACACCTCGACAGAATCGTTGTATGTGGCCCAGACGTCCAAAGGTGTGGCAGGGTTTTGGAGCATTTGGGCACATCGGCCTCTTGTGACCCCGCTTACCGCACTGGTGACAGATCAAGGCATTGTCCTGTGAGGAAGACGACTGAAGATCTGAAGGCCTCTTGATTCCTCTACCAGCACCACCAGCATCAGGTCGCTTCTCACTCTTCTTATCAGCATCCTCTGCAATGCTTCCCAATACTGGAGGATTCGCCACCTCAAGTCCTCCTACTAGCTCAGCTTCGACGAGGAAAGCTTGTCTCACCACATCAGGGAAAGTGATCACGTTGAATTCTCGCACCTTCGACTACAGCTCAGGACGTAATCCAAGCTCAAAATGCCAAGCTTTCACAGGATCATTTCCAACATACCCCGATTCATACGGAGCCAGGTCCAGGAAACGACGAAAGAATTCAAACACCGATCTGACACCTTGCTGGAGACCGCACAACTCCATCCTCTTCCTCACCTTTGTCACTTCAGAGAAGTACTGTTGGATGAATGATGACTTGAAGAACTCCCAAGTGATATCTTTCCGAGGTTTATTTTGAGACACGGACTTCCACCATTTCCAGGTTGGACCTTCAAGCATAAAGGTAGCCAACTTCACCTTTAACGACTCAGGCAACCCAATGAAACTGAACTTCCTCTCAATCTTCTGTAACCACTCCTCTACCTCAAGAGGATATGTCTGCCCATAAAAGAGGGGAGGGTTCAACTTCCAAAACTCAAGGACGTAGTCCTTGGGATGATCAACTGGAGGATTTTCTAAGGATGCACCACCTGAAGTTGCACCTCGAGCATCCATCGAACCTTTGTGGGGAAAACACTAAGGAACAAGAAAACAAAAAGATGGGTCAAACATGGTCATTGTCATTTCAAATACCAAAATAACACTTTTCACAACGATTTTTTTTTCAGAAATAAGGAAAATCCAGACGATTCACTAGAGGGAAACTAGTGATGATGGGTGACTCGACCATATGGCTGGCGGCCATACGCCAGTCACACCACCGTCACTGAGAGCATTCTAGGGTAAAGTCTTCGGCTCCACATGGCTTGCCAGACCATGTGAGCTCACAGAGGTCACTTCCCAACTCTCATTTCATTTCCCAATACCAAACAAACCATAAGAATCAAAGGACATCGACAACCCAAACATCCGATGGTAACCCGAGGTTTGGAACAAGAAAGGGTTCATGACGTCCTTATCGTCCGTATGCCTCGAGTCCCGATAATCATACAACTTCTACCATGAAAACCCCAGATAACAATGGGCGCTCTGAAAAACAAGGTCCGCTCAGGAGCTCACCTGCCTCTAATACCATTTTGTCACGAACCAACCCGGGTCAACCCTAAACTGGTCACACGAGCCAGTCCGCGACATGACCCGAGAGGCGTTCCCAATCCTCTCGGGCTGGCGACAAGCACTAGGGCATCAACAGGGAGCAAGTGGGAATAATTTTGCCCAATAAAAATAAATAGAGCAATGGAAAGAAATAAAACATGAAGTAAATAAATGACACTGAAAAGAAAGGGAATCCAACAAAACACACTAACCTGGTCTCGACCAAAAACTCCTCGCGACTCCAAGAGTCGCTCACCAGACCACAACAAACTCTCGCCCACGGCGAGCAAGCTCGAGCCAGCCTGCAACAAATCTAAAAAAACAGGAAAACACTATAGGCATGAGTATTAAAACTTAGTAGGCGTGCCCAACAAACTATTCCCAATGCACTACCTTTAAATGAAGATTTTACCAATTACAGGTTTGAACTAAATATACAAAAAAATATTGGTTTTCACACACACACACACACTTTAATTTCTAAAACAAGTATCAGTCCATTGCCCTTTTTAATTTGAAAACAAGTTTAATGTCTGAAATGATTATGTATATTTCTTTTAAAAATATTTTCGGTGAACCATTTAGAAGACCAAAGTTCAGTTGTTAGCCAAAATTGGGAAACCACACATAATACACAACACACGCCAAGGGAAATGGAAAAAGTGGCACACATGGGTCAACAACCAAACTAGACCTCTCAATCGTCTGCCACATACAAATAAACACTAAAGGAAACATGGGTCGAACCTAGGAGATCGTGAACAATCCAGAACGTACTATACATCTGACTCATCCTGAAGTCATGCCCTAACTCGATGACGTCATAATGACCTAACGCCCGACATAGCCCTGCATGGCCTAACTGAGGGGCCCAATCCCCATAGCAGCAATAACTCAGTATTCCCCTGCTATGGGGCCACTAGCCAGTGCGTAATCTAAACTAGTGTAGAAATCGTTCTCAGAAGATTCACTCACTATGTCAGGTTTCCATGTCAACACATACAATAAAAAGGGGTGCGTCCACAATGAAAATCAATCAGTCACGATGCACAAACATCAAATACATCTCACGCAATCGACGCACGCCAAATATCACCCCTGAGTGGGTTTTCCAAAATAATTTATTTTGTTAAAGTGCCAAATGGGCCTTCACAAATTTTAAAGCAAAACCTTATTTTCGAGAAAACCCAAAACACCTATTCAGAAGAAATCATTTATATTTAAAACCAGAAGTACATTTGAAATTCTGTGAATTATGTTTAAATTCCAAATGGGCATTCTTTCAATAATGGGTGTCCGCTCATCAAGAAAATATTTCAAGAGACGTGTATAAAATAAACGGCTCTTTTTTACACCGAATAATCATTTAAAAATTAATTATCTTATATTATTTATCATTCATTAAAATTAATAAAATGACAAGAAATTAATAAATTCTAAATTTAAAATTAAGTGCAGTGGGGGACCTACCTCGGCTCGCAGACCAGTCACGACGACGCAACACGCCTCGCACGGGCGTGCAAGGCCACGCAAGCTGACGATCGCAGGACCAAGGAAAAACCTTGCAAACATGCTGCAACCACAATGATAAATAAAATACCTAAACATGGAATTAAAACAATCCAAATGAGAAAACAACGCGAAAGAACCACCTCGACACGTTTCCAAAACACAACACGCACAAGGCTCACCTACCATAAAACTTGTCAAATCAATTAAACGGGTGAAACAATTTATCCAAAAAAAGTAAAACCAAATATTTCCTTGTGATATAATTAATTTAATCAACAAAAACACATAACTGACAACTTAAGAGGTGCAAACATCAAATGATCAAAGTAAACTTAATTTAAAGAGGCATGAGCAATGAGATCCAACCTCACGAACAAAGAAACTTTTGGATTTCCAGTGCAAAACTCCAAAAACGCAACATTTGCACCAATTTTTAATTAAACCCAACATACATTGAACCAATTATCAAGTATTCCAGAAAGAAAAAGCGCAAAACTCACCTCGATGCGGAGACGCGCTCGGCCAGTGCAGTTGTGCGATAGCGAAAACGACCAGTGGGGTGTTGCGGTGTGCAAGAAAGGTCACCAATGTCGTCAACGGTGACGCGAAGACTAGCGTGGCTGATGGAGGACTTTTGGGGGCTGGCCAGACAGTGGGGGCGAAAAGGGGCACACTAGAGGGTGCTGATGATAGGGGAATTATCTGGACAGTGGGTGCGAGGTGGGGGCGCACTGGATGGTGCACCGCTGGTCAGCCCGCACTGGTGATGATGTTTGCGCCGGTTGACGGCGACGACCTACTCGGTTGTTGTCCGGACAGAAAGGGAAGGGTGAGGGAGGTGCAACAAAGGCATAAGACCGGAGTTGTGTGGGTGAAGAAGGGTGGGTGCGCTATCAGAGGGGGCTAGAGGGAGGACAAAGTAGGGAAGTGGAATCGGGGCAGGACAGGGGACTGGGTTGGTGATACGCTGCCGGGAGCTGGCCGGTGTGCAGGGAGGGAGCAAACCCGAAGGGTGGTGCGACACTGTGCAGGGGGGAGAAAACAGACAACAGATGATTGGAGTGGTTGCAGGGAGGCGCTAGGTCCGCGGACAGAAGATGCAGCGGCTAGGGAACGAACCAGGGGAAGGCGATGGGGAGATAGAGAATAGGGAGGAGGTGGCGGCGTAAGAGGTAGCTCGTGTGGGAGAGTCGGACAGGCAGGGGGGCGCTGGGACAAGGGGATCTGGAGCGGAGGTGATGTGCAGTTGTGGATGAAGCAGGAGGAGGGGTCCTTGGTGCTGGTGAGCTGAAAGCTGGAGGGCACCCGGGTGCACGGTGCAGGACGGGAGGCACAGGGAGGCCGGGGCGCTGTGTGGTGAAGCAGGAGGGTGTTGCAGGCTTCCTTCTCGCGACAGGGAAGGAGGAAGGGGTCGGGCTGGCACTGTACAGCCAAAGAGGGAGGTGGCGGAGTCGTCTGGAATGTGAGGCAGCAGTGGGAGGTAGGGTGCGGGGGAGATAAGGTAGCAGGTCGGCTGGGATTTGCGGAGGGGGAGCCAAGGCACGCAGGGGGGTGCAGGGCAGCAGCGGCGGCGTGGGAAAACAGGAGGCGGAGCAAGCTGCTGCGGGAAGATTGAGAAAAAAAAAGAGGAGGCAGTGCTGCAAGGCGGGGGACACCTGCGTGGAATAACCAAAAGAGAGAAGAAAGAAAAAAAAGATAAGAAAGAGGATGAAATAAGAAAGACAAAGAAAAATAAATAAATAAATAAATAAATAAAATAAGATAAGATAAAAATAAAATTTAAATAAATAAATAATAATAATAATAATAATAATAAATATAACCTCAATTCTAAAAAAATAATAATTAAAATTATTAAACATAACCACAATAAAAAAAACAAATTCTTATTCATTTAATTTTAATTTTTTTTTCTGAAGACCGGCAGACAATGCCGCTGCATGGGCGAAGCCGCGCTGGGTTTTCGAAACGCACTCCACCCGTGCGCTCCATGACGTCAATTCAAAAACACACATTTTTTATAAAACATAAAAATTGTTGTTCGGTGTTCAACCCGAACCTCGACAGAAAATTTTAAAACCAAGAAAATAATAAAATAATAAACAAAATTACAGATAGATCGGGGCGTGACATAAATAATGATGATTCGTGTGACTAAATATACTAATTATTTCATGTGAGTTCGAATCAATGGCCATTTACATGATTCATGACTCAACCATGATTTATAAATTCATTTATTTAGCATATTTAGTAAATTATGGAATTTCACTATTCACCAAAAATTAAAATATTTCAAAAATATTCCTAAAAATTCACCCTAAACATTTTTTAATGTGTAGAATAAAAAAATGAACTCCATTTTATAAAAATAATTTTCTAAATATGAGTAATTTAATTTTTAAATAAGATCATTATTTACATGGGAAATAGAAATATTAAAATTAAAAGTGATTTTATAGCACTTTAGAAAATTACCTAAAGCCTCGTAAAATTATCATATAATCAAAAGACATCAAAAGACTAGTTTATAAATAAATTTTATGAAAATACATTTTACGAAAATACATTTTATGAAAATACATTTTCTTATAAATTATTAAATTAATCATTAAATATTCATGACTTACAAAAAATACCAACACTATAATATAATTATATAATATTTGTCACTTATAGGATGGATCAATTTTATTTATACTGTAATTGTTAAGGTTACTATTCACTTGGATGGTTCACTATTAATAAGGGTCATATTACTATTCATAACTGTCACATTACTATTCATAAGGGTAATATTACTATTCATAAGGGTATATTACTAATCATAAAAAATTAAGTTTCTCCTCTCAGACTTTAAATATCTTGCTAATCACAACCACGTATGTCGGATTTTAAAAATTCAAATCATAGTAGTGGAAAACTTATGTTTAAAGGTCACATAGAATTTAGTAGTGCATTTAAGCATGATGTGGCATTGAGTTTCCTAATGTGATTTTATGTGATTATACTATATGATATTACTATAATAAGAGAGAAATTGCATTGATAAAAGTTTGGGTCATTATAGTCTTCCCCCTTTTGAAATATTTCCCTCAAAATTTCGTTTTACAAAAACCTATGAGGGTACTTCTCTTTCGTCGCATCCTTTGGTTCCCAATGTTTTTTCTTCCTACTTATACTTCCTCTACAACACTTTGAGAAGGTGGGTTGTCTTATTACATAAAACCTTATCTCTTTGGTCTATAATCTTTACTAGTTTCTCTTCATAAGAGAGATCATCTTCCAGTTATACCACCTCTGAGTTTAGTGAGGGATCTGGTATGAACTTTCTCAATAGTGATATGTGGAAGACATCATGAACTTGAGCCATATTAAGTGGAATTTCAAGCCGATAGACCATGGATCCTATGCGATCAAGGATCTCAAAGGGCCTAATGTACCTTGGGATTAACTTCCTTTTCTTTCCAAATCACATGAATCTATTCCTTGGTGATATTCGATGGAAGACTTTATCTCCAACTTCAAACTCCAAGTCCCTTAGATGGTTTTCACCATAGAACATTTGATGAATCTGAGTAGCTATAATATGTTGTAGGATGTATTTAACCTTCTCAGTCATCTCTTGTACAAGATCAGGTCCAAGTAGTTTTCTTTCTCTAACTTCATCCCAATAGGTTTGAGTTATACATCGCTTTCTATACAGATCTTCATATAAATCCATCTAAATACTCGAGTGGAAGATATTGTTATATGAGAAAACAACCAATGGGAGATGATTATCCCATCCACCATTGACTTCTAGTTAGCAGGCTCTAAGAATATCTTCGAGTGTCAGAATAGTCCTTCCAAATTTTCCATCACTTTTGGGGTGATAGGTCATGCTAAAACTCAATTTAGTACTCAATTCATGTTGAAGACTCCTCCAGAATTTAGATGTGAACCTGGGATCATGATCAGAGACAATTGAGAGTGGAACCCCATGGAGTCTCACCACATCCTTCACATATATCCTTTCATTTTTTTCAAGCAAGAGATCTTCCCGAATAGGGATAAAGTGGGCAGTCTTGGTGAGTTGGTCCACCATAACCCATATTGCATTATTTCCTTTAGATGTCTTTGGGAGACCCGTGACAAAGTCCATAGTGACATTCTCCAATTTCCATATGGGTATAGTCGAGGTTTGCATCATCCCTTTAGACTTTTTTTCTTGGCTTTAACACACTGACATATCCAACACCTTGAGAAATATTACACAATATCTACTTCATGTTATCCTACTATAAGTGTTCTCAGATATAACGGTACATCTTGGTGCTACCATGATGCATAGATAAATTTTAGCTATGTAAATTATCAAATAGATCATTTATCCCTGGTGATGAAGTCACACAAATATGTGTTCCAAACAGAATCACACCATCATTATCGATATGTAAATATTGTATATTCCCTTACTTTACTGCATTAAACTTCTTTTGTAACTCCAAATCATCCCTTTGTGCCTCCTTAACCTTATCATGGATAGATATTTGGGAAAAAAATTGGAAAGGTAGTGTGTATTCCCTTTATCTATGATTCCCAAATCCATCCATTGTATATCCATGAAGATAGGGGCTTTCTCAATCTGCATCATGGATAGAGTATTAGGTTCTTTTCTACTAAGAGCATTAGATACCTCATTGGCCTTGTCATGATGATAGTGAATAGAGAAATCATAGTATTTGATTATCTCTAACCATCTCCTTTAATGCATGTTGAGCTACTTTTGTGTGAATATATACTTTAGGATCTTATGATCAGTATATATGTCACACTTCTCAACATAGAGATAGTGCCGCTAGATTTTCAAAGAAAAGATCATAGTCACTAGCTCCATATCATGTTTCAAGTAGTTATTCTCATGTATCTTCAACTATTGTGACGCATAGGCTATCACATTATCATTTTTCATGAGTATACAACCCAATCCTTTCATGGAAGCATCATTTTATATCACAAAACTTTCTCCACTTTTGGTAATGTGAGTATAGGTGCAGTGATCAGCCTTCTATTTTTCTCTTTGAAGCTTTCCTCACAATGTTACATCAAGAAATTCTTTTCCCCTTTCTGGGATTCCATTAAAAACTATAGTAAGAATCTTTTATTCGATAGCGTTTCTGACACACAATAGTAAGCGTGTAATGTAATATAATATCTGTATACTTTAAAATATATTTACTATTTAAAATATATTCTATATATTTCAACGCATGAAACATTGAGTTAGCTTAAAATGCATACAAAACTGGGTTATCATACATCACAAAAAAACAACCAACTTCCTCTATAACTTACGTTACATGCAAAAGCGACCTTCTTCGATGGCTTGCTCTATACCCAATATTGAGTCTTACCGAGAAACAGTCTATAATTAAAACATTATTATCTAATATAATAAGATATAAACTAGTTTTTATGAATTTTATTAACTAACATATAAAAATATATAGTATATAAAACTAAATTCTTGGTTAAAAATATATTATAAATGAATATAAGAACCAATTGAATATTAAAAGGATATTTTTATAGAGAACTATTTTTATGCTCAAAAAGATGTTTTACCCTAATAGATTAAATTATTATAGTTAGTGAGTGATATTAATGTAATAAATATGTTACATATTCAATATATTAATATTTATATTCATCCAATACATTTTCTAACCATAATATAAGATAAAACCCAATATTTCACATAAAACCCTATATTTTTATTAAGGAATTTTTACCGCCTTTTATTGGCGAACCTATTTTAAATCTTAATTTTTACACTTTTTTCAATTGAATTTATTAAAATAAACATATTTTTTGAATTCATAAATTGAATATCATATTAGGATGAATTTTTGTGATTTTTTAAAGAAACATCATTTTTTAGTAAATAGTGAAAAATACTGCATTTTAGTTAAAAAATTCTTTTTTGTTTAAATAATTATTAATGTTAAATTATATTATAAATTTTTTTAAAGAAAAATTGGATCAATTATTAATATATTAGTACAATTTAGTTAATTATAATCAATTTAACATTTAAATTAAATATAAAAACATAACAATCTTTTGAACATTTTTCTACTAAAACCAGTTAATCTGTCTGTCTGTGAGGTTAGCATTAATCCTAATTTTGTCGCTTATATGATTTTAATTATAAAAATATGACATAAAAATTTATAATAAATATAATAATTATGGTATAATAATATCAACATAATTTTTTGACCAAAATTATTAGTCAAAGTGATTAAAATTATTTAGAGTGATTAAGGTGTAATTAGGCTTAAAATTGACTAAAACCATAAGATTAAGGACCTGAATAACCAATACACTTGTCCAAAACCCATTATATCAATATTTTAGCCATTAAACTTCCATTCTTGAGTTTTGGTTTTTTTTTATAACATTTATTATGTAATATCATGTGCACCCCTAACTTCTTTTAAAAAATACAGAGTCTTTTTCCTTCCCTATAAAAGGCCACCACCTTTACCCATTCCTCACACCTATCAAACCTATTATGTTCAGAAAATCCCTTCCCAAAGAGTCTCCCATAATTCCTCTAATATACCTAGAATCATACATTTAAGAATAAACCGTTATAACAAATCTTTTTGGTTCAAACCAAATGAAGTTACCTGATTAAAAGGTAATGAATTTTATCAATCTCTCAAATTTCACTTCCATTCTACAACCCCTAAAATATCATTATTATGTTCTTGTATAAAAACACAAGTATCATAAATGTACTTGGATGTTTTAATGCTGAGATTATAACTTACACTTACACACACCACCATCTAATGGGTGACGAATATAATGTTTCTGTGTACGGAGAACTACTACCTCACAAAACGATGATTGTTCAATTTTTAACTACCACCTCTCATGGTAGCCTTTATGAGGGAAACTCCATATATATATATATATTATTAATTTTCTCTTTATACTTCATTAATCCTTTTATTACACCTAACTTTAATACTTTACATTTTACATTAATACGATAACATCATTTAAGGAAGTGTGGACTACCGCCTCCTCAAAGCATTGTGATTCGTTCACACTAAACATGGAACATATAAATAATGGTTTTAATTAAACATATTATACATACCCATAATTTATATGATATTAATTATATAATTATATTTTTCTAAATATAATATATATATATATATATATCATTTTCTTTATTACCCTTTCACACACTTAAAAAGTGATAACGTTATTTGTGGACATGTAGACTACCACCGCCTTGCCATGATGTGATTACTTTTAAACCAAATAATTATTTATATAAGTATGTATGATTAAATAATATGTTATTTATTATATAATTATCATTATAAAATTATATTTTGTTATTTACCTTCTTTCCATAATCACCGTTTAAAAATGGTAATGTTACTCATGCGTGTTTACGACCTATCGTCTCTATGATTGTAACAGTAATTCATTTTTCATAACCATATTTAATGACTTATTTTAAAAGTATAATTGATGTATAAATATGATAATTATTTCATGGTTATTATTCTGGAGATGTTATATAACTAACCCTATGACCATAGTTAACAAACAATATTTTTTATGAAACATAAACTAAATTTGGTCAAAAACACCTGATGTAAACTTAATTGTTTTTGTAGTTTTACACAACATGGTAATAAGTGAAATAAAAGTAATTATAAACATGAAAAAGGTTATTAATAAAGTATAAAATTTACATGAATTTATTATACATAAATTTAAAGTACGTTCACCCAAAAGGAAACACAAGGTAATAGATTCTTGTCTCATTTTCATTATGTGAGGCATACTTATTGTTGTTCACCTAATTTCTTATATATGGTGTACATACTACAACATTAATAAATAATATCATGATTTATTTTATATTAATGATATTTAAATGATTTATTTAATGATTATTACCTTTGTGTAATCCAATTCTTTTTTTTCCACATTGGTAAGGCATTTTCATCTCGATTTACATTCCATTGAGGCTTAATTATTGTTATGCACCTCGTTTCTTTTATATAGTGTATGTACTACCTTTTTCATGATATATAGTCAATATAATTACTCTCATGATATTTTAAACATTTATATAATGTTATTCCTTCATTATTATTATGTTTTAAAATATTTCAACGTGGTATGGGACACTTTGGGATGTTTAAATATTATTTTCCTCAATATTAACTTTAATAATATTTCAATGGTATTTCCATTTGAGGAAATTATATAACCATTATTTAATATAACCTTTAATTATTATCAGGTTATTTATGACCATTTTCAAGTATTAGTTCCAATATTTAATTCTATGGTACTCATAATTTTTTAGAAATTTTTTTTCAAAAAACCTGACTTTATTTCTCCCTTTAGTCGTAGAACCTTTTTTCTTCTAAAAAAATTGTTTTATTAAAATGTTTTCAAAAATGATCTAAAATTATTTGGTAAATAAATTGTTACCCTTTTTTTATTTTACCAATTTTTCAAAGGAATATTCTTGTCGCTTTCTCAACAATTCATTTTCTAAAATTTTTTCATACAAAATGAATGTTCTTTTTACCTCGTATGACATGTACGGAGTAATCCACCATCATTTTTTGAAGAATAATTTTCAATTTTAAAATGTTTATTTTTAAATAAAAATATTTTCAAAAGTTTTTTCAAAAGAAAATTATATTTTACTCTAGAATATTTTTAAAATCTATTCATTTATTTCATCAATGACAACAACCCTCTATTTTTACTCCACATGGGATTTATTGTATTGATAATATCCTTAATATTTCTATTGATGGTTTATTAT
The DNA here is from genome assembly GCA_963277665.1 of Viscum album. Classification (NCBI taxonomy): domain Eukaryota; kingdom Viridiplantae; phylum Streptophyta; class Magnoliopsida; order Santalales; family Viscaceae; genus Viscum; species Viscum album. The sequence goes on along the minus strand of OY728145.1, from coordinate 1,592,542,592 downwards.
TTAGTTTTTTAATGATATTATTCAAATTCACTTCCTTGATTTATTTATTATTCCCCTTGAAATATTCAATCTCTTATAATCATTGAAAATTAAATTTCCCCTAAATTTTTTATTTCATTTATCATGAATATTACAATTGTATAAATTGTATACCATATTACATACGGTGTATAATTTTAATGTTGTCTGATTAATCTGTATCTTCTACTCCATACAGATATTAGATAAGGAACATTGTTAAACAAATTATTCGAGAAATGGGGAATGTTTTGGACTAGTACAACATGGGTGGGGCCCTGTAATAGATAGCCCCTCGATGCATCGGTAGTATCATGGGATGAGTCATTTGGATAGCCACCTTAAATGGGTTTTTCCCCTATATTTTTTAAACCATCTTTTGAAATTTATTTATGATAAAGGTACCATGTACCTAGGAAAATGGAATCCAATAATTAATCATTTCCTTCATTTATATTCTGATATAATTCATCCATGAGATTTTGAATAGAAATATTTATGGACGTATTTAAATTTTAGGATTTAGTTATTATTAATCCATGAGACAATGTGTCGACATATCTATTGATACATTTCATTTTTAGTTCATTAATTAATGGAATGTGTTTTTGTTTCATACCTTTCCATATTTATTTTTCCGTATCTATTTATTTGAATAGAATTTGTTTCCAGTTATTACCATGCCATATTTCTTATGTACTTTCATTCATTTTGTAGATTACATGGCATGTGTGTTTAGTTATTTACCTTTCCATATTGACTATTCTCATTGATTAATTATTGATTCCACTATATTTTTCACTTAATAATAATTTGAGCTCACTCTTATTATGTTTCTTTCCCAATTAAACCAATAAGCATACTTTGAAATATTTTCATGGATTTTACTAGATACATTAGTGTTATACTCAGAGTTATTTATTTAGAAATAAGAAAAAAATATGTTGTATAAATTTATTCATTTTTAATACAATGCTCATTTATGTATCTAGTTTACCAAGACTATTAAACTTATCGGTCTTTCGAGGATTGATTCCTTGTAATCATGCCAATGTATTTAGTAGTAGACACCAGCTCTAGGACATCTAGGGATGGGTCACTATACTTGGTATCAAAGGAAGTTTAGTAGAAACCCTGGGAAATGGATTTAGGAAAACCTAGATTAGAAAATATAACCCTAAGTTATAATTTTAAGAATTATATATGAAAACCCTATAATTTGGATAAAGTATAGATTTTGTGGGTATTCCTATAAATATGTCCCTATCTGGATACTACAAGTGGAAGTAGTTCTGAAACATATGTACCATGAAGTAACAACTCTGACAAGGTGTTCCAAGCTTGACTTGGGGTAACCTGGTACACAACAATGGGTCTTACTGTGCACCTGGTTTGACAGTCCCATGGGATATTCATAGGATAATATACTTTTTCTTTATAAAACATTATGAATGATTTGGATACATAATAAGTAACCTAGGTTAAACCTAAGGAGTTTTATATTAAATATAAGGTGTCATGATTAGGAGTCATACAAATGATATTATGGATAATACTTAGACCAATGAAGGGCCTATGGATGAGGTATTTGTGTATTGAGTTTGTATTGAGAAATGTAGTTAAAATGATATTTATATATTGTCCTATTTTCAAGGATGTCCATAATATTTATATTTAGAAGTTATATTAATATGGTTTTATAAAATGAAGACATATAATCTGGGTGACAACCAATCAAATCCGGCAATGTCGTAGGCCTTGAACCCATGACCGAAGGATGATAAGGTTTTCATGCCCACCACTGACCTACGCAATGACCATGTTAATTTCTATGGTTTTTAGTGGAACAATTTAACGAATAAATATTAATGATGAACCAGTAGTAACACTTTTTATGATTAGAAATTAATCTATTAATCATATTTGTTTTGGAAGATAGTTAAAGACAAATATTAAGACTTAACAGTATTTTATAGGCTTTGTGACCCTTTAAAAGTTTCTATTGGTACTTCAGGTGTAAAAAATTAATTATTAGTAATTAATTTATGGGATTAATGGGATGAATAATAATTTGATCGAAGCACAACCAAATGTTAGGATTTTTCAAATGAAATCAAAACCTACCAAGTAGGAATATTTCATTATATTCTTAGTCAATAAAATAATTAATCAACATTAGTAAAATAATAAAAAAATGTGTTGTAATAATTCCTTAATTCCTTTTGAACTAATGGACTTATAAATAATCTTAGATTTATGGATTGGAGGCACTAAAAATTCCATTAATCATTCACTTGTTTGTGATTCATAACCTTATTTACTCCTTATAAATATTTATGCTTCTCCTCTAAATATGTGTCTCTACTTGTCACTAATGTTCTCATACTTAGAGACCTAGTTACATGGTATTCCATGTGACCTTTTTTACTTTCAATTATCTCTTTTCTAGAGGATGTATCATGAACACTTCTCACGATGTGGGATTTTGAAGTAGGAGATATCAAAAAATATATTACCAAGATTGAGTTTAAATTGTGAGGATTAAATTTAAATATGGAGGGTATAATGTGACTCCCATAAAAACTAAAGTAAGAACCTTGTATTAGATGGTGTGTATGACACATGTAAATACCCGACCCCAGTTGGATGGAGCTGGTCCCTTATTATATTACACTATCATGATTAAAATAAAGTAATATCCGGAAGTAATGAATAGTTTAGTAGATTTGGAAAGCCAGATACATACATAAATTCAATATTACAACTTGAAATGAAATAAAACATAAAAGTTATGTTCGGAAAATCCATCACTATAATATTATCCCTGAAAGTCAATCATAACATACCTCTTCATGTACTGGAAAAAATGAAACATAAGAAAGGGTGAGATCATATGCTCAGTAAGGGAAAACATTACAGCGGAAGATAACATAAACATTAGGAATGGTGAATAATTTAAAACACATGTCTTTAAAAATAAACTTGAACATAACATGGAAGGAATATGAGCTGAGTAAATATTTCAATAATAAAAATTAATCATGGTTATTCTACTAGTCGACCCTAAAAGTCAATCATAATATAATTCTTCATGTCCTAGGAAAAATGAAACATAAGAAAGGGTGAGCTCATATGCTCTGTATGGGAAAACATTACAGCAGAAGATAACATAAACATTAGGCATGGTGAATAATTTAAAGCACATTCCTTTAAAAATAAACTTTAACATAACATTAAGGGAATATGATCTTAGTAAATATTTACATAATAAAACTTAATCATGGGTATTCTACAAGTTGAATAAACTCATAAACTATGAATTTATAGCTTCATAGTGAGAAAAATTCATATGTCGGACATTATGAAACATACAGTCAAGGATTCATCCAAAACATATAAAAATGATTAAGTCCTCATCCACAACCATATCAAAAAATGGGAAGGCCTCAGCCATGTCCATATCTATTTGTCTCATCGGACCTACTGATGCATCGAGGGGCTATTTCGGGCCCCACCCATCACATAATAAGTCCAAAGCATTACTCATGTGAATTGGGCTAAACACAGACAACATATACATTAATATTGAAACTAAAATATGAAATGTAAATAAATTTCCCTAAACATTAAGCATAAACACTAACCATTACTAATGAATGTTTTTCACCTACAATGTCGGTAAATTGACACTTCAAGGACGACAATTTAATTTTTAAGATAAAATAGAGAGAGGGAGTATTTTAATGAATAATATTCCAGAAACATGATATAATACTAGTATATAAATAATATTATAGTTTTAATGATGTTTGGATAAGGGAAGTTGAGGATAAAAGAATAAAATAACTGAAATTTGAAAGGAAATTGAAAGAACATAGAGGGGGAATTACCTCTTGAATTCTCCCCTTGAGATCCTCCTCAAGGCTCCTAGGATTTGTCTTTTTATGAGACCAAGAGATCATGGACGTGGGGGAGGGGATAGGTAAGATATTTGGGAATAATTTGGACAAGTATTGAAGCTTAATAGGTGTGAGGAAGTGAGGTTGTTAGGGGTGGTATTTATAGTGGAGGGGGAGGGGTTTTCTTAATATTATAATCATTAATTCATTACTTCTTCACAATAAAAGAAATAGTAAGGATTATTATGACTAAGTATAGTAATTAGTTCATGTGATTTTGAATAAATGTCCATTTACATGATTCATGACTCAACCATGACTTATAAATTCATTTATTTATCATATTTAGTAAATTAAAGAATTTCGTTATTCACCAAAAATTAAAATATTTCAAAAATAATCCTAAAAATTCACCCTAACCATTTTTTAATGTGTAGAATACAAAAATGAACTCAATTTTATAAAAAAAATTCTAAATATGAGTAATTTAATTTTTAAATAAAATCATTATTTACTTGGGAAAATAGAAATTTTGAAATTAAAACTAAATTTGTAACACTTTGGAAAATTACCTAAAGCCTCATAAAATTGTCATATAATAAAAAGACATCAAAATACTAGTTTATGAATAAATTTTATGAAAATACCTTTTATGAAAATACATTTTATGAAAATAGAATTTCTTCTAAATTATTAAATTAACCATTAAATATTCATGTCTTACAAAAAACACCAACACTATAATATAATTATATAATATTTGTAACTTATAGGATGGATAAATTTTATTTATACTATCATTGGTAAGGTTCCTATTCAATTGGATGATTCACTATTCATAAGGGTTAGATTACTATTCATAAGGGTAACATTACTATTCATAAGGGTAACATTACTATTCATAATGGTAATATTACTATTCATAAGGGTATATTACTATTCACTAAAAATTATGTTTGTCCTCTCAGACTTAAAATATCTTACTAATCACAACCACGTATGTCAGATTTTAAAAATTCAAATCATAGTAGTGGAAAACTTATGTTTAAAGGTCACATAGAATTTAGTAGTTCATTTAAGCATGATGTGGCATTTTGTTTCCTAATGTGATTTTATGTGATTATACTATATGATATTACTATAAGAAGGGAGAAATTGCATTGATAAAAGTTTAGGTCATTATAGTCTTCCCCCCTTTTGAAATTTTTCCCTCGAAATCTCATTTTACAAAAACCTATGAGGGTACTTCTCTTTCATCGCATCCTTTGGTTCCCAATTTTTTATTCATACTTATGGTTCCTCCAAAACACTTTGAGAAGGTGGGTTATCTTATTAAATAAAACCTAATCTCTCCAGTCTGTAATCTTCACTAGTTTTTCGTCATAAGATAGATCATCTTCCAGTTGTACCACCTCTGAGTTCACTACTTGTGAGGGAGCTGGTATGAACTTTCTCAAGAGTGATGTGTGGAAGACATCATGAACTTGAGCCATATTCAGTGTAATTTCAAGCTGATAGACCATGGATCCTATGAGATCAAGGATCTCAAAGGGTCTGATGTACCTTGGGATTAACTTACCTTTCTTTCTAAATCGCATGACTCTCTTCCATAGTGATATTCGAAGGAAGACTTTATCTCCAACTTCAAACTCCAAGTCCCTTCGACGGTTGTCACCATAAAACTTTTGATGACTCTGAGTATCTTTGATATGTTTTTGGATGTCTTGAACCTTCTCCGTCATCTCTTGTACAAGATCAGGTCCAAATAGTTTTCTTTCTCTAACTTCATCCCAACAGGTTAGATGTAACACCCCGCCCCTACCTCATTGGCTTGAAAAGGCAGTGAGGGATACTTGGCCTTAATCTACGTTCTCAAGACACCAAAGTCTAGAAATAAATGATGAGGGCTTCAAGATCAAGTTTGGGAACAATTTTCCCTTAAGACAAAACCAACCAAACCATCCACAAGCAGCCACTATATGATGTGTGTCAATTTAATTACCCAACCATGCATTCCCAAAAGGCAACCAAGTTGTTCCACAACACAACTCAAAACCAATACAACCATACATGTCCACACAACATCATAGTACAAGCGGAAAACTAAACAACAACCAATACGAGCCATGACACCACCGTAGCTCCAGACCAAGCTCCAAGCTCCATGCTCCACCAACACATCACAATGCACCACTAAAGGAAGAAGATGACTTACCTTTGCCCACGTCATGGTACACAACATCTGCAAAGACACCACAGTTCCAAAGAAGGGGGTGAGTACTAAAACTCAGTAGGATTTACCCAAATGACTTCCCTACACACACCACTAGGATAAAACCGTTATCACATTTATATAAAATAGTTTATATAAAATAAATCACAAGTGAAACCATTTTCATAAGCCAAACATGCCCTTACCAAGACACCACACCTAAACCAAGAAACCAAGGGAAATCCAACCAAACATTCCATAATCCATCTCATCATTTACACATTAGCACAACAACTTCCATCTTGAAAAGCAATACACAACAAAAAACCAAACAACCAAAGAACCAAACAACCAAACGGTGGAGCTTATGTCCAACCCGTTCACCCATTTACACCAAGTGGCACTTCCCATCCATTATCCATCCCCTTTTTATAGTGGTACTTCTCGACACTTCCACACAACATCCAAAACAAGCCAAGCCAAGCATATAACCCACCAAGGACACAAACACATGCAATCCACCAATTCCATTTCATATCAATCCACTTAAATAAATCACCCATTTATTGAAAACCATTTTCCATGCCAAACCATGTTTCAATAAAACAACCTTTTTATTGAAAACCATTTCCATCAATAATTTTCAAAAATTAACCATAGCATCCTATTTTAAAATCTCCATTTTAAAATCCACAACAAACGCACTTCACCACAAAACCCTCTTTTTCCCAAAATCTCCAATGGATTTTCAACCCACTTTTCACATCAAAACACAATTAATTTTAATCAACAAATTAATTGTAACATGGAACCACTAGTTCCAACCAAGTGGAGTCGAGAGAGAAGCCACCTACCTTTAGGGTTCCCGAGAAAACGACCCACAAACAACCGCACCTCCAATCTGGCGAACGCACCACCGAAACCTTTCTAGATCACCCCCCTAACATCCACAAGCCTTACTTTTAACATCCAAGGCAACCAAAACCCTATATCTACACACAATAAGTGTAGATCTAGAAAACCAAGAATGTGAGGGATGTAGATCTAGAGGAAAGCACAAGGAAACCAAGAGGAGAGACTTACCCGGGAGAAACCACCTTGAAAGCCCTTCGAATCACTTCCAAAACGTGTGGGAGAGCCCCTCCAACCCTTGAGAGCTGAAAACCCAAGTGAGGCTCGAGTGGGAGGAAGATTGAAGTGAAATGAGGCCATCTTGAGTGAGCCCGGAACTTATAACCCTAACTTTAAGTGGCTGCACGGTTAGCCCGCACGGTTTGGAAAACCGTGCGCTAACCGTGCGCACGCCACTGCCTTGAGAGCCAAGGTCCGTATGGTTTCCTTGTACGGTTTGGAAAACTATGTGTAGGTCGTGCAAGACCTACTGTCTTGAGAACAATGGTCTACATGGTTTCCTGGGGAATCCGCACGGTTTCCACTAACCGTGCACCCCTTAAAAAGCCTCAAAACTCATCCAAAACCATTCCAAACTCTCCCAACCTCTTCCCAACTCATACCATGAACTTTAAACACATAACAATTCATAAACAAAGTCCACATACCTCAAACCGAGGGTGCTACATTCTCCCCACCATTGGACTTTCTGTCCTCAGAAAGTAGTGAACCCGCCCTTTGCCGAAAGAGCTTGGGCCACTGCTCGACCATCTCTTTGTCCCGATCCCAAGTATTCTCTTGAATCTGGCCATATTTCTGCAAAACATGAACTAAATCGATGATTTTACCATGCAAGACTTTCTCTTGCCTATCCACAACCCGAACTGGCACGTGCACCAACGAAGCATCTGGCTCTATCTCAACATGATCCCATCGAATCACATGGTCATGATTCGATTGACACTTTTTCAACTGCGAGACATGAAACACATTGTGCACCGCACTAAACTGTGGTGGCAAAGCCAAATGATAAGACACCTCACCAACCCGCTCAAGAACCTCAAAAGGTCCCATATACCTCAGAGATAGCTTTCCCTTCTTCCCAAACCGACGCTGTCCCAACCTAGGAGAGATCCTCAAGAACACATGATCACTCACTTGGAATGACAATGGTCGTCGACGATGATCTGCATACGATTTCTAGCAACTCTGAGCCATCTCCATTCTCTTACTGATTAACTTGATCTTCTCCGTAGTCTCCTGGAAAAGGCTTGATCCAACCATCGAAGACTCACCCGTTTCCACCCAATATAGTGGAGAACGACATGGCCGCCCATAAAATGCTTCAAACAGATCCATCTGTATGGATGCTTGATAACTGTTATTGTATGATAACTCAACCAACGAAAAGTGCTCTTCCCATGAGCCACCAAAATCCATGACACAAGCCCACAACCTAACCTCCAGAATTTGTACCGTCCTCTCGGATTGACCATCCGTCTAAGGATGATACGCCGTACTCATCGTCAACTGTGTTCCAAGGGCTTGTTGTAAGGATTTATAGAAATGAGATGTAAACCTTAGATCTATATCTGATACAATCTAAACTAGAACACCATGCCTTTTACCACCTCCCAGATATAGATTTTGGACAGATCCTCCACCGTATGAGATTCACAAATCGGGATGAAATGGGCCGAATTCATTAACTGATCCACTATCACCCAAATGGTATCGTGCTTCTTGAACGTTCTTGGGATAACTGTGACAAAATCCATTTCTATATGCTCCCACTTCCAAATAGGGATTGTTAAAGACTGCAACATTCCTTCTGGCCTCGGATGCTTTGCCTTGACCTGTTGACAAGTCAAGCATCTCGAAACAAACTCAGCCACACTTCTTTTCATACCAGCCCACCAGAATTGCGCCTTTAGTGCTTTATACATTTTATGAATTTTAGGATGAACAGACCACCTGGAATTAGGATACACCCTGAGAAGATCCTACTGACATGAAACTGGTATAACCATTCGATTCCGAAAACACAAAAATGAATCTCCATTCAGTTACCAACCCTCAATGGTCTCCCCACCATTGAGTCTCGACCCCATGGTCTCACACTCAGAATCGGATATCTGTGCCTCTCTAACCAGGCCAACCAAGTCAGGAATCAACACAACCGGAAAGAAGACTACTCTATCTCCCTGGTCCTCACATTCCAACCACATATCAGCTATAACCGACATCAACTGCCACTGGTCTGATGCCTGTTTCACCACCTGATCATATGAATTTCTACTTAATGCATCTGCCATAGAATTTCCCTTACCTGGTGTGTACATCAAGTCAAAATAAAACATCTAGAGATATTCCATCCATCTCCTTTGCCTCAAGTTCAAATCCCTTTGTGAGAAAATGTGTTCCAAGCTCTTATGATCTGTATATACCATGAATTTCTCACCGAAGAGATAATGACGCCACACTTTCAAATCATGTACCACTACTGCCAACTCCAAATCATGAGTTGGGTAGTTATTCTCATGCACTCTCATCTGTCGTGATCCATATGCAACCACATGATTCCCTTTCATGAGAATGCACCCCAACCCTGATCCCAATGCATCTCAATACACCACGTACCCTTTTCTTGATTCTAGCAAAACCATGATTGGTGCTGATGTAAGATGACCCTTTATCTCTTCGAAACACTGCTGACACTGTTCATTCAATTGGAATGGAACATTCGTTCTTGTCAAAGCTGTCATAGGTGAATCCAAATGTGAAAAATCATGAACAAAACGCCGATAATACCCAGCTAGACCAAGAATACTCTGTATCTCAAACACATTCTTTGGAGGTTTCCATGAGATAACATCCTCTATCTTCTCTAGATCCACTGAAACACCCCTTTCATAAATCACATGGCTAATAAAATTAACTTCTTATATCCAAAAGTCACACTTTGACAATTTAGCGTACAACTGATGATCCCTCAAGATCCCCAACATTTTCGCCATGTGCTGCTTATGCTCCACCCTTGTCTTTGAATACACCAGAATATCATCGACGAACACCACCACAAATGAATCCATATATCTCTGAAATATCCAATTCATCAATGCCATAAACACTGATGGCGCATTCGTTATACCAAAGGGCATAACCACATATTCATAATGGCCATATCTACTTCTGAAATCTGTTTTAGAAATATCTTCTTTCCTCACCCACAATTGATGATATCCCGACCTCAGGTCGATCTTGGAGAACCAATGGGCTCCCCTCAACTGGTCGAAAAAATCATCAATTCATGGAAGTGGATATCTATTCTTTATCCTAACTTGGTTAAGTCTACGATAATCAACACATAGCCTCAAGGTTCCATCCACCTTTTTCACAAACAACACTGGAGCTGCCCATGGAGACGTGCTAGGCCAGATAAACCCTTTGGTTTTTAACTCTTCAAACTGGATTTTCAATTCCCACAATTCAGCTGGTGCCATCCGATAAGACAGAAGTGAGATAGGACTAGTCCCCAAAAGGAGATCAATCGTAAACTCCACTTCTCTTATGGAAGGTAACCTAGATAATTCATGAGGAAAAACATCCATGAACTGATCCACCACTATTGGAGGAACACTCTTCTCAACACCCTCTACTGATTCCAACAACAACACCACCAACTGATACGATAACGTATCCACTACTGGTGCCAACAAACCCATTGCACCCTGCCTTTCATGCTTCTCTCCTCTTAAGAGATGTCTAATTCCACCGTGTGTCGTAAAATCCATTGTCTGTGCATCACAGTCGATGTGAGCCTTAAAATCCACCAGCCAATCCATTCCTAGGATTACATCATACCCATCCATCTCAAGCATTGAGAAATTCCACACTATCTCAACCTTTCCCACAACGATACAACATTCTCTACACAAGAAGTCTCGATACTCTCTTCGACCCAGAGGAGTTTGAAGTTTCAAAATTGAGGGCATCATTTCTACCCTTAAACCCAGCAAATCAACCACACGTGCAGCAATATAAGAGTGTGAAGTACCCGTATCAGACAACACTTGCATCAAGGTAGAATTTAAAAGAATTATACCTCGCACCATGGATGGTACCGACTGATCATCCACCATAACCTGTTCAGCTCCAAACACATGTTTGTTTGCCACACTCTGCTCTTTATTTCTTTGCTGAGGTGTCGTGGTGTTCTGAGAATCACCATAACCCACTTTACTCTACTGATGAGGGGTATGTTGCTGCCCCCATCCCGTCGAAGCATATGACATCTGCGATCCCTGAGGAGTGTCACGCGCACCCGACCTTGTAGCATTCCGACAATAAAACTATAGATTCCCCATCTTTTTACAATTATGACATTCTTGAGGTTGTGTCGTACAATCCCGCTTGATGTGGCTCGTCGAACCACATTGAAAACATCTCGGCTTGCTCTGGGGCTTCAGAGTAAGATTTACTGATCCTACCATCAGATTATATGCCATATTCCTACCCTAAGAATAAGTTTCCCTCCTTTGCTTGAACCCAGTATTAGAGTTCCCAGTATTCCTCATGGGTACCACCATGCTTCCCCCGCCCGGAGCACCCAACAGATCCCGCTCAGCCACTGAGGATCTATTCACTATCTTTGTCTAATCATCTATACACAACACCGCTATCTTTGAACGGATTTCTTACCTTAACCCCGCTTCAAAGATCCTTTCCTTCAATGACGTGATACCTACCACCACGGGTGAAAACCGCACTAAGATCATGAACTTAGCTGCATACTCTATCACAGACATCAGATCTTTCTTCAAACTGAAGAAATCAGTCATACTCTGAATTATGAACATATGTGGGTAGAATTTTTTGTTAAAAAATTCCTCAAAACCTTCCCACATCATACCTTGGTCCGTCCCTGCTTGGACTACCAACTCCCACCACTGAAGGGAAAGATCTTCCAACATATATGTGGCCAACTTCACTTTCATCTCTACTGGCGTTCCCAAGAACTCAAAGATCTTGTTCATTATATTCAACCATGCTTCTGCCCTTTATGGCTCTGAATCACCCATAAATATGGGTGGATTCTTCTTCTAAAACTGATCCTCATGATCCACATGCCTTGGTTAATCCACTCTATTTCCACTTCCCACAGCTTGGAAAGCTTGCACTATACTTTTCACTAGCTGCCGGTTCACCTAAGGCTTAGGTGGAACCACATTCTCAGTAGCCTCCTCTGGTTGGTCTCTAAGACACCTACCCAGTGCCATTTCTATCAACAGAAAACAAACAACCATGAGTCTCACTTCTATAGACATCACGAAATCCCATTTCAAATCACATTACACAACACTATCACAACAAGGATTTCCACCAGTTCACATTTTTCCACAGGTTCCATGTTTCACTATTTTGAAAACCAAACCATTTTCAAAATACCAATTTATTCACATTAGAAATTCACATATTCATATCACATCATAAATCATTATACCGTAATGAAATATTCATCCTAGAGGGAAGTCATTTCTACCATGCATGTCATGCTCATCTCATTGGCTACACCCATGACAATGAGATATCCAATGCCTATAAGTGTCTCCAAAACACTTATGTACCCAACTCCCTGGTAACTTGAATTTCAGCAAAAAATGGTTAGCTACGTCCTTTTATGCTATAAATTCCATGTTCCAAAATTCCTACGCCTTGCTACCATCCCGACTCAATTCATATACCACAACGAATGTCAACAGCAAATCTGAGAATCAACTCCAAAGGACTGAACAAACTGATACCACTTGTAACACCCTTCCCCTACCTCATTGGATTTAGGAGGTGGTGAGGGATAATTGGCCTTAAGAGACATTCCCAAGATTCAAAAGGTTGGAAATAAATGTTGAGGGCTTCAAGATCAAGTTGGGGAACGATTTACCCTTAAGACAAAACCAACCAAACCATCCAAAAACAGCCACTATATGATGCATGTCAATTTAATTACCCACCCATGCATTCCCAAAAGACAACCAAGTTGTTCCACAACACAACTCAAAACCAATACAACCAGACATGTCCACACAACATCAGAGTACAAGCGGAAAACTAAAAAACAACCACTACGAGCCATGACACCACCACATCTCCACACCAAGATCCAAGCTCCACACTCTACTAAGACATCACAATGCACCACTAATGGTGGGAGATGCCATATCTTTTCCAGCGTCATGGTACACAACATCTGCAAAGACACCAAAGTGCCAAAGAATGGGGTGAGTACTAAAACTCAGTAGGATTTACCCAAATTACTTCCCTATACACACCACTTGGATAAAACCATTAGACCATTTATATAAAACAGTTTAAATAAAATAAATCACAAGGTCAACCATTTTTATAATCCAAACATGCCTTTACCACGCCATCACTCCTAAACCAAGAAACCAAGGTAAAGACAACCAAACATGCCACAAGCCATCACATCATTTACATGTTAGCACAACAACTTCCATCTTGCAAAGAAATGCACAACAAATAACCAAACAACCAAACGGTTGAGCTTCTGTCCAACGCGTTTACCCATTTACACCAAGCGGCACTTCCCATCCACTTAGAATTGATGGTGGCCCTTCTGTCCACTATCCATCCTCTTTTTATAGTGGTACTTCTTGACCCTTCCACAAAACATCCAAAACAATCCAAGCCAAGCATATAACCCACTAAGGACACAACCACATGCAATCCACCAATTCCATTGCATATCAATCCACTTCAATAAATCACTCGTTTATTGAAAACCATTTTCCATGCCAAACCCTATTTCAATAAAACAAACTTTTTATTGAAAATCATTTCCATCAATCATTTTCACAAATCAACCATAGCATCCCATTTTAAAATCTCCATTTTAAAATCCACAACAAAAGAATTTCACCACAAAACCCTCTTTTTCCCAAAATCCCCAATGGATTTTTAACCCTCATTGCACATCAAAACACATTTAATTTTAATCAAAAAATTAATTGTCACATGGAACCACTAGTTATAACCAAGTGGAGTCGAGATAAAAGCCACCTACCATTAGGGATCCCGAGAAAACGACCCAGAAACAATCGCACCTCCAATCCGGAGAACGCACCACCGAAACCTCTCTAGATCACCTCCCCTAACATCCACAAGCCTTACTATTAACATCCAAGGCAAAAAAACCCTAGATATACACACAAAAAGTGTAGATCTATAAAACCAAGAAAGAGAGGGATGTAGATCTAGAGGAAAACACAAGGAAACCAAGAGGAGAGACTTACCCAGGAGAAACCACCTTGAATCCACCATGAAACCCCCTTCGAATCGCTTACAAAACGTGTGGGAGAGCCCCTCCAACCCTTGAGAACCGAAAATACTGAGTGAGGCTCAAGTGGGAGGAAGACTAGAGTGAAATGAGGCAATCCTGAGTGAGCCCGGAACTTATAACCCTAACTTTAAGTGGCGTCACGGTTAGCCCACGCGGTTTGGAAAACTGTGTGCTAACCGTGTGCACGCCACTGCCTCGAGATCCAGGGTCCGCACGCTTTCCTCACACGGTTTGGAAAACCGTGCGCACGCTGTGTGAGGCCTATTGTCTCGAAAACAAGGGTCTGCACGGTTTCCTAGGGAATCTGCACGGTTTCCACTAACTGTGCTCAAACCGTTCACCCCTTTAAAAGCCTCGAAACTCATCCAAAACCATTCCAAACTCTCCCAACCTCTTCCCAACTCATCCCATGCACTTTAAACACATATAAATTCATAAAAAAAATGCCACATACCTCAAATCGGGAGTAATACATTGGATTTATACATCGATTTCCATACAGATCTTCATATGGAACCATCTAAATACTCGAGTGGAAGATATTGTTATATGAGAACTGAACCAATGGGTGATGATGATCCCATCCACCATTGAATTATAGTGAGCAGGATATATGAATATATTCGAGTTTCAGAATAGTTCTTTTAGATTTTCCATCACTTTTGGGGTGATAGTCCATGCTGAAATTCAATTCAGTACTCAATGCATGTTGAAGACTCCTCTAGAATTTAGATGTGAACCTTGGATGATGATCAAAGACAATTGAGAGTGGAATACCATGGAGTCTCACCACATCCTTCACATATATATTTTCAAGTTTTTCAAGCAAGATATCTTCCCGAATAGGGATAAAGTGGGCAGTCTTGGTGAGTCAGTCCACTATAACCCATATTGCATTATTTCCTTTAGATGTCTTTGGGAGACCCGTGACAAAGTCCATAGTGGCATTCTCTCATTTCCATATGGGTATAATCAAGGTATGCATCATCCCTTTGGACTTTTTTTCTTGTATTTAACTTGCTGACATATCCAACACCTTGAGAAATATTACACAATATCTACTTCATGTTTTCCTACTATAAGTGTTCTCAGATATAATGGTACATCTTGGTGCTACCATGATGGATAGATAAAGTTTAGCTTTGTGCATTATCAAATAGATTCTTTATCCCAGGTGATGAAGGTACACAAATCTGCATTCCAGACTAAATCACACAATCATTATCGATATGTAAATCTTGTAGATTCCCTTACTTTACTGCATTCACCTTCTTTTGTAACTCCAAATCATCCCTTTGTGCCTCCTTAACCTTATCTTAGATAGATGTTTGGAAAATAATTTTGGAAAGGTAGTATTTATTCCCTTTATTTATGATTCCCAAATCCATCCATTGTATATCCATGAAGATAGGGTCTTTCTCAATCTGCATCATGGATAGAGTATTAGGTTCTTTTCTACTAAGAGCATCAGATACCTTATTGGCCTTGTCATGATGATAGTGAATAGAGAAATCATAGTATTTTATTATATCTAACCATCTATTTTAATGCATGTTGATCTCATTTTGTGTGAATATATACTTTAGGATCTTATGATCAGTATATGTGTCACACTTCTCACCATAGAGATAGTGCCTCAAGATTTTCAAAGAAAAGATCATATACACTCGCTCCAGATCATGTGTCGGGTAGTTCTGCTCACGGATATTCAACTATTGTGAGGCATAGGCTATCACATTATCATTTTTCATGAGTATACAACCCAATACTTTCATGGAAGCATCATTCTATATCACAAAACTTTCTCCACTTTTCGGTAATGTGAGTACAAGTGCAGTGATCAGCCTTCTATTTAGCTTATTAAATCTTTCCTCACAATCTTCCATAAATACATTATTTACCCCTTTCTATGATGCCATTAAAAACTATAGTAAGAACCTTGTATTCAATAGCGTGTATGACACACAACAGTAATCATGTAATGTAATATAATATTTGTATACTTTATAATATATTTACTATTTAAAATATATTCTCTATATTTCAACACAAAAAACATCGAGTTAGCTTAAAATGCATAAGAAACTGGGTTAGAAAACATCACACACAACAACCACCTTCCTCTATAGCTTACGTTACATTCAAAAGTGACCTTCTTCGATGGCTTGCTCTGTATGCAATATTGAGTCTTACCGAGAAACAATCTATAATTAAAACATTATTATTTAATATAATAAGATATAAACTAGTTGTTCTGAATTTTATTAACTAACTTATGAAACTATATGGTATATAAAACTAAATTCTTGGTTAAAAATAAATTAGAAATGAATATAAGAACCAATTGAATATTAAAAGGATATTTTTATAGAGAACTATTTTTATGCTTAAAAAGATATTTTACCCTAATAGATTAAATTATTATGGTTAGTGAGTGATATTAATGTAATAAATATGTTACATAGTAAATATATTAATTTTTATACTCATCCAATACATTTAGTAATCATAATATAAGAGAAAACCTGATATTTCACATAAAACCCTATATTTTTATTAAGGCATTTTTACCGCCTTTAATGGAGAACCTATTTTAAATCTTAGTTTTTACACTTTTTTCAATTTAATTTATTAAAATAAAATTAATTTTTGAATTCATAAATTAAATATTATATTAGGATGAATTTTTGGGATTTTTCTGAGAACCTTCATTTTTTAGTAAATAGTGAAAAATATTGCATTTTAGTTAAAAAATTCCGTTTTGTTTAAATAATTATTAATGTTAAATTATATTATAAATTTGTTTTAAAGACAAATTGGTTCAATTGTTCATCTATTAATATAATTTAGTTAATTATAATCAATTTAACATTTAAATTGAATATAAAAACATAACAATATTTTGAACATTTGGCTACTAAAACCAGTTAATCTGTCTGTTTGTGAGGTTAGCATTAATCCAAATTTTGTCGCTTCTATGATTTTAATTTTATAAATCTGACATAAAACATTAAAATAAATATAATAATTATGGTATAATAATATCAACATAATTTTTTGACCAAAATTATTTGTGAAAGTGATTACAATTATTTTCAGTGATTAAGGTGTAATTAGGCTTAAAATGGACTAAAAACCTAAGATTAAGGACCTGAATGACCTATCCACTTGTCCAAAACCCATTATTTCCATATTTTAGCCATTAAACTTCAATTCATGAGTTTTGGTTATTTTTATGACATTTATTATGTAATATCATGTGCACCCCAAACTTATTTTCAAAAATACCAAGTCTTTTTTCCTTCCCTATAAAAGGCCACCACCTCTACCCATTCCTCACACCTATCAAACCTATTATGTTCGGAAAATCCATTCTCAAATAGTATCCCATAATTCTTATTATATACCTATAATCATACCTTTTAGAATAAACCCTTACAAAAAATCTTTTTGGTTTAAACCAAACGAAGTTACCCGATTAAAAGGTAATGTATTTTATCAATCTCTCAAATTTCATTTCCATTCACCAACCCATAAAATATCCTTAATATGTTCTTGTATAAAAACAACAGCATCCTAAATTCACTAGGATGTTTTTATGTTGAGATTTTAACTTACACTTACACAGACCACCATCTAATGGGCAACGAATATCATGTTTTTGTGTACGGAGAACTACTACCTCACAAAATGATGATTGTTCAATTTTTCCCTACGGTCTCTCATGGTGGCCATTATGATAGAAACTCCATATATATATATATATATTATTAATTTTTTCTTTATACTTCATTAATATTTTTATTACACATACCTTTAATAGTTTACATTTTACATTAATACGATAACATCATTTAAGGAAGTGTGGACTACAGCCACCTCAAAGCATTGTGATTTGTTCACACTAAACATGGAACGTATAAAGTATGGTTTTAATTAAACATAATAGACATACAAAAAATTTATATTATATTAATTATATAATTATCTTTTTGGAAATATAATATATATATATATATATATATCATTTTCTTTATTACCCTTTCACACACTTAAAAAGTGATAACGTTGTTTGTGGACATGTAGACCACCACCTCCTCACCATGATGTGATTCCTTTACCACAAAATAATTATTTATATAATTATGTATGATTAAATAATATGTTATTTATTATATAATTATCATTCTAAAATGATATTTTTTTTATTTACCTTCTTTCCATAATGACCGTTGAAAACTGGCAATGTTACTCATGTGTATGTACGACCTATCATCTCCATGATTGTAACATTAATTCATTTTTCAAAACCATAATTAATGACTTATTTTAAAAGTATAATTGATGCATAAATATGATAATTATTTCATGGTTATTATTCTGTAGTTGTTATATAATGAACCATGTGACCATAGTTAACCAACAATATTTGTTTTTGAAACATAAACCAAATTTGGTCAAAAACACCCGATGTAAACTTAATTGTTTGAGTAGTTGTACACAACATGGTAATAAGTGAAATAAAATTAATTATAAACATGATTTTTTTTAATAAAGTATAAAATTTACAAAAATTTATTATACATAAATTTAAAGGACGTTCACCCAAAAGGAAACACAAGGTAATAGATTCTTGTCTCATTTTCATTATGTGAGGCGTACTTATTGTTGTTCACTTAATTTCTTATATATGGTGTACATACTACCACATTGACATATAATATAGTGAGTTATTTTATAGTCATGGTATTTAAATGATTTATTTAATGATTATTACCTTCGGGTAATCCAATTCTTTTTTTACCACATTGGTAAGGCATTTTCGTCTCGATTTACATTCCCTTGAGGCTTAATTATTGTTATGAACCTAGTTTCTTTTAAATGGTGTATGTTCTGAATTTTACATGATATATCATAAATATCCTTACTCTCATGATATTTTAAACATTTATATAATGTTATTCCATCATTATTATTATGTTTTAAAATATTTCAACGTGGTATGGGACACTTTGGGATGTTTAAAGATTATTTTCCTCAATAGTAACTTTAATAATATTTCAATGGTATTTCCATTCGAGGAAATTATATAACATTTTTTTAATATAACATTTAATTATTATCTGGTTATTTATTACCATTTTCAAGTATTATTACCAATATTTAATTCTATGGTACTCATAATTTTTTATAAAATGTTTTTCAAAAAACCTGACTTTATTTCTCCCTTTAGTTGGAGAACCTGTTTTCTTCTAGTAACACTGTTTTATTAAAATGTTTTCAAATATTATCTAAAATTATTTGGTGAATAAATTTTTACCCTTTTTACTTTTAACAATGTTTCAAAGGAATATTCTTGTCTTTTTCTAACCAATTCATTTTCTAACCTTTTTTCATAAAAATGAATATTATTTTTACCTTGTATGACATGTACGGAGTAATCCACCATCATTTTTTTTTAGAATAATTTCCAAGTTTAAAAGGTTTATTTTTTTTAAAATATTTTCAAAAGGTTTTTCAAAAGAAATTTATATTTTACTCTAGAATATTTTTAAAATCTATTCATTTATTTCATCAATGACAACAACCTAATATTTTTACTCCACATGGGATTTATTGTTTTGATAATATCCTTACTATTTCTATTGATGGTTTATGATTTATTTTTTTAAGGATAGTATTCAAATTCACTTCCTTGGTTTATTTATTATTCACCTTGAAATATTCAATCTCTTATAATCATTGAACATTGAATTTCCCCTAAATTTTTCATTTAATTTATCATTAATATTACTATTGTCTAAATTGTATACCATATTACATATAGTGTATAATTTGAATGGTGTCCAATTAATCTGTATCTTCTACTCCATACAGATATTAGATAAGGAACATTGTTAAGTAAATTATTTTATAAATGGTGGATGTTTTGGATTGGTACTACATGGGCGGGGCCCGGTAATAGATAGCCCCTCGATGCATCGGTAGTCTCATGGGATGAGTCATTTAGATAGCCACCTTAAATGGGTTTTTACCCAATATTTTGTAAACCATATTTTGAAATTTATTAATGATAAAGGTAAAATGTGCCTAGGAAACATGGAATCCAATAATTAATCATTTCCTTAATTTATATTCTGATATTATTCATCCATGATATTTTGTGTGGACATGTCTATGGATGCATTTCATTTTTAGGATTTAGTTATTATTAATCCATGAGACAATGCATTGGCATATCTATTGATACATTTAATTTTTAGTTTATTAATTAATGTCATGTGTTCTAGTTTCATACCTTGCCATATTTATTTTTCTTTATCTAGTTATTTTAATGGAATGTGTTTCCAGTTATTACCTTGCCATATTTCTTATGTACTTTCATTCAGTTTATAGATTACATGGCATGTGTGTTTAGTTATTTACCTTTCCATATTGACTATTCTCATTGATTAATTATTTCTTCCACTATATTTTTATCTTACTGATCATTTGAGCTCACCCTTATTATGTTTCTTTCCCAACTAAACAAATATGCGTAATTTGAAATATTTTCATGGATTTTACTAGATTTATTAGTGTTATACTCATATTTATTTATTTATAAATAAGAAAAAAATATGTTGTAATAAATGTATTCATTTGTAATAAAATGATTATTTATATATCTAGTTTACCAAGACTATTAAACTGATCGGTCCTTCCAGGATTGATTCCTTGTAATCATACCAATGTATTTAGTAGTAGACACCAGATCTAGGCCATCTAGGGTTGGGTCACTATATTTGGTATCAAATTAAGTTTAGTAGAAACCATGGGAAATGGATTTAGGAAAACCTAGATTAGAAAACATAATCCTAAGTTATAATTTGAAGAATTATAAATGAAGACCCTATAATTTTGATAAAGTATAGATTATGTGGGTATTTCTAGAAATACGTCCCTGTCTAGATACTACAAGTGGAAGTAGTTCTGGAACATATGTACCTTCAAGTAACAACTCTGACAAGGTGTTCCAAGCTTGACTTGGGGTAAACTGGTGCACAACAATGGGTCTTACTGTGCACCAAGTTTGACACTCCCATGGGATATTCATAGGATAATTCACTTTTTCTTTATAAAACATTATGAAGGATTTGGATACATAATAAGTAACCTAGGTTAAACCTAAAGAGTTTTAGATTAAATATAAGATGTCATGATTAGGAGTCATAAAAATGATATTATGGATAATAATTAGACCAATGAAGGGCCTATGGATGAGGTATTTATGTATTGAGTTTGTATTGAAAATTTTAGTTAAAATGATATTTAGAGATTATCCAAATTTCAAGGATGTCCATCATATTTATATTCAGAGGTAATATTATTATGGTTTTAAAAAATGAAAACATATAATCCAGTTGAAAACCAATAAAATCTGTCAAAGTCGCGGGCCTTAAACCCATGACCAAAGGACGATAAGGTTTTCATGCCAACCACTGACCAACACAATATCCATGTTAATTTTTATGGTTTTTATTGGAAAAATTTAACGAATAAATAATAATGATGGACCAGTAGTAACACTTTTTGTGTTTATAAATTAATCTATTAACCATATTTGTTTTGGAAGATAGTTAAAGACAAATAGTAAGACTTGAAACTCTTTTATAGGCCTTGCGACCCTCTAAAAGTTTCTATTGGTACTTCGGGCATAAAAACTTAATTATTAGTAATTAATTTATGGGATTAAAGGGATGAATAATAATTTGATTTAAGCACAACCAAATTTTAGGATTTTTCATATAAAATTAAAACCTACCAATCAGGAATATTTCATTATATCTTTGGTCAATAAAATAATTACTCAACATTAGTAAAATAATAATAAAAATATGTTGTAATAATTACTTAACTATTTTTGAACTGATGGACTTATAAATAATCTTATATTTATGGATTAGAGGTACTAAACATTCAATTAATCATTCACTTGTTTGTGATTGATAACCTTATTCACTCCCTATAAATATTTATGCTTCTCCTCTAAATATGTGTCTCTACTTGTCACTGATGTTCTCATACTTAGAGACCTAGTTACATGGTATTCCATGTGACCTTTTTTACTTTAAATTTTCTCTTTTCTAGAGGATGTTTCATTAACTCTTCTCACGATATGGGGTTTTGAAGTCAGAGATATCAAAAAATCTATTACCAAGATTGAGTTTAAATTACGAGGATTAAATTTAAATAAGGTGGGTAGAATGTGACTCCCCGAAAAACTAAAGTAAGAACCTTGTATTCGATGGCGTTTATGACACATGTAAAGACCCGACCCCCAGTTGGACGGAATTGGTCCCTTATTAAATTACACTATCATGATTACAATAAAGTAATATCCTAAAGTAATGAATAGTTTAGTAGATTTGGAAATCCAGATACATACATAAATTCTATATTATAACATGAATTGAAAAACAACATAAAATTTATGTTGGGAACATCCATCACTCTAATATTATCCTTACAACTCAATAATAATATACCTCTTCATGTACTGGGAAAAATGAAACATAAGAAAAAGGTGATCTCATATGCTCAGTAATGGAAAACATTTCAGCAGAAGATAACATAAACATTAGGCATGGTAAATAATTTAAAACGTGTGCCTTTATAAATAAACTTGAACATAACATGGAAGTAATATGAGCTGAGTGAATATTTCCATAATAAAACTTAATCATGGGTATTCTACTAGTTGACCCTATAATTAAATCATAATGTACCTCTTCATGTCCTGAGAAAAATGAAACATAAGAAAGGGTGAGCTCATATGCTATGTAATGGAAAACATTACAACAGAAGATAACATAAACATTAGGCATGGTGAATAATTTAAAACACATTCCTTTAAAAATAATCATGAACATAACATGGAAGGAATATGAGCTGAGTAAATATTTCCATAATAAAACTTAATCGTGGGTACTATACTAGTCTGATAACCTCATGAAATATGAATTTATAGCTTTATAGTGAGAAAAAATCATATGTTGGACATTATGAAACATACCATCAATGCCTCGTCCAAAACATCTAAAAATGATTAAGTCCTCTTCCAAAACCATATTAAAAAATGGGAAGGCCTCAACCAAGTCCATATCTATTTGTATCATGGGACCTATTGATGCATCGAGGAGCTATTTCGGGCCCCACCCATCACATAATATGTCCAAATAATTACTCATGTGAATTGGTATAAACAAAAACAACATATATATTCATATTGAAACTAACATATGAAATGTAAATAACTTTCCCTAAACATTAAGCATAAACACTAACCATTTGGAGTAAATTAGTGAATGGTTTTAAGATAGCACATCCACAATCAAAATAACCATAAACCATTTAATTAACTATGGTAGAGGATATCATAAAATATTAATCCAAATAATACATAATAATCAAAAAGAGTGTTGAAACTGATGAATATACACTTACAAAATCATCGAGTAATTCTTGATATAAATACTCTTTTACTATGAAAAGAAGAGTTATTTTGGAAAATTCTTTGTATAAAACCATAAATGTAGTAATATAGTATTTTAAAAATAAAATTTGAGATTTTATAAAGATAATTTTTGGTAAAAATAGATTACATTGTGGCCTTAAAATATATGTAAGAATTTGAGAAATTTCCTTGAATCGGGCTTGTATTTCGGAAAGAATTTTGAAGGTTTTTTTTAAAACATGTAACTCACATAAAATAATGAGTGATAATGGTTTGTAAACATACATAGAAAACTCACACTTAATTTATTATTTTACATAATAATAACTAAGAATTTAATTGGGATGAAGAGAGACAAAGAGTAACCCGAAAGAAAATGGAGGTTTGGGTAGGAACCCTTACCTTAAGTCTGAAGGTGTTCCTCACTTGATCTTAATAAACATAATAATCAAATTTAGGTTCATAAATTAATGATAACAGAACCTAATTTACATTTAATAGATTTATTATAACCTTATTAGGTTCATTCATGGCTTTTTTATAGGTTAAGAGATTCAATTTCATTGTTTTGGAGCGTTTTCTTCTTTGGTTTTCAAGATCGATTTACTTATATTCATGTACCGATAAACATGTATAATGAGAATTTTTTTACATAATAGAAGTTTTATTTTATTAGTGAACAACCAGAAGATTACAAGGCCATAAAATTCATTTTTTTTATTGGGAGTTAAGATGAATCATTATATAAAACATTAATGACAGTTGTTTGGGTTAATTGGCGATTCTTGATCACAAAGAACTCATTTTGATTTATAAATTAATATCATGAGTAAAAAAGGATTCAAGAACCTTCAAAAGGTTATAATACATATATTATAGTCTTTTTCAACCATAAAAATGGTTTAATTACAAGAATTGAATATGGTTATAGAAAATGAAAACTCGTCTTCCTTGAATGTGATAAATTAACACATCTCAAATGGGGTTTTCATTTCTAGTATAAAATAAGGGGAAAGGAGAGATGATAAAGAATTATTCCTTTATCATAAAAAATACCATTAAATATAAGTTACTGGATTCATCACAACATTTGGATGAAAGTATGTGAGGAAATAAAAATAACAGAAAGGAACTTGAATTAAATGAAATGAAAAGAGGAATTTACCTCTTGAAGTAATATTTCTTGAGAGCCTTTTTAAGGGAGATTTTTTTCCATTTTATGAGACCAAGGGTGGATAGAAGTGGGGGAGGATATTTAGAGGATATTTGAGAAGAATTTAGACAAGTTATGAGGCTTTAGAGGAGTGAAGGGGGTTTATAGTGGAGGAGAGGGGTGATTTGTGAATATCTTATTCATTATTTTTTATTTCCCTCAAGAAAACCAATATTGTTGATTAATGTGAACCATAATAGTTATAAGTTCATGTTAGTTTGAACCAAGTGTTCTTACATCAACCATGATGCTATGAATAGTGAATTTAACTGATAATGCATATATACAGTAAATTACAATATTTTATTATTCGTCAAAAATTTAAGTATTTCAGAAAATACCAAAAATTCACCCTAACCATTTTTCGACATGTACAATTAAAAAATGAACTCCAATTTTTTAAACTAATTTTCTGAATATTATTAATTTAATTTTTAAATAAGACCATAATTTATTTGGAAAATAACAATTTTAAAAAAATAATTTGTTTTATATAACTTTGAAAAATTATTCAAGATCTCATTATTTTATAACCATAAGATAGTAAAATAATAATATGATTTACTATTCATAAGGGCCATATTAATATTCATATTACTATTTATAAGTGTACATTACTATTCACCATAAATTAAGTTTTTCTTATCAAATTCTTAATATCTTACTGAACACAATCGTGTTTGTCAGTTTTCAAAATTCAAATCACAGAGGTTGAAAAATTATGTTTACTGGATAGGTTATATCAAATTGGTGTTTTTTGGATACTTGGTGATTCATGCATTTATTTATAAATACTTGGGGTGTTCCATTCTCCCCTCCTTACAAAAAATTCATACTTGAAATTACTAGAATGTTACCACATAAAAAGATTTGGGTAGTTCTTCATCATAAGCTCCTTAGGCTCCCATGTTGCCACTTCGATTTTATAATTTTTCTAAAGTATCTTTACCAGTCGAGTCATATGATTCCTTAACACCTGTTCTTTAGTGTCCAGAATTTGGATAGGCTCTTCATAGAAAGACATGTCAGGTTTCAATTCTATACCTTCAGAAGTGGGGACATATGTTGGGTCTGGCATGTACTTTCTCAAAAACGAGATAAGAAACACATTGTGTACTTTAGATAGGATAGGTGGTATAGCTAAATGATATGCAGCATCTTCAATTCTCTCTATAATTTCAAAAGGTCTTATGTACCTCGGGCTCAGTTTCCCTTTCTTCCAAAATCTTATAACACCCTTCCATGGATATGCTTTTAAGAAAACATGATCTCCCACTTGAAACTCCAAATCCTTACTTCGATTATTAGCATATTTTTTCTTATGATTTTATATTCTTTGATATGGACTTGAATATTCTTTACCTTTTCTGTTGTTTCCTCCATAAGATCTAGGCCCACTAGCTTCCTTTCACCAACTTCATCCCAACATGTTGGTGTACGATATCTCTTTCCATACAATGCTTCATATGGTTCCACTTGAATACTAGAATGGAAACTATTATTATAGGAAAACTCCACTAAGGGTAAATACTGATCCCACATACCTTGAAAGTCGAGTTAGAATGATCTCAACATGTCTTCTAAAGTTTGGATCATACTTTATGATTTCCTATTAGTTTGAGGATGATAAGCAGTACTCAAACAAAGCTCAGTATCCAAATATTTATGAAGAATTTTTTGGAATTTCTATGTAAATTGATGATAGAGATCAGACACTATTAAAATAGGCTCCCCCTGAAGTCTTACAACTTCATTTATATAGAATCATGCAAGCCTCTCTAGTGGAAAATCCTCCCATATAGAGAGGAAATGTGCAGATTTTATAAGTCAATCAAAAATTACCCATATTTCATCATTCTTTATTGGAGTTTTGGGTAATCCAGTGAAAAAATCCACGGTGATGTCATCCCATTTCCATGTATGAATAGGTAGAGGTTTCATGGCTCCTCTAGGATATTATCGTTCGGCCTTCACTTGTTGACTGACTAAACATCATGATACATAATCAACAATTTCTCACTTTATGTTGACCCACTAGAAATATTTCTTCAAATATATAGACATTTTAGTACTACCAGGGTGTATATATAAATTCGAGCTATGGGATTCATCCAATAACTACCTTTTCATCTCGGGTATAGAGGGAAAACATAGCCTTTCCCAAATTTTAGAATTCCATCTTCACATACGAAGTCAGCCAACATCCCATCTTTCACAGCATTAATTTTATTTTGAAGGTTCTCATTATTAGGCTGATAGATTTTAATCCTTTCTAATAAATATGGCTGGGAAAATAATTTAAAAAGTAATGATGTTTTAGCTTCTTTGATAATTCTCATGTCCATCCTTATTATATCCATGAATATAGGATCCATTTCAATTATCATTTTGTTTAAAACTCCATGATCCTTCCTGTTCAATGCATTAGCAACCATATATGACATTCCTGGGTGGTAGTGTGTGGAAAAATTATAATCCTTGAGTAGTTAGATCTATTTCCCTTTCCTTGTGTTGAGTTTTTTTTAGAGAAGATATACTTCAGACTCTTGTGATTTGTATATATCTCACATCTTTCACCATAGAGATAGTATCTCTACATTTTTAGAGCAAAGATCATAGTAGCTAGCTCAATATCATGAGTAGGATAGTTTTTTCATTAATTTTTAACTTCTATGATTCATAGGAAATAACTCTATCATTATTCATAAGTACAAAACCAAGTCCTTTCTTTGATGCATCATTATATATCACAAACCCATCATTCCCCAATGGTAGAGTTAGGATCAGAGCATTCACTAATCTCCCCTTAAATTCTTCAATATAGTCCTCACATTCTTTTTTCCATTCAAACTTAACCCCTTTATGTGTAATATTGGTCATTGGGATTTCTAAACGTGTGATGTTCTGAATGAAATGTCGATAATAACCTCGTAAACCAATAAAACTATGTACCTCAGTTATGTTCGTTTGAGTAGGCCATTCTTGAAAATCCTTTTTCTTCGTAGGATCAACAGATATTACATCCTTAGAGACAATGTGGCCAATAAAGGAAACTGATTGAATCCAAAATTCACTTACTAAACTTCTCATATAATTCATTTCTTCTAAGAGTCTTCAGAATAGTTCGCAAGTGATTTTCATGATCTTATTAGCTTTTGGAGTATACTAATATATCATCAATAAATACCACCACAAATTCATCAAGAAATTCTTTGAAATCCATATTCATTAGATCCATGAAGACATAGGGTGCATTATCCAATCCAAAAGGCATTACTATAAACTCATAATTCCCATACCTGGTTTGAAACTCTATCATTGTAATATATTCATTCCTTACTCTCAACTGATGATATCCAGATTGAAGGAAAATCTTCAAAAAATATTGGGCTCCGTTAGGTTGATTGAATAGTTCATCAATTCAAGGTAGGGGATATTTGTTCATTAATTTTATAGCAATGATATCCATGTTGTCAATGTACAACCTCGTAGATCCATCTTTATTCTTAATGAAAAGAATAGGGTCTCCCCATAGAGAGACACTGGGGAGAATAAATCCTTTATCACTCAATTCCTATAGTTTTTTATTTAGTTTTACTAATTCCACAGTGTTAATTCCATAAGTATTCATTGATATATGCCTTAAACCAGGAATTAAATCAATGTAAAACTCAATTTTTTGCTCTGGAGGATTTCTTGGTAAATCCTCTGAAAACACATCAATATATTCTTGCAAAATAGGTATGTCTTCTACTTGAAAATTTCTTTCATCACCCATAGATATTTCATACCCTTCCTCCCCAATAATTGAATTTAGTAGATAAATTAGGGTTGGATCCAGAAAAGAATTAGCTGGTGAGGTTTCTACTCTAATGATAAGGGATTCAACACCATTCTCAAAAATCGTAACTTCCCTATTCTTGCAATAGATCTTAGCATCATAATGTGAAATCCAACTCATACCAATGATTATATCAAAGTGAATCGTGGGTATAATGATAAGGGTAAAAACTAAATAACATTTATGTGTCATAAGGGGGACTGGTCAATAAATCTTTGTTGCAATGATACATCCCCTTGGAGTTTTGACTGAAAAATCATTTAATAAATCAAATTGAACATGTATAATTTTCTTAGAAAACTAGGAAGAAATAAAAGAATGAGATGATAAAAAATAAAATAAATCACTGGCTATGTTTAAGGAAACAATTAAAGTACCTTACACCATATCATTAGGAACTTCAATATTAGTAGTTGTGATCGCATTAGCTTATCCTACCTCCCATGGCCTTTTCTGAGGCACATTTCCTGGACTGTTTGGAAAATCATTATCATAGTTCCCCATTTCCCTATAATTATAGCATTGAACATTAATAGATTCTTTCTTTCCCTTACATTCACTAGCATAATGGCCTTTCTGTCCACACTTGTAGGACACCCCTTTTCCTTTTAAACAGGCACCAGGGTGTTTCCTTCTATAATTATCATAGGTTGAAAAGTCAACTATTCCCTTATTACCTATTTCCTTATTTCATTTTCCATATTTTTTAGCATCCCTCTTCTTCTCTTGCTCTTCTTTAAAGTCATAATACTTAGAGAACTCCTTTTCTTTCTCGATAGCACGTGATACTATGTCTTCATATGATGACAAAGTTTGGCATATCAATTCCCATCGGAGGAATGGATTTATGACATCAAAGAATCTATCAATATTGCTCATTAGATTGTGTATATAGTCCACAGTATGCCTTGTTAACCTTGTTAAGTTAGCTTTATACTTTTCAACATTATAATCTTCCTTTTTCCTCAAATTTAGAAACTTTCTTTCCATATCCGCTCGATGTTCACAAGGAAAGTATTTCTCTAAGAAAATATATTTAGATTCACTCCATTCAATGTTTTCTATATCTTCCTCATCCTTTATGTTTTGAATTAGTGAAAACCAGTGATTAGCATCTACCTAAAGATGATAAACTACCATGACAACCTTCTCCATTTTGTTACTTCCCAAAGCGAGAAATATCTTCTCTAAGGAACTTATTCACTTATCTACTATGAATGGTTTGTAGTCCCATTAAATGATGGTGGCTGTTGTCGCATAAAGAGATCTAACATATCTCATCCATGTTGTTGATCTGGATGCTTTATTCTGGTAATGTTATTATTCATAACCTGAGAAAGTTTTCCCATTATAGGTATAATTTTTTCCACACTAGTTGCAGCTCCATATCCAACATCATTATCATTCATAATTGGTCAATCCCTACATAGGATACATTTTTTCATGATATTTCCATTCCTTACACTAGGTGTCATTTCTAAATAGTTTCATGCACTAGATTAGGTTCTAAATCATAATGTACTATCTCAACATAGAAAAATACTTAACATAAATTGAAATCCTATGCATGGCTAATCCCATAATCATAAACATGGTTTCTTTGATGAAAAATCTACATTTAAATAATTCATAATGGATTGTGAAAAAAATGTGAATTATCCTAAGAATATCCCCTGGGAGTGTCAAATGAGGTGCGTAGTAAAGTATTTTGTTGTGTACTAGTATACCATAGGTCAAGCTTGAAACTCCTTGTCAGAGTTTTTAATCCAAGGTATGTCAGTGCCAGAACCACCTCCACTTTTAGTATCCAGATAGGGATGTATTTTCTATAAATATCCACATGATATATTCCTTACCAAAATTCTAGAATGTTCTTATATTTTTTTCCTCAAATACTATCTTAGGGGTTTGTTCCCTAATCTACATTTTCTTAATCCAGTTTCCAAGTTTTCTACTAAGTTTCCTCTAATACCAACTATAAATACCCAACCCCAGTTGCTTGGAGCTGGTGTATTATTACATTACATTGGCATGATTACAATAAATTCATATCTGGAAGTAACTAATAGTTTAGTAGATTTGGAAATCCAGATACATACATAAGTTCACCATTGTAACTTGAAGTGAAAAACAACATAAAAGTTCCATTGGGAATATCCACCACTCTAAGATTATCCCCGCAAGTCAATCATAATATACCTCTTCATGTCCTAGGAAAAATGAAACATAAGAAGGGGTGAGCTCAAATGCTCAGTAAGGGTAAACATTACAGCAGAATAAAACATAAACATTAAGCATGGTGAATAATTTAAATCACATGCCTTTAAAAATAAACATGAACATAACATGGAAAGAATATGAGCTGAGTAAATATTTCCATAATAAAACATAATCATGGGTATTATACTAGTCAAATAACCTCATGAACTATGAATTTCTAGCTTCATAATGAGGGAAATTCATATACTATACATTCTGAAAGATACCATCAAGGCCTCGACCAAGAAATTTAAAAATGATTAAGGCCTTGGCCAAAACCATATCTAAAAATGGGAAAGTTTATATCCAAGACCATATATATTTGTCTCATGATACCTACCGATGCATCGAGGGGCTATAGTGGGCCCCACCTGTCACATAATAAGTCCAATGCATACCTCATATGAATGGGGATAAACATAAACAATATAACCATTCATATTGAAACTAACATGTTAAATGTAAATAACTTTCTCTAAACATTAAATATAAACACTAGCCATTCAGAGTAAATTGGTAAACAGTTTTAAGATAGCACATCCACATTAAATCTAATCATAAAACATTTGATTAAATATGGTAGATGATATCATAAAATATTAATCCCAATAATACATAAGAATCAATAAGAGTGTTGAAACATATGAAGATACTCTTATAATATCATTGAGTAATTCTTGAGAGAAAAACTCTTTTACAATGAAAATAAGAGTTATTTAAGAAAATTATATGTGTAAAACCAGAAATTTAGTAATATATAATTTTAATAATAAAATTATTTATTTTATAAAGATAATGGTTTCTACCATTGAAAATATGTAAGAATTTGAGAAATTCTCTTGAATCGGGTTTGTATTTCAAAAAGAATTTTGAAAGTTCCTTTTAAAAAATGTAACTCCCATAAAATAAAGAAGGATTCTGGTTTGTACACATACAAAGAATAGTTTCATAGAATTTATTAGGATTTAATAATAATAATTAAGAATTTAATTTGGATGAAGAGACAAAAAAAGTAACCCGAAATAAAATAGAGGTTCGGGTTGGAACTCTTACCTTAAGTCTGAAGGTGTTCCTCACTTGATATTAATGACCTGAATAATAAAATTTAGGTTAATAAATTAATGATTCCAGAACCTCCTCTACATTTAATGTATTTATTAAAACCTTATTAATTTCATTCATGGACTTTTGATGGGTTAAGAGATTTAATTTCATTGTTTGGGACTGTTTTCTTCATTGGTTTTCATGATCAGTTTACTTATATTCATGTACGGATAAACATATAGAATGAGAGTGTTTTTCCATAATGGAAGATTTATGTTATTATTGAACATCGATAAGATTAAATTCTCATAAATTTTTTTGGTTATTGGGAGTGAATATGATTTATTATATAAAACTTTATTGATAATTGTTTGGGTTAATTGGCAGTCCTTGATCACAACAAACTCATTTAGATTTATAAATTAATATCATGAGTAAAAAAGGATTAAATAACCTTAAATAATTTATAATACATATATTAAAGTATTTTTAAACCATCAAAATAGTTTCATGACTAGAATTTAATATGGTAATAGAAATTGAAAACTCATTGTCCTTGAATGTGATAAATTAACACATCTCGAATAGTGCTTTCATTTATAGTATAAAATAATGGGAAAGGAGAGATGGCGAACAATTATTAATTTATCATAAAAAAATTATAGTACATTTAATTTACTAGATTTATCACAACATTTTAATGACATGAGTTGATAAAATAATAAGAAAATAAAGGAACTTAAAAAAAAGAAATGAAAAGAGGAATTTACATCTTGAAGTAATCTTCCTTGAGAACCTCTTTAGGGGAGAGGTTTTTCTCTTTTTATGAGACCAAGGTATTCTGGATGTGGGGAAGGATCTTTTGAGGAAATGTTATAAAAATTTAGACAAGGAATAAGGCTTGAGAGGAGTTAATAGAAGAGGGAGTGACAGAGGGTTATAGTAGAAGAGAGGGGTGATTTGTGAATATCTTGTTCATTATTTTATTATTTCCCTCAAGACAACCAATAGTGTAGATTCATGTGACCCATAATAGTAATAAGTTCATTTTACTTCAAACCAAGTATTATTACTTAATCCATGATTCTAGGAATAGTAAATTTAACTGATAATGTATATTACGGTAAATTTCTGTATTTTATTATTCATTGAAAATTCAAGTATTTTAGAAAAAACCCCAAAATTTACCCTAGCAATTTTTCAATGTGTAAAATTCAAAAATAAAATCCATTTTTTTTAAATAATTTTCTAAATCTGATTAATTTAATTTTTAAATAAAACCAAAATTTATTCAAAAAATAACAATTTTTAAACAATAATTTGAATTATGTCACTTTGAAAAATTAATCAAGTTCTAATTATCATATAACCTTAAGATGATAAAATAATAATATAATTTACTATTTTTAAGGGTCATATTACTATTAAAAAGGGTATGTTACTATTGACCAAAAATTAAGTTTGTCTTATCAAACTCTAAATATCTTACTGAACGCGACCGTGTATATCAATTTTTCGAAATTCAAATAAAAAAGGTGGAAACATTATGTTTACTAGATAGGTTATATCAAAGTGTTGTTTTTTAGAGACTCAGTGTTTCATGGATTTATTTATAAATCCTTTTAGTGTTGCAACACATGACAACAAGCGCATAATGTAATATAATATCCTTATACTTTATAATGTGTTTACTATTTAAACTATATTTTTTATATTTCAATGATTGAAATAGAGAGTTAGCTTGAAATTCATGAGACACTGGGTTAGTATACATCATATTCAACAACAACCATCCTCTATAGCTTACATTAGAAAAAAAGCATCCTTCTTTGATGACTTTATCTATACACAATATTGATTCTTACCGAGAAACAATCTGTAACTAAAACATTATTATTTGATATAATAAAATATAAACTAGATTTTATGAATATTATTAACCAAATTATGAAAATATATTGTTTATATAGATAAATAATTTGTTACAAATAAATTAGAAATGAATATAAGAACTAATTTAATATTAAAAGGATATTTTTATAGAGAACTATTTTAATGCTCAAAAATATATTTTACCCAAATAGATTAAATTAATTATATTTAGTGAGTGATATTAATGTCATAAATATGTTACATATTAAATAAATTAGTTTTTATACTCTTCCAATAGATTTGTTAAGCATAAGGTAAGAGCAAACCCAATATTACACATAAAACTCTATATTTTTATTAAGGTGTTTTTGCCAAATTTTAATGGTGAACCAATTTTAAATATTAATTTTAAAACTATTATCAATTTAATTTGATAAAATAAAATTTATTTTTTCAATTCTTAATTTTAATATTATCTTAGTAATAATTTTTTGTATTTTTTCAAGAAATTTCATTTTCTAGTGAATAGTGAAAAATATTGTGTTTTAGTTAAAAATAGCCTTTTCATTTAAATAATTGTTAACGTTAAATTATATAATAAATTTGTCTTAAAGGAAAATTGGATCAATTATTCATATATTAATGCAATTTATTTCATTATAATCGATTTAAATTTTAAATTTAATATAAAAACATAACAAATATTTTTAACATTTGGCTACTAAAACTAGTTAATCTATCTCTTTGTGAGATTAGAACTAATCCTAATTTTACTAATTCTATGATTTGAATTTTAAAAATCTGAAAAAAACCATTTTAGTCAAGATAATTTTTTTTAATAATATCAACCTAATTTTTTGACAAAAATGATTCGTTAAAGTGATTAAAATTAATTACAGTTATTGAGGTGTAATTAGGCTTAAAATTGACTAAAACCCTAAGATTAAGGGCCCAAATGACCCATCCACTAGTCCAACAACACTATTCTGGCCAATTTCATACATTAAACTTCAATTATTTAGATTTTGTGGGTTTTATCCCTTTTTTAGGTAATATCATGTGCACACCAAAATTATTTTCAAAAATACCAAGTGAGTCCTTTTCCTTCCCTATAAAAGGCCACCACCTCTACCCATTCCTCACACCTCTCAAACCTCTTATTTTAGGCCAATACCTACCCAAATAGTCTCCCATAATTCCTATCCTAGACCAAGAAGAATTCCTTTGTGAAAAACCCTTCCAAAAAATCCATTTGGTTCAAACCAAAAGAAGTTACCCGATTAAAAGGTAATGTATTTTCTCAATCTCTCTAGTTTCATTTCCATTATCCTACCCCTAAAATATTATTATTATGTTATTTTATAAGAAAACCAGTGTCCTAAATATATTTGGATGTTTTTATTCATGGATTTTATCCTATAGTTACACACACCACCATCTAATGGGTAAAAAACATAATGTTTCTGTGTACGGCGAACTACTGCCTCACGAAATAATGATTGTTCAAATTTTCCCTACCACCTATCACGGTGGAAATTATGATTTAAACTCTATATATATTTTATATGTTATATTTATTTTGTATTCATACTTATTTAATCCTTTTATTACACCTACATTTAATACTTTTCATTTTACGTTAATACGATAACATCATTTGAGGAAGTCTGGACTACCTCTCCCTCAAAGTGTTGTGATTCATTCACACTAAAAATGGAATGTATAAAAGATGGTTTTAATTAAACATATGATACATACATAACATATATATTATATTAAATACTTAATTATATTTCTTTAAATATTATATATATATATATTATTATTATTTATTACCCTTTCACACACTTAAAAAGTGATAACATTATTTGTGGATGTGTGGACTACCACCTCCTTGATATGATGTGATTCCTTTTAAACCATATATTTATTTATATAATTATGTATTATTAAATAATATTTTATTTATTACATAATTATCATTCTTTAATTATATTTTGTTACTTACCTTCTTTCTATAATGACCATTGAAAAAAAGCAATGTTACGCATGCGTACGTATGGCCTACCATATCCATGATTGTAACATTAATTCATTTTTCATAACCATATATAATGATTGATTTTAAAAGTATAATTAATGTATAAATATGATAATTATTTCATTATTATTATTCTGGAGATGTTATATAATGACCTTATAACCATAGTTGACCAACAATAGTTGTTTTGAAACATAAACCGAATTTGGTCAAAAACACCTGATGTAAACTTAATTATTTTATTAGTTGTACAAAACATGGTAATAAGTTAAATAAAATTAATTATAAACATTAAAATGGTTAGGAATATATTATAAAATTAACATAAATTTATTATACAGAAATTTAAATTACACTCACCCGAAAGGAAACACAAGGTAAGGGGTTCTTGTCTCTTTTTCATTCTGTGCGGCATAATTAATTGTTGTTCACCTAATTTATTATATATTGTGTACGTATTTTCTCATTGACATATAATATCATGAATATTTTTATATTCATGGTATTTAAATGTTTTATTTAGGTATTATTACCTTCGGTTAATGCAATTCTTTTGTTACCACATTGGTAAGGTATTTTCGTCTCAATTTACATTCCATTAAGGCTCAATTGTTGTTATGCACCTGGTCTCTTTTACATGGTGTATGTACTTCCCTTTACATGATATATCATGAATCTCCTTACTCTCATTATTTTTTAAACATTCATACAATTTTATTTCTTCATTAGTATTATGTTTTTAAATATTTCAACGTGGTATGGGACACTTTGGGATTTTTTAAGATTATTTTCCTCAATAATAACTTTAATGATATTTCAATTGTATTTCTATTTAATGAAATTATATAACCATTGATAAATATATCATTTAATTATTTTATGGTTATTTCTGAATATTTTCAAGTATTAGTACCAATATTTAATTCTTTGGTACTCAAAATGTTTTACAAAATGTTTTTCAGAAAACTCAACTTTATTTCTCTCTTTAGTTAAAGAACCTATTTTCTTATAAAATCACAATTTTATTATAATTTTTTCAAAAATTTTCATAAAATAATTTTTTAAAGAAATTTTTACCCTGTTTTTCTTTTACCAATGTTTCAAATGAATCTTCTTGTCACTTTCCTAATGAGGAATTTTCTAACATTTTTTCGTACAAAAGGAATATTATTTTTACCTCGTGCGACATGTATGGATTATTCTACTGTCATTTCTTCAAAGCATCCTTTTTAAGTTTAAAAAGTTTATTTTTAAAGAAAAATATTTTCAAAAGTTTTTTCAAAATAAAAGGATATTTTTCTCTATAATATATCTAAAATATATTAATTTATTTCATCAATGACAACAACCCTCTATTTTTACTCCACATGGGATTTTTTGTATTGATATTATTCTTAATACTTATCTAGATGGTTTATGATTTATTTGTTCAAGGATAATATTCACATTAACTTCCTTGATTTATTTATTAGTCCCCTTGAAATATCCAATATCTTATGATCATTTGACATTGAATTTCCCCTAAATTATCCATTTCATTTATCATGGATATTACTATTACCTAAATTGTATACCATTTTATATATGGTGTACACTTTGAATGTTGTTTGATTAATTTGTATCTTCTACTCCATACAGATATTAGATAAGGAACATTGTTAAATCAATTATTTGATAGATAATGAATGTTTTGGACTAGTACAACATAGGCGGGGCCAGGTTATAGATATCCCCTCGATGCATCGGTAGTCTCACGGGACGATTCATTTGTCTATCCACTTTTGATGGGGTTTTACCATGCATTTTGTAAACCGTCTTGTGGATGGTATTGACAGTAAAGGTACCATGTACCTAGAAAACATAGCATCCAATAATTAATAATTTATTCATTTATATTCTGATATTATTCATCCATGATATTTTGTGTCGACATATTTATCGATGCATTTCATTTTTAGGATTCAATTATTATTCATCTAGGAGATAATGCATCGACATATCTATAGATACATTTCATTTTTAGTTCATTGATTAATGGCATGTGTTTTAGTTTCATACCTTACCATATTTATTTTTTCTTTATCTAGTTATTTGAATGGCATATGTTTCCAGTTATTACCTTTCTATATTGCTTATGTAATTTCATTTAGTTTATTGATTACATGGCATGTGTGTTCAGTTATTTACCTTTCCATATTGACTATTATCATTGATTCATTATTGCTTCTGCTATATTTTTCCATTACTGAGGATTTGAGCTCACCCTTTTTATGTTTCTTTACTCAGGAATCCAATAAGCATACTATGAAAGATATTCATGGATTTTAATAGATGGATTAGTTTAATCCTCATAGTTATTTATTTAGAAAGAAGAAAAAAATTTATGTTGTAATCAATCTATTAATTGGAAATACAATACTCATTTATGTATCTGGTTTAACAAGACTACTAAACTAATTGGTACTTTAGGGATTGATTCCCTATAATCATGCCAATGTATTTAGTAGAAGATTCCAACTTTGGGCTATCTGGGGCTGGGTCTCTACACTTTCCGTGTTAACTTAGTTAGAGGGATTTACAATCGTGATAAATTTCTCACAAAATGTCAGTGGTACCCAGCTAAACCAAGAAAACTAAAACATTCTATGACACTAAAGGGTCTTTTATATTCCTCAGTCACCTTTGTTTTTTAAGGGTTCATATAAATTCCCTCACTTTTGATCACATGTCCCAAAAACATGACATGCTTCATCCGAAAGTCACACTTGATGAACTTGGCGTACAACTTATCCTTTCTCTATGTCGCCAACACAATGCTTAGAAATTCTTCATGTTCCTCATTTATATTGGAGTATATGATAATGTCATTAATAAATACTACCAAAAATTTATCGAGGTAATGTATAAAGACTCCATTCATCAAATCCATGAAGATTTTAGGGGCATTGGTAAGTATGAAGGGCATCACCAAAAAATAATAGTGCACATACCTTATACATAAGGAAGTATTTTGAATATATTCCTTCTTCACCTAAAGATGATGATATCTAAAATTAATATCCACCTTTGAGAAGTATTGATCTCATCGTAACTGATTGAACAAGTCATTAATCCTTTGAAGAAGTTACTTGTTCTTTATGGTGATCTTGTTGAGCTCTCGATAATCGATACACAGCCGCATTGATCCATCCTTCTTCTTCACAGAGAGCACTAGCACACCCCAAGGTAATGAACTAGGGAGTATTAAACCTTTTTCCAAATTCTCTTGCAGCTACTTCTTTAACTCCTCTAGTTTGATAGGAACCATACTACAGGGACACTTTGAGATAGGATTAGATCCTTTTATGAGTTCTATTAAGAACTCTACCACATGATCTGGTGGATGTTCGGGTAACTCTTTAGGAAATACATCACAATATTCTCTCATTATGGGAATTTCCACTAGGATGACACTTTCCTTTGACTCAAACATTCGAGTGAGGTATGCTTCTTCACAAGGAACTGACACCCACACTGTTAAAGGATTTTCTAAAGAAGATTGTTGATCTTCCTTGAATTTATAAAGGAGCATAGGAAGGTTCAAAATATGAAAATATATTTCCTTTTCCCTAAATTTTATATGTGATCTATATAAATAGAGTCAATCCATACCTAGTATAGCATCTAATTCCACCAAGGGAAGTATCACGAGATTCTCTGGAAGAATCTTCCCACATACAGCAATAGGAGAAGAGACCAAAACTTGGGCTGCAATGATTTCATGACTTGGTGTTTTTACAGATATATCTACTTCAAGGTTTCAATTCTTCAATTCTATAGTTCAATAAAACTTTCAATATATAAAGGAATGTGTATAACTAGAATCAAATAAGACTTTTTACATTATTGAGTGAATACTAAGTGTACCTTATATGACTTCATTTTCTTTATCCACTTCCATAGTAGTGATGGAATAATCCTTCTCTTGTTTCTTTGGATTTTATGGCTATTGAGGCTGATTACCCTCAAGGAATTGAGGTTTACTACACTACCTTGCATAGTTCCCTTACTCCCTATAGTTTTAGCGTTGGACCATTAGTGGTTCTCTCCTTTCCTCCACCACATTCTCCTGCCTTCTCATGTCTTTTCGACACTCTTGATCTTAGTGGCCTTATCTACCACACTTGAATCATTTCCCCATCCCTTTTAGGTTGTTCCTAAGATGATTCTTCCCAAATTTTTGGCATGTGGGTGGTTGTGTTTTCTTACCACCTTTCTCATTAGATCCTCCAGCATGAAAATCCATCTTTATTTTATTATCACCATAGCCATGGGAAGATTCTCCAAACTCCATATCTACTTTGATATCACATAGAATTAATTTTTCATAACTCCCAAAATCTAAAATTGTAAGATAATTTTGAAGGTGTGGTTTTAATCCACTGAATAATCTATCAATTTTTCTATCATTATTGATAAAAAATCTCGAAGCGTACCTTACAAGACTTGTAAAATTAGCTTTATAGGTCGGGACAGATTCTCCATCCTTTTTCTTTAGTTATATTAATTCTATATCCATATTCATATGAAGATTTCCTGGTAAATACTTATTAATAAACATTATATTAAATTCTTCCCACTTTATCGCTTCAATTTCATCTCTCGGCTTAGTGTTCTTAATCAAATCACATCATTGGACAGCCTCTATCGAGATGATAAAGGGCCAGATTCACCTTCTATATCTCAAAATAGTGAATAAAAGAAAATATATTTTCTATTGAGTTTACCCACTATCCCACAACAAGTGGATTAGAAGATTCACTAAATGTTAGCGATCATTGCTGCATAAAACTCTCGACAGTCAATTTCTCCCTATTAGGTGAAGGAGGAAGTTCCACATTAATGGGTTTATTATTCATAAACTGAGGCAATTGGGTAATAATAACCACGAATTTTTGAACTCCACCTCCCAAATAATTAGGTATGTTGTTCGGGCAATCACTACATTGTCCCTCACATGGGTTGTTGGCCTGGTTTCTCCGGTTTCCCATAATTTTCTAAAATAGAAAATGTTAGAATAAAACATAAGTCAATAATTCATGAATAATTTATTATTTGTGAAATAATCACTAAAATCATATCTTATCATATCCCTATGTTTAGAAAATCTTATTGGGTGCTTACTTATTCTTAGTCACATAATAATGGTTTTCACTTAAGTTCTTCAATCCTAATTCCCAAATTAACTAAATCGTCCTCTGGTGCCAACTATAGAAACCCTACATTTCATTACTTTTCTATTAAATCATTTTAATGATAAACAACATAAAATAAATACACAACTAGAATCCAAAGGTTTAGTTTATTTAGAAAACTAGGACCATACATAAAATTTAAAACATAAAACATACTCATTTATTTAATTTCTTCTTCTCTAGCTTCTTATTGGCCCTTTAATTCTCCTTCGTACAAGTAGTCACCTGAGGATATAAATAAATAATATGTGAGCTGAAATCCCAATAAGAGGATATATAATAACATGAAACAATATAACATGGGGTAAGAATAATCATTATCAATATAAAATTTTCATAGGATCATAATCATGTGAGGAAGCAATAAGATAAGACTTGGAATGTGGCAATGCATAAAAATGAAACCTTATGTCTTAGTGGTTAACTACCACACATTTTTGTGAACAAAGATAACATCATTTTCATGCATATTTCACTTTAATCATGATTTTATTATCATTAATCAATGTATTGGAGTGGTATATAATTTTTTGTTCACCCATCACATCATAACATTTTCATTCTGTTATATAATTCTGGGTGCACCCATCACATCATAACATTTAAATTATCATGCATGCCACGTAGAACATGTATCAATATGGAACATAGAACAACCCATGGAATGGAATGGGTTTAATTTCATAAATCATAAATTCATAAACTTTGGGTTCCTAAATTAAAGAGGTAATAACATAATTCATACAAGAACCATCCACATTGAGTGAGAAGTAAAAGGTGTGTTTTTGAAAGAATGGTTCTTTTGGAAAACATCATGTCTATCATAAACTCTATTGAAAAACATGTATATCCTTGAAAAAATAATATAATGATGAGTAAATTATTTTTTTAAGTAATAATCATATTGAAAATGTGGTGAAGGAGGGAAAATCCAGTGAAAGAGAGTTGGGTTTGAGAAATCCCCTTACCTTGTGTCTGGACACTTTCTTCACTTTAATTTTATGTATAATGACATTAGATTAATTAATTAACAATTAAATAACCTTTTATACTTGAATATGGTTCATTATGGTTTCATTAAGTTCTTTTATGGGCCTTTGGATGAGTTATAGAGTTTAAATTCATTGTTTGGGAGTGTTCTTTTTCTTAGTTTTCATGAACGGTTCACTTGTACACATGAATGGAAGTTCATGTAGAACATGGATAAACATCCAAAATTTCTATTGCATGTTATTAATGATCTTGCAGGAATTTAAATGATATTATAATAAAAAAATTTATATACCATGAGGATAAATTATTAAATAAAATTTGATGATGATCGTTTTAGGTTAATTTTGACAGTTTTTTTCACAACATACTTATTTTGTTTTATCATTTAGTAATATATATATAGGTTATTTTCAGAACATAAAAGTGGTTAAAAGATAAAATTTAGAATATTTTTTAAACCATATAATGGTTTTATTGATATACTTTAATTAATTTATGGAAAATGAATGTTCATCGCCTACGATGTTGGTAAATTGGCACTCCACGGGTGACGATTTCATTTTTAAGATAAAAGAGAGAGGGGGGGATTTTAATGAATAATATTCCATTTAAAAGATAAAATACTAGTATATAAATCATATTAGAGTTATCATGAGATTTTTATAAGGTAATTTGATTATAAGAGAAGAAGAGAAATGAAATTTGGAAGGAAATTGAAAGAAAAGAGAGAGAGGAATTACCTCTTGAATTCTCCTCTTGTGATCCTCCTCAAGGCACCTAGGCT
This sequence comes from Viscum album, assembly GCA_963277665.1. NCBI lineage: Eukaryota > Viridiplantae > Streptophyta > Magnoliopsida > Santalales > Viscaceae > Viscum > Viscum album. The sequence goes on along the minus strand of OY728145.1, from coordinate 1,592,499,435 downwards.
TGCTATTTTGATGAGACCAATAGATCCTAGATGTTTGGGAGGGGATAGGGAATGTATTTGGGTAGAATTTAAAAAATTATTAAAACTTGATAAGTTTGAGGAAATGAGGTTGTGAGGGGTGGTATTTATAGTGGAGGGGAGATGGGTTTTCTCAATATTATAATCATTGATTTATTATTTCTACACAAGATAAGAAATAGTGATGATTATTGTGACTAAATAAAATAATTAGTGTATGTTAGATTTAATCAATGGTTATTTACATCATACATGACTCAAGAATGATGTAGAAATTCATTTATTTATCATATTTTGTAAATTATCGAGTTTCACTATTCACCAAAAATTAAAGTATTTCATAAAAATCACAAAAATTCACACAAACTATTTTTCAACATGTAGAATCCAAAAATGAACTCCATTTTATGAACATGATTTTATAAATATTATTAATATAATTTTTAAATAAAATCATCACATACATGGAAAAATAGAGATTTTAAAATTAAAAGTGATTTCGAAACTATTTGGAAAATTACTTAAGGTCTCATAAAATTATCATATAATCATAAGAAATAAAAATAATAGTTTATGAATAAATTTTATAAAAATAAATTTTCATTTAAATATTTAAATTAATCATTAAATATTCATGTGTCACTTATAGTATGGATAAATTTTATTTATACTATCATTGGTAAGGTACCTATTCACTTGGATAATTTATTTTTCATAAGGGTCATATTACTATTCATAAGGGTAACATTACTATTCATAAGGGTATGTTACTATTCACCAAAACATAAGTTTGTCCTATCGGACTCTAAACTTCTTACTCATCGCAACTGTGTATGTCAGATTTTTGAAATTAAAATCACATGAGTGGTAAAATTATTTTTAAAGGTCACATTGAATTTAGTAGTTCATTTAATCATGATGTGAAATTGTGTTTCCGAATGTGATTTTATATGATTATACTATATGATATTACAATAATAATGGATAAATTCCATTGATAAAAGTTTGATTCATTACAATACACCTCATTGGATTTCTAGTGGCCTTATTTCACCCACCAAGAAACCCACTTAGGCTCACAAACTTTATAACTCAAATCATAGGCCCCTTTTACCCATAATTCATACCTCTAAGAAAGAAAAAGAAAATAAAATACATGTCAAAACATAAAAACAAATATACCTTGAAATCCTAGAAATTTATAACACTCAACTAAACTCAAGTGTTATCATTAATTAAATTACATATACATCCCAAAAAATAAGTCCAATAAGTAAGGGAAAATTAGAGGTCTAAGATTAAATTAAAAACTTTGGATCCTCTCAAATTTCAATACCAAAAATATATATTCATGGAAAAAAATGCTTGACCCACTCAAACTATCTGATTTAAAGGGGTGGATAAAATATATATTCCCTAAAAACTTTACACATATGATCTATTTTGGGTTATATCATAGGGTATGATATAAAAATGTTTCATTCTAAAATATATATAAAGTGATATTATGTGATATATCTTGGTTTTGGTAATATCATCAAATAATATATAGATATTTCATATAGGTTTTATTATCATATTTTGTTATATGACCTAGAAGAATCTTTGTTCCCTAAATAATAAGGTATGATTAACTTAGAACAATTGTGATCCACTAAAGGTAGTGGAGTTTTAATGATTTAATACTCTCTTCTCTTGCATGTAAGCTGTCATTTATTAGGTGTTTTACATGATGAAATGGTTATTATATCATTATATTCATGTAAGGGTTGCATGAATAGGATAAGTTGTATTTACTCATACATTATAATGCATGATTGAATCCATGAACTTTTGAGGAGTGTACTCGATGGCCTTATATAAAAAGATATTACCAATTCAATGGGTAGGTATGTGAGGGTCTTGTATATTACTGGATGAAACTCAATCAATCTCATAGCTCTCTACCTATTTACCTTATTCTTTCATGAGGAACTATAATGACATGGGTGATACGAGGATTCCTCTCATATGATGAGTGATTCAACATAACCTATGGATACCTATAGAGGAGTGATATCTTTGGATTCTTTTTCTTTTATCTTTATCAAGAATGGATGAAGATTGTTGGAGTATCATGATGGTGAAACATATAATTTCACATGTTTCTTCATTTAGAGTTTTTATGATTTCATTTATCTAGAACATTTGATCTTTGATTTGGGTTTCTATATTACTTATATTATTTTTAACAATTGTTGTTTGGTCCTACAAAACCCCTCAGTGGTTTTCGATCCATTCTATTTTTTTATTTTTGAAATCATATTGTTAATGAATGCATTTGAATTTATTATCCCTTTCATATCCCCAATCATTAAACATAATTGAATTTTTATTTTCTTCTCAGATGAGTTTTGAATTATTATATGAGATATATTGGTAGGATACTCAGTATAAATCCGGCAATTTTGTATTAGTTATATAGTATGAATCTAATATGTCGTATTTAATGATAACTTTATGTTGTGGTTTTAAAAACAGATCACCACTTCACCCTTATAATATCAATGTGAATCATAAAAGGTGATTCATATATAAGGGTTATGATATTGATATGTAAGTATTTTCCCACCGGTACATATGTTTTTTTTATTGACCTCAAAATTGAAAATCATTCCATATTCCACTAATAATATTAAATAACAAGACTATCCGTCAATAAATGTGATTGATAGAGATTACATATTTTAAGCACCGCATTTCAATCAACCGATGCTTATGATTCCCTCAAAATCATTAAATATTATTAATTTAGAAAAAAATTAAAATTCAATTATGAATATAATTATATAATTTTTAAATTTTTTTATAAATTATAATAAAAGGTATTTTTGGGTTTTTATAAATTTTTAAATATATTTATAAATTAGATAATTAAAAATTTATTATAATTAATTAACTAAATTTTTTTAAATATTTATTAATAAATATTCTATAACATTAAGTGTAAATATTAAAATATCATTTAAATTATAAGTAATGAGATATAATTTAAATATAAAATTATTATATGTATATTTTAAATAAAATATTTAAATTGTTTATAATTTTAAAAAAAAGGAAAATATAAAGTCTTTGTATTTAAAAAATAGAAAATTATTCATAATGTTAAATTTGAATTGTTTAAATTAAAATTTCCTTATTTGAAAATAAAATTAAACCATATCAAAAGTAATTTTGATGATTGATTTGAAAAAGGTTCATAAAAGGTTATATAATTGATTTTTTTATTATGATAAAAGTTTAGATAATATAAATTTGATAATAAAATTTTTATGATTCAAATAATATCCTATATTGAATGGAAATTCTATATAATGTATAATATGAATGTGTTCATATATTGAAATGAATATAAAGTTTTTATATTCAATATTATAGAATTTAAATAAGATTTAGCTAAAATATAAAGTATTTATAATTAGATTTTAATTTCCGAAATGTTTATAAATGTTTATCTCATGTTTAAATATGTGAATTATTAATTTATTTAAAATATATTACCTAATTTATTTGTAGATGGATCTTTTTTATTATCAATATCTATATGATTTAGTTTAAATTATTAAACTAATTTTATAGATTATCATACATGCATCTAAGTAGTCACATGCTTGGTTTAATAATGGGTTTAGTTTTCTTCTACCTTCACTTCAGCATGTATTGAGTTATGAGAATTAATTTAGTTCTGAATTATGATTTATACATATTAAGTTTTTGAATTATGATGGAATTAAAGTATCTATTGAGTAATGTATCCCTCGGTAGAGGGAATTTGGGTCAGACTTCCCAGTAGACTAGAGGGTTAGGAAATGTCCTCAAAATACGGGGGTTGTCTATCTTTGTCTCTTATCTTACTCATGTATAGATTATATATTTCACATAAATATAAAATTCTTCATGAAATATTTTTTATAACTTATTCATAGGAAACATTCGGATATGTGTATATATATTTTTCTTTTTATTTGGGTTAGTAAATAATGTTTTGAGTTGTGTAAAGAGTTACACATCAATATTTTTTTAACATCTTGGTCAGGTAGAATGAATTTAATTCAAAACTAAATCATTAAAATAATTAATACATGTCAAGAGAGTAATATGAGATACATTGGTGAGATTAAATACCATTTTAATAAAACTAAGTGTTATATTCCATCTAAAGAAATGACTTGTTATGTCCTTGATCATTCATCTAGGTAGGTTCTTCTATAACATAGTGTCCATGGATTATTTTATTTAAGTAACAATAGAAATAGAAAATACTAAGAGTTAGTTAAAAAATACCACTATTATATTTACATTAGACATAAATTGGAAAAACTATGTGTTTTTATGGTAGATGAATTGAGTTAGAATTGTCTATATGTTTGAATTTATAAATATTTTTTCACTAAAACTAGTGGAAAAGTACCGTATAACAATGGTTTCAAACCATTGGTATAAACCATATAATCATTGATATAGGGTAAAAAAATAGTTCTATCAACAATGGGTTCATTAACCATCAGTACAACCCATGAGCTATATCCCATGATGTATTTTTAATACCAATGGTTTAGTGTAAACTATTGGTATAAATATATACCAATGATTCGGATAAGATGTTGGAATAGGTTTTCTCCCATCCATAACAAAAATCCCATCTGGAATATTCAAAAAATATATACCACAAACTATAAACAAAATATAAATCATAATACACATTCTATGTAGAACATATATTTTGTATTTAGAATTTAACCAAATAGTAACTATATCAATAGTTTTCAAACCATTCACAATATTATAGCATACATATATAATACACACAACAAATCAGTTTAAGTTATTAAACACCATACACACAATTATATCTTTATATTAAACTTAAAAATAGAAAGGAAAAATATCTCCCTCATCACCACCACTTCCATCATAATCTTCACTCACATTATAGATATCCTAACTCAGATTTTTTCTTCTACATTATTATCATCACCAGGAGTGTCGTCACCTTGAACACTAGGGCCGTTATTTTCTTCACTTGGTGCAACATATAAACAGTTCATTATTCATATACATAAATAAAAAACCATATAAAACTCTAATGGAATTGATGGAAATAAATCTATTATAACATTCAGGAACTACTATGTTACCATTTTAACTCTTTTATGCTCTTATGTAGGAATTTTTTACCTCAACTACTTCTACATGATCATTTTTCTACTTAGTACTACCATAGAATTGATAGGCACTTGATGAGGACCAATACGAACTAGGGATTATGTTCTTCCCAAATCGACATCAGACTCTCTAATGGCTCTCCTCACCTAAAACCTATCCCAAATAATCATTTAGCCAAAAAAAATCATCTTCTTTCTCATCGAGGGATTTAAGGAACAATATTAAAAATATAAATAATATATTTTATTATAAATTAGGTATCAAAATTTGAAATAAAAATTATAATACTTATAATATTTTCTTGTATTTTATCATTTATAGAACTTTTATATGTTTTCTTCCTAATAGAGAAAAAATTTCTCAATGCACCTGACCTTCAATGCTCAGTGTTTCTTGCTATAAATAACATTGATTGTTATATGAATGCATTATTCAATAATATGAAATTAATAAAAAAAATTAACTCATTCTAACAAATATTATATTTATAAATACCAAAAAAATTGATTTTAATGAACTTTGATTACTTTAATTGAGATATTTTCATATTACTTTTACTATATTTTGTATTGAGTTAAGATGGATTGGATCTTCAATTTAGTTTTAATAATTTTTGTTCATTTTTTTAATTTTACTATGATTTAGTTATTTTGGTTTAAAGAAGCGTTTTTTAGGATGATTTCACACTTTTATATCTAGATGAATTATGGATGGTTTAAATATAATCAGTTTGGTTCATTATATTCCATTTTTGGGTTCTTTATCTCATCTCAATTTAATTAAACATGACCTGGTTTTATTTTATTTGGTTTCCTTTGTGTTTTTTATTTGGGTTCACTTACATTAAATTAAATTCTATTTTATTTGACTTGATTTCTTTAGTTTTGATCCTAATTGAGTTGTATTTTCATTGTTTTTTGTTCGAGTCAGTTATTTTTCATCTTATTTCATCTTGTTTCATATCATTCATATCTATTCAATTTGTTTTTCAGGCCTTCTTCTTAGTTTAATTTGGTTCAATTAACTTTATTTCATTTCACACAGATTCAATTCAATTAATCTTTTATTAGTTTAGTTATATTCTATATAGTTTACATTATTTCATATTTATTCAATTCACATAAATATAATTTTAGTCAATTTGAATATATTTGTGGTAGTCTAGTTTGTATCATATTGGTTTGACAGATTTTAGTTATTTTTTCCATGTAAACTTGTTCTATTTGGTTTAATTGAGTTTTTTTCTATTAGTAAAATGATCATAGAGTTTTTTATATCTGTTTTAAATTTATTGCATTTTAATTGATTAATATTTATTTAGTTTGGTTCAATATTTGTTTTTTCTATTTGGTTTGGTTTGTTCTAATTAATTTTATGGTAGGTTTTATTTGATATTATTTGTTCAATTTTTATTATATAATGTTTATTTGGCTCGATTAGGATTTATTCTATTTCATTTTAGTGGGTATTATTCAATAACACATAGTATGGTTTCATTGGTTATGTATGTTTTGAATTTATTATATATAATTTATAAAATTTATTATTAGGTATGTTTTATAAATATTTGGTTTTCTTAGTTGTTTGAGTGCCTATAAAAACTCAAGTGGTCATAAAAATTAGATAGTTTCTCTTAGGATCTCGCAATGTAGTGTTCCCCAAAGTGTACATGTACTTTATAGCATGTGTAACATCATGAAAATTCTAATAGAATAAAATTTTATTTGATAGCATGTATGATATGAAACACCAAAAATATAAAGGAATAAAACATCCAAAGACTTTGAAATATATTTACTATTTTTAATAAATTCAATCTATTATATGTCTTTCAATGCATGAAATACAAAGTTCCCTTGTGTTTCATGCAACAACAAGTTTCTTCAATAGCTTTAGTTACACGCAAGACTGAATTTTACTAAATACTATTAATATTATTATTTAAAAGGAAAATTATTAACTGGTTATTAAATTTGTGGTAATGAATATTATTAACTAACTTATGAAAATATATGGTTGAATTCATTGGTTACCAATTAATGGCACACTTCATTTAAAAATATATTTTCACAATTTTATAAGTTTTACATGAAAAATAAACTTCATTTTTGAAATATTAATTTCAATATTACTTTAGGGTTAATTTTTTGTATTTTTCTGAGATGTTTTATTTTTTGAGGAATAGTGAAAATACTGAATTTTAATTGAAAACTAACTTTCACTTTAAATAATTTATATGGTTAAATTATATAATTAATTGGTTATAAAATAAAAAATATTCAATTATAAATATATTAACTCAATTTATTTCATTTTAATCTTTCTTATTTTTAATTTTTATATAAAAACATTGTGAACTTTTGAATATTTCCACTTTAAAAACCTGATTTCTTATCCTCTTTGCGGGATTGATATTAAATTATTTTTTTCCACTTACATGGTTTGAATTTGGAAAAATTTATTCCATATTTTGAATCAGAATAATTTATAATTTCTAATAAGATTAAATTAATTTTTTACAAAAGTTATTAGTTAATGTAGTTAAAATTAATTAAAGTGATTAAAATAAATACGAGTTTACCAGGAGAATAACTTTACACTTAAGGGAAGAAATGACCTATAAACTTATCCGAAACATATTTTATATCCATAATTATACCTTATCACTTATATTTTCTATATTTTTCCATTATTTTAAAAACTTTACTTGGAAAAAACATGGGTGAAATTCTCCCTTTTAAAAAATTATAAGAGTGCCACTCACCCCACTTATAAAAGGACACCCCTCTCTTACTATCTTCACACATTTAAACCACTTTTTTAGGAAAATAAATTCCCAATTAACTCTCAAAATTACCTCCCCTAATACTAGAGGCCTTAGGTTTTTCATAAATCTAACTTAAGAAGGAATTAGTGCAAACTTAATGAGGATACCCAAAGAATAGGTAATGTTTTCTAAAAGAAATTTTATTTTATTTCCTTCTCCACATCCTTAAATTATTATTATATCATGATTATATAATAAAAAAATTATATTAAATATTATTATATGTTGTTATTTCAAGGTTGCAGCCTAAAAAATCACACACTTACATAAAACGGGCTATGAAATCATCGTTCGTGTGTACAGCGGACTACCACCTCACGAACCGATATCATTCATTTTTTCATTACCACTTTTCAAGGATTGGAATAGTGATATACATACTATTTATATATTATATTTATGATATTTATTATGTATTTATGATTTTTTTAATTATTATGTAACTCATAGCTTTATGCTTTCCATTTTGTGGGAATACGATAATGTTGTTTGTGTGTACGATGGACTACCGCCTCCCGAATCGATGTGATTCATTCGTGCTTTACATGGGATATATTAAGGTTAGGTTTAATAAAAATATGTTACATATATGAAATAAATATTATTATTTAATGATAATATACAAATATGTCATTTACATTTATTTCTTTTAATGCTACAATAAAATGGAATCAATGTTTGTGCGTATGTACGACCTACCATCTCCATGAATGGTGTATTTCATTTCCTATCACTAAATGTTATAGATTAATCTAAATAAATATATCCTGGATATATATTATATTTACATAATGATTTAAATTTTTAAATTATTAAATCTTGATCGAAGTAATAGGAATAAAAAAATAGCAAGTCAAAACATACTCAAAAAACAAGGCAATTAAGGCCTGAAATAATGAAAATAATTAAATATTATTAACAAATGGGTGATAAGATTTTATAAAAGGATCATATATTCTAGGATAAATATTAATATATTATTTTTAATAAGTTTATAACAATATTAAAACCATTATAACTGATTATAACTAACATTTAACCAAAAGGAAGCATAAGGTAAGGGATTTCTTAACTCAATTTCCACTCATTGGGTTAAACATCTACATCGATGATTATGTCATGCTAAGATTATGTGTATAATGAATTTTGATTATATTGTATTGTAATTTCAGTTGTTTTACATTTATTTACATTGAATCAGCATAATATATTCATATATTAATTCTCACTTCAACATTATGGTCATTTTAAGGGTTCATTTCACAATCTCATTCTAATCAAGATTGTTTATTTTTTAATATTATTTGAAGGAAATTACTTGACCATTTTCTAATAAACCATTAAATTTTATTCTCCTATAGTTATTAATGAACTATTTCAACTAATATTACCATTTTTATACTCTTTAGTACTTAAAATGTTTTATAAAATTCTTTCAAGATAATCTGACTTCATTTCTCTCTTCGGTCAGAAATATGTTTTCTTCCAAAACAATGTTTTCTAAAAAAATTTCCTAAAATGTTTTTAGCCATTTCAAAATGATTTATTAAATTATTTTTCACCCATTTTTACTCTTTAAAAAAATTCAAAGGAATATTTATGTCATTTTCAAAATAATTCCCATTTGGATTTTACCAAAAAAGTGAAAGGAAACTTTGTTTTAACATGTATGGAATGAATGGAATTTCCATCCATCAAGACCACTCAAATTTTTTCAATATTATTTTAGGAGTTTGAAATTTTATTTTTGCATAATATAATTTTCAAAATGTTTTCATAAATTTTATTTTTTAAAAATTTATTTTCAAATAAAATTATTTCTAAAAAAATAAAAATAAAAATGATACTTTCCTCATAAATGTTATTAAATATATATTTATGGTATTTCTATTCATAAATGAAAAAATCTATTATTATTAATCAAATTGGTATATATTTTATTGATACCATCCTTAATTTTTCTCTAGATTATTTATGATCATTTTGACTAAGAAAAGTATTGACATTCACTTCATCGAAACATTTTATTAGTCATTAACTTCCCCTTGAGTTATTCACTTCCCTGTGATCATTTAACATTAAATTCCCCCTAAATATCCATATCATTTATCATGTATATGATTAATTTCTAAAATATATATCATTTTTACATATGGTGTTTACTTTGATAGTTATTTTATTATATAAAGAAATATTAATAAGTTCTTATTCTTTACTCAATACGAATATTTGATAAGGAAAATTGTTCATGAATAAAATATATTATTAGATATATGAGAAATGATTTGGACCTGTATAACATGAGTTGGGGACCGTTTAAAGTAAGACCCTTGATGCATCAGTAGTCTCATGAGATGAAATTAGTTGGAGACAAACCCTTCGTATTTGTAACCAAGCACGTTCTAAACTGTATTGGGAATGGTATTTCCAGTAGTATTTTTTAAACCATATTTTGAAAGGAATTTAAGTTAAATGTTTAATGTACCATGGAAACATGACATCCAATAATTAAGCATGTCATATATTCAAAATTCAGTTATTGTTATCCATGAGATTTTCACTATGACAAAATCTATGGATAAAATTCATTCTTAGTTATTTATTAAATGGCATGTATTTTCAGTTATTTACCTTTTCATATTGATTTTTCCTTATCTTACCATGATATTAAAGTTATTTAAATGGAATTTTTGTTTAGTTATTTACCTTTCCATAATTATTATGCTTCTTTATTCATGATTACTTTCACTATACATAACCCTTACTAATAATTTGAGCTAACACTTATTTTTTTCAATTCCCCAAGATTCTATAGAAAGTACTATGTTTTCTATGAAAGGATATGCTAGAGGGAATAATTTTATTCTTGAAAAAATTTATGTCTAAATTTTTTTACTCAATTTTAATTCAATACTCGATTATGTCTCTAGATTACCATGACTACTAAACTATTCAGTTCTTCAAGATGTGTCTCCTTGTATCTTATGTTAATGTAATGGTAGCAGGCACTACCTCCAGGCTTCTGGTATTGAGGTCGCTACAACACCCTTTTTAATTTTTTCCTTTTGAATAATTCTAAACACAAAAATTCAATACAAAAAATGAGAACTATATTTTCAATAAAAACCATTAAAGTTGAATATTTCCTTAAACTCGTTATTCTTCAAAAAAAATCATTTCTTGGTACTGTGTAGTCAGACAGATGTTGAAGATTGGTACACCCTCTAACTCATTGTTGACTCTACTATTGAAAACAACACATATCTCATGCTTATATGATCACCAAAATTCCTCAAGTTTCATCAACCATGTCACCTTTTTAGCTTGACCATCAAGAAAGTTAAATTGATGTCGTGATGAACATGTTAATTTAGACAAATAAAATAATAATATGAATCTAAATTTAATTAATTTTCTCCCCCATATCTCATTCCATACATTCTTCTTGATTTCATTATCGATATACCATAAATATACTAGTTCAACTAAAATAATGTCACTATACTTGGATGACATCGCTGTTAAACTTCTATATTCTCTAGCATATTTACCTATAAATTGGTTACATTCATTATAATCTATAATGATTTTTTTGATGGTTCTAGAATTTATGCATACATATAAAACCATGTCACCTATTGCAATATCTTACTAAATAAGATAAAACAAAATAAATTATAATTAATACACATTATAATTGAAAAAAAATAGGGTGGTATAATTTAACACACTTATAAACATAAACTTGGTCCAGGATGATCATTAGACACTGATAGACCTATGGGTCATTCTGGAGCATTATAATGTGAAGGATGTTCCAATTTCAATGCAAGATCTAGATTATATTGTGTATTATAAGTTGAATGTCATGACACATCCTAATGGGGCTCATGTCGTGACTACCCCAATCCAACCTCCAATAGGCTAGGGGTTGGAAACTAGCAACGAGTAGGCGTATCACTCACATGGGAGGCCTTATCCTAATGTTCATATATACACTACACATCTCCAAGCCCATAAAATAACGAAATATAAAAAAACTGATAAATCATTCATGTATACATCTAAATTCCCCCATCAGAGTATGAAAATAAGTGATGTAAAGAAGAAAGGGCCAAATACAATCCCACTACAAAGAGTATGAAAATAAGTTCTACCTAAAATTATAGAAGGTGACTACTATCAATGGTACCACATGAACAAACCTCAGTTTTTAAATCTCATTATCCTTTAACTAGTCCTAGTCCCTCTAGGACTCTGTCAAAAGTTTGATTGTCTATATAAGACATGACACATGTTGGAAACAGTCCATATAGGTTTGAGTATAATAACTCAGTAGGACACCCCAAAATCACTAAGCATATAACATCAATAATAATAGACAAATCATCACAGGTATATGTCTATAAAACATATAATAAGAATATCCAAATATACTGAAAAAAGAACAACATCTCTAAAGTCACAACCATAATTCCATCATAGTAATCTTGATCAAAGGTTCCACATACCTCTCATCTAGGAAAACACCTTCCATAATTTAGATAGTATTGATGGCATTCATTTAAAATGTACTAATAATAAGTTATTTCCATAATAAGTATACACTAAAAGAATAAAGATAACTATACATAGTTTATGATCACATCCAAGGACATGGTTTATACCAATAACTCAATATAGTACAAACAACTAAGTAGTGGATTGATAGCTACGTAGTGTTGGTAACGACGATACTAAGAACTCCACCGATGGTAATATGATGATAGAGGATCTCATTCTTGGCCTCATTGAATTATTATAGACACTCTATCCAAGAAGTCCCACTAAAGGGATCACCATTTCATGTGTAGGTAGATATTCCTTACTAACCCTTGTGAAATTAATCAAGATAACGCAACCTAATGAAACTTGTACAAGATAAGGAGGAAAAGGTCTTTAAACGATCTTTGAAGGAGTACACTGTATGTTCTGTCAGTACATAACATGTCCCTTAGACACCAGATCATACCTTTGTATCATGGCTAGTGATTGTGCCTATGCCTGTGTTAGAGTACATGGTATGTCCTAGTCCTTGTACTCGTGACTGTGTACATAGCTATTGTTATGTACACCTGATCGGGCTATTACCACATCATAGTACACATCATGTCTAATCCCAGGTACTCTTAAATGTGTCATTGTTCCCTCTAAGGTACATGTTGAGTTTTCAAGTCAAGTCACATTCCATGTGATAGGTTCACACACTGTGTTCTATTTAACTTTCTTGTAGAAACCTTAGCACTACATCCAGGGCTCCACAAGCTGTGTGATCCCAAATTACACATTGTGTTCTATATGATTTTACAGAACCCATGGTTCTTCCTCCATGTAGTCCACACAGTCATTGCCACCATTTCCACTAACTTTTTCACTGGGGATTGCAGATCCAAGGTCATATATCCACTATCATCGTTGGTTGGCCGGATTCCAGGTTTTGATTCGCCGATAAACTTTACTTGAAGCCACACTATCATCAAACACCAAAACCCTTTACACAAATTCATATGATTTAAACTTGGTATATTTTCTCTAACGTTATATCTTTATGTATCATCAATCCATACAAAGATATGCAGTATCAATCTATTATTCCAAGAAACAGGTTCATAATGATTGACTTCCAGGTATTTTTCAAACAATGGTCCAAAGTAATTTCCCATGATGAATGAATAATAATGGGAAAAATCAAATAAAAACACCAAGGAGGAAACAGATTAGTCCTTGTTCAGTTGGACTTGATCTATTTCCATCATAATGAAAACCAAGAACCACAAAAATTAAAAAATCCCCCAATAACACCTGTATAAAATCTTGTACCCACAATACAATCGATTGGAAAATAAATCTATTATTTGATTGATTTGAGTTTGTCATAGGAATAAATAACCAGGAAAAAATACACAAAAATAAAAATATCCTACCTTTGTTTGGATCGGCTGCTATTGAATAACAATTTTATTTCATTGATTTTGGTGGCATCCCTAAGTTTTTTCACACACCGATCAATGATACATTATTTTGTCTTCATTATCCAATGGAAAATCCTCCAATTCTCTATCTCTCAAATATCAAGAGTTATGCAGTTAACATTGAGATTTACTCATAAAAAACATATTTATAGAAACTCATCAAGTCATGGTAATTAATTAAATTTATTTATTTATTAAATGTATTTAAACATCCACCCATGAACATACCCAACCTTAATGTCTGACGTGCTCCAAGGTTATGTCACGCCTAGGTTAAACTCCACAGTCTAAACTCAATGGAAGCCCTAGATTTTTTATTTGATCCTCTGTTTATAATTTATTCCACTTTTTAAGTAAAATTGAGCATGTGTGATATTTAATATATTTACTATATTAAAAAATTAATTTAGGGCACACTGGTCCATGGAATCTCATATCGTCTCCATGCCTAGATCTATAAATAATCCATACAATATTCCAAAAACAATACATGGAAAAATAAGAGATGTTAAATTCTCCCCACCTTGGAGATTTACATCTCAGAAATCCAAAATAAAAGTCTACACAAAGAGATATGGGTACCAATCATGCATTTGGTTCTCCCACTCCCAGGTTATCTCTTGAAGATTCTCATGCTACCACTGGACACGTACTAGGGTAATTGATCACCCATGAAGTATCTTATCCTATTGATCCTCAATCTTTATCGAGTAATCAGAAAAGGTAGATCTATCCTCGAATGGTCATCTCGCCTTAGTAGATAAAATGTGATGGATCATGCATTTACCTCCTCAATAGTGACACATGGAATAAGTCGTGTACCCAGTCCAACTGTGTCAGTAGAGCTAGGTGGTACACCACCTCACCAACACTATACAGTATCTAGAAAGGGCCAGTTAATCTCAAAGTTAGCTTATCACTCCATCCAAATCTCTAATGTCCATATTAAGGTGAGACTCTTAGGAACACATGGTCTCCCTCCTTGAACTTCAGGGGCCTCCTTCATTGGTCCTCATATGACTTATAATGAATCTTTGTAGTCCTCGTCCACTCTCGGATGATCTGAATCATCTCTATAGTTTTTCGTACCAACTCTGAGACCATAAGTGTTGACTCTACTAAGTCAATCATGCATAATGGTGACCTACAGGGTCATCTATACAAGGCTTAAAATTGTGACATACCAATAGTGGAATGCAAGCTTTTTTTATACACAAACACCACCAGTGTTAAGCGGCCATCCCAACTATGTCCAAAGTCCAACATGAAATCTCACATCATGTCCTCTAGAACCAGAATAGTCTGCTCAATCTAGCTATTAGTATGGGGGTAAAAATCCATGCTCAAAAGAAGTTGAGTCCCAAAATCTTCCTAAAATCCCTTTCATAATCAGGATGTGAAGTGAGTATCACGATCGGAAATGATCTTCAAGGGAACTCTATAGAGTCATTCAATCTCCTATGTGTAGATGCATCCTGATATCTATACCAAACATTGCTTTAGAATAGCTTGGAAGTAGGATGACTTGGTGAGTTAGTATATGATCACCGAAATGGTATCATATTCCCTAGACATATTTTGTAACCCCATCATGAATTCCATAGATATATCATCCCACTTCTACTCTGGCACCTCAAGTAGTTGAGTTAAACCCATGGGAACCCAGTGCTCATCCTTCACATGATGAAAAATAAGGCATCAAGATACAAACTCTATAACTCCCTTATTTATCCCTATCCCCCAAAACTAATTTCAGAGGTCCTGGTAAATATTTTACACACCTAGATGTACCACTAAATGATATATATGAAATTCTCTCATAACCTCCTCTTGCAATTTCATTAGTACCATCTTGTGTCCTATAAAAAGAAAAACATGATCCCCACCTTCTTTAAATCTATCAGGATCATTTCCAGTGGATATCTAAGTACATAGGATTCATAGTTGGTATCCCCAAACTATTCCTCCTAGAATCATTGTAAAATCATAGGGGTAACAACCATTGACTAGAGGTAAGTTAATCCATCCCTATCCATAAATCATAATTTCAACAAGGAAAATTTCATTGATGCCTCACTTAGAAACTACAAACAAGATCTTCTACAATGGTATCTACTACCACATTCCCTTTCCCATGAGTATATACAATCTCAAAGTTGTAATTATGACAACACTTGTCATTATTACACATTAATTCATGATTCATTACAAAAAATGAACATATTACAACCCAAAAGATTGAGAAGTCCATAGTATTTGGGTAATTAGATACATTACATAACAACATAAAATGGGGGTACATCTACATTATTTAAAACTTTATTAACATAATCATAATATTCCATTATACTAAAAATTGTATGGGATAACCAGGGGACATACATAAGAAAGGGGTCAGCTATAAATCCCATTAAGGAAATAAACATGGAATAACATAAAGGATACATTATATGTTAGAAAATAGAAAATTAAAGGGGATATAAAAAGGGTGATAATCATAAACATGAAAAAATAGACATGATATATCATGAAAACATGGAGGAAACATGGGAAATGTGGAAACAACTTTAAATATGACATCATAAACATAGGTCAAGGAGAACCTTCAATACATCATAACATAGTGGAAAAAGTCCTATGATAGATTAGGTTTAATCCCTAATACCTTTCATGACATCTCCTGAGACTAAAACATTACCCAATGTATTGGGGATCTGTATAATCTTGGGTTCACCCACCACTTTTGTATCATGTACATGAATAAGTGTGCCGCATAAAACATTCAACATAGGCTCATATTTAATAATATTTAATTCCATGTTAAAGGAGTGTGGAATAAATACATGGAATTAATAAAAAAAGGAGTATAGGTACATCTATAAAAATACCCTTGAGTATTAATAGTGATGGTATTTATAATAAAAATGGTTTAGCATGGAAAAATTGCAGTAAAATTTCTGCAACATAACGGCAGTACTTAAAGATTCGTAAAATGGTTTGATGAGAGAGAAAAGTGTATCTAATAATTTTTAAATAAAATGGACTATAATATGGATGTTTAAAATCATATTCCAAGAATATTAATTGGAAATAAAAGACATTAAATGAATAAAATGCTTGAATAAATAGGATAATAAAAGGATACCTTACCATGAGAGGTTAATTGAAAAAGATCAAGAGGACATTTATAAATTCTTGGGGGAACCTTAGGAGGAATCTAGAGAGGGAAGTTCAACCTAATAAATAATTGGTCTAATGTTTTTAAGTGAAGATAAATGGGATCTTGGGTGGGTTTATACAGGAAAAGAGAGGGGAGTTCTTTATTACTTCTCAAACTTAGGTTTTGGACTCTATTTAATAAATTAATCAAAACCACAAACCTTATCATGGTTTTTCCCATTTTTTCTTACAATGGGGAGTTTTTTTCATTATTTTATAATTATAAGGGCTGAAATTATTAAAATATTACCCTTTTTGATGTTTAAGTGAGTCATGTTCTTAAATAAATAATTTTAAAACCATAAAATATAATATAGGTTTCAGAAGATTCATGAAGGATTTATAAAATTAATCAAAAAATCAAAAAATCACATTATTTTAAATTCAAAACACATATTTCATCAAGGATACACTTTATTGTATTTATTACATCATTTTTGGGTCATTATGATGTCATGATATACACTGTATATTTATACCTTATTTAATTTTTACCCAAAAATTTGACCGTTTTAGAAAATTATGAAAAATTCACCATTAGATAATTTTAACATTTTGATTCCAAAAAATAATATTTATTTTATCCAAATACATTTCTAAATATTTTAATTTTCACTTTTAAAATAATAATTTACATTTATAGATAAATATTGTTTTTTTTTACAATACCAATTTTAAAACCCTTAAAAATTTAATTTTTACTTTGTTGAATTATATTATCAACTATACTTAATAAATATTATTTAATAAAATTATTTTATTAAAATGTAATTTATTTTAAGAATTCATTAATTTATCAAAAGTATTTTCTTAATTGAAATTACATGTTACCCATAAAATATAATTTTTGTTTTATCGATTCAAAATCAAAATCATTTATAATGTAACAATAATAAGAAGTGAATATAATTATATAGAATATACATATTCAGATTATTTGATTCATGATACATATCTCTTTATTACACCCAAAAACACCCTAAGGGTAAGGTGTGTGAAAGTGAGTCTTTCATAGGGTGGTTCGACATACATGGTTTGGTTCATGATTTCGATGAGCTTAAAATTCTCCCATAAACAGTTTTTATCATGCTTTAATTTTTGGATCTCATCTTGGGTTTGATAAAAGTAAAATAGTAGGGATGTTATATCACTTGAAAGCACCGATAAATTGGATTTATAGGGTACGATCCTACTGGTTGAGGCTATAACTTCTTTTTTTGTATCAATTAAATTTATCAAAACCCTATATTTATACTAATTATATGATCACTATTCAACAGTTATATTATAAACGGTTATGATTCTTAATGGTATTTTAAATCTGATAGGATATAATAAAACCAAAAATTTAATGTGTTTTTTATATCCATAATACATGATAGGGAATTTAAGTCAACCACAAAGTGAATTTTATTTATAACATTTGGGTCATTACAATCTCCCCCCCCCCATCAGAAATTTATCCCTCAAAATTTTTATTTCAC
This sequence comes from Viscum album, assembly GCA_963277665.1. Taxonomy (NCBI): domain Eukaryota; kingdom Viridiplantae; phylum Streptophyta; class Magnoliopsida; order Santalales; family Viscaceae; genus Viscum; species Viscum album. The sequence goes on along the minus strand of OY728145.1, from coordinate 1,592,480,668 downwards.
ACACTAAAAAAGATGAGCGTAAATTTGTTTCATCACATCCTCCAGTTCCCACATTTCCTTTTCAAACTTGTGGTTTCTCCATAGAACTTTGTCTAGGTGCATTGTCTTATTGCATAGAATTTTTTCTCTATGATCTAAGATCTCTGCTAGCTACTCCTCATATAAAAGATCATTCTATAAGGGTACCACCTCTAGATTGAGTACATGTGAGGGGTCTGTTATGTACTTCCTCAAGAGGGATACATAGAACATCATATACATGATATCGGTTAGGTGGGAGTTCTAGTCAATATGCCACTCCTTTGATGAGATCAAGGATCCCAAAGTGATTGATGTATCTTGGACTAAGCTTTCCATTCTTCCCAAATATCATGACCTTCTTCCATGGAGATATGTGGAGGAATACCTTGTCTCCAACCTCAAACTCTAGGTCTCATCGACAATGTTTAGCAAAGATATTCTATTGAATATGAGTAAACATGATGTGATTTTGAATGGTCTTGACCTTTTCCACCATTTCCACAACCATTATAGGACCTAGAAACTTGTGTCCCCAAATTCATCCCAGCATGTAGGTGTTCTTCACCTCTTCCTATAATGGGATTTATAGGGGTTAATTTGGATGCTTGAGTGGAAACTATTATTTTATGATAACTCAGCCAGAGGAAGATGTTGATCCCATTATCCTTTAAAGTCAAATGAGAATGCTCTCAATATGTCCTCAAATGTATAGATAGTTTGCTCAGATTGGCCATCGGTTTGAGGGTGATATATTGTGTTAAAGTTCAACTCAATATTTAGAGAATGTTATAGACTCTTACAAAATTTAGAGGTAAATATTATATCTTGATTAGATATAATTGATAGTGGCGTTCCATGCAGCCCCACCTCTTCTTTAATGTATATCCTTGTAAGTTGATTGAGTGAGAAGTCCACTCTAATTGTAATGATGTGAGTGGTCATTGTAATATGATCCACCATAACTCATATAGAAATATTTCTTATTAATGTATTCGGAAAACTAGTGACAAAATCGATGGTGTTGTTTTCCCATTTCCATGTAGGTTTTGGAAATAGTTGCATCATCCCCTTAGACTTATTTCCTTTCAACTTTCACTTACTAACATACAAGGAACCATGAAGAATATTATAAGATCACTTTATTCATATTTTCCCACCAATCATAATCTTAGAGATCTAGATAAATCATTGTGCATCCTTTATGAATGGATAAGGTCAAACTATGTGCATCATACAACAACTCCTTTAAATTAGGATTTGGTGGTACAAATAGTCTTTTCCCAAATCCTAAAACCCATTATTCATTAATTTTAAACACTAAGGATTTCCCTTTTCTTATAGATTCCAACTTTTTTTGAATTAACACATCATCTCTTTAAACATCCTTTTTCTTCTCTATATGGTATGGTTGAGAAATAATTTATAAAAGGATTGATGATGTTCCTTTCATTATGATTCCCATTTTTATCCTTTTCAACTCTAAGAGGATATGATCCTTGTCAATTCATATCAATGATAAAATTGATGGATCCTTATGACTTAGAGAATCTGTCACTTTATTTTCTTTCCCATGATAGTAGTGGATTGAGTAGTCATAATCCTTAATATGCTATAACCTTCTTCACTGGCGCATATTTAAATCATTTTTTTGTGAACATATACTTTAGGCTCTTATGATCCATATATATTTCACACTTCTCCACAAATAGATAATCCCACCATATTTTCAATGTGAAGATCACTTTATCTAACTCTAGATCATGTAATGGGTATTTTGGTTCATGAACTTCAAATTACCTTGAATCATAGGCTATCACTTTTTCATCCTGTATTAACATAAATCCCAAATCCTTCTTCGAAGCATTATTATATACAAAACAAATCCCCACTTGTTGGTATTGTAAGTCCTGGTGTAGTGATAAGCCTCTTTTAAAACTCCTTGAATCTCTCTTAACATTCATTATTCTATACAAAATTGACTCCCTTCCGATTTAGCTTGGTCAGAGGGTTTGAAAATTGTGAGGAATTTTTCACAAATCTATGATAATACCTAGGTAACCCAAGAAAACTATATATTTCTATCATAGATGTTGGACTCATTCATACTTCAATTTCTTCTGTCTTTTAAGGGTCTACAGATATCCCATTACTTGTGATAATATGTCCTAATAATGATACTTCCTTCAACCAAATATCACATTTTCTATAATTTTCATAATGATTCACCTTTCATAAGTTCATTATAAAACTTCTCAAATTCTTTATATGCTTCTCATTCCTTTTTGAGTATATTAGAATATCATCTATAATGATTACCATATACATGTAGAGGTAATATCTAAAGACTATGTTCATCAATTCCATAAATATTTTTTAAGCATTAGAGAGTCCATAAGTCATTACTATGAACTCATATTTCTCATACCTTGTATAGAAAGCAGTCTTAGGTATATCCTCCTTCTTCACCCTTACATGATAATACCCTGACCGAAGATTCACATTTCAGATGTATTGGGATCCACATAGTTGGTAGAACAATTAATCAATTTTTGGAAGAGGGTACTCATTTTTTATTATGATCTTATTGAGCACACGATAATAAATGCAAAGGTGCATTGACCCATCCTTCTTCTTGACGAAGAGGACTAGTTTACCCCATGGTGAAGCACTTGTATGTATGATCTTTTTACTCATATTCTCCCATAGTTGTTTATGCAAATCCTCAAGTTCCACAAAATCTATTCTATATATATTCTTGTATAATGGAAATTCCCTAGGTATAAGGTCGATTGAAAATTCAACCTCCAGGCTATGAGGAAGACCAGAAAATTCTTTGGGAAACACATTAGTTTATTCTATCATAATGGTAATGTCTAAAAGTATTATCTTTCCCATAGAATTAATCATTTGATCTAGATTTTATTTTCATAGGGTAATAATATCAATTCTTGAGATGTTTGTTCTAAAGAAGATTCATACTCCTCCTTTCACTTATGCATAATTGGAGGATGATTTGAAACACAGAGAGTGATTTCCTTCTTACATCAATTTATGTTGGCTATATAAAAATAATGTCAATCTAACCCCATAATTGCATAAAATTTCACTAAATGGAGTATCACAACGTTCATTGGGAATTTCATCATATAAATTTTGATAGGGGAGGAGTTATATACTTGGGATATAATAATTTCCCCATTTTCCTTTTTCATCGAAAGATCTACTTCTATGATTTTTGGTGGTTTTTTAATTGTTCTAATAAACTTATATTATATGAATGAATGTGTAGAAATATATACAATAACCCTAACTTTCACTTTTTTATCTTGGTTCTAACCATTTACATCATCAAAAATAGGATTAGGAAAGATAATTTTCAAACTATTGAATATATAAAAGGAAATGAAAAAACATTAGAAGTGGTAATTTATAAACAACTTGTATTACCTAGATTTATTAATTGATAGGATTCAGCCTATGATATCCATAATCTGTTTGCTAACATAGTCACTTATGGGAATTGTTTTTCCTTAATAATGTTTCATAATGAGATTAATAATTTTCCAATACATATCTCTCATGAGTTTCAAACCAATTGTGTAGAAAGGCATATTATTTTTCACTAGTTCTTGATAGAGTCTAGCGTAATTTTTTCTGACGCTTTCACCGGGGCGCGCGCCCGTCCGTCCGTGGGGGAGGACGTGTGGTGCTTTTGTTTCCCCACATTCCTTCCTTCCAAAGGCGGGCGACATTCGCTCCTTATTTAAGGACGTCTGCTCCTTGATCGAAACGGGATGATGGGATGTCGGTTCTTCCTCCTATGGATTCCTCCTCAGAACTCTTCACCTAGTCCGGGTCTCCCTCATAGATTTAATATGTAGTTCGTGAAACTCTTCCCAGTGCCATGTTTCCATGGACGCCGGTTAATTACACTGCTTCTTTCGGGACATTCCAAGGGGTCCAGTCAGGGCAGCAACCTTCAGTCAGGGGAGTAGTCACGTTGAGGCATCAGTAGCGTGTCTGGATGCTAGGGTACCTGGCATGTCTGTCTATTATCCTTGTCCACAAGGATTCTTGAGGGCGTGGAAGCCCGAGGCATCCCACATCGAGTGCGGGGAATTATATGTCATAGACACATATCTGAGGTTTTCCTCAGCTTCCCTTGTTTAACACAGGGTATGCCGCAAGTTTAACGTCCAACGGAGATGGACCAACCCAACCAGAGCATTAGCTAGGATAGATCGGATTGAGGGATCCTCCTTGAAGGGATATCGATACTGGGGCCAGCCCATGGGCGGCTGTGAAGAAGAGCGTACCGACATGGTCTCACCAGGATAAGACGTTCCGGGTGAGAATCGGGACAGGTGGTAGGTTGATGAATGTAGTGGAGGGAGAGTGAAATGGGACCATCGCAGGGGGTGACAGTGAAGTTGGGATTGAGCCTTGACGAGGCTTCCTACGTATCCCCGTGGCAGGGAATCAAAGTCCGCGTAGTTCGGGATGACACCGATAAACCGATGTGAAGGTGGACCTTGGCCCGATGAGCATCGTCAGCGTACCGACATGAAAGTAGACCCGTGGGTCCACTAGTGGTGGGCTTGAACCTTGGGAAGGTCTCCTACGTACCATGCCTTGACATGGATCAAAGTCCTCATAGTTCGGGGGATTGATGGAACACAGTTTTACGTCATGCGGGGCGGGGGTGAACCAACGTGAATGAGGTCGGAACGACCAGATGGTGGCTTTGAACCTCGTGGAGGCTTCCTACGTACCATGCCTTGACATGGATCAAAGACCTCGTAGTTCGGGTTAGTCACAACGGCTTGCCGTCGGACTGGAATTGCAGTTTAACGTCATACTGGACGTAGGTAGAACATGACGTGAATTGGATGATGGGTGGGCTTGAACCTCATGGAGGCTTCCTACGTACCACTCCTTGACATGGATCAAAGACCTCGTAGTTCATATGGGGCTTTGTCGATGAACCGACGTGAAAGTGGACCTTGGTCCAATGGGTGGTGGGATTGAACCTTGGGAAGGCTTCCTACGTACCATGCCTTGACATGGATCAAAGTCCTCGTAGTTCAGGTTAGTCACAACGGCTTGCCGTCGGACTAGAATTGGGTGTACAGTTTAATGTCATGCGGGACAAAAGGAGGCATGCAGTTTAACGTCATGCGGGACGAGGGCGAAACTCGACGTGAATGAACGACCGAGAAATGTGGATTGAACCTCATAGAGGCTTCCTACGTACCATGCCTTGACATGGATCAAAGTCCTCATAGTTCAAATGGGATGAGTCGTAGTGGCTTTCCACTGGACTAGAATTCAGTTTAATGTCGTGCTGGATGAGGGTGAGACCCGACGTGAAATGACGGGTGGGCTTGAACCTCATAGAGGCTTCCTACGTACCATGCCTTGACATGGATCAAAGTCCTCATAGTTCGCTAAGATGGGTCGCAACGGCTTACCACTGGACCAGAATGCAGTTTAACGTCGTGCTGGACGGGGGTGAGACCCGACGTGAAATGACGGGTGGGCTTGAACCTCATAGAGGCTTCCTACGTACCATGCCTTGACATGGATCAAAGTCCTCGTAGTTCACTATGGGTGGGGGGTCAGGGTCAATGCTCACTCTAAGCCCACGTGAGTCATGCTCGGTGTGAGAAACAAGAGGTTGCAAGGACCTGACAATCACGTCGCGAAGGATGCGTCCGTGAGAAGTGAAAAGGGGCTTACGCGTTAGGCGGCCCACGGTGTTGGGACTTACTCCAGGATGGAGGCCCATGGCGCGACAAAGCGCGGGAAAGATGGATCTTGGTCCAACGATGGGAGGTGCCTCGTTCCCTATCATGCCCTCCACTAACCTTGGTAGTGGGGAAGTATGGAGATGCAGAGGTGCAGCCATCCATTGGGGAACTAGGGTCTCCCTTCTCCTACTAACATACGCCACTCCGACAAGGAGGATCTCATTCCATGTGAGGAAGAGTTCCATTCCCGTGGAGACGAGTGGTGTAAAAAATGTTCGACCTGGGGGGACCCTTCGTGAGGGAGACGATGTCGGATCACAGTTTAACATCATGTGTTGAGGACGTGGTGCTTGGCAGTTTAACGTCCTGCAGCTCGGACGAGGTGGGTTCACTCCACACCCCTAGGAATTACATAACTGGTACCCTATGGTCCTTGGGGAAGGGAAGGTACCAGTAAGGCCATCGTTAAGGGGGGTCGTGGAACGAACCATCGAGGGGTCCACGTTAGAGGGGCTATGTGAAGAAGCAATAGTCGTTAGCGTGCCTATGTGAAGAAGCATTAGGCGAAGCAACGCTATGGGTGGTATTGTCCATGGGACTTTGAAATCACATCGTGCAAACCTGGAGGGTCGCACGGAAAGAGGAATCGCTAAGCAAAGGAGTGTGCTTCGCGAAGTGGAGCGCCTTGGCCTTAGCATGGGGCATAGGTGTGAGTGGAAGGTGCTTCGCGAAGTGGAACAGTGTTCGCAGAGCACTACCTCGCGAAGAAGGGGTGCCTCGCGAAGCAGGGTCCTACGAAGCAGTGTGCTTCGTGATGTGTAGCGATCCTGCCTTAGCATGGGGATCACTAGCATGGGTTGGGTGTTTCGCGAAGCATAAACGCTCCGCGGCTGCCTGGGTTCCCTTGGGAATCCCCTTCCTTCGCGAACGCCCTTGAGCTTCGCGAATGTCATCCCTCTCGGAAGAGGGGCTCAAAACGAGACAATGCAGAGGAGTATCGCGAAGTAGAAGTACCTCGCAGAGCTCATGATTCCCGGGGCAAAGCGTGATTCGCGATTCGAGAGAGGAGAAGCTGAAAGGTCGGATTGTCCGTCCTCTTGGACTCAGGGGGAGTCCAGTATTTATAGGGAGGGGGCGCCACGAAGCAGGGCTCACGCGCCGCCTCCGGTACTTCGCGGCGCGCTCGCGAACGTCAACGTCGTCCGCAGAGAATTATCGCCTCTGGAGCTTCGCGGTGGCTCGCGAACGTCAAATGCGTTCGCGGAGCATTACCGCCTCAGGAGCTTCGCGAGACCGTGATGGTCGGGGCGCTTCGCGTGGGTGCTTCGCGGCGGTGCTTCGTGGCTGTGCTTCGCGAGGCAGCGTGCCAGCCTTCTTTTTCGTTCCTTTCTTTCGGGCCATATTTTTGGCGCCAACAAATTCCCCCCCTCAGACTTGGATCCGCGGAGGGCGAAGGGTCGAAGTCTGAGGGAAAATCGCCAAAATCGTCGGCGGTTCGCGAAGGGGCTTTGCGAAGGGGCTCGCGGTGCTGACCGGGGCCACAGATCCGGACGCGCCGCGATGCTCCGCGCGGGTGAGGCAGGCCGCGATGCTCCGGGGTCGCCGCCTATAAATAGGGGGTCGACCTCTCTTTTGTCTTCACGTGCCTTCCTTGTCTTTTTGTGCTCTCGACTTCGCGAAGCTCCGCGTACTCTGCGACAGCCCTCCGCGAATCGAGCTTCGCGGCGAACAGCGGGTCTCTGACTCTACGTCCGTGCCAAGAGAACCTCTGCTTGTCGGCCTTGGCCAGACTTCGCGGCTTGGTCTCGCGACCGATCTTCGCGATTCGTCTTCGTGATCGAGCTTCGCGATCCATCGGAAAAAAATCATTTCTGAGGGCCAGAGTTAAAAATGGCCCATCAAGAGGCTGTATTGGGGTTCCTTGCAGATGCTGCTCGCCGGGATGAGATGGCCAACTGTCCAGGCCTGGGGGAGATGATCCGAAGCCACTCGGACCACACTTCTTTGACGGATCTGCTATCGGAGGGTCAAAAGGATTATCCATAATGAAAGAAACTGCCATTGTACGGCTTCGAGCTGAGGGATGACGTCTTCATCCCTGAGGCGAGTAGGGACGAACCAGCTTGCTGGTTTAGGATCACACCGTGCCAGCACCAATGGTTCAGGGCGGCCGATGGTCACGCGCGGGAGGACTTCACACCCGTTACCTCTGACTGTATCTACAACCATGTGAACGACATTGATGGGAAGCCACTGCAGTCGGAGACTACTCCTCCCCTCTATCGTACCATGCTGAAGGCGGCTTTGCAGGATTCGAAGAAGGGATGGTCCGATGAGTGGGACCTATGCCAGGGCGGCAACTTTACTGATGACTGGGCCTGGGCCTACTTGGTAGGCGCCTCATGCGAGGAGTTCGGGGCCGAGCTGAGGAGAGTGGGGTTGTATGAGGCGGCATGGGCCTCCCAATTCCACATTTACCAACCAAAGAAACTGATGCCGGAGCTGTTGAGTAGCTGGTCATCTAGGACCAACACCTTTCACCTGCATCATGGGGAGGTGGGCATCAGCCTGTGGGATGTCCACCAGATTTCTGGGGTCCCGATATTGGGGGCCATGTACGAAGAATTTCTCCCTGTCGTCAGCGCGTGGGGAGATGCGGAGAAAATGCCGCGACTGGCATCGGCGCTGATGGCACTTGTCCCTGGAGAGGACAAGGAGGCAGTGAGGGACGTCCACTTCAGGAGGTGGTTCAAATGCTTCCTGAATTTCCCAGAGAATCGAGAGTTCCCTCCGAGGCCTCGAACTTGTCCAAGGGCAGCCCAACGGGGAAAGGGGCACTCGTATTGGCGGCTGGATCCTTCCGGTGAGAGATACAAGCATGGGGGTACGGCCCAGCTCGTTTATCATGGCATCGATGTTGGCCATGGTGCAGCGGATCAATCTGGGGATTCCGATGCTCACCAAACTGTACAGAATGTTGCGGCATATTAGCGAGGGCAAGAAGCCACCAAGGATATGCGAGCCCTTCCACCTCCTGTATGGGTGGATCGCAGCACATATCAGGGGGATTTACGAGTATCCAAACCCCATTTTTCCGCTGAGATCGAACTTCCGCCCCTCCATCCTGAACGCGGTCGGGAGCTTCCCGTTAAAACTGGCCGTTCCAATGGTGCTGAATAGGGTGTGGAGGGCGGATGAGTTTAACTTCCACCCCTTCCCATTGCCGACGGTGATGCTTACTGATGACGGACGGGGAACGGAAGAGCATCGGGCTTACCTCCTGGCCTTCCGAGGTGGATTTTTGGTGGCACGAATAGATCGTGAGCCGCTCTGTGAACTGTACACCCCGCATCGGTTTGCGAGGAAATTCCGGTGCCTCCAGTGGCTGACCCTGCAGGTCTACTGGGAGGTGCATCACGAGGAGCACCCATGTGTGATGAGGCAGTTGTGGCTCATGTTCACACGGGAAGATGGAAAGATGCGGATTGCATTGCCTCCATCCACCGCCGCTTTCGGATTGGTGAAGGAGTACGCCATCAGTTGGGAGGCTGCTTACCCAGGGGAGATGCTGAAGCAGCCAACGATCCGGGTTGGTGACGGGGGGCCTCCTCTATCTCGAGGTCGGGGTCGGAGGGTAGCTTGGGCCGCTCGCGGTAGCGGGGCTGCCATGGCAGCGAGACCCGCACCGGCCGAGGGTATGGCAGCAGCGGTTGATCCGGTGATTCCGGAAGAGAAGGGTCATCCGGAGGGGCGGCCACCGAGGGGATTTCGCAGGATATCCACTCAGGCTCCGGGGAAGCGCCTGCATCACATTAACATGGCAGAGGATGCCGTCTTCCCGGAAGCTTGGGACATTTGGGATGTCAACCGGCAATTCCTCAGCCCATCCGAGATATGGGCCCACATGAATCGCCTCGGGATGGAATTGTCGGGCATAGGCCCAGTTCGGGCTGGATTCATGGCGTCTCCGGCGGAGGCAGAACAGTACCTGGAAGAGCTGGAGGATTACGTCCACTCTAGTGGTGTCCCTCGCCCAATGACGGACCGGGTGAGGGTACTATTGAATCAGACGGTCCCCCCATAGTTATCGGCTGCCGATCTGAGGGAGCGCTTCCCCTTGCCGGAGGAATCAGAGGACTTCTCTCAGGAGGATGAGGCTGGAGGAGGGAGCCCGCTGGAGGAGGGCAAGCTCGGAGACCGAGGCTCAGAATCCGACGATTTCACGGAGGCACTCGAGGTGGCATTCCGAACTTCTCTCCTTACGATCTGTTCTTGGATCCCTATGGACTTCTCACTAATGTTTGAGCCATGCAGGAAGAACTTGTTCGCAGGCCTCGTTCTCTCTCCTTGGCGGGTGATGATGCGGGACCTTCAGAACCCGTGCCTATGGCTGTGTCCAGTTCTGCGTCTGGTGGGACCAGGGCGCCCGAGGTGGCTCCTCCGGAATCTCCAGACTTTCCAACAGTATATGGGGGGCCTCGTCTCGGGGTCCCGTCAGTACCGGCTCAGGAGCAGTGCTCGGAGGTTGATCTCTGTAAGTCTCCTCCACTGGTCTCCTCGTTTTTCACATGTAGACCATGCCAACTAACATTTGTCCCTCTCTGTCGTACAGTTATTCGACTAGCGTGGGCCGCTACGCAAGGCTGGTCGGGATGTATGGTGGAGTTCCTCCTAGGGGCATGCCAGTGATGGTGGCAATAGTCCCTCCATCTCCTCAAGATGCGACGCACATCGTCACTGGCGGGACCACCAGCAGGGCCGTACCCGAAGTTATTGAGGTGGACTCCGAGGAAGAGGATCAACCGGTCGGTCCCAGTTCTGTCGCGCCTGCTTCGGCGCCAGGTGTCGCACTGGATTCAACACCGGATGTTGATCCTGCCGAGGATTTCCTGCGGGCGTATCCCGCGTACGAGCCTACCAATCACGCAGACTGGGACGAAACGGCCTCCGACGAGGAAGACAGCAGCATAGTCCGCCGTCGGTCGTGGAAGCTGATCGCGCGCTTTATCAAGGACACTCCCCAAGCACAATGGCTGGCCGAAATGGATAGGATTTGCTCGCGGTTGCGCGAACTGTGCGATGGGGGATTGGATGACCAATGTCCTTAAGCACTCATCTGAGATCTTATGGCTGAGAAGATCTGGGAGCATGATCGCGGGCTCAGCGTGGGTTGGCAGTGGAGGAAAGCGACCAGCATCAAGAAGCTCCAGGAGGCTGAAGGCGAGGTTCAATAGATGCAGACCCGAGAAGATGAGCTTTCAGCCTCTCTTGATGCACAAACTGAGCTGGTCTCACAGTTGAAGGCCCAGCTAGCGGAGGTAGAATAGCATATGAGGCAGACCTCTGGAGAGATGGCTGTCGTTCAAGATGGCGTGGAGAGGGCCAAAGCCAGGACTGACGAACTGCGCCCCGCCGCTGCGGAGGAGGAGCGGGAGCTAGTTCAGCGGCAGCAAGCCTTGGATGCCGCAAGTCAATGGGTGGCGGAGCTGCAACGCTCTTTTGACGGGGTCAACCCGTCCATGGGGGAAGTTAACCCCAGAGTATTGTAACAAACCCATAAACCTTTTATTGGTACTTTCATTCTTCAAAAATGTTTTCTTTGTTTTGAATGCCATAGCGCGCACGATTTCCACTGTTGAACTGCCTTGTTACATCCCTACAATGTTTGCGGGACGTTCGGCGACAATTCCCCAGGCCCACGTGGGTCGATCCCGATGTCCAGGATTCGGATTACCAGTCTGGATTCCTGAGAGATGGGAAAGGCTTGATGGGAGAAGGAACTTTCAGGATAGCCGAATTATCGTTTCTTCAACGTGCTCTTATGCACGAACGGGGCAACGCCAGGGGCACTGAAATCGGTCCAAACAGATGAAAATGGGAAGTGTGAATCACGATACCCAAGATTCGGAACACTGTGGGGATGGCATGACAATAAGGGACAACCGTTAACCTTGGAGGAGAAGCGGTACCCTTACTACGTTAGCCTTAAATGGGGACAACAAATGAGCATCGACCGTTGACCGTATTCGCAACGCGGGATTTTATCAATTTGTCGTCGATCAATCTTTCGGAACGTTGGCCCAGGACAGTAGGCGGACCATAGGTCAAACATCCATACTGTTAGGGGGTCCTTCCAGGTATGACCCGTCTGCCGGAACGTTGGCCTAGGACGGTAGGTGAGCCGATGCGGCATGAGACCAGGCCGTTAGGGGGTCCCGTGAGACATGAAAGGGGACGAGGGTCCGAATAAGGGGCACGCAAAGCGTGAAATATGGAGTGATGGTCTGTCCGAACAGAATCCAACACTTAGGTAGTTACACCACCGTGGTGGGAGTACGCCAGATAGTCGCATCGGTTTGATCATGGATCATTCCTTCTTTGGGACAGGGTCTCTCTGGCAAGGGGATCTGTCACTTCCCTGTGGGATCTTGGGGCATCCTGAAGTTGTTCAGGGTAGAACCGCAGTTTAATGTCATGCGTTGAGGACACATAGACTCCTGTAGTTTAACGACATACGATAGGACGTGGAATAAGAGGGAAGGAAGCGTGTGGCGCGGTAGATATAAAACCGATGCGAATGAGGACTTGGAGTCCAAATCACACCATGTACCCCCGGAAGAAACTCTTCAGGTCGAGGGACCAAGAGTGAGTATTGGGCTGGGCCCGAAGCAGAGTGGTCGGGCATTCCTACGTACCCCATGAGGATGGGAATCAATCCATACGTAGTTCTGGAAGTGCAGTTTAATGTCATGCGGGACGAGGAGCAGCCTAACCGTGTTGGTACACATCCTTCCAAAACTACTAAGCCCACGTGAGTCATGCTCGGTGTGGGAAACAAGTAGTAGTGGTGGGAATTTCCCTACACAGAGAGGGGTAGGTTAGGGAAAAGGGACGCTCGGTGAACACCGACCCAATGACACTAACACGATCATTTAGCGCACCTATATGCGCGAAGAGAAAGATCCGAGTATGATGGAATTCCACTTGAACATGAGGAAGTGGAAATGTGTGAATCATGGTGCTCGAGATTCAGATCATGATGATGGTGGCGTGACGATGGAGGATAACTATGGACCATGTTCGCAACACGGCATCCTGTCGCGTTAGCCTAGAATGGGGACAGACAAATGAGGGTCGATCGTTGACCATGTTCGAAACACGGGACCATGTCACAAATGTTGTCAAATATCCGTAGGGACGTTGGCCCGAAACGATTGAAGGGCCCTTGGGTCCAGCATTCATGGAGAGCCCTTAAGCCAAGTATCCATGTCGTCCGAGGGTCCTTTTGGATGTGGAAGAGGATGAGGATCCAAATAGCGAGCTCACGAAGCTTGGTCATCGGGCGAGGGGAATGTCCCTGTGAAAATCCCACACTCCGGGCTCTTTGTCAAAACACATCTGAATACGGCAACGAAACGTATTAGAGAGAGGGAGCATATTCCTTTCCCTTGGGGGGATCTTAGTTTAGGGTCGTAGAATTCGGACCATGGGTGAGAGGAAACATAAGAGGCACATGGTGGAGTAACTCAAACACATGGCGTGAATGGGAATAGGAGGTGTGTACGGCGCGGCGAACAACTCGACGTGAATGAGGGCACAACCCCATATCACATCGCGCAACCTCCTCGGGAGAGGTTTTTGGTCAAGGGACCGAAAGGGAAAGTTAGGATGGGCCCGCGGGGAAGTGCCCGGGCGCTCCTACGTATCTCATAAGGATGAGAATCAAGCCATACGTAGTTCTGAATGGACCTTTGACCATAAATGGGTAAAGGGAGCAGGGTACGCATGGCGTCAAGACCCGACGTGAAGGAGGACCTAAGACCTACTTACCATGAATTCTCTGGGGAAATTCTCGAGTCGAGGGACCGAACACAAAGGTTAGGCTGGGCCCGCGGGGAAGTGCACGAGCGCTCCTACGTATCTCATAAGGATGATAATCAAGCCATACGTAGTTCTGGAAGGTGACATGGTAGGATACCAGTGTCAGGGGAAAAGGGGAGTGCGGGCGTGGACCTTGCACTAAAAGAAGAGGAATTTGATGTATCTTGTTTGTTCTTTAAGGTTGAATGGTTTTTTTTGTGAAGCGACAGGCCTAGAATAGTAGGCCGTGATGTCGCCACAAGGATCAAGCTGCGATGGGCGTTGACAAATGGCATGGCACGTGGCCAATACCCAACGTGATGTCCTCTACAACGAGGTTACCACAATGCAGTACCGTTTTTCTTCGTGCGGCCAGGATGATAATGTCACAGTTTAGGGTCGTATGATAGGACCAAGCATGCATTTTATCGTCATGCAGTGCAGACGCAGCAGAGACGATGCTAGGCGGGAAATGTGCGCAGTGTTATAAAACACAATTGACGGAGACATGATCCCACATCAAATTGTACGCCATTCGGAGAGGGAAACCTTAGGCCGAGGGGCCTTTATAGAGGTAAGAGGTGAAACCGGGGGAGAGACTGGCTCTCTAAATGGGCTGTACCCGAAGACAGGGTGTCCGAGCGGTCCTACGTATCCCATGAGGATGGGAATCAAGTTGAACGTAGTCCCGAATGGATCTTAGTTTATGGTCTTAGATCTCGGACTATGGGAGCCCCGAAGGATTCCAGATTGCAGCTTTGTCCCCCTGACATGCAAAGGTGCACTGAGGGATAGCGCCAAGAGTGTCGAGATTCCATCTGGACATGATGGGGTGAAAAATGATGTGAATCATGCAACCAACATTCAAGGACTGAAGGGGCTGGCGTGACGACAGAGGATTACTGCTGACCAAGTTCACAACACAGCATCCTGTCGCGTTAGCCTGATATGAGGACAAACAAATGAGCATCGACCGCTGATCATATTCGCAACGTGGGATTTTATCGATTTTTTGTCCAAAACCCTCGGGGGCGTTGGCCCGTAACCGTAGGAGAGCCCTTGGGCGTAGTATCCAGGCCGTTCTTGGGGGTCCCTCTGGGTGTGAAAGGTGATGGAAGCCCGAATGGAGGGGAACACGAAGCTTGACAAGTGGAAGGAACTTGATCAAGTTGAATCTGACACTCTTGGTCCCAAACCAGAGTACTCTTAATACATGGGTGAACCACTGCAAGGAGTCAAGGGACTCAACCTTGAGGCTGATCGAGAGATGGAAGATTCCCAGGGGAAGGGGGCACGGTTCCCAAAACCTTGTATCATACCTACACATCCCCCTCCTGGAGAGGGATAGACCAAGTGGCCCAGGTGACCGGGAGATCAGGAGATCACTAGGAGGTGGGGCTGGACCCGAATCTTAGACATTCATGTGGTCCTACGTATCCCATGAAGATGGGAATCAAGCTACACGTAGTTCTGAAGGATGCCTTTTAATGTCATGCAGGACAAGGAATAGGAGGACTAACTCTCAGAACGGGGTGTGCGTGGTGCAGCTATTGCAAACCCGACGTGAATGAGGACGTGGTCCTACACTACGCCACGCGGTCCCGTGGTCGAGGTCCTGAAGGCAGGACCAGAGAGGTGAACTTGCTGAACTCAAGATGGACCCAAAGACAAGGGGTCTTGAGCGTGGTTCCAGATGAGAATCTTAGTTTATGGTCTTAGAGCTCAGACCGTGGATGGTGACAACTCCCGAGTAAGCATAGATGTTAACCCAATACCTAAGACCACGTGAGATAAACTCGGTGTGGGAAACAAGGGGGGAAGACCCTTATCGCAATACTTGGGGAGTCTATCAAAGGGGAGTCGGCGGAGAGTTTTGAAGGACACCTTTGATGCAGCTTGTTCTCCCAACGCGCAGACGTGCACGGAGGAAAAGTACCAAGAGTTCTGAGATTCTACTTGGACATGATGAAGTGGTGAAGGGTGTGAATCGTGTACCCGGCATTTGGGCTTAATGGGTTGGCGTGGCGATAGAGGAAAACTGTTAACCATGGTGGAAACGCAGCGTCCATATCGCGTTAGCCTGAGGTGGGAACAACAAACGAGCATCGACCGCTGACCATATTCGCAACGCGGGATTTTATTGATTTGTTGTCCGTAACCCTCGGGGGCGTTGGCCCGTAACGGTAGGAGAGCCCTTGGGCGTAGTATCCAGGACGTTATTGGGGGTCCCTCTGGGTGTGAGAGATGATGAAAGCCCTGATGCAGGGATACGCAAAGCCTGGAAAGCGGGTGCGGACGTATCCGAGTAAAGCTTGGCATTCCAGGTAATAAACCAGAGTACTCTTAAGCACATTGGTGAACCGCTGAAAAGGGATTGACGAAACAACTCAGTAGGGGGAGGTACATGGCGTGGTCATTACGGGACCGTCGTGAATGAGGACATAATCCCACACCACACCATATAATCCTCTCATGGAGGAAGGATAGGCCAAGGGGCCAGGATGGGATGAGGATTCCCGAGATATGGGGCTGGACCCGAATCTTGGACATTCAGGTGGTCCTACGTATCCCATGTGGATGGGAATCAAGCCACACGTAGTTATCTCTATGTGGTTTAACGTCATACTGGACGAGAGGGGGAGCAATATACCCCTAAAAAAGGGAGGTGTGTGGTATGGCGAAGAAGCCGAGGTGAATGAGGACGTAGTCCCACACCACACCGTACACTCCTATAAGAGAGGACCTGGGTCGTGGCTCGGAAAGGACAAGGGTCCTGATGGTTAGGCATTGGTCAGGAAGGCCTGACCTACTTATAGTTTAACGTCTTTCATGAGGACGAGGGTCGGGGACCCGAGAAGGCCAAGGGGCCTGAGGCTGGGCCTCGTAAAGGGAGGGCGTACGGCATGGTACATGATCCCAACGTGAATGAGGACGTAGTTCCACATCACACCGTACACCCTGGGTAAGAGGGGACCTGGGTCGTGGCCCGGAAAGGCCAAGGGGCCTAAGGTCAGGCATCAGTCAGGAAGGCCTAACTGGTTTTCAGTTTAACGTCTTACATGGGGACGAGGGTCGGGGACCCGAGAAGGCCAAGGGGCCTGAGGCTGGGCCTCGTAAAGGGAGGGCGTACGGCATGGTACATGATCCCGACGTGAATGAGGACATAGTCCCACATTACACCGTACACCCTGGGTAAGAGGGGACCTGGGCCATGGCCCGGAAAGGCCAAGGGGCCTAAGGTCAGGCATCAGTCAGGAAGGCCTGACTGGTTTGCAGTTTAACGTCTTACATGAGGACGAGGGTCGGGGACCCGAGAAGGCCAAGGGGCCTGAGGCTGGGCCCCATAAAGGGAGGGCGTACTGCATGTTACATGATCCCGACGTGAATGAGGACATAGTCCCACATCACACCATACACCCTGATGAGGAATCGGGGCTGTGGGCCTGATCGCTAGCACCACCTGGGGGAAGTTTGTCACCTCGGGATGGGGCAAAATGAATCACTACACTCAATGTCTGGGACATCTCGGGGTGGACCCGAAGATCCAGGACACTGTTGACCATGTTCTAAACACATCATTCCTATGGTGACCCGTATGGGAGCAACAAATGAGCATCGACCGCTGAACAAATTCGCAACGCGGGACTTGTATCAGCTTGTTGCTTGAAAACCCTCGGGGGCGTTGGCCCGTATCGGTAGGAGAGCCCTTGGGCATCGTATCCTGGCCGTCCTTGGGGGTCCCTCTGGGTGTGAAAAATGATGGAATCCCAGTCAAGGGGTGGGTGAAGCATAGTTGTATCCATCCACGAAAGGGGAAAACACCTCCAGGGGGAATGTGCAGCCGGGTCAAGGCTTGCTCGATGTGGATCGGGGCAAAAGTGTGCACCCTGCCATGTCTTGACCCGAGGGGAAGATTTTGGCTTTTGGGCTGGGTCAACGGACGAAATGTCCGGGCGTTCCTACGTATCTCATAAGGATTATAATCAAGCCATATGTAGTTCTTGATGGCCATGCAGTTTAGCGTCATGCGGTGAGGAAGTGGAAGGAATAGAAGAACGGGAGCGGGCACATGGTGCGACCCTTACAATCCTTGTGCGAGCAGGGTTGCATAAGCGGGGCCAAGAAATCCTACTCCCTGCTACACAAAGATCCTCCAAGAAAACTATTCCTAGGGGGAATAGTGGAAAGGAAAAGCTTGGGGCTGGGCTCACGACGAGGCGTCTGAGCGTTCCTACGTATCTCATAAGGATGAGAATCAAGCCATACGTAGTTCTAGAAATGCAGTTTAACGTCATGTGGGACGATAATAAGCATCTCATTTGGGGATATGTACGGTACGACGAGTAATCCGACGTGAATGAGGATGTAGTCCTGCACCATACCGTACAATCCCGCAATATCATAGATCAGGGAGAACCGGGGGGCCTGAGGCTGGGCCGCGGTTAGGGAGACCTGACCAGCTTGCTGTTTAACGTCTCGCGGTGAAGAAGGGGCCGGAGGCCCGAGGAGGCCAAGGGGCCTGAGGCTGAGCCTCGGTCAAGAAGGCCTGACCGGCTTGCAGTTTAACGTCTTGCAGGACGAAGATGCAGTTTATGGTCGTGCAGGACTTTACAGTTTAGAGGCATGTTGGACCATAACGTGAAGTTTAAGGTCATGCGGGACCATTTCACAGTTTATCATCTTGCAGGACGAATATGCAGTTTAAGGTCGTGAGGGACCATTTTGCAGTTTAGGGTCATGCAGGACCCTTTTTCCCTAGGCAAAGTATCGCTTGACGGGGGCCGGGGGCCCGAGGAGGCCAAGGGGCCTGAGGCTGAGCCTCGGTCAGGAAGGTCTGACTGTCTTGTAGTTTAAAGTCTTGCAGTAAGGACGGGGATGCAGTTTAGGGTCGTGCGGGACCATCTCACAGTTTAGGGTCGTGCTGGACCTTTTTTCCCTAGGCAAAGTATCGTTTGAGAAATTTGGAATTGGTGGGAGGGGTTATACGCTCCCCATCCGTGATCACCAAGGAGTATGCTCCATTGGGGTAAACCTTATGGATGATATAAGGCCCTTCCCATTTGGGTTCTAACTTGGGCGGTTTCCTACCGGGAATCATTGGCGCTCGAAGGGCCAGTACCAGGTCGCCCTGTAGAAAAGAGCGAAGACGAACCTTCTTGTCAAAGGCTCTCGCTATCTTTTCCTGATGCCTTTCCAGATTGTGTAGGGAATGAAGCCGGTTCTCGTCCAGTGCTTCTAATTCAGCCATACGGATCTCGGCTACCTCATCTGATGTCTGGTGGTCATAAACTGCAGTGCGTAATGACGGCAGCTGGATCTCAATGGGTAGGACGGCCTCAGCTCCATACACCAGGGAATATGGGGTCACCTGGGTAGAGTTGCGAGTCGTCATCCGGTAATCCCAGAGGGCGTTGGGGAGCTTGTCCGGCCAACTTTTCTTGTTTTGACCAACCATATTCTGCAGAATGTTAGAGAGGGTCTTGTTGAACGCCTCGATCTGTCCATTCGCCTGCGCGTGGTAGCGGGAGGTATGGTTAGACCGGATGTCGTACTTAGCGTAAAATTTCTTCAATTCAGCTGCTCGGAAGTTGGTGTCGTTATCGGTGAGGACGGCGTGAGGTACCCCAAACCGGTGGATAATGTTGGAGCTCACAAAGTCAACGATGGAACGGGCCTTGACCTCTTTGAGCGGAATTGCCTCTGCCCACTTGGAGAATAAATCTGTAGCAGTCAGGATGAACCTACACTGGCGGGCTTTTGTCGGTGGATACGGTCCTACTATATCAAGTCCCCATACCGCAAATGGCCAAGAGTACTTGGTGGGGTGGAGGGGCTCTGGCAGCCGATGCAAGAAGTTGGTGTGTACTTGGCACGCGTGGCATCTCTTGGTATATCCAATACAATCATGGATCATAGAGGGCCAAAAGTACCCCAACCTCCGGATTTGATGGGACAGTTTCGGCCCAGCTTGATGGGCGCCACAGGAACCGGCGTGAACCACTTGCATAACTTGAGGTATCTCCCCTCCTTGGAGGCAACGGAGAAGGACACCATCGAAACTCTGCTTATAAATGATTTGTTCAAGACTGGGGCCGCTCTGGAGGGTAAATTGCAGCGCGCGGCATCGGATTCGCTTGCGTTCGGCCCAATCGTCCGGGAGCTGACCATTTTGGAGATACTCGACAAAAGGTGCTCTCCAGTCGGGGGTGGTTTCAACCACTGCGTCTGACGAACCCGGGACTCCCGATATGGAGGGTCCGGCGGTGAGATGGCTTACCCGCAGGCCATCATGGTCCTCTTGGGTGATGGGGGCAATGAATCTCCGGTGGGCCACATGTATGACCAAATCATCTTGCTCGGGTTCTGCGAGCGACGTGGCTAAGCCATCCAGGGCGTCTGCTTGGCCGTTCTGCGACCGTGGGACATGGGTAACCTCTGGTCGAGGGGAGAACTGGGCCATTAGGCGAAGGGTGTACTCCAGCAACGGTGCGAGCTCCGGCTTCCCGACGACGTAGTCTCCATTAACCTGTTTGATTACCAGCTCGGAATCTCCCTTCACATGTAGATGGGGCACATGGATCTCAAGGGCCAGCTCGAGGCCGGTGATGAGAGCTTGGTACTCTGCCTCGTTGTTCGTACAGCCTTCTGACAACAGGAACGAGTATGGCAGGACGGCTTTCGCTGGGGTAATGAAGACAATACCCAGGCCCACTCTGTTGAGCTTGGGATCGTTGAGCCTCCTACCGGTGGGGCTCCGGGAGGTGCCGTCGAAATGCATTTTCCAACACGGGGCAGCATGATCGACTGAGAGGATCGTCTCATCCGGGAAATCCAGGTCTAGGGATTGATCCGCGGAGGTTGGATGGGCAGCTAAAAAGTCTTCCAATGCCTGTCCCTTAATGGGCTTCTGAGGTACAAATCTGATATCAAACTGCTGGAGAATCACCTCCCACCGTGCTAGTCGGCCAGTTAGCATGGGACGGTTCAGGATGTACTTCAGTGGGTCTACCCGGGAGACCAATTGCACCTCGTGGTGCTGCAGGTAATGTCGCAACTTCTGCACGGCGAAGACGAGTGCAAGGCAGCTCTTTTCGATAGGGGAGTATCTGACCTCCGTATCGAGAAGCATGCGGCTGAGATAGTAGAGATTGTTCTCAATACCCTCATTATTCTTCTGGGTGAGCAGCGCACTGAGGGATCTCTCCAGGGCAGTCACATAAAGGACCAGCGGCTTTCTGGAGACGGGTGGCATCAAGACCGGAGGTTGGAGCAGATACTGCTTGATTTCCTCGAAGGCGGTCCGACACTCCTCATCCCATTCATAGGTGGCGCCCTTCTTCATGAGCCGGGAAAAGGGCTTACACTTTCCGGCCAGATTCGTGATGAATCGGCGTATATAGGCTAAGTGGCCTTGAAGGCCTCGAAGCTCCTGAATGTTGCTCGGGGGAGGCATTTGGCTGATGGCCTTGATCTTCTCCGGGTCGATCTCGATACCTCGGTATCTGACAACAAAGCCCAGAAACTTCCCGGAGGTGACCCCGAAAGCACACTTCAGCGGGTTCATCTTCAGGTGACGGGAACGGAGGAAACCGAACACTTTCTCAAGGTCTTTGAGATGGTCCTGGCACTGGCATGATTTGACTACGAGGTCATCCACGTAGCATTCCACCAATGTCCCGAGAATTGGTTTGAATATGCGATGCATGGTCGTCTGATAAGTGGCACCTGCATTTTTCAAACCGAATGGCATTACCTGGTAGCAAAAGGTACCTTGGGGAGCCCTGAAGGCAGTTGACTCCTCGTCTTCGGGGGCCATCCAGATCTGGTTATACTCGGAATACCCATCCATGAAAGAGAGGGCTTGGAACCCGGTCGTGGCGTCAATCAACAGCTCCGTCACCGGGAGTGGGAAGTCATCCTTTGGGCAGTGGTGATTAAGATCGGGGAAGTCAATGCAGACTCTGATCTGCCCATTCTTCTTCCTGACTGGCACAATGTTGGAAATCCATTTGGGGTACTGGACCTCCTTGACAAAGTTGGCTTTGATTAGCTTGTCAACTTCGGCCTCAACCATATCACCATGAGAAGGGTGCATCTTCCTGGGAGGCTGCTTAAACCCACGATGTTTTGCCGGGAGGCCCAAACGGTGAACGGCTACCTGGGGATCTAGCCCTGGCATCTCATTGTAACTCCAAGCAAACACATCACGGTGCTGTTTGAGGAAGTCTACATACTGATGCCATTCCTCGAGGGACATGGCTGCGCTGATCAATGTGGGTTTCGGATCTTCCTCGCTACCAAGGTTCACCTGTACCAGTTCATCAACCGTGGTAGAGACGCCTTCTTCAAAGGCTGGGGGAGCATCCTCCATGTCTTCCTCCCCACCCGTGGGGGGACTTCCCGTGATGGGGGGGACTTCTGGGCTATCAAAATCCAAGGGGCAGCTGGTGCCGGCTTGGGCAGCAGCGGTCATCACATCGGGAGACTCGCTTGCCATTGAGACCATAGCAATGAAGGCAGTCGACCCTATCCCATCTGTCCTTCGGCCTAAAGGGCCACGTTTGATGATATCAAAGCAGTGGTGACGTGTCAGCCTGAGTCGGTTAATTCCAGCCCGGTGGAAGAGACACGTATGGCGCACCGCTGTTGTCATAATCTTGACGTCCCGGTACCGTACAGGGGTAGGGGGTTCCGGGATGACTTGAGCCTGGTTTATGTAAGAGTACGAGGTGATTTCCCGTCGTCACTTGGACACGGGAACATGCCTTCCTTGCGTACCCGAAACAACAAAATATTGTCCCATGTCGGGGGTCGTGGCCTCCAACCGGTGGATCGGGAGGATGTAGGCGTCATCCATGCTTGCCCAGGGATCACTTGTGACCGGGGCGGGTTCATTCTCGCTTACCAGGATTTGCTTGTCCTTACTTTTGTAATAACCCGCATCCAGATAGTGGGCCTCACAAGAAGCGAAAGGGGACGTGCCTCCTTGGAGCACACCTACTCCACCATTGAGCGAGTACTTGAGGCACTGGTGATACGACGAAGGGACCACTGCATGCAGATGGAGCCATGGCCTACCCATCAATGCGTTGTAGGCGGTGTCCTGAGAGACAACCATGAACTCGGTGCTGGCAATTAAGCCACCGAACTGAGTCTTCAGGCGGATCATTCCGACTGGGGTTTGCTCTGTCTTGTCGTACCCCTGGATCCTGAGGTCAGAGGGAGTTAAATCACCTTCGGACAGACCCAGCTTTCGCAGCGTCCGGGTCGGAATTAGATTGATTCTGGAACCTGTGTCAATGAGGCAACGGTGGACTTCCACACCATTGAAGTGGCCAGTGATGTACAGCAGGCGAATGTGCCCCTGTATAGGAGGGTCCTCATCTTCACCGGAGAACGAGATAACCACCTGACATTCTGCGTTTTCAATCGTCTCGGTATGGAAGGCTTCTGCAGCTGCTACCTCCGTCTCGAACTGAAGGGGGCTCCTTAGGGCCTCGGAAAGTGCCTCACGCATTTTAGATGACAGGCGAAGGGCCTAAAGGATGGAGAGCCTCGCCGGAATGCCGGTCAGGTGCTTCAGAACATCGTACTTTCATGCCAAACGTGAGCCTCTGCTTACAGGAGGTCATTCGGCATTTGGAGGCACAGCGGGTCCGGCCGGCTGAACCGGCGATTGACTAGTACTGGGTACATCTCGCTTCCTACTAGTAGAAGCCTGAAGGATAGTCACCGGACTGGGATCGGACAGCGGAGGTTGGCCTGTAGTCAGGCAGGACTGACTCTGATACGAACGAGGCAGCTCCCCCCGATCCAGTAGCACGAACGGTAGTGGAGGTAGAGTCGAGGGCGTTAGATGGGGTTGCACGTGCTGAGATCTACGCTAGGCCTGCTGCCTGGTCTCAGTAGCATGCACGGCTTGGCTGAAAGTGCCTGCTGATGTACCTCGCTGACCGGTGCGGTTGCAATTCCGCTGACGCTGACGTCGGTTGGAAACGTTGGGGAGGTCTGCCTGGCGTTCCCCATCGTTGGGGGTCATATAGGGCTTTACCAGCTCCACGGTGTTAACCAAAGCGTACCCCTGGCTGTCGCTCGAGGAGTCATCCACCGCTGGGCGGATTCTGGGAGGAATCCCCATTTCAGGGGGCATAAAGTCGCAGAGAGTGCGGGATGACGACGGCACTGGCGGTGCGTGTTGCTTCTTCTTGCGTCGTCGTTGCTTTCCCTTTTGGGCAGAGGTCGACTGTGAAGACGATGCGGAGGCACCAGCTACTTCTTCTGAAGGTTCCGACTGCTTCAGGTGCACCCGGATGATTCCATGGGCACGAATGACGGTTTTTCGAGCCATCCAGTCGTCGTATTTCCGGGACCCGCGGCTAGGGACCTGCTGCCACTCACCTTCACTGTCGCTGCCGATCTCTGATCCTGCAAAGACACCTGCCACTTGCGCTGGTGCTGGGCCCAACTTAACTATGTTGTTGTTGACCTGGTCTTGAAGCCATTCTTTAAACACATAGCATTTCTTGAGGGTGTGCCCCAGGATCCGATGATAAGGGCAGTAGTAGGGGTGATCGGTGAGATGCGCCTTTGCCAGCCTTCTGAACTCAGGCAGACACACAATCCCTTGCTCTGGAGCACTTCGGAAGTAGCCAGGGACCTGATTTTCATTGAACGAATAGGTCTGGTACCTTGTTTCCGGATAGGGGGCCCTGGGGGCATGGCCCTGACGAGGGGCCGGAGGGGCCTGCCAAGGAGGCGGCGCCTGATTGTCTCGCCTAGGTGGTGGTGGCGCGTTGCGCGGGGGAACCTGTCAGTTCTAAGGCGGTCGCTGCTGGGCAGGAGCCTGTGCTTGAGGTGGTGGACCTCTGCGGGGTTGCGGGGGTGGTGCCGCTGGTAGCAACTCTAGCTGCCTTGGGGCTTCTATTTGAGCCATCGCGGCGGGTTCAGCCCTGGCGGTCCTCCTGGCTGGGATCATAGGGGGCAAAAAACGTGCCTGACTAGCCTGTTGCAGGGCTTCCTCGAGGCGCTGAGCCTTATTTGAGAAATCTATGAACCCTCCAGGGTAGTTCTGGGTGATCAGGAAGGGTACCAGCTCTGTCTTGACATTCCCCACACACATCGTCAGTAGTTTCTCCTGAGTCAGTGGCATATCGAGGGAATACATGAGTCCCTTCCACCGGGCGATGAAATCTGCAACCCGCTCATCAGGCCTTTGCTTGCACTTGAAGAGGTCTGCAATGCTGGTCTTTTACGTGGTGGAGCTGAACTGGTATAAGAACTTCCGGCGAAGATCCTCCCAACCGGTCACCGATCTGACAGGGAGCTAGTTGTACCAGACGAATGTCGGACCTTCCAATGTCTGTACGAAACATCGGAGCTTGGCGGCTTCTTGCTGATCCGGGGTCCCCAGCATGGGGCCACACCTGGAATAAAAATGAGCCAAGTGCTGCGGCGGGTCCCCTGTCCTATTAAAAGGTGAGAAAGTGGGGTTCCCAAAACCCGGAGGTGTGGGAATATCATCCACCCACGCGGGATAAGGCTTGCCATCCGGTGGGACCGCCACCTGCCGCGTTTCCAACGCTTCAAGGTGGGCTGTGAGCGCTGCGATAAGATCCTCCGGGTGGGGGTCCCTGTCTTGACGGGGATCCCTAACCACAAGTGCATTGCCAGGTTCTTCAACATGGTAGACAGCTTCGGCCGCTCATGGGTCAACTGGCTGGACGACCTGCGGGGCAACTGGGGGAACCCGGATTGGATTCTTCAGATTGCCCCGTCGCTCGGGGGGATTTGGCGAGACGTATCGCGCCCTCTTGCCATACGTTCCGGCTTCTTCCCTATCTGCGGCAGTAGCATGATCAGGGTTGCCCGGAGGCATCTCACCGGGGGGAATTGTTCCTGCCCCTGCTGCCCCGGCCTGGGATTACCATAGTCGGGTCGCCGCTCTGCGGCGTGCTCAGCCAAGAGTTCGTCAACCAGCTTTTTCTGCTCAGCAAGCAGCTGGCGTAACGTGGCCTTCTCGGGATCTTCGTCCGTTTTCTGCATAGAGGCGGACGGGTCAGAGTGATTGACTGTTCCGACGTGCTCCTTACCCTTGCCAGTGTTTCGACCGAGTACCAGCGACTCGGTGGGTACGGGGAGACCTAGCGGGTTCCTCTGCTGACGGGTAACTCTCCCTGATGGGTCGAGCAGTGGCGGTACACCCTCGGGTGGTAAGTCTCCATCAAGGAATTCAAGCTCATCTTCATTATCCACGACGTCGGCCATGTGGACTGCGGCCCCTCTTGAGGGCATGTCCTCGATGTCGCATAGCGAATCGGGCTGCCGTCAGATAGGGTTGAAGAGGAGAGCGGCATAATGTCCCCAACCACGGACTTTCACATGGGGGGTGGCTTCCCTGACGATTCTGCGGAGTGCTTTAAGACTCTGAACGCATTTTCGTTGAAGGGCGCTCTGGTGGCCTGGCGACTCAGGGTGCTGGACCACAAGAAGTGCGGCCGCATCGATCAGGCGGCACTGCTTGCCGATTTCTTCGAAGTGCTCTCGACTTTTGGGGTACACCACCCATTCGTAATGAAGGCGGAAATGTGTCACCCATAGGGTTCGACAAAAGCACCCCACGTCTTCAGGGGTAAGAGACTCTGGTATGTGGAAATTCAGTGCCGCCGTCGGCCAGAACTTATCCGGGAAGTAATCCGCTGCAAGGATACTCCAGAATCTCCTGGGCTCGGACTCAGGGTCTGGCCCTATGTTGCCCCACTCGTCAACCGGGGGCGGCTGAGGGACCGGGAGTGGTACCGAGGCGGACCTCTGAGATAGTAATCTCGGCAGTGGAGAATACGGCAAACGAGCTGACTGGCCGCCGAATTCCGGGCCATCCTCCGAAGAGTGAGGTGACCTGGCCACGATGTCACGATACGACGGGCTGATAACCACAGCTTCCGGAACAGGAGCCGCGGCTACCGGAGACAGGTCGTGTCTTCTCTCTACCGTCGTTGGCCCCCAAAATAACTCTCCGTGATCTCTGGTAGAGGTAGAGGGCTCTTCTGGTGACAGAGGCGGTGATTGCGCAGTCGAGACCTGCGGAATTCCCAAGATTTCTTCCTCTTGGATGTACCTGCGGAGGGAGATGGGAATCTGGTGGACCTCAAATTCCGGGAGAATGAGGTTAACGCATCTGGTTTCTTCCCCAGTCCTTGATACGGAGGAGCGAGGAGAAGGTTCCATCGCTGAATCACATTCCGCTTCCGAGTCGGAGAAGCGGGAAAGTTTGATCTCCACCTGGGCCTTCCCAGGGTTCTTCTTGTTGCGGCGAAGACCCGCTCTCCTACCCCGGGGTGGCTCTTCAGGACAGGGTTGACCCCTATCAGGAAGCCTCGGGGCGGTGCTGGTGCCGTGGCGGAGAGGGCCCCCACTCGAGATAGCCGGGGTGCGAGGGGCACCAGGGAAAATGTCAAAGGGTACATGGGGAGGACCTCCATGAACAGTACCCATGTGGGTGGGGCCTATGTTGGAACTGGCAGGAGCATGGGGAGGACCTCCATGGTCGATGCGAGTGGAGCGAGGCCGACCTTCACTCCTCGAGTTGCTGGGGCGAGGAGGACCTTCGCCGGTTGCAGAGAGGACGTAGGGAGGGCCCCCACGTTGGAGAAGGACCGGATGGACGGTGCCTTCAGGTTGGCGGTTGGGGGCAGGAGAATAGACTCCATACCCTGTACAGCGGGCGCGGGAAATACTTCCGCGCTGAGCGTCACTGCCGTGGGGCAGGTCTTCCTGCGGGATGGGGGTAGCACGAGGCATGCCTCAATGACGATCCTCGGAGCATGGAAGGCCCACGCCCTGTGGAGTAGTGGTACGGGGAGGACCTCCGTACGGGGTGACATTACCGCGGGTTAGCTCGCGGCGATCACCACTTGGGCCTGCAACCCGGAGAGTCAACCCAGCCTACCCGTGGGGCGGTTGGGGTCTCGATCCTGGTTGGGTGAAGGAGTGCCCCTGTTCAGTATATGCAGGGGCTTCACGATGCACGTCAGCGGTGGCTCGGGCCACTGTAGCTGTCGACGTTGACGTGCCTAGGCGAGCGTCCTCAGCTCGGGCCCGGCGCTGACGTCGGGTCAGGCGGGCTGGTGCAGGTGGTGCAGGAACGTAGCCTGCCTGCTCTTCCTATGGGGCCAGACGGCGGCGCTGACGTGGCCGGGTGGGAGCTCTCTCCTGGAGCCCTCGGGTCGGGACCCTGAGCGGGTTGAGCCGGACGGCACCCGCCTCTTCAGCGTAAGGCGAGGAGTCGTCAAGGCGTTCCGGAGACAAGCTCCCGAAACGGTTGAATGTTGGGGTGGGGAGCAGGGGCTCCCTGCGCGGCCTATTAGGGCGGCGTTGACGGCGGGGCCTGGAGGCCTCCAGGTCCAGGCGGGCCATATCCCGGGTTGGGATGACCCCTTCTTCCTCGTACCTGCGCATGAGTTTGTTGATCACCCTTCGCTGGATGACCTCTGATGGGGAAAGGGGACGTGGGCGTCCCGTATTCCGCGATGTGGCGGCCGTCATGGCAGTAGTGGTGTTATGTGGGGTGGCTGTGGCGGTGTTTCCCCTGCCCCTGCGTGGGCGGGGATCGGACGGTGATCGTGTCTCTGTAACAGCAACCTGGTTCCTGAGAACGAAGGGATCAACTCATCAGTACTGAGAGGAAAAGGATTGACAGCCAGTGCCCCAGCGTCCTTTCATTCTCCACGTCTGTAAGAAGGATCCACGCCAACACGCTGCAGAATGGAGTGCCCCACGTTCTACTGCCCCGACTTCCGGTGAGTTTCACGACAGGCCCGCTATTTGCTTAGCGGGACCAGGCATCGGATATCTGGATCCGGTGACACGTCAATCTACTGGTGTCTCGAACGCTACTAATCTCCATATTGAGGAGAAGAAATTCACGTCGGGTTCACCATTTCTGTTTCCGACTCTTTCGCCGGGGCGCGCGCCCGTCTGTCCTTGGGGGAGGACGCGCGGCGCTTTTGTTGCCCCGCATTCCTGCTTTCCAAAGGCGAGCGGCATTTGCTACTTATTCAGGGACGTCTGCTCCTTGATCGAAACGGGATGATGGGATGTCGGTTCTTCCTCCTGTGGATTCCTCCTCAGAACTCGTCACCTAGTCCAGGTCTCCCTCATAGATTTAATACGTAGTTCGTGAAACTCTTCCCAGTGCCATGTTTCCATGGACGCCGGTTAATTACATTGCTTCTGTCGGGACATTCCAAGGGGTCCAGTCAGGGCAGCAACCTTCAGTCAGGGGAGTAGTCACGTTGAGGAATCAGTAGCGTGTCTGGATGCTGGGGTACCTAGCATGTCTTTCTGTTATCCTTGGCCACAAGGCTTCTCGAGGGAGTGGAAGCCCGAGGCATCCCACATCGAGCGCGGGGAATTATATGTCATAGACACATATCTGAGGTTTTCCTCAGCTTCCCGTGTTTAAAACAGGGTATGCCGCAAGTTTAACGTCCAGCGGAGACGGACCAACCCAACCAGAGCATTAGCTAGGATAGATCGGATTGAGGGATCCTCCTTGAAGGGATATCGATACTGGGGCCAGCCCATGGGCGGCTGTGAAGAAGAGCGTACCGACATGGTCTCACCGGGATAAGACGGTCCGGGCGAGAATCGGGACGGGTAGTAGGTTGATGAATGGAGTGGAGGGAGAGTGAAATGGGACCATCGCAGGGGGTGACAGTGAAGTTGGGCTTGAGCCTTGACGAGGCTTCCTACGTATCCCTGTGGTAGGGAATCAAAGTCCGCGTAGTTCGGGATGACGCCGATAAACCGACGTGAAGGTGGACCTTGGCCTGATGAGCATCGTCAGCGTACCGACGTGAAAGTAGACCCGTGGGTCCACTAGTGGTGGGCTTGAACCTTGGGAAGGTTTCTAACGTACCATGCCTTGACATGGATCAAAGTCCTCCTAGTTCGGGGGATTGATGGAACACAGTTTTACGTCATGCGGGACGGGGGTGAACCAACGTGAATAAGGTTGGAATGACCAGATGGTGGCTTTGAACCTCTTGGAGGATTCCTACGTACCATGCCTTGACATGGATCAAAGACCTCGTAGTTCGGGTTAGTCACAACGGCTTGCCGTCGGACTGGAATTGCAGTTTAACGTCGTGCTGGACATAGGTAGAACATGACGTGAATTGGATGATGGGTGGGCTTGAACCTCATGGAGGCTTCCTACGTACCACGCCTTGACATGGATCAAAGACCTCGTAGTTCATATGGGGCTTTGTCGATGAACCGATGTGAAAGTGGACCGTGGTCCAATGGGTGGTGGGCTTGAACCTTGGGAAGGCTTCCTACGTACCATCACTTTACATGGATCAAAGACCTTGTAGTTCAGGTTAGTCACAACGGCTTGCCGTCGGACTAGAATTGGGTGTACAGTTTAATTCCATGCGGGACAAAAGGAGGCATGCAGTTTAACGTCATGCTGGATGAGGGCGAAACTCGACGTGAATGAATGAACGAGAAATTTGGATTGAACCTCATAGAGGCTTCCTATGTACCATGCCTTGACATGGATCAAAGTCCTCATAGTTCAAATGGGATGAGTCGCAGTGGGTTGCCACTGGACTGGAATGCAGTTTAATATCGTGCTGGACGAGGGTGAGACCCGACGTGAAATGACGGGTGGGGTTGAACCTCATAGAGGCTTCCTACGTACCATGCCTTGACATGGATCAAAGTCCTCGTAGTTCGCTAAAATGGGTCGCAACGGCTTACCACTGGACCATAATACAGTTTAACGTCGTGCTGGACGGGGGTGAGACTCGACGTGAAATGACGGGTGGTCTTGAACCTCATAGAGGCTTCCTACGTACCACGCCTTGACATGGATCAAAGTCCTCGTAGTTCACTATGGGTGGGGGGTCAGGGTAGATGCTCGCTCTAAGCCCACGTGAGTCATGATCGGTGTGAGAAACAAGAGGTTTCAAGGACCTAACGATCACGTCGCGAAGGATGCGTCCGTGAGAAGCGAAAAGGGGCTTACGCGTTAGGCGGCCCACGGTGTTGGGACTTACTCTAGGATGGAGGCCCATGGCGCGACAAATGGCGGGAAAGATGGAACTTGGTACAATGATGGGAGGTGCCTCGTTCCCTATCATGCCCTCCACTGACCTTGGTAGTGGGGAAGTATGGAGATGCAGAGGTGCAGCCATCCGTTGGGGAACTAGGGTCCCCCTTCTCCTACGAACATACGCCACTCTGACAAGGAGGATCTCATTCCATGTGAGGAAGAGTTCCATTCCCGTGGAGACGAGTGGTGTAAAAAATGTTCGACCTGGGGG
Source organism: Viscum album (assembly GCA_963277665.1). Taxonomy (NCBI): domain Eukaryota; kingdom Viridiplantae; phylum Streptophyta; class Magnoliopsida; order Santalales; family Viscaceae; genus Viscum; species Viscum album. The sequence goes on along the minus strand of OY728145.1, from coordinate 1,592,449,710 downwards.
GACCCTTTGTGAGGGAGACGAGGTCGGATCACAGTTTAACGTCATGTGTTGAGGACGTGGTGCTTGGCAGTTTGACGTCCTGTAGCTCGGACGAGGTGGGTTCACTCCACACCCCTATGACTTACATAACCGGTACCCTCTGGTCCTTGGGGAAGGGAAGGTACCAGTAGGGCCATGGTTAAGGGGGGTCGTGGAACGAACCATCGAGGGGTCCACGTTAGCGTGGCTATGCGAAGAAGCAATAGCCGTTAGCGTGCCTATGCGAAGAAGCATTAGGCGAAGAAACGCTACGGGTGGTATTGTCCATGGGACTTTGAAATCACATCGTGCAAACCTGGAGGGTCGCACAGGAAGAGGAATCGCTAAGAAAAGAAGTGTGCTTCTCGAAGTGGAGATCCTTGGCCTTAGCATGGGGCATAGGTGTGAGTGGAAGGTGCTTCGCGAAGTGGAACAGTGTTCGCGGAGCACTACCTCGCGAAGAAGGGGTGCCTCGCGAAGCAGGGTCCTGCGAAGCAGTGTGCTTCGCGATGTTTAGCGATCCTGCCTTAGCATGGGGATCACTAGCATGGGTTGGGTGTTTTGCGAAGCATAAACGCTCTACGGCTGCCCGGGTTCCCTTGGGAATCCCCTTCCTTCACGAACGCCCTTGAGCTTCGCGAAGGGCATCCCTCTCGGAAGAGGGGCTCAAAACGAGACAATGCAGAGGAGTCTCGCGAAGTAGAAGTACCTCGCGGAGCTCGTGATTCCCGGGGCAAAGCGTGCTTCACGATTCGGGAGAGGAGAAGCCGAAAGGTCGGATTGTCCATCCTCTTGGACTCAGGGGAGTCCAGTTTTTATAGGGAGGGGGCGCCGTGAAGCAGGGCTCGCGCGCCGCCTCCGGTGCTTCGTGGCGCGCTCGCGAATGTCAACATCGTCCGCAGAGAATTAACGCCTCTGGAGCTTCGCGGCGGCTCGCGAACGTCAAATGCGTTCGCGGAGCATTACCGCCTCAGGAGCTTCACGGCGGCTCGCGAATGTCAAATGCGTTCGCGGAGCATTACCGCCTCAGGAGCTTCGCGAGACCGCGATGGTCGGGGCGCTTCACGTGGGTGCTTCGCGGCGGTGCTTCGCGGCTGTACTTCGCGAGGCAGCGTGCCAGCCTTCTTTTTCGTTCCTTTCTTTCGGACCATATTTTTGGCACCAACAGTAATGCAGTGTTTTTGGGTTTTACCTCTATGTACATATATACCAGAGCCATATCCACTTATAGAATCCAGAAAGGAATACATTTTTATATAAACCACTTACTTTATACTATACCAAAATTTAGGTATGTATTATTATGTTTAGTCTTGTCCCATTAGAATTTTGCTATAATTTTATAATTCTAATCCCAAAAATAATTAAACATTATTTGATACCAAATATGACAACCCCTATATTTATTACACATTAATTCATGATTCATTACAAAATATTGAGCATATTAAAACCCATAATATCAATGATTCCATTATATTTAGGTAATTAGGAACATTATATAACAACTTAAAATAGGGTTACATCTCCATTATTTAAAACTTCCTTAACATGCTCATGATATTCAATCATACTTAAAATTGCATGGGATAACCTGGGGAAATACATAAGAAAAGGGTGAGTTATAAATCCCAGTAATGGAATAAACATGGAATAACATGAAGAATGTATTAAATTTTAGACAATATTAAATTTAAATGGACACAAAAAGGTGATAATCATAGACATGAACAAATATACATGATATATAATGATAAATTAAAGTCAATATGGTAAAATGTGGCAACAACTTTAAACATGACATCATAAACATGGATCAAGGATCACCTCCAAGACATCATATCATGGTGTAAAAAGTACCATGATAGATTAATTTAAATCCCCAATCCCTTTCATGATGTCTCATGAGAATAAATCATTACCCATTGTATTAGAGTTCTTTATAATATCGGGTGCACCCATCACATTTGTATCTTGTACATTCATAAGTGTGATTCATAGAACATTCAACAAAGGATCATATTCACCATATTTAATTAAAAAACCAGGTAGTGTGGAATATATATAGATATATATATATATATATTTAATTCACCAATCAAATGAGTATAGATATGTCTAGGTGAATACCCTTGAGTGGAAATAGTGATGGTATTCACAAAAAAAGGTTTGTCATGGAAAAATCGAAGTGAAATTTCAACAACATAATGGAATTACTTAAAGATTAATAAAATATTTTAATGATAGCTAAATGGGTATATCATAATTTTTAAATAAAATTTACTATAATAGGGATGTGTAAAATAATATCCTAGCATTAGTAATTGAAAATAAAAGGCATAACAGAAAGAAAATGATTGAATAAAGTGGATAAGGAAAGGATCCCCTACCTTGAGATTGTGATTGCAAAAATATTAGGAGGAGGGAACCTTTTGAGGACTCTAGATAGGGGATGGAAGATTAAGGTAATTCTAAAAGGTTTTATAGTGAATATTAGTGGGATCTTGGGTGGGTTAATATATGAAAATAGAGGGAAATTCTTTATTATTTCCCAAAATTAGGTTTTGGACTGTATATAATAAAGTAATTAAAATCACAAACATTAGGATGGTTTTTCCCATGGTTTTAAACAAAGGAGAGTTTTTTTAATTATTTTATAAGTTCAAGGGAAGAAATTACTAAAATATTACCCTTGTTGATGTGTAAGTGAATCATACTCTAAGAGAAATGATTTTAAAACCATAAAATATAATATAGGTTTTATAGGAATCATAAAGGATTTATAAAATTAATAAAATAATATAAAAATAAAAATTTTAATAGGGAAATGTATATTTGTTCATGGATACCCTTTATTGCATTTATTACATCATATTTGGTTCATTATGATGACATGACACATATCGTATATTTATAGCATATTTAATTCTATCTCAAAAATTCGACTCTCTCGGAAAATTATGAAAAATTAACCATTGGATAATTTCAACATTAATATTCAAAAAATTAATATTTATTTTATCCAAATAATTTTATAAATATTTTAATTTTCAATTTTAAAATAATAATTTCCATTTTTTGTGAAATTCTAGGTTTTTTGACAATAATAGTATTTGAATAGTTATAAAAATTATTTTTGAATTTATAAAATTATATTATCAATTATACATAATAAATATTATTTAATAATAATATTTTATTAAAATATCATTTATTTGAGAAATTAATTTATTTATCAAAAGGATTGTCTTAATTGAAATTACATATTACCCATAAAATATAATTTCTGTTTTATCAAATCAAAATAAAAATTATTTATAATATAGGAACAATAAGAAGTAAATATAATTATCTACAATATAAATATTCATATTATTTGGGTCTTGAAAAATTTCAATTTATTACACCAGAAAATGCTATAAGGGTATGGTGCATGACAGTGATACTTTCATGGGGTGGTTCAGCATACATGGTTTGGGTCGTGATCTCATTGATCTTGAACTTCTCTCATAAATAGTTTTTATTAGGCTTTATTTATTGGATATAACCTCGGGATTAGTCAAGGGAAAACCTAGTGATACTATCTCACTTGATATTTTAGATAAATGGGATTCATAGGGTACAATTATACAGGTTTAGTGGATCTATTCCTTTTTCTGTGTCAATTGGATTTATCAAAACCCTGTATTTTTAAAAATTATATGATCATTTTAAAATGGGTATATTATCAATGGTTATGATGATTAATGGTGTTTTAAATCTAATAGGATATAATAAAAATAAATAAGTGCATTTTTTTCTATAACAATAATAGATAATTGGGAATTTCATTGAACCATAAAGTGAATTTTATTTATAAAATTTTGGGTCATTACAATATTCCCCCCTTCAGAAATTTCACCCTTGAAATTTTCATTTCACACACTAAAAAAGATTAGGGTAACCTTATTTCATCACATCCTTCATTTCCCACATTGCCTCTTCTAACTTGTGGTTTCTCTATTTCACTTTGACCAGGCTCATTGTCTTATTTCATAGAACTTTGTCTCTACAATCTAAGATCTTCACTCGCTACTCCTCATATGAAATATCATTCTCCAATAGTACCACCTCAAGATTGAGTACATTTGAGGGGTTTTGTATGTACTTACTCAATATGGATACATAGAACACATCAAATAATTGAGATAGGTTATGTGGGAATTCTAGTCGATAGGTCACTCCTCTGATTCGATCAAGGATCTCATTGGGACTTATGTATCTTGGACTAAGCATTCCCCTTTTCACAAATCTTATGAATTTATTAAATGGAGATATATGGAGGAATAAATTAACTCCAACCTCAAACTCTAGGTCTCATCGATGATTTTTATCATAGTTATTTTATTGACTCTAATCATCCCTGATGTGTTGCTGAATGGTCTTGACCTTTTCCACCATTTTCTCGACCATTTCAGAACCTAATAGTTTTTGTTCCCCAAATTCATCCCCTCATATAGGTGTTCTTCACCTATTCCCATAAAAACCTTTATTGTTGTAATTTGGATTCTGGAGTGGAAACTATTATTGTATTAGAAATAATCCAGAGGAATATTATAAACCCATACTCCAATGAATTTAATTGAGCATGCTCTCAAAATTTTCTTGAGTGTAAATATAGTCCACTTAGATTGGCTATCAGTTTTAGGTTGATAAGTCGTGATTAAGTTCAACTTAGTATTTAGATCATGTTGGATACTCTTTAATAACTTAGAGGTAAATCTTGGATCTCTATTAGATATAATCTATAGTGTTGTTCCATGAATCCTCACCACTTCTCTAATGTATATCCTTATAGTTTGATCGAGTGAGAATCCCTATATAATTTCAATGAACTAAGGAGTCTTCCTAAGATGTTCCCCCACAACCCATATAGCATTATTTTCTATTAATTTATTTGGAAGACCAATGAAAAATTCCATGGTGATGTCTTCCCATTTCCATGTAGGTATGAGTAATGGTTGCATCATCCCCTTATATTTTTTCCTTTAAACCTTCACTTTCTCACATACAAGGAGTATTGATGTATATTTCATGATTTCCTTATTTATATTATCTCATCAATAGTGCTTCTAAATATCTTGATACATCCTTTTTCTTCTTTGATAGATGGATAAGGTCAAACTATGTGTTTTATCCAATAGTGCCTTCTTTAACTTAGCATTTGATGGTATTAATAGTCTTTACACAACTATTACAACTCCTTATTCATGAATTTTGAACTCTAATTATTTACCTTTTCTTATAGATTCCACCTTCTTTTAAATTCCCACATCATTTATTTGAGTATCCTTTATCTTATCTAGAAGTTATTGTTGAGAAATAATTTTTCAAATGATTGATGATGTTCCTTTATTTACTATTACCACATCCATCCTTTTCAAGTCTAAGAGGACCAGATCCTTCTTAATTCATATCAATGATAAAATTTTTGGTTCCTTTCTATTTATAGAGTCTACAACTTTATTTACTTTCCCATAATGGTAATGGATTTTACATTCCTAGACCTTAATCATCTCTAACCAACTTCATTGGTTCATATTTATCTCTTTTTGTGTGAATATATACTTTAGGCTCTTATGATTCATATATATTTCACACCTCTCCCAAAAGAGATAATTCGATCAGATTTTTAATGTGAATATCACTATATCCAACTCTAGATCATGTTTTGGGTAGTTTTTTTCATGAACTTTCAATTTCCTTGAATCATAGTCTATCACTTTCTCATTATGTATTAACACACATCGGAAGCCTTTCTTTGAAGCATCATTGTATACAACAAAAAGTTACCCACTTTTGGGTAGTGTAAGTATAGAGGAAGTTATAAACCTATTTCATAACTAATTTAAGCTCTCTTCACATTCATGATTCCAAAAAAACATTACTCCCTTCTAATTTATCTTGGATAGATTGTCTGATAGTCGTGATAAAATTCTAAAAAATCAACAATAATACCTTGATAACCCAATTAAACTGCCAATTTATATCATAGATATTGTCCTTGACCATCATTTAATTACTTATATCTTTTAATGGTCTATAAATATCCCATTAATTGTGAAAATATGTCCTAATAATGAGACTTCCTTTAATCAGAACACACATTTTTTGTACTTTACATATATATTCTCCTTTTGTAAGGTCTTTAGAACATTTAACAAATACTCCTCATGCTCCTCTTGGATTTTAGAGTATATTTTAATATCATCTATAAACACTACCACATATTTTTCAAGTTAATCTCTAAAGACTCTATTCATCAAGTACATGAAGATTTTTGGAGCATTATTGAGTCTAAAATGTGTTACTATGAACTCATAGTGACCGTACCTTGTACGGGAAGTAGTCTTGGGGTTATCCTCCTTCTTCACTCTTACTTGATAATACCCCGATTGAAAATCCACCATGTAGAAGTATTGGGATCCACATAGATAATCTAATAATTCATCAATCCATGTTAGAGGATACTTGTTCTTTTTCGTGATCTTTTTAAGCTCATGATAATCAATATAAAGGCACATTGACCCATCCTTCTTCTTGATGAATAAGACTGGTGCACCCCATGGTGAATCACTTGGGTGTATGAACCCTTTAAGAATATTCTCATGTAGTCTTTCTTTATCTCATCATGTTCCACAACATCCATTCTATAATGATTCTTGGATAGTGGTAGCACCCTTGGTATAAGATCAATTAAGAATTCTGAAGTTCCCATTTCAGTGTGAATCACTGAGAGGGGGAGGGGGTGAATCAGTGATTCCTTTAAATCTTTTTACTAATTGATTCTTTTTAGTTAAATCTCTATAGTTGGTTAAATCCTCAATTCACTCTTCTTATGTCTCTCAGCCTTACCTCGAATGATGTTGTAAATATAAAGGCACTAAACACAAGGATTTACAATGTTCATTTCAAATACCTACTCCTTGATATGTTGGTTATTCACCCCAACACATATTCTCCACTATAATTTAGTTAGTAATTACAATGGTTGGTGCATAGTCCCACTATATATCTATTGAGACCCACAAGAGGTTCTTTATACTACTTCCCATAGTGTTACCAGAGTCCCACTAGCTTGCTTCAGAGTCCCACTGAAGACTTATTCTCCTCCCTGAATCTCATAGGGTTCTTCTAGCTCTCGAGTCACATGAGCAGCTTCCTTCTTTAAGTTCTTCTTTGATTCATTGTAGATGATATTCTAATCTTCCCACATAGACTTTCTAAATCACACTTGCCTTTATATCTCTTCAAGAATCTTCAACAGCCTTTGGTAAGGTCTTGTTGTCCTTGCTCAATATTTCTGATCACTTGAGTTGATCAGTTCTAAGTCTTAACAATACTCAAGAAATTCCTTCTTCTGATGAATACATGGCCTCACTTAGATGTGTGTCAATGGTGCACAAAACTTCTTCAATAATATAATATAAAATAATGATCTTTCTCAATATCAGCACTATATTTCTTCTTGGATTCTAAATCACTGAAAACTTAGATAGAGGAGCTTCTTTAATTCAGTCTAGCTTTTGTATCAGTTATCAATCACTTCATGCATGGATTGAATGGGATCCAATACTTCTTGTATTTGGATATCTCAATTTCTTCTTCTTAGTGAAACTACTATATGCAGTAAAACTTCTCCTTGTTTTCTTGGAAAGAATCACATACACTTATGTGATTATTCAAAAACTGAGGATTAGCTCACTTTGCATCATTTTAATTGATTATGCTTCACGCATGAGTTGCATGGAATTTCTTCTTCTTGTTTACACACATGCACTAACAATCTTGATTCTTCTTTTTAACTTTATTCACGTGTGCATGTACATTCATGTATGCATGCACAATCTCCTTCTTTTCTCTTGTCTCAAAACCCCAATGGGTATAACACTTTGAGAACACACACAATATTTTCTCTTTCTCCTTTTCTCTTTCTCTTCTTTTGAGTCTTATCATACACACACTTTTTCTTTTTAATTAGGGTTCAAAGGGTGAGTTTTCTTTTTATTCCTTCTTCCTTATTCACATGTTCACACACACTTTGTTCTTATGTTTTCATGCACATGAACTCTACCATTCATGCACCCTCCTTCTTCTTTAATTAAATCACACACACAACCCAAATGGGTGTGACCCACCCTTTGGCTTGTTCGGGTATCTCAAATCATGCATATGCATTCATGAGCATCATGCATGCATTATCCTTCTTCTATTTGTGAACAAGACCAAATGGATGTGTGTGGGTTATTCTTCCTCTCTAAGGGAAGTGTATGTATACAATGTCCTTTTCTTGTTCTCACGTAAAGGGTGTGCTTTGGTTACCTTCACAAACCAGGATGGTTCGCGGTCCTTCTCTTTGCGAACCACAAATGGTGTGCGACTTCTTTCACAAACCAAGGGGTTCTCTCCTCTCCTCCACGCAAGGGATGCGCGGGACTCCTTCACGCAAGAGATGCGTGGAAATATCTTCTTCACGTAGAAATGGGCTAAGAGGGATTCTCCTTCGGGAACCAAGAAGTTATTTGTAGTTATTTCTTCATGGACTAGAGGGTTGCTCCGCGGTGGCTCTGTTTCTTTAGAGAAACGAGAGATCTCTTCAATGTGAATGGCAGCTGCTTGTTTTGGCTCGAGGTCCTCCTTTTATAGGCATAGGGTGAATGTTTAAATCTGCGTGAGATTCTGTGGTATTTAAATCTTTTAATACCCATGATATTTGATTTGAGTATTTCAAATGTGGATATGAGATACACTACATATCTCAGTTTCTTTTTGTTCAACCCAAATTCCTCATTTCACATGACAATCCTCATGTGCATGCATTTTTGAATGCATGAAAATATTCTCTTTGTACATCTAACTTCTAGTGCACCCTTGAAAACATTGTTTGCCTTGGGCTCCTTTGAATTTCATTATTTCGATGCATGCATGCAACTTTTAATGCATGCATATGTTCAGTTTTTCTAGACAAGATTGTAATGAGCTCAAACGGTGGCCTAACTGATGTGATCAATGTTCTAGATCATCACTGGTTCGCGGGTGGAGATCGGGTGTCCAGAGGTTGAAGACAACCTCGGTGGAGAGATCAGATGGCCATGATTTAAACACCACGTGGCACATATAGATGTGCAGTGGAGATTAGATCTTGAGATGTGGGATGCGTCATGAGGCCGAGATCTCAAGTGAGATCAGATGAGTGGACAGGATTTCCTCTGCATTTTTTAAACTCGTCCCACATCGAAACGGAGACACAGGCGCGACTCATTTATAAAACAATCTTCCCCAACCATAGCTCACAATTCTCTTCCTCCCTCCATGGTACCTCCCTGTACTTTGTTCACCCTACAGGAATGCTCTTAGCACCCACTCTGCTCCTTGGGCGTGCACCTAGTGCCCACGTTGCACAGGTTCATCACTGTGCGGCACCTACGGGCTTATACACGGCCTCTGCACACCTACCTCATGCGAGGTTGTCCTTGAGGGCTTCCCTTGAGCGTGATTGACCCTCGGGTTATGCAAGTGCTTTAGGTGAGGTCCTCGGCTGACCTCCATGGTTGGACCCTTATTTTTATGTAAGGCTAAATATATGCTTGGTTAAAAACCAATTTTCCATTCAAGAACATGTCATGGATTCATGGCCACCTTCTTTATTCAAACCCCATGCATGGACAATACACGTATTAGATTACACACTAATCCCTTACTCAGTTCTTCTTCATCTTCAAACATCAACCTTATTTTCTTTTTGAAATAAAAAATCTAAGATATTCAGTGTTCCTTTAATCAAATAATGGATGATGCATAGATCATGTCTTTATTCCTCATGCATTAAAACATAATGCATGGTATTCAACACTTCATCCAATTAGTGATTATGAATGGATTTACTTAACTCCTTTCCTCATGCAATTGAGTGTTGCATGATCTTCTTCAAGTGTTGTAACAATGTATCACCTTGATACAATCCTTGGAAGTTCATACTAGTTCTCTAATCTTAAAATTTCTATCCTCTTATAGAATTGATCAAGTGCAGTATTCAATGATTTGAATCAATAACAATTCTCCAAGGCTTCACCAACTTCTTCATCAATACCCTTTCATTCACATATTGACTTCTCATTGACTACAAATGCAACTCTTATGCACTTTAATTCATATTAACAACAAATTCAACTATTATTCACTTCAATCCATATTGAAAACAAATGAAATTATTATGAAATTCAATATCCCCCTTTGTATTTTGTTTTCAATATCACTTAATGACACTTTGAATGGGTCAATATGTGTTCCAAACTTTTCTCCCCCTTATTGGTAACCAAATGCAAAGGTGTTAGTGTGGTATCTGCAAAAACATGTCCTCCTCCCTTTGAATAATATCTTTTGGAATGATTCTGAGAGAGGGATGATGTCACATTGTTCACATAGCAAAGAGCCTTTAGTAAATTAACTCTAAGTCTACTTGGGATAACCCATTTTAGAAAACAAGATATATATGACCAAGGTTTTCAATGTTGTCCATAAACGACCATACATGTGAAATCATACTCAGAATGTATCAAATCTTATTCCAGGGGTTTGAAAAAAAATCAGATTTATCAATGAAATGCTAAATACTGCACATACCAAACATATTAAAAGGTTCAAGTGCAAAGATAATGCCCCCCCTTTCATCCCATCTTTTCATCAATCAATAACTCACCCTTAATTGATATGATAAATACAATTAATACCAAAGGATGAAAGTGTGATTGGAATACCTCAGTTTTAGCTTCTTGAGATGATATGAATCCTTGATATCATCTCCTTCACATTCTCTCCCCCTCAAAGGTTGAAATCTCTCTGAATTACCTTGGTGGATAATATCATTGGACAATCTTGAAGATATGACTGTGGATAATATTCCATTGTGGATCACTTCAAGTAATTATCAAATCATGAATAATGAGTTCAACTTGTAGTTCTCCACTTTGCTCATTCTTCTGTAATTTTAAGAATGACCTTCATATTAAATTCCCTGCAATGTAAGCACACATGTATAACAAATTTATAAGGGAATAAGATGGAACACTTTTGAGCTTCTTAATAGAAACATTGGGGATGAAAATTTTCTCTCAACCCAAGAACTCATTTCCTTGCATCTCTAAAGTGTCTAGTACTCTTCATGCTGATGTCTCCTCTCCATTTGGAATTTTTATTTTTCATTTTCAGCATGGACTCTTTACTTCTATTCACCTTCAAATCATGTGGATTGTTTTTCTTCACTTATATCAGTAGTGAAGTAGGTTTTGGTGCATGTTGTTCAATTTTCTCCATTTGGCTTGGTAAAACAGTTAAACCTGTGTTTTCATGATGTCTAGCCTTCATACACCTTCCACACAGTAGTTGTGATACACATGAGTTATCATGTGTTGACAACCTCTCCTAAAATTAGAATTTTCCTTTATGTTGAATGACATGTTTCCCTTTTGCCTTTGCTTTAGCTAGTACTTAATCTTCTGCTCTTTGTAGTTATCTAAAAATTTTAGATTGATTACGCTAGATAATTAAACACTCCTTCTTACCATTTTCTAATTTGGAGCTTCCACATGGTTTCTTTATTGTCTTCAAGTTACCTTTCTTAGGAAAATTATTAACATTATCTTCAGGAATGTATTCTTTCAATCCCATTTTCTTGTGGATTTATTCTCCTTTTATTTTTAGCTTGCTTCCATTCAATTCCATGGGTTTTTTGCAGTGATCCATGGTATGACCTGTCTTTCCCCAGTAGAAACATCTTTTCTTGGTTATGATGACATTCTTGGAATCCATCTTGAACTTCTTCTTGGGAATAATTTATTTCACTGGTTTCTTGAATTCATTGTATTTTATATTCCCAATAAAATACTTTTCAAATCCTTTTGCTTACTCCTATATTTTTTGTGGTCTATGATTCTTATCAACATATATCTGAAGCATGTTAGGACTAAACTATCACTCATCATAACTGTGACCACTTTTGTTGCAATAATCACAGAAGTCTTCAAGATACTCAAATTTGTTATTGATAGACAAATTCTTCTTCATATTTGTTTTATATCTTTACTTTGTAGGATGCTTCATTTCTTCACATCTATTTTCCCTGAATGCAGGTCATCCACAATTTTTATATGATGACATATTATGCCAGTAATCTTTTCCCTGATTCTCAAACTTCCAACAACACCAACAGTAGCCAATAAATCTCCTCCTTTTTCTTGTAGTATCAGTCTGGTTAGATTCAATGCTTTTTTGTTTCTAGAATTATCTTTATTTATTTGGAACATCCTTTTGGGAGTTTATATTCTTAATTATTCCAGTATCCACCCTTGAAGTTTTGATGGATGTATTGAAATGTTTATCAATCCACATCTTCCCATATTTTTGCTTTGAACCTATACTTGCAAATGAAGTTGCATTAATAGAAATAGAAATAACTAGGTTATGGGATACCTTATTTTTGGAGGATGTTTCCATTGGATTAGGGGATGATTTGAAATTTCTCTTGGAATCATATTCCTCAATGCAAGCTTGAGTAGCAACATCCCTTATTTCATCTCTTTGGGAAGTTCCATCTTGGAGTGATTGTTGATTCTTCAATTTCACTTCTAGCTCTAAACACTTCATGTTGAGGGAGTTATTCTCATCCTCAACTGATCTCAGATTACTTTCCCAATTCTCCTTCATCATTGTTATTTTTTCTTCATTCAAATTTCTTAATTGTTGCAAAGAGATGTCAATCTCCTTTCACTTGTTGGATTTTTATTCTAGTTGAGAAGCTTTGACAACTATATAAACTTTGTGCAACTTTTCAAATGCATGAAATGATTCTACAAATACAATCTCAAAGAATTATTTCTCAAAAATACTTCCCTACAATTATTTAGAAACTTGATCATGTCTTTTATTACAAAGAAAAATTGTTTCTTCCTTTTCCTTCACTAGTTTGTGTGAGTGTTGGATATTCTAACCCTTTTAGCTAATTCTTCTTCCATGGCATTAGATTCTTCTTCCAACTGTAATTTTTCATTTTGAAGAGCACTAATGCATACAGCAATGTGTCTTTACACTTCTCTAGGGAATTTATTCAGATGATATTTGACTACAGTCTGAAGATCACTAATTGATCTATCATCATCATAGCTTGATCAGGCTTCATCAGAAGAATAATAAGTATTTTCGCATGATGTACCTTTCAGATTACCTTCTGTAGAAGGTTTCTCTCCATTAGTATTCAGCTTCGTCTTCATCTTCCTTTATTTTTTCTTCTTTATATTTTTCTGAGTATTGGTAGAAATATCCATTTGAGGTTTCTCATTCATCTCCTCAAATCTGCACTTCATGAAGACTCTGTTGGATCTTTTAGAGGTAACCTCACTCTGATACCAGTTGAAGTTCCCAAATCAGTGTAAATCACTGAGAGGGGGAGGGGGTAAATTAGTTATTCCTTTAAATATTTTTACCAATTGATTCTTTTCAATTAAACCAATAAGTCTGGTTAAAGCCTTGATCCAATCTTCTTGTGTCTTTCAACCTTACCTTGAATGATGTTGTAAATGTAAAGGCACTGAACACAAGGATTTACAAGGTTAGGTTCAAAGACCAACTCATTATTGTGTTGTTTATTCATCCCAACATAGATTCTCCACAATAATTTGGTTAGTAATTTCAATGGTTGATATAGAGTCCCAATGTATCTCTCCTGAGTCCCATAGGAAGTTCTTTATACTTCTTCCCACAGTGTTACCAAAGTCCCACTGGCCTGCTTTAGATTCCCATCGAAGACTTCTTCTCCTCCCTGAATCTCACAGGGTTCATCTAGCTCTCGAGTCACATGATAAGATTCCTTATTTAAGTTCTTATTTGATTCATTGTAGATTATATTCTGATCTTACCTCATAGTCTTGATGAATCACACTTTCTTGTGTATCTCTTCAAGAATCTCCAACAGCCTTTGGTAAGGTCTTGTTGGCCTTTCTCAATATTTCAGATCAATTGAGTTGATCAGTTCTCATTCTCAACAATGCTCAGGAAATTCATTCTTCTGATGAAGACCTAGACTCACTTAGATGTATGCCAATGGTGTACATAACTTCTTCAAGAATATAATATGAAAGAATGATCTTGCTCAATATCAGAACTGTCTTTCTTATTGGGTTCTCAATCACTAAAAACTTAGATAGAAGAGCTTCTTTAATTCAGTCTAGCTTTTGTCTCAATTCTCAATCACTTCATTCATGGATTTAATGGGATCCAATACTTCTTGTATTTGGATATCTCAATTTCTTCTTCTTAGTGAAACTACCGTATGCACTAAAACTTCTCCTTGATTTCTTGGAAATAATCACATACACTTTTTTGATTATTCAAACACATAGGATCAGATCACTTTGCATCTTATAAATTGATTATGCTTCCCACATGAGTTGCATGGCATTGCTTCTTCTTTTTTACACACATGCACTAACAATCTTTATTTTTCTTTTTAACTTTTTTCATGTGTGCATGTACATGAATGCATGCATGCACAATCTCTTTCTTTTCTCTTATGTGATAACCCCAATGGGTATAATACTTTGATCACACACAATCTCTTATCTTTATCCTTTTCTCTTTCTCTTCTTTTGAGTCTTATCACACACACACACGCTTTTTCATTTTAATTAGGGTTCAAAGGGTGTGTTTTCTTTTTATTCATTCCTCCTTCTTCACATGTGCACACACACTTTGTTCTCATGTTTGCATGCATGTAAAATCCACCATGCTTGAACCCTCCTTCTTCATTAAGTAAATAACACACACAACCCAAATGGGTGTGACCCACCCTTTGTCTTGTTCGGGTATCTCAAATCATGCATATAGTTTCATGAGCATCATGCATGAATTATCCTAATTCTCTTTGTGAAAAAACCTAAATGGATGTGTGTGGGTTATTCTTCCTCTCCAAGGGTAGTGTATGTATACACTATCATTGTTCTCACACAAAGGGTGTTCTTGGGTTCCCTTCATGAACTAGGATGGTTCGCAGTCCTTCTCTTTGTAAACCAAAAATAGTGAGCAGCTTCTTTCTCTAACCAATGGGTTCACTATTCTCCTCCACGCAATGGATACACAGGACTCCTTCGCACAAGAGATGCATGGAAATATCTTCTTCGCATAGCAATGGGCTATGCAGGGTTCTTCTTTGTGAACCAGGAAGTGCTTCTCAGTTCTTTCTTCGCGAACCAGAGGGTTGCTCTACTGTGACTCTGTTTCTTCAAAGAAATGAGATCTCTCTTCAATGTGAATGACATCAACTTATTTTTCTTGGGGTCCTCCTTTTATAGGCAGAGGATGCATTTTTAAATCCACGTGATATTCTGCGATATTTAAATCTTTGAATACCCATGATCTTCAGTTTGAGTATTTCAAACACAGTTATGAGATACACCACATATCTTGTTTTCTTTTTTTTTCAACATGAATCTCTCATTTTACATGACAATACTCATGTTCTTGAATTTTAGAACACATGAAAATCTTCTCTTTTTACATCAAACGGATAGTGCACCCTTGGTAAATTTGTTTTCCTCAGGCTCTTTCAAATTTCATTATTTCAATTCATGCATGCAACTTTTAAGGCATGCATGTGTTTGGTTTGTCCAGATGATCCAAACGAGCTTGAAAAAATCTCAAACGGTAGTCGGAGTGATGTGATCAGTATTCTGGATCATCACTGGTTTGCGGGTGGAGATTGGGTGTCCGGATTTTGAATACAACCTCAGTTGAGAGATCGGACGGCCACGATTTAAACACCACATGGTGTGGATATATGTGTGGGGGAGATTAGATCTCAAGATGCAGGATGCATCGTGCGGCCGAGATCTCACACGAGATCAGATGAGCGGCCAATATTTACTCCACATTTTTTAAACCTGTCCCACATTGAAACGGAGACACGAGAATGGATCATTTATAATACAAACCACCCCAACTATAGCTCAGAATTCTACTCCTCCCTCCACTGTACCACCCCGTACCGTTCTCATCCTGCTGGAATGCTCTTAGTGCCCACTCTGCTCCTCGGTCATGCACCTAGTGCCCACGCTGCAAGGGTTCATCACCATGTGGCACCTTCGGGATTATACATGGACTACGCACACCTACCTCATGTGAGGCTGGCCTTGAGGGATTCCCATGAGTGTGGATGACCCTCGGGTTCCGCAAGTGATTTAGGTGAGGTCCTTGGCTGACCTCCATGGTTGGCCCCTTATTTTTATGTAAGTCCAAATATATGATTGGTTAAAAACCATGTGTTCATTCAAGAATAATGCATCGATGCATGGCCACCTTCTTTATTCAAACCCCATGCATGGACAATACACTTAGTAGCTTCCACACTAAGCCCTTCCTCACTTCTTCTTCATCTTCAAACATCATCCTTCTTTTCTTTTTGAAATAACAAATCTAATATCTTCAATTTTCCTTTAATCAAATCATGGATAATGCATATATCATGTTTTTATTCCTCATGAATTAAAACATAATGCATGGTCTTCAACACTTCATCCACTTAGTGACTATGGATGAATTTACTTTACTCCTTTCCTCGTGAAATTGAGCATTGCATGATCTTCTTCAAGTGTTATAACAATGTATCACCTTGATACAAGTCTTGGAACTTTAGGCCAATTCTCCAGACATCATATTTGTATCCTCTTAGACAATTGATCAAGTGTAGTATTCAATGCTTTGAATCAACAACAATTCTCCAAGGCTTCACCAACTTCTTCATCAATACCCTTTCATTCACATATTTACTTCTCATTAACAAAAAATGAATCTCTTATGAACTTCAATCCATATTGACAAAAAATGAAACTCTTATGCACTTCAATCCATATTGACAACAAATTCAACTCTTATGCACTTCAAATTCAACCTTTTTTCTCAGAGGAATACTAGGAAATTATTTGGGAACACATCAGTGTATTCCCTAAAAATGGGAATGAATTAAAGGATGATACTTTTCCTTAGACTCAATCATTTGAGCTAGATTCGTTTTCCCATAGGGAAATAATATCCTTGCTTTAGATGTTGTTGCTAAAGAATATTCATCTTCCTCTTTTCACTTGTACAAAATTAGAGGATAATTCACATTACAGAGAGTGATTTTCTTCTCATGGAAATTTATATTGGATCTAAGTAAGGAAAGTGAATCCATACCCAAAATTTCCTCAAATTCAACTAAAGGGAGTATCACAAGGTTCGTTGGAAAGTTCAGTCCAAAAAAATTGATATGGGAGGAGTTATATACTTGGGATGTAGTAATTTACCCATTTGTTTTTTACTAAAAAATCCGCTTCCATGATTTATGTTGTTGTTTCAATAGTTCTAATAAACTTATGTGATATGAAGTAATGTGTATAACTATTGATGATAACCCTACCATTCACTTTTTGATTCTAGTTATAACCAATTACATCATCCAAAATAGAATCGGGGTAATAATTTTCATATAATTAAACATATAAAATGGAATCCAATAATATTAGAAGTGGTAATTTATAAACTAATTGTATTTCCTTAACTTATGAATTTCTTGGCTTTAACCTATGTTATCCATAATATATTTTATATCAAAGACAGTTTTAGGCATTTTTGTTTCATTAATAAGGGTTCATAAGGAGCTTGTGAATTTACCAATGCATATCCCCCATGAGTTTCAAACCAAGTGTGTAGTCAGGCATATTTTCGTGCACTAGTTCCCGATCAAGTCTAGAGCAATGCGTTGTTTTTGGGTTTTACCCCAAGGTACATCTATACGAGAGATTCATCCACTTATAGTATCCAAAAACAGGTATATTTTCTTGGTAACCACTTACTCTATATATTACCAAAATTTAGGTATGTATTATTATTTTTAGTCTTATCCCTATTGATTTTTCTATAATTTATAATCCTAATCCCAAAAATAACTAACATTGTTTGATACCAACTATGATAACCCCTATCTTTATTACAAATTAATTCATGATTCATTACAAAATATTGAACATATTAAAACCCATAAGATCGATGATTCTGGTGTCTTTGGGTAATTTGGAACATTATATAACCACTTAAAAGAGGGGTACATTACCATTATTAAAAACTTCCTTATAATTCTCATGATATTCGATCATAATTAATACTAAATGGGATAACCTGGGGACATACATAAGAAATGGGTGATTTATAAATCCTAGTAAGGGAATAAACATGGAATAACATGAAGAATGTATTAAATGTTAGACGATATGAAATTAAAATGGACACAAAAAGGGTTAGAATCATGGAAATGGAAAAATATACATGATATATCATGATAACCTAAATGTGATATGGTAAAATGTGTCAGTAAATTTAAACATGACATCATAAACGTGGATCAAGGATCACCTCCAAGACATCATAACATGGTGTAAAACTTCCCATGGTAGATTAAGTTCAATAACTAATACCTTTTATGATGTCTCATGATACTAAATCATTGCCCAATGGATTGTAGTGCTTTATAATATTGGCCACACCCATCACTTATGTATCATGTACATTCAAAAGTGTGCCACATATAACATTTAACATAGGATCATATTTCATAATATTTAATTCCCAAACCAAGGAGTGTGGAATATATATATATATATATATATATAATTCACCAATCAAAGGAGTATAGGTATGTCTAGGTGAATACCCTTGAGTGTAAATAGTGATGGTATTCCCAATAAAAAAGATTTGTCATGGAAAAATTGCAGTGACATTTCGTCAACATAATGGCAGTACTCAAAGATTCATAAAATGGTTTAACGATATTTAAATGAGTATATCATAATTTTGAAATCAAATTTACTATAATAGGGATGTGTAAAATCTTATCCCAGCATTAGGAATTATGAATAAAATTCGAAAAAATGAAGAAAATGAATGAATAAACTGGAGAATGAAAGGATCCCTTACCTTGAGAGGGTGATTCAAAACTATTGGGATGATGGAACATTGGGAGGACTCTATAGAGGGTATGGAAGAGTAAGATAATGCTTAAAGGTTTTATAATGAATATTAATGGGATCTTGGGTGGGTTAATATATTAAAATATAGTGCAGTTCTTTATTTTTTCCCAAAATTAGGTTCTGAACTGTATATAATAAAATAATTAAAAACACAAACCTTGGCATGGTTTTTTCCAATGGTTTTAGACAAAGGGGAGTGGTTTTAATTATTTTATAAGTTCAAGGGCTGAAATTATTAAAATATTACCCTTAGTGATGTGTAAGTGAATCATACTCTAAAAGAAATGATTTTAAAACCCTAAAATATAATATAGGTTTTGGAGGCATCATAAAGGATTTATAAAATTAATAAAATAACCTCAAAATAAAAATTTTAATAGAGAAACATATATTTGGTCCGGGATACCCTTTATTTTATTTATTAAATCATATTTGGGTCATTATGATGACATAATATACATCGTATATTTAAAGCAAATTTAATTTTTACTCGAAAATTTGACTCTCTCAGAAAATTATGAATAATTTTCCATCGGATAATTTCAACATTAATATTAAAAAAATTAATATTTATTTTAACCAAATAATTTTATAAATATTTTAATTTTCACTTTTAAAATAATAATTTTCATTTATTGTGAAATTCACGGTTTTTTTACAATAATAGTTTTTGAATAGTTATAAAAATTATTTTTCAATTTATAAAATTATATTATCAAATATACTTAATAAATATTATTTAATAATAAAATTTTATTAAAATATCATTTATTTGAGAAATTTATTGATTTATCAAAAGGACTATCTTAATTGAAATTATATATTACCCATAAAATATAATTTGTGTTTTATCGAATCAAAATAAAAATAATTTATAATATAGGAACAATAAGAAGTAAATATAATTCTATACAATATACATATTCATATTATTTGGGTCTTGAAAATTATCCATTTATTACACCAGAAAATTCTGTATGGTGCGTGACAGTGAGACTTTCATGGGGTGGTTTAGCATAAATGGTTTGGTTCGTGATCTCATTGAGCTTGAATTTCTCTTGTAACCAGTTTTTCTCATGCTTTATTTATGGATATCAACTTGGGATTGGTCAATGTAAAAACCTAGTGATGATATCTCACTTGAAATATTAGATAAATGGGATTCATAGGGTACAATCATTCAGGTTTAGTTGATCTCTTCCTTTGTCAGTGTCAATTGGATTTATCAAAACCCTATATTTATAATAATTATATGATCATTGTTAAGTGTGTGTATATTATTAATGATTATGATGATTAATGGTGTTTTAAATCTAATAAGATATAATAAAAACAAATAATTTCATTTTTTTTTCTATAACCATAATACATAATAGAGAATTTCAATCAACCACAAAGGGAATTTTATTTATAAAAGTTCAGGTCATTACAATCTTCCCCTTCAAAAATTTCACCTTTGAAATATTCATTTCACACACTAAAAAATATTAGGGTAACTTTATTTCATCACATCCTTCGGTTCCCAAGTCACCTCTTCTAACTTGTGGTTTCTCTATAGTAATTTGACCAGGTTTGTTATCTTATTTCATAGAACTTTGTCTCTACGATCTAAGATCTTCACTGGTTGTTCCTCATATGAAAGATCATTATCTAATGGAACCACCTCTATAATAAGTACATGTGAGTGTTTTGGTATGTACTTACTCAATAGGGATACATAGAATACATCATTTACTTGATATAGTTTATGTGGGATTTCTAATCGATAGGCCATTGCTCTGAGGCGATCAAGGATATCATTGGGACTTATGTATCTTGGACTAAGATTTCCCTTATTACCAAATCTTATAAATTTATTCCATAGAGATACGTGGAGGTATAACTTAAGTCTAACCTCAAACTCTAGGTTTCATTTATGATTTTCATCGAATTTATTTTTTTGACTTTGTATAGACCTAATGTGCTGCTAAATGGTCTTGACCTTTTCCACCATTTTCACGACTATTTCGGGACCTAATATTTTTTGTTTCCCAAAATCATCCCCTCATATAGGTGTTCTACACCTATTCCCATAAAAACATTTATAGGGGAATTTTGGATGCTTGAGTGAAACCTATTATTTTATGAGAACTAATCCATAAGAATATGTAGAGGCTCGGGTTTTTCCTTGTCAGACTTTGAAACATTCCTACGAATAATTCCAGAGTTAGGCACGAAAAAGGTGTATGATTCTAAGGCCTGGTGTTCCTAAAATTAATTTTATAAAAATATTAAGTGTTTTTATACAATGTACATGGCGGAGATGAGTTATATCCTAAAAGGAATCTTGGATCAGAAATCCAAGGGAGTGGTTTCGTCCGGAGCATGTCGTTTACCCTAGGCGGGGTGTAACCTTTGTGGGTGAGGGCCTGCTATAGAAAAAGGTGACCATTTGTATTTTTTGTAAAAAAATTAATAATCTATTTATGGGCGTCAGCTTGAATAAATCCTGAAAGGAGTCTCATATTGAAATTATGAATGCACGGTTGAGTTCAGAATGTCACGTTTACCCTAGGGGTGACCTAATATCCTCCATGCTGGGAGGTTTGGTCGGGGGCGTGGATGGTTGTTGAATTAATTAATTAGATAAAATTAAAAATCAATCAACCCCCCCCCCCCACATTCACATTGTAAAACCTCCATACCCCTCCCCTCTTCATCCATTCTTCGACGACAAATCGCTGAATCGAGCCAACAAAGTTCCGATGAGCTCTGATTCCAACGGCTGATGCTCCCAGATCGTACAGCGAAAGCTTTGAAGCGCGGATCTAGGCTTGAACATCATCATTTAGTCTGCGAGGTATACTGTTTGAGTTTTAAAATTCCATATCCTATTTATGCATTTTGTTTTTCTTCAATTCATCGTAAATTTTGTGTAGTTTGGGTTCTGAGCTTTTTGAAACATGTTTCGGATCTGAATTTGGAGCACCGGGGGGCTCCTGGTGGTCAACAGAAGTTTTCTGGCAGCAAGTTCGGATTCCGGCGGTGGCCATAGCGGAATCCGAAAAGGGAGGAGGTGGTATGGCAGTGGAATAGTGGTTTCTGGCTCCAGCATGGCATATTTCGGCTCTATCATGACGGTTTCTGGCTCCAGTGTGGTGGTTTCCGGCGAGACAGGCGGTGGTCCTACCAGAATTTTCCAGGGGTTCTTTAAACCCTCGTAACTTGCAAACTGTAACTTTGATTTGTGATCCATTTGTGGAGATACATTCCTTACATCGAGAAAGAAATTTTGAGATCTATTTAATAATTTTATGAGTTGTTTTAGTGGCCTGGGGCTACAAAACAATGAAATAATAATAATATTTTTTTATTATTCAGCTTCGACCAGCCATAACTTCTGCACAGAGCATTTGATTGATGCACCGTCAGTGGAATTATGATCCTGATGGTAAACTAGAGGTTACAAGATAGATTTTGGGTGATGAGACCAAGATCAGGGTTTGGGTCCCACAAGGATGGTTTTGGGCATTTACGGAGAAACGGGAAATTTCTGTCTGGTGTCTGTTTTGGACGAACAAGTAGACGATCTTGTTTGTTTTTCTGAGGGTATTGCAACATTTTGATCTACATTATGAGTTTAGGAATTGAGTTGTGGACCCTGCTTGGACTTGTTATGATGAATAGTACCTTTTTCATCAGTTTTCCATTTTGGGTGAGTAAATATCCTATCATGCATGTATTTCCACGTAGAACGTGATGGTAGCCTCGGTTTAGACCTCGGAGGTATGTAGTGTAGCGATGTTGCTGGTCGCTTGGCTTAGTGATGTTTGGACTAGCAGTGATTGAGTGAACTCCCTTGGTTTTTTCCAATGAGGGTTTTTGTGGCATTACAACCCCAGTACAGGTTTTTTGTCCCCTTGGTGGGATGAATTTTAGATCGAATTCTGGTATCCCTCTGGTGATTCTAGAGAAGGATCCTCTAGCTTCACTTCCCTATATCGGGTTCTTGGTATCATTGTGACCACTTATCCATGAGTGGCAATCCCCTACATAGCAGGAAAACTTCGTAGGGTTTGAGGTATCTTCGAGAATATAATCCCCTAAGCATTGGGCCGAAGTAGTAGGGTTGTGGTATCGTCGAGTATACGATACCCTACTCAGCGTGTGGTTTCCCATAGGGTTACGTTATCGTTGGTAATGTGATCCCCTACTCAGTGAGTGGTTTCAGTAGGGTTTGTGGTATCATTGGTTCGATCCCCTACATCGCAAGTTATACCGGATAGGGTTTCTGGCATCGTCATGACCACATTTATATGGGCGAAGATCCTCTATATGAGTGATGTGTTCTATAGACCATCAGATCGGGTTGTGGTATCCCCCAGGGGATCCTGGGACTGATCCCCTATTTGTTTGATCTTTGAGTTACTGAAGTGGGTTCATGTATTCCCTAGAGGACCCTAGGAGTGATCCCTTATCTGAGGATTTTTGTATTTCTACTGTTTCAGTGTGATATTCTCAGTGATGATATCAGAAGAGTGTGTTCACTCAGATGGGCCATTTGGGATGGAGATGTAACCTGGTGGAGTGTATCTCTCAGACATGTGGAATGTGTTCTCCTGGTTAAGTTTATGCCTTAGATTCATTGGCGATGTGGTTAGACCCTCATGAGTCTTTTTTCCTGAGATTAGTATATCTGAATGTTCAGGGTATATGTATGGTCATATACTTGAGCTAGGTTGACTAGTCATGTTTTTCTGAGGATGGTCTAGAGATGGAGTTTCTCTCTCATTCGGTTTCCCTCTGACTGGGATGATTTGATTATTTCCTTTCAGTTTATATCTTTTATTTTGGGGTTTTTGGGGTGTCTAATGAGTATTTTTATACTCACCCCTACATGGTCTTTGCCCGCACATGTTTTGTGTCTTGTGCAAACCACAGGCCTTTTAACGGAGTACCAGGAGGACCCAGAGTAGGCAGATCTTAGTGATCTTGATTGACCGGGGTGTTTACTGGAGCAGTTCCAAGGATATTTCTAACAAGTGCTTTTGACAGTGATCCCCTTCTTCTTAAAAGGTTGGATGCTTTTGCAGTTTACTTTTGTTGGGCCATGTATTTTCCCTTTTTTACTTTTTGTTGTACTCTGATTGTGGGTAAGATGTACGCATGCATTTCTTTTCCATTTTTATATATACTTATAAACTATTTCAAGGAGGTTTATGTGGGTTCATGTGTATAGGTATCTTAGGCTAATGCCTCCCATGTGTGTGATAGCCTACTCAATGCCAGTCTCCATCCCCTGGCCTATTGGAGGTGGACTTGGGGAGTTACGGCTCGAGCCTTGTTGGGTCAGGTCATGATAGAATATTTTAATCCCATACTCCTTTTAATTCAATTCATAATGCTCACAACATTTCCTTAAGTTTCCAAATAGTCCACTTGGATTGGCCATCATTTTGAGGTTGATAATCAATGATGAAGTTCAACTCAGTATTTAGATCATGTTAGAGACTCTTTGAGAACTTAGAGGTAAATATTGGATCTTGATCAGATATAATATATATGGGTGTTCCATGCAGCCTCACCACTTCTCTAATGTATATTCTTATAGTTTGATATAGTGATAAGTCCTCTCAAATTTCAATGAACTCAGCGGTCTTTGTAAGACGGTCCAACACAACCCATATAGCATTATTTCTTATTAATGTCTTTGGAAGACCAATGAAAAATTCAATGGTGATGTCTTCCCATTTCCATGTAGGTATGAGTAATCGTTGAATCATCCCCTTATATTTTTTCCTTTAAACCTTCACGTTCTCACATACAAAAAATATTGATGTATATTTCATGATTTCCTTCTTTATATTGTCTCATCAATAGTTCTCTTTAAGATCCTGATACATCTTTGTGATTCCTGGATTGATGGATAAGGTCAAACTATGTGAATTATCCAAAAGTTCCTTCTTTGACTTAGGATTTGATGGTACGCATAGTCTTGAATCAAATATTACATCTCCTTATTCATTAATTTTTAACTCTAAGGATTTCCTTTTTATTATAGATTCCACCTTATTTTTAATTCCCACATCATTTATTTGAGTATCCTTTATCTTCTATATAATGGATTGTTGAGAAATAATTTTTCAAATGATTGATGATGTTCCTTCATTTACTATTCCCACGTCTATTTTATTCAAGTCTAAGAGGATCATATCCTTCTTGGTTCTCATCAATAATAAAATTGTTGGTTCCTTTCTATTTAGAGAGTCTACAACTTTATTTACTTTCCCATAATGGTAATGGATTATGGAGTCATAAACCTTAATCATCTCCAACCAACTTCCTTGGTGCATATTTATCTATTTTTGTGTGAATATATACTTCAGGATCTTATGATTCATATATATTTTGCACCTCTCCCAAAAGAGATAATTCCGTCAGATTTTTTAATTTCAATATCACTATAGCCAACTCTAGATCATGTGTTGGGTAGTTCTATTCTTGAACTTTCAATTTCCTTGAATCATAGGCTATCACTTTTTCATTGTGTATTAACACACATCTGAATCCCTTCTTTAAATCATCGTTGTATACCATGAAAAGTTACCCACTTTTGGGTAGTGCAAGTATAGGGGAAGTTATAACCCTATTTTTAAACTCCTTGAATCTCCCTTTACATTCATGATCCCAAAAAAAATAACTCCCTTTTGAGTTATCCTGATTAGAGTGTTTGATAATCATGATAAAATTCTAAAAATAGACAATAATACCTAGATAAACCAAGGAAACTATCAATTTATATCATAGATATTGGCCTTGACCATCATTTAATTTCTCTTTCTTTTAAGGGTATTCAAATAACCCATTACTTATGATAATATGTCGAAATAATGATACTTCCTTTAATCAGAACACACATTTATTGCACATTAAATAGAGATTATACTTTTGTAAGGTCTTTAGAACATTTATCAAATACTCCTCATGCTTCTCCTATATTTTGGAGTATATTAAACTATTATATATAAACACTTCTATATATTTTTAAAGGTAATCTATAAAGACTCTATTAATCAATAACATAAAGATTTTATAAGAATTAATGAGTCTTAAATGTGTAACTATGAACTCATAGTGATTGTACCATGTACGGAAAGTGGTATTGGGGTTATCCTCCTTCTTCACTCTTACTTGATAATACCCTGACCAAAGATCCACCATGGATAAGTATTGGGATCCACATAGCTAATATAATGAGCCATAAATCCATGGTAGAGGATAATTTTTCTTCATCATGATCTCATTGAGCTCATGATAATCAATTGAAAGGCACATTGACCCATCCCTTCTTCTTGATGAAGAGGACTAGTGCACCCCATGGAGAAGCACATGGGTGTATGAAACCTTTAAGCAGATTCTCCTATAGTCATTTCTTTATCTTATCATGTTCCACAATATCCATTCTATAACAAGTCTTGAATGGTGGAAACACCCTAGGTATAAGCTCAATTGAAAATTCAACCTTCCTTCTAGGAGGAAGATGAGGCAATTATTTGGGAAACACATCAGTGTATTCCCTCAAAATGGGAAAGAATTCAAGGATGATACTTTTCCTTAGACTCAATAATTAGAGCTAGATATTCTTTATCATATGGAAATATTATCCTTGCTTTAGATGTTGGTTATAAAGAATATTCATCTTCCTCTTTTCACTTGTACAAAATAAAAGGATGATTCACAATACATTGAGTGATTTTCTTCTCATTGAAATTTATATTCGATCTACATAAGGAAAGTCACTCCATACCCAAAATTGCATCAAATTCTACTAAGGGGACTATCATAAGTTTTTCTGGGAAGTAATGTCCAAAATAATTGATATGGGAGGATTTATATACTTGGGATGCAGTAATTGAACCATTTGTTGTTTTTACAGACAACTCCACTTACATGATTTATGTTGGTGTTTCAATAGTTCTAATACACTCTTGTGATATGAAGTAATGTGTAGAACTATTAATGATAACCCTACCATTCACTTTTTAATTTTGGTTAAACCAGGTTACATCATCCAAAATAGACTTAGGGGTGATAATTTTCATATGATTAATCATATAAAAGGGAATCCAATAATATTTGAAGGGGTAATTTATAAACTACTTTTATTTCCTTAACTTAAGAATTTCTTGGATTCAACCTATGTCATCCATAATATATTTTATATCATAGATAGTTTTAGGCATTTTTCTTCCCCTAATAATGGTTCATAATGAGCTTGTGAATTTTCCAATGCATATCCCCCATGAGTTTCAAACCAAGTGTGTCGCAAGGCCTATTGTCGTGCACTAGTTCCCAATAGATTCTAGCACAATGGGTATTTTTTGGTTTTACTCCTAGGTACATCTATACCAGAGCCGCATCCACTTATAGTATTTGGAAAGGAATATATTTTCTTGGAAACCACTTACTCTATACTTTACCAAAATTTAGGCATTTATTCTAATGTTTAGTCATATCCCTAAGGCTTTCGCTGTAATTTTATAATCCTAATCCCAAAAATAACTAAACATTATTTGATACCAACTATAACAACCCCTATCTTTATTACACATTAATTCGTAATTCATTACAAAATATTGAACATATTAAAACACATAGGATTGGTCATTCTAGTTTCTTTAGGTAATTTGGAACATTATATAATAACTTAAAATAGGGGTACATCACCATTATTGAAAACTTCTTTAACATGTTCATGATATTCAATCATACTTAAAACTGCATGGGATATCCTGGGGACATAAATAAGAAAGGGGTGAGTTATAAGTCCCAATAAGGGAATAAAAATGGAATAACATTAAGAATGTATTAAATTTTATAAAATATGAAATTAAAATGGACACAAAAGGGTGATTATCATAGAAATAAACAAATATACATGATATTTCATGATAACCTAAAGGCAATATGGTAAAATGTTGCAACAACTTTAAACATGACATCATAAACGTGGATCCAGGATCACCTCCAAGACATCATAACATGGTGTAAAAAGTCCCATGATAGATTAACTTCAATACCTAATCCCTTTCATGATGTCTCATGAGACTAAATCATTACCCAATGTATTATAGTGATTTATAATATCGGGCACACCCATCACTTCTGTATAATATACATTCATAAGTGTGTCACATAGAACATTTAATATAGGATCATATTTCATCATATTTAATTTCAAAACCAAGGAGTGTGTAATATATATATATATATATTTAATTCACCAATCAAAGGAGTATAGGTATATCTAAGTGACTACCCTTGAGTGTAAATAGTGATGGTATTCACAATAAAAAGAGGTTTGTCCAGGAAAAATCGCAGTGAAATTTAGACAACATAATGGTAGTACTTAAAGATTCATAAAATGGTTTAATGAGATTTAAATGAGTATCTCGTCATTTGGAAATAAAATGGACTATAATAGGTATGTGTAAAATCATATCCCAGCATTAGGAATTTCAAATAAAAGGAATAAAATGAAGAAAATTATTGAATAAAGTGGAGAAGGAAAGGATCCCTTACCTTGAGAGGGTGATTCCAAAATCATGGGAGGAGGGAACCTTAGGAGGACTCTAGAGAGGGGAGGGAAGATTAAGGTAATGCTCAAAGGTTTTATATTGAATATTAATGGGTTCTTAGGTGGGTTAATCTATGAAAATAGAGGGAAGCTCTTTATTATTTCCCGAAATTAGGTTTTGGACAATATATAATAAATTAATTAAAAACACAAACCTTTCCATGGGTTTTTCCCATGGTTTCGAAAAAAGGGGAGTTTTTGTAATTATTTTATAAGTTTAAGGGCTGAAATTATTAAAATATTACCCTTGGTTATGTGTAAGTGAATCATACTCTAAAATAAATGATTTTAAAACCTTAAAATATAATATAGGTTTTCGAGGAATCATAAAGGATTTATAAAATTAATAAAATAACATCAAAATAATAATTTTAATAGGAAAACATATATTTGGTCATGTATACCCTTTATTGTATTTATTACAACATATTTGGTTCATTATGATTACATAATACACATCGTATATTTATAGCATATTTAATTTTTACTCGAAAATTCGACTCTCTCGGAAAATTATAAAAAAGTAATCATGAGATAATTTCAAAATTCATATTCAAAATTTTTATATTTATTTTATCCAAAAAAATTATAAATATTTTAATTTTCACTTAAAATATTAATTTCAAATTTTTATGAAATTATGGGTTATTTTGACAATAAAAGTTTATGAATTGTTATAAATGATATTTTTGAATTTATAAAATTATATTACCAACTATAATTAAAAAATATTATTTAATAAAAATATTTTAATAAAATATCATTTATTTTAAAAAATCATTAATTTATCAAAAGTGTTGTCTTAATTGAAATTACATATTACCCAAAAATATAACTTTTGTTTTATTGAATCAAAATCAAAATAATTTATAATATAGGAACAATAAGAAGTAAATATAATTCTATACAATATAAATATTCATATTATTTGGGTCTTGAAAAGTATCCCTTTATTACACCAGAAAATTATTTGAGGGCATGGTGCGTGACAGTGAGACTTTCATGGGGTGGTTCAGTATGCATAGTTTGGGTTGTGATCTCGTTGATCTTGAACTTCTCTCGTAAACAGTTTTTCTCATGCTTTATTTATGGATCTCAGCTTGGGATTAGTTAAGGGAAAAACCTAGTGATGCAATATCACTTTAAATCTTAGATAAATGGGATTCATAGGGTACAATCATACTGGTTTAGTCGATCTCTTCCTTTTTCTGTGTCAATTAGATTTATCAAAACCCAATATTTATAATAATTATATAATCATTGTTAAATGGGTATATTATAAATGTTTATGATGATTAATGGTGTTTTAAATATAATAGGATATAAATAAAACAAATAAGTGTATTTGTTTTCTATAAACATAATACATAATAGGGAATTTCATTCAACCACAAAAGGGAATTTTATTTATAAACTTTCGAGGAATTACAATCTTCCCCACTTCAAAAATTTCACCATTGAAATTTTCATTTCACACAATAAAAAGATTAGGGTAACTCTATTTAATATCATCCTTTAGTTCCCATGTCACCTCTTCAAACTTGTGGTTTCTCTATAGTACTTTGACCAGGTTTATTGTCTTATTTCGTAGATATTTGTCTCTGCAATCTAAGATCTTCATTGGTTTATCCTCGTATGAAAGATCATTATCCAACGGTACCACCACTAGACTGAGTACATGTGATGGGTTTGGTATGTACTTCCTAAATAGGAATACATAGAACACACCATGTACTTGAGATATGTTACATGGGATTGTTAGTCGATAGGACACTATTATGATTTGATCAAGGATCTCATAAGGACTTATGTATCTTGGAATAAGCTTTCCATTCTTCCCAAATCTTATGAATTTATTCCATGGAGATATGCGAAGTAATAACTTAACTCTAACCTCAAACTCTGGGTCTCATCGATGATTTTCATCATCGTTATTATGTTAACTCGGAGCATTACTGACGTGTTTCTAAATGGTCATAACTATTTCCACCATTTTCTCAACCATTGCAGGAACTAATAGTTTTTTTCCCCAAATTCATCCTCATATATGTGTTATGCACCTCTTCCCATGAAAACATTTATAGGGGAAATTTGGATTCTTGATTAGAAACTATTATTCTATGAGAAGTAATCCAAAGGAATATTTTAATCCCATACTCCTTTAAATTCAATTGAGCATGCTCCCAACATTTCCTTGTGTGTCTAGATAGTTCACTTAGATTTTCCATTAGTTTGAGGTTGATAAGCCATGCTGAATTTTAACTCTGTATTTAGATGATGTTAGAGACTCTTTAAGAACTTAGAGGTAAATCTTGGATCTCAGTCATATATAATCTGTAGTGGTGTTCTATGTCTCCTCACCACTTCCTTAATGTATATCCTTAGAGTTTGATCGAGTGAGAAGTTCTCTTGAATTTAAATGAACTAAGAAGTCTTTATAAGATGGTCTAACACAACCCATATATCATTATTTCCTATTAATGTCTTTGAAAGACCAATGAAAAATTCCATGGTGATGTCTACCCATTTTCATGTAGGTATGAGTAATGGTTATATCATCCCCTTATATTTTTTCCTTTAAACCTTCACTTTCTCACATATAATGAAGCTTTAGGTATATTTCCTAATTTCTTTCTTTATATTGTCGCATCAATAGTGATCTTGAAGATCTTGATACATCTTTGTTCTTCCTATATGGATTGAGAAGGTCAAACTATTTTCATTATCCAATAGTGCCTTTTTTAACTTAGGATTTGATGGTATGCATAGCCTTGACTCAAATATTACAACTCCTTCTTCATTAATTTTTAACTCTAAGTATTTATCTTTTATTATAGATTCCAATATCTTTTGAATTCCCACATCATTTATTTTATTATCCTTTATCTTCTCTAGAAGAGATTTTTGAGCAATCATTTTTCAAATGATTGATGATGATCCTTCATTTACTATTCCCACATTCATCCTTTTCAAGTCTAAGAGGATCATATCCTTCTTAATTCTCATCAATGATAAAATTTTTGGTTCCTTTATATTTATATAGAATACAAATTTATTTACTTTCCCAAAATGGTAATGTATTATGCAGTCATAAACCCTAAACATCTCTAACCAACTTCAACGGTTCATATTTATATCTTTTTGTTTGAATATATACTTGAACCTCTTATGATTCATATATATTTCACACCTCTCCCAAAAGAGATAATTCCATAATATTTTTAATTTTAATATCACTATAGCCAACTCTAGATCATATTTTGGGTAGTTCTATTCATGAACTTTCAATTTCCTTGAACCATAGGCTATCACTTTTTCATTATGTATTAACACACATCTGAAGCCATTCATTGAATATTTGTTGTATACCACGAAAATTTACCCACTTTTGGGTAGTGTAAGTATAGGGGAAGTGATAACCTTATTTTTAAACTCCTTGAATCTCTCTTCACAATCATGATTCTAAAAAAACTTGACTCCCTTCTGAGTTATCATGGTATGAGTGTTTTATGATCATGATAAAATTCTTAAAAATAAACAATAATGCCTAGCTAACACAAGGAAACTATCAATTTATATCATAGATGTTGTCCTTGACCATCCTTTAATTTATTCTATCTTTTAAGGGTCTACAAATATCTCATTATTTGTGAAAATATCTCTTGAGAATGAGACTTACTTTAATCAGAACACACTTTGTTTTTACTTTGCATAGAGATTATCCTTTCTTAAGGTCTTTAGAAAATTTCTCAAATACTCCACACGATCCTCCTATATTTTGGAGTATATTATAATATCATCTATAAACACTACCATATATTTTTCAAGGTAATATATAAAGACTATATTCATCAAGTACATGAATATTTTCAGAGCATTAATGGGTCAGAAATGTGTTACTATGAACTCATAGTGATTGTACCTTGTACAGAATTAGTCTTGGGGCAATCCTCCTTCTTCACTCTTACTTGATAATACCCCAACCAAATATCCACTGTGGAGAAGTATTGGGATCCACATATCTGATAAAATAAATCATCAATCCATATTAGATGATACTTTTTCTTTGTCTCAATCTTATTGAGCTCATGATAATCAATGCAAAGGCACATTGACCCATCCTTCTTCTTGATGAAGAAGACCGGTGCATCCCATGGATAAGAACTTGGGTGTATGAATCCTTTAAGTAGTTTCTCTTATCATTTTTTCTTTAGCTCATCATGTTTCGCAACATCCACTCTATAACAAGTCTTGCATAGTTGCAACACCCTAGGTATAAGATCAATTGAAAATTCAACCTTTCTTCTAAGAGAAAGACCATGAAATTATTTTGGAAACACATCAGTGTATTCCCTAAAAATGGATATGAATTCCAGGATGATACTTTTCCTTAGACTCAATCATTTTAGCTAGATATGCTTTCTCATAGGGAAATAATATTTAGATGTTGGTGCTAAAGAAGATTCATCTTCCTATTTTTACTCATACAAAATCAGAGGATGATTTACAATACGAAGAGTGATTTTATTCTCATGGAAATTTATATTGGTTCAACACAAGGAAATTCAATCTGTACCCAAAATTGCATCAAATTCCACTAAAGGGAGTATCACATGGTTCACTGGGAAGTTCAGTCCAAAAATTTTGATATGGGAGGAGTTATATACTTGGGATGCATAAATTTACCCATTTGTTGTTTTTACTAACAACTCTACTTCCATGATTTATGTTGGTGTTTCAATAGTTCTAAAAACCTTTTGTGATATGAATTAATGTGTAGAACTATTGATGACAACCCAACCATTCACTTTTATATTCTGGTTATAACAAATTACATCATCCAAAATAGAATTGGGGGGGATAATTTTAATATGATTAAACATATAAAAGGGAATCCAATAACATTAGAATTGGTAATTTATAAACTAATTTTATTTCCTTAACTTATGAATTTCTTGGATTCATCCTATGTTATCCATAATATATTTTATATCATAGATAGTTTTAGGCATTTTTGTTCCCTTAATAATGGTTCATAATGAGCCTGTGAATTTATCAATGCATATCCCCCAAGAGTTTCAAACCAAGTGTGTAGAAAGTAATATTTTCATGCACTAGTTCCTAATCTAGTATACTGCAATGCAGTGTTTTTGGGTTTTACCCCTAGGTGCATCTATACCAGAGCCGCATCCACTTATAGTATCCATAAAGGAATATATTGTCTTGGAAACTAATTACTCTTTACTTTACCAAAATTTAAGTATATATTCTTATGTTTAGTCTTATCCCGAAGGCTTTCTCTATAATTTTTTAATCCAAATCCCAAAAAATAACTAAACATTATTTGATACCAACTATGACAACCCCTATCTTTATTTCACATTAACTCATGATTCATTACAAAAAATTGAACATATTAAAACCCATAAGATCGATGATTCTAGTGTCTTTTGGTAATTAGAATCATTATATAAAACTTAAATTAGGGGTAAATCACCATTATTTAAAACTTCCTTAACACTCTAATGATATTAAATCGTACTTAAAACTATATGGGATACCCTAGGGGCATACATAAGAAAGGGGTGAGTTATAAATCCCAGTAAGGGAATGAACATTGAATAACATGAAGAATGTATTAAATGTTAGAAAATATGAAATTAAAATGGACACAAAAAGGTAGAGAATAAATGAAATTAATAAATATACATGATATATCATGATAACCTAAAGTAAATATGGTAAAATGTGGAACAAATTTAAACATGACATCATAAAATGTGAATCAAGGCTCACCTCTAAGACATCATAACATGGTGTAAAAAGTCCCATGATAGATTAAGTTTAATCCATAATCCCTTTCATGATGTCTCATGATTCTAAATCATTACCCAATTTATTAGATTGCTTTATAATATCAGGTGCACCCATCACTTATGTATCATGTACATTAATGAGTATGCCACATAGAACATTCAACATAGGATCATATTTTGTCATATTTAATTCCAAAACCAAGGAGTTTAGAATATATATATATGTGTGTGTGTGTGTGTGTAATTCACCAATCAAAGGAGTATAGGTATGTCTAGGTGAATACCCTTGAGTGTAAATAGTGATGGTATTCACAATAAAAAAGGTTTGTCATGGAAAAATCAGAGTGAAATTTCGGCAACATAATGGCAGTACTTAAAGATTCATAAAATTGTTTATAATGAGAGTTAAATGAGTATCTCATCATTTGGAAATAAAATGGACTATAATAGGGATGTGTAAAATCATATCCCATAATTAGTAATTGCAAATAAAAGGAATAAAATGAAGAAAATTATTGAATAAAGTGGAGAAGGAAAGGATCTCTTACCTTGAGAGGGTGATTCCAAAATCTTGGCAGGAGTGAACATTGGGAGGACTTTAGAGAGGGGAGGTAAAAGTAAGGTAATGCTCAAAGGGTTTAGAGTGAATATGAATGGGATCTTGGGTGGGTTATTATATGATAATAGAGGGAAGTTCTTTATTATTTCCCAAAATTAGGTTTTGGACTGTATATAATAAAGTAATTAAAAAACCATGTCATGGTTTTTTCCAATGGTTTCAAAAAAATGGGAGTGGTTTTAATTATTTTATAAGTCTAATGGCTGAAATTACTAAAATATTACCCTTAGTGATGTGTAAGTGAATCATACTCTAAAAGAAATGATTTTAAAAACTTAAAATATAATATAGGTTTTGAAAAAATCATAAAGGATTTATAAAATTAATCAAATAAACCCAAAATAACAATTTTAATAGGGAAACATAGATTTGTTCATGGATAACCTTTATTGTATTTATTACATCATATTTGGATCATTATGATGACATAAGATACATAGTATATTTATAGCATATTTCATTTTTACTCGCAAATTCAACTCTCTTAGAAAATTATGAAAAATTAACCATTGGATAATTTCAATATTCATATTCAAAAAATTAATATTTATTTTATCCAAATAATTTTACAAATATTTTAATTTTCACTTTTAAAATAATAATTCCCATTTATTTTGAAATTCTGGGTTTTTGACAATAATAGTTTTCGAATAGTCATTAAAATTATTTTTGAATTTATAAAATTATATTATCAACAATACTTAACAAATATTTTTTAATAATAATATTTTATTAAAATATAATTTATTTGATTAATTCATTAATTTATCAAAAGGAATGTCTTAATTGAAATTATATATTACCCATAAAATATAATTTATGTTTTATCAAATCAAAATCAAAATGATTTATAATATAGGAATAATAATTAGTAAATATTATTATATACAATATACATATTCATATTATTTGGGTCTTAAAAATTATCCCTTTATTACACTAGAAAATTCTCTAAGGGTAAGGTGTGTGACAGTGAGTCTTTCATGGGGTGGTTCAGTATACATGGTTTGGGTTGTGATCTCGTTGAGCTTGAACTTCTATTTTAAACACTTTTTATCATGATTTAGTTATGGATCTCAACTTGGGATTGGTCAAGGGAAAATCCTAGTGATGCTATCTCACTTGAAATCTTAGATAAATGGGATTCATAGGGTATAATTATACTGTTTGAGTTGATCTCTTCCTTTGTCTGTGTCAATTAGATTTATCGAAACCCTATATTTATAATAATTATATGATCATTGTTAAATGGGTATATTATCAATGGTTATGATGATTAATGGTGTTTTAAATATAATAGGATATAATAACAACAAATAAATGCATTTGTTTTCTATAACCATAAAACATGATAGGTAATTTCATTCAACCACAAAGGGAATTTTATTTATAAAAGTTTGGGTCATTACAATCTTACCCCTTCATAAATTTCAACCTTGAAATTTTCATTTCACACATTTAAAAATATTAGGGTATCTCTATTTCGTCACATACTTCGATTCCCATGTCACATCTTCAAACTTGTGGTTTCTCTATTTCACTTTGACCAGGTTCGTTGTCTTATTTCATAGAACTTTGTCTCTATGATATAATATCTTTACTGGTTTCTCCTCATATGAAAGATCATTATCCAAGGGTGACACCTTTATATTTAGTACATGCGAGGGGTTTGGTATACACTTCCTCAATAGGGATACATAGAACACATCATGTACTTAATATAGGTTATGTGGGATTTCTAGTCGATAGGCCACTTCTCAGATGAGATCAAGGATCTCATAGGGACTTATGTATCTTTGACTAAGATTTTCCCTCATCCCAAATATTCTGAATTTATTCTATAGAGATATTTGGAGGAATAACTTAACTCCAACCTCAAACTCTAGGTCTCATCGATGATTTCATCATAGTTATTATGTTGCCTCTAAGTAGTCTTTATGTGCTGATAAATGGTCTTGACCTTTTCCACCATTTTCTTGACCATTTCAGGAAATAATAGTTTGTCTTCCCCAAATTCATCCCTCCGTATAGGTGTTCTTCACCTCTTCCCATAAAAACCATTATAGGGGTCATTTGGATGCTTGAGTGGAAACTATAATTGTATGAGAACTAATCCAGAGGAATATTTTAATCCCATACTCCTTTGAATTCAATTTATCATGCTCTCAATATTTCCTTGAGTTTCTAGAAATTCCACTTAGATTGGCCATCAGTTTGAGGTTGATAATCCATGATGAAGCTCAACTCAGTGTTTAGATCATGTTGGAGACTCTTTAAGAACTTAGAGGTAAATCTTGGATTTCAATCATATATAATCTATAGTGGTGATTCATGCAGCCTCAACACTTCTCTAATGTATATCCTTATAGTTTGATCGAGTGAGAAGGCATCTCGAATTTCAATGAACTGAGCAGTCTTTGTAATACGATCCAGTACAACCCATATAGAATTATTTCCTATTAATGTCTTTGAAAGACCAATGAAAAATTCCATGGTGATTTCTTACCATTTCCATGTAGGTATGAGTAATGGTTTCTTCATACCCTTGGATGTTTTCCTTTAAACATTTACTTTCTCACATATAAGAAAATTTGATGTATATTTCATGATTTCCTTCTTTATATTGTCTCATCAATAGTTCTCTTGAAGATCATGATACATATTTGTGCTTCCTAGATATATGGAGATGGTCAAACTATGTGCATTGTCCAAAAGTTCCTTATTTAACTTAGGATTTGATGGTACGCATAGTCTTGACTCAAATATTATAACTCCTTCTTCATTAATTTTGAACTCTAAGGATTTCCCTTTTCTTATAGATTCTGACTTATTTTGAATTCCCATATAATTTATTTGAGTATCCTTTATCTTATCTTGAAGGGATTGTTGAGAAATGATTTTTCAAATGATTGATGATGTTCATTAATTTATTATTCCCTCATCCATCCTTTTCAACTCTAAGAGGATCAGATCCTTCTTAATTATCATCAATGATAAAATTTTTGGTTCTTTTCTATTTACAGAGTCTACAACTTTATTTACTTTCCCAGAATGGTAATGGATTTTGCAGTCATAAACCTTAATCATCTCTAACCAATTTCACTAGTGCATATTTATCTCTTTTTCTATGAATATATACTTGAGCCTCTTATGATTCATATATATTTCAAACCTCTCCCAAAATAGATAATTCCATCACAATTTTTATGTTAATATCATTAGATACAACTCTAGATCATGTGTTGGGTAGTTATGTTCTTGAACTTCCAATTTCCTTTAATCATAGGCTATCACTTTTTCATTATGTATTAACACACATCTCAATCCCTTCTTTGAAGAATCATTTTATACCACGAAAAGTTACCCACTTTTGGGTAGTGTAAGTATAGGGGAAGTGATAACCCTATTCTTTAACTCCTTGAAGCTCTCTACACATTCATGATTTCAAAAAAACTTGACTCCCTTATGAGTTATCTTGGTTAGAGTGTTTCATAATTGTCATAAAATTATAAAAAAATCAACAATAATACCATGATAACCCAAAGAAACTATCGATTTATATCATAGATGTAGTTCTTCACCATCCCTTAATTTAAGTTGTCTTTTAAGGGTCTACAAATATCCCATTACTTGTGATAATATGTCCTAATAACGATACTAACTTTAATCAGAACACACATATGTTTTACTTTTCATAGATATTTTCCTTTCGTAAGGTCTTTAGAACATTTCTAAAATAATCCTCATGCTCCTCCTGGATTTTGGATTATATTATAATATAATCTATAAACACTACCATAAATATTTCAAGGTCATCTCTAAAGAATTTATTCATAAAGTACATGAAGATTTTCAGAGCATTAATGAGTCTGAAAGGTGTTAATATGAACTCATAGTGACTATACCTTGTCCGAAAAGTATTCTTGGGGTTATCCTCCTTAACTCTTACTTGATAATACCCCAACTGAAGATCCACCATGGAGAAGTATTGGGATCCACATAGCTGATTGAATAAGTCATCAATCCATGGTAGAGGATACTTGTTCTTTGTTGTGATCTTGTTGAGCTCATGATAATAAATGCAAAGGCACATTAACCCATCCTTCTTCTTGATGAAGAGTACTGGTGCACCCCATAGAGAATCACTTGGATGTATGAAACCTTTAAGAATATTATCATTTTTTTCTTTAGATCATAAAGTTCCACAAAATCCATTTTATAATGAGTCTTGGATAGTGGCAGCACCCTAGGTATATCTCAATTGAAAATTCAACCTTCCTTCTAGGAGGAAGACCAGGAAATTCTGTGGGAAACACATCAGTGTATTCCCTCAAAATGGGAATGAATTCAAGGATGATACTTTTCCTTAGACTCAATAATTTGAGCTAGATACACTTTCTCAGAGGGAAATAATATCATTTCTTTAGATTTGGGTGCTAAAGAAGATTCATCTTCCTCTTTTCACTTCTACAAAATCATAGGACGATTCCCAATACTGAGAGTGATTTTCTTCTCACAGATATTTATAATGGATCTATGCAAGAAAATTTAATCCATACCCAAAATTGCATCAAATTTCACTAAAGGGGGTATCATAAGGTTATCTATGAATTTTAGTCCAAAATTTTGATTTGATAGGAATTATATACTTGGGATGCATTAATTTACCAATTTGTTGTTTTTACCGATAACTCCACTTCCATGATTTATGTTGGTGTTTCAATAATTCTAATAAACTTTTGTGATATGAAGTAATGGGTAGAACTATTTATGATAACCCTACCATTCACTTTTTTTATTATGGTTATAACCAATTACATCCTCCAAAATAGACTTAGGGGTGATAATTTTCATATGATTAAATATATCAAAGGGAATCCAATAACATTAGAAGGGGTAATTTATAAACTACTTGATTTTCCTTAACTTATGAATTTCTTGGATTCAACCTATGTTATCCATAATATATTTTATATCATATACTATTTTAGGCATTTTTTCTCCTCAATAATGGTTCATAATGAGCTTGTGAATTTACCAATGCATGTCCCCCATGAGTTTCAAACCAAGTGTGTAGAAAGGCCTATTGTCATGCACTAGTTCCCGATCGAGTCTAGCGCAATGTGGTGTTTTGGTTTTTACCCCTAGGTTCATCTATATGATAGCTACATCCACTTATAGTATCCAGAAAGGAATATATTTTCTTGGAAACCACTTACTCTATACTTTACCAAAATTTATGTATGTATTCTTATGTTTAGCCTTATTCGTAAGGCTTTCATTATAATTTTATTATCCAAATCCCAAAAAAACTAAGCATTCTTTGATACCAACTATGACTACCCATATCTTTATTACACATTAATTCATGATTCATTACAAAATATTGAACATATTAAAACCCATAAGATCGATGATTCTAGTGCCTTTGGGTAATTAGGAATATTATAAAACAACTTAAAATATAGGTACATCACCATTATTGAATTCTTCCTTAACATTCTCAGGATATTTAATCATACTTAAAACTACATAGGATAACCTAGGGACATACTTAAGAAAGGGGTAAGTTATAAATCTCAGTAAGGAAATAAACATAAAAATAACATGAAGAATGTGTTAAATGTTAGCAAATATGAAATTAAAATGGACAAAAAAAGGGTGACAATAATAGACATGAAAAATATACAAGATATATCATGATAACCTAAAGGAAATATGGTAAAATGTGGAAACAACTTGAAACATGAAATCATAAATTTGGATAAAGGCTCACCTCCAAGACATCATAACATGGTGTAAAAATTCCCATGATAGATTAAGTTCAATCCCTAATCCCTTTCATGATGTCTCATGACACTAAATCATTACCCAATTTATTGGAGTGCTTTATAATATCGGGTTCACCCATTAATTTTGTATCATGTACATTCATTAGTGTGCCACATAGAACATTCAACATAGGATCAAATTTTATCATATTTAATTCCAAAACCAAGGAGTGTGGAATATATATATATATATATATATATATATATATATATATATTTGTGTGTAATTTACCAATAAAATGAGTATAGGTATATCTAGGTGAATACCCTTGAGTTAAATAGTAATGGTATTCACAATAAAAAAGTTTTGTCATGGAAAAATCGTTGTGAAATTTCGGCAACATAAAGGCAGTACTTAATGATTCATAAAATGGTTTAATGATATTTAAATGAGTATTTCATCATTTTTAAATAAAATGGACTATAATAGGTATGTGTAAAATTATATCACAGCATTAGGAATTTCAAATAAAAGGAATAAAATGAATAAAATGATTGAATAAAGTGGAGAAGGAAAGGATCCCTTACCTTGAGAGGGTGATTCCAAAATCTTGGGGGGAGGGAACCTTGGGAGGACTCTAGAGAGGGGTGGGAAGATTACGGTAATTCTCAAAGGCTTTAGAGTGAATATTAATGTGATCTTGGGTGGGTTAATATACGAAAATAGAGGGAAGTTCTTTATTATTTCCCAAAATTAGGTTTTGGATTATATATAATAAAGTAATTAAAAATACAAACCTTTCCCTGGTTTTTTCCCATGTTTTTGGAAAAAGGGGTGTGGTTATAATTATTTTATAAGTTCAAGGGCTGAAATTATTAAAATATTACCCTTGGTGATGTGTAAGTTAATCATACTCTAAAAGAAATGATTTTAAAACCTTAAAATATAATATAGGTTTTAGAGGAATCATAAAGGATTTATAAAATTAATCAAATAACCTCAAAATAAAAATTTTAATAGGTAAACATAGATTTGGTCATGGATACCCTTTATTGTATTTATTACATCATATTTGGTTCATTATTATGACATAATACACATCGTATATTTATAGCATATTTAATTTTTACTCGAAAGTTTGACTCTCTAAGAATTATGAAAAATTCACCATTGAATAATTTCAACATTAATATTCAAAAAATTAATATTTATTTTATCCAAATAAATTTATAAAATTTTAATCTTAAATTTTAAAATATCAATTTCCATTTATTGTGAAATTCTTAGTTTTTTTTTCAAAAACAGTTTTTGAATAGATATAAAAATTATTTTTAAATTTATAAAATTATATTATCAACTATAAATAATAAATATTATTAACAATAATATTTTATTAAAATATCATTTATTTGAGAAATTCATTAATTTATCAAAAGGATTGTGTTAATTGAAATTATATATTACCCATAAAATATAATT
Source organism: Viscum album (assembly GCA_963277665.1). Classification (NCBI taxonomy): domain Eukaryota; kingdom Viridiplantae; phylum Streptophyta; class Magnoliopsida; order Santalales; family Viscaceae; genus Viscum; species Viscum album. The sequence continues at coordinate 1,592,407,302 of OY728145.1, read as the reverse complement.
TGTGCTTTATCGAATCAAAATCAAAATCATTTATAATATAGGAACAATAAGAAGTAAATATAATTCTATAAAATATAAGTATTCATATTATTTGGGTCTTAAAAAGTATCCCTTTATTACACTAGAAAATGATCTTAGGGTATGGTGTGTGATGGTGAGACTTTCATGGGGTGGTTCAGCATACATGGTTTGGGTCGTTATCTCATTAAGCTTGAACTTCTCTCATAAAAAGTTTTTCTTGTGCTTTATTTATGGATCTAAACTTTTTATTGGTCAAAGGAAAAACATATTGATTATATGTCATTTGAAATCTTAGATAGATGGGATTCATAGGGTACAATCATACAGGTATAGTCGATCTCATCCTTTGTTTGTGTCAATTGGATTTTTCAAACCCCTATATTTATAATAATTATATAATCATTGTTAAATGGGAATATTATCAATGGTTATGATGATTAATTATGTTTTAAATCTAATAGAATATAATAAAAACAAATAAGGGCATTTTTTCTCTAACCTTAATACATTAAGGGAATTTCATTGAACCATAAAGGGAATTTTAATTATAAAAGTTCATGTCATTACAATCTTGCCCCCTTCAGAAATTTTACCCTTGAAATTTTCATTCCACACACTAAAAAATATTACTGAAACTCTATTTCATCACATCCTTCAGTTCCCACATCACCTCTTCTAACTTTTGTTTTCTCTATGGTACTTAGACCAGGTTCATTGTCTTATTTTGTAGAACTTTGTCTCTAAAATCTATGATCTTCACTGGATGCTCCTCATATGAAAGATCATTCTCCAACGGTACCACCTCTATATTGAGTATATGTGAGGTATTTGGTATGTACTTCCTCAATAGAGATACATAGAACACATCATGTACTTGAGATAGGTTATGTGGTATTTCTAGTCAATAGTCCACTGCTCTAATGCGATCAAGGATCTCATAGGGACTTATATATATTGGACTAAGCTTTCCCTTCTTCCCAAATATTCTGAATTTATTAAATGGAGATATGTGGTGGAATAACTTAACTCTAACCTCAAAATATAGTTCTCATTGATGATTTCCATTATAGTTATTATGTTGACTCTGAGCAGCCCTGATGTGTTGTTGAATGGTCTTGACCTTTTCCACCATTTTCTCGACCATTTCAGGACCTAATAGTTTTTCCCCCAAATTCATCCTCGCATATAGGTGTTTTACACCTCTTCCCATAAAAATATTTATAGGGGATATTTGGATGCTTGAGTAGAAACTATTATTGTATGATAACTAAGGCAGAGGAATATTTTAATCCCATGCTCCTTTGAATTCAATTGAGAATTCTCTCAACATTTCCTTAAGTGTCTAGATAGTCCACTTATATGGGCCATCAGTTTGAGGTTGATAATTCATGATGAAGTTCAACTCAGTATTTAGATCATGATGGAGAGTCTTTAAGAATTTATAGTTAAATCTTGGATCTCAATCAGATATAATCTATAGTGGTTTTCCATGCAGCCTCACCACTTTTCTAATGTATATCCTTATAGATTGATTGAGTGATAAGTCCTCTCGACTTTTAATGAACTTAGAATTCTTCTTAAGACAGTCCACCACAACCCATATAGAATTATTTCCTATAAATGTCTTTAAAAGACCAATGAAAATTTCCATGGTGATTTCTTCCCATTTCTATGTAGGTATGAGTAATGGTTGCATCATCCTCTTTGATTTTTTAATTAAAACCTTAACTTTCTCACATACAAGGCATATTGATGTATATTTTGTTATTTCCTTCTTTATATTGTCTCGTCAATAGTTCTCTTTAAGATTTTGATATATCTTTGTGCTTCTTGGATGGATGGAGAAGGTCAAACTATATGAATTATCCAATAGTGCCTTCTTTAACTTGGGATTTGATGGTACGTATAGTCTTGACTCAAATATTAACCCTCCTTCTTCATTAATTTTTAACTCTAAGGATTTCCATTTTCTTATAGATTTCACCTTCTTTTTAATTCCCACATAATTTATTTGAGTATCCTTTATCTTATCTAGAAGGGATTGTTGAGAAATAATTTTTCAAATGATTGTTGATGTTCCTTTATTTACTATTCCCACATCCATCCTTTTCAAGTCTAAGAGTATCAGATCCTTCTTAATTCTTATCAATGATAAAATTGTTGGTTCCTTTCTATTTAAAGAGTCTACAACTTTATTTACTTTCCCAAATTGGTAATGGATTGTGAGGTCCTAAACCTTAACCATCTCTAACCCGCTTAACTAGTGAATATTTATATCTTTTTGTGTTAACATATACTTGAGGCTCTTATGATTCATATATATTTTGAACTTCTCCTAAAATAGATAATTCCATCATATTTTTAATTTGAAAAACACTATATCCAACTCTAAATCATGTGTTGGGTAGTTTTTTTCATGAACATTCAATTTCCTTGAATCATATGCTATCAGTTTTTTATTATGTATTAACACACATATGGAACCCTTCTTTGAAGCATCGTGGTATACCATGAAAAGTTACCCACTTTTGGGTAGTTTAAGTATAGGGGAAGTAATAACCCTATTTTTTAACTCCTTGATGCTATCTTCACATTCATGATTCCAAAAAACTTGGCTCCCTTCTCAATTATCTTGGTTAGAGTGTTTGATAATCGTGATAAAAGTCTCAAAAATCAACAATAATGCCTAGCTAATGCAAGGAAACTATCGATTTATATCATAGATTTTGGCCTTGAAAATCTTTTAATTGATTATATCTTTGAAGGATCTAGAAATATCCCATTACTTGTGATAATATGTCCTAATAATGAGACTTTATTTAATAAGAACACACATTTTTTGTACTTTTCATAGAGATTCTCCTTTCGTAAGGTCTATAGAACATTGCTAAAATACTCATCATGCTCCTTATGGATTTTAGAGTATATTATAATATCATTTATAAACACTACCATATATTTTTCGAGGTAATCTCGAAAGACTCTATTCATCAAGTACATGAAGATTTTCGGAGCATTGATGAGTCTGAAAGGTGTTACTATGAACTCATAGTGACTATACCTTGTACAGAAAGTAGTCTTGGGGTTATCCTCCTTCACTCTTACTTGATAATACCCATACTAAAGATCCACCATGGAGAAGTATTGGAATCCACATAGCTGATTGAATAAGTCATCAATCCATGGTAGAGGATACTTGTTCTTTGTCGTGCTCTTTTTGATCTCATGATAATCGATTCAAAGGCACGTTGACCCATCCTTATTCTTAATGAAGAGGACTAGTGCACCCCATGGAGAAGCACTTGGGTGTATGAACCCTTTAAGTAGATTCTCTTATAGTTGTTTCTTTATCTCATCAAGTTCCACAACGTCTATTATATAATTATTCTTGGATAGTGGCAACACAATAGGTATAAGCTCAATTGAAAATTCAACCGTTTTTCTAGAAGGAAAACCAGGTAATTATTTGGGAAACACATCAGTGTATTCCTTTAAAATGGTCATGAATTCAAGGATGATACTTTTCCTTATACTCAATCATTTGATCTAGATAATTATTCTCATAGGTAAATAATCTCCTTTCTTTAGATGTTGGTGCTAAATAAGATTCATCTTCCATTTTTCACTTGTACAAAATTAGTGGACAATTCAAAATACGGAGATTGATTTTCTTCTCACGGAAATTTATATTGGATCTACACAAGTAAATTCAATCCATACCCAAAATTTCATCAAATTCCACTAAAGGGAGTATCACAAGGTTCACTGGGAAGTTTAGTTGTAATTCCCCGAGATTTTATAAGAAATATTTTTTTTAATTTCTCTGATTAATTGTATTGTACGCTACAACAAGATTAGCTTGAACTATATGGAACACCGTGTTAGCTTATAGTATATGCAAACACTATTCATGACTTGTGTTGCACGCAAGAGAGACCTTCCTCAATAGCGTGTGTTGTACACAATACCGAGTTTCACTAAACAACGATATATTGTTATAAAATTATTATGAACTAGTCTTTATGAATAGTATTAACCAAATTTTGAATTTTATAACAATATCATTCATCTTACACATATTCTAGAACATGTTATGAGAACAAAATAATTTTTTTGGGTAAAATAAGTATTTTTTAAAAAATGCATTTTTTCCTCCTTTTGATGGCGCACCCACTATAAATCTAGTTTTATAAATGTTTATGAGTTCAATTTGAAAAAATAAACTTATTCATTACAATAAGTATATAAAAATTTACTTTGTATAATTTTTTAATATTTTTCTGTTAACTTTCATATTTTGGTGAATAATACAAATATGCTAAATTTTACTTAAAAATAAATTTTTTCATCGAGATAATTTATATGGTTAAATTATAATAGTAAATGGTTTTAAAGTATAAATATAATATATTTTTACCATTTAATATAATTTATGTAATTATCATTAATTTTACAATGAATTCTTAGGTAAAATCAATTCAATCTTTTGCAATGTTTTAAACAAAAACCCGTTTTTTTCAACAACGGGATTAATTTTAAATTAATTTCTGAAACTTCTGTGTCTTGAGTTTGAAAAAATTGATTCCATATTTGGAATCAATAGGTCCAAATTATTTTAATATCCTACTTTTTATTTTTAGGCATTATGAATAGTAACTACGGTAAATTTTATTTACTATAGTTAAAGGTAAATCAGGTAATTAAGTGTAAAAATAATATTATAAAATTACCCTAACACTTGTATTAATGTAATTGGATGATTATATTTTGTCCTAAAATATACTTGGGTCGAAATTGTATCTTTTTTAACCCACTTGGATGTGATTAAGACCTTTAATTTATTTTATTTAAAGAAAGTGAAATATGTCTCACTCAAACATTAATAATTAAAGTATTTTTAATATAATGTTACATAGAATATAAATTCGATTATAAATACTCATTTGAAATATAAAATGTTTTTATTCATCATGGTAATTTATTTTTGTTATTTTTAAGAAATATATAATTACTTTAATAGCTTATACATTAATGATGTAGAAATTATTTATTTAGTGAAAAATCAATAATACAATTTTTATTAAACTAATAATGCCCATAAAAAGCACAAAAACCTGACCAAAAACTATTGGTCCTATACATGTAAACCATAATCATCCATTGGTGGAATTTTTTACCATTTGGAGCCTTATAAAATTGATTATGAAACTTATATTATTTTATTTTAAATGATGTCAAAGTTGTCACCTTCATAATTTAATAAATATAACAATTTAAATGTTGTTATTTTCAGATGATAAATTCTAGTAAAAGTATTATTATGGAATATATTATATTTTCCTGCATCATAGTATTTTATTTTTAATTTTTATGAAAACAATAATTATATTAAATAATTATACAAAAATTTTGTAGTAATTATTTTTTTAAGAGAAATATGAATAAAATGTTTTTAAAAATATTAAAATAAATGTTATATGAACAAATTAATGTGCTCCATGAATTATTTAGATGACTATGAAAATTTAGGAATCTATTAAATATTTTTGTTTGAATATATCTTCTATGTGGATTTAATTTAAATTCAAATAATTGAATAGTGTCAAAATTGACAATATTGATATTTTATAAAAATAACATATTATTAAAAAATTTAAATATAAAAAATATATTTAAAAATTAAAAATTGAAAATTATATGGTATAAAATGTAATATTGTATCTAATTATTGAAAATTAACATAACATAAGTTATTTTTTATAACAATTTAAAAATTATAATATTATTACTGCAAATAAAATTAAATAGATTAAATAAAGATAAATCAAAATGACAAGGTTTAAAATAAACTTAAAACATATCTAAATTTTATTGTTTGATGATATTAAAACCCTATGTTATATCATATTCTAATTTAGTCATTTTTTGAAGATTTTTATGAGGGGTTTGATTTTATTATTAACTAATATTTTTGAGGTTTCCAAAAGTGCCCCTCTCTTATCTTATAAAAGGTCACCTCATCCCTCTCCTCCTCACACCATTTTGAGCATTCAAGCTTGGACAACCCCTACCCATTACTCTTCTCAACTTCCCTAGTTACATTTTGGAGATTCTATTATTCTCAAAAGACCAACTCTAGTCCCTTAAGAGGAAGTTCAGAGGAGGTGCGTCGAAGAATAGGTAATCTCTTCTACCGATTCTTTCAAGTTTCTTTATTCTTCTACTTCCTCTTCTTTAGTTGTTTAATTATAAAGTAATAACATAAGTATAAATAATATACTTATATGTTATTATAAATATGAAACAACCCTATTTCACCTTCTATCCATCCTACGAAAAATGAAATCACCGCGTGTGCGTGCGTATGGCTTATCGTCTCCACGTCGTGGTGTAATCTATTTTTCCACCACCACCTTACATGGATGGTTATAATGGTGGAAATAATAACTATATATGATTATTATAACATAATACTAATTATGAGATATTATATCATCCACACCAATTCCATTCAATAATTATGAGAACGATATCATCGCTCGTGCGTACGTACGAATTACCGTCTCCACGACGCGATGAGATTCATTCTCCATGTTAACCATTCCCGAATGATTATAAAGTATATATAATAAATTATCATGAAATATATGACATAATAATGATACTTTATTTATTAATATGTTATTTACATACTTCCATTCAATTTAATAAGGAAACAAAAACAGCATTCATGCGTACGTACGACCTGTCGTCTCCATGAACTATGTATTTAATTCCATTTATCAATCTATTATATATATATATATATATATTATGAATATATATTATATATAAATCATGTTTTATATTCTTTAAGTAATTAATCATGATCTAAGTAATTATATAAATAATTACAAGTCAAAACACGTACGATAAATGAAACAATTTTACTCAAAACGCTGCTTTAACATGAAATTGACAAATGAATAGGTAATATAAAGTCGTAAGTGAATCATATATGATATAATAAATATTATTATGGTTCAGTTATAAGTTAATAATATGTTTAAACCCACTATACAAAAGGCATACAGAAGAAATTTGACATAAGTTAAGGGATTATTTTGTTTCACTTTTATTTCTGTGAGACATATGCCTTAATCACCATCTATTTATTTTGTATGATGTTTATGATTCCCATAAATGTTTTATGATTTTTATTATGAAGGATATGATATTTATATATGCATTTAATTTTATTTATTTTATGACACGTATGATTGCACCAAGTATAAATGGTAAGGGATAATTATTTCAATCTCATTCTTATCTGAGATTGTTTATTCGTGAGTATTTATCGGGGTCATGTTTATCATCCATGTCCATGTTTTATCAAAAAAAATTCATAAAATGTTTACAATTCTTCCATGTATGTTTAAATTCATTTTTACATTTTTTTACTTTTACCACAAGGTATGGAAGGAATCTTTCTTTTGTTTACCATACGAGGTACTTTTTGACTTTTCCGGCAAAAGTACGAGGATAATGTTTTTTTAACTTATACGGCATGAATGGATTTTTACGGTTTCATAATGCCTTATTTTCATGAATCTTCCTCTACAATATTTCATGATTATTTTCAATAAAATAATTTTGTTTTAAAATTTCATGGAATTTTTTGAAAAGAAAATGATTTTGAGGAAGAAAGGATATTTTCTTTATGAATTCATTTCAAGTGTTTTATCATAAACTATTTTCCATATAAGATGACATTATTTAGTATGTTTATGTTTCAAATATAATTTCTCTATTATTTACATGGTTTTATTATTATTATTATGAAATGATATCCATTTGTTTTATATGGATTATTTTATGATGGGACGATGTTTATGAAACCCATTTTATTCTTTAGGTTATGATGGATGATTCATGTTTGTTTTTTGGCACATATAAGAATGATTTCATTATAAGATGGGTGCGACCTATATCTCCCTCCAATTCATTGGGTAAATATTTATATCTCATGAGATAAACATGGCTGGAAGGGCAAGTAAATATGGTTCAGTAATACAGTGATGGAACAGCAAGTAAACTTGGATTAGTAATGGACTTTGTCCACTATGATAGTCTTGGCAGCAATGCCTTGGCTACTATGGAAATCATATCATGTGATTAATGGTTTTCCAAAATTACATGATTTATTCCCATGCCATTTTATCATGATTAATGTTCCTTTATGATCTATTCCTTATGTACTTCCAATATTTATGTCATTACTCGTGATTTTGATGTTTAATGTTTATGTTTTTACGTTCAAATGTTTATGGGTTGTTTTATGTTCTCCATGTTTTCCCTTACTGAGCATTTAAGCTCCCCCTTTTTATGTTTTCTTTTCCCTAGGATATAAAGAAAGGTTTTAGGTAAGAAAAAAAAGGGGAAGAACTTTATGGGGGATGTTGAAGATCTTTCACCATGATTAGAAGAATTTTTTTCGAGTTTTCAAAGAACTAAACTAATACGGTCTTTGGGCATCGGTTTTTGTTATGCATTATGTATTCTGCAAAATTAATGTAATTTCCATGTACATAAAGTTTGTTTTTTTATATTAGTCCAAAAAAATTTATATGGGAGGATTTATATACTTGGGATGCAGTAATTTACCCATTTTTTGTTTTTACTGATAACTCCACTTCCATGATTTATGGTGGTGTTTCAATAGTTATAATAAACTTTTGTGGTATGAAGTAATGCATAGAACTGTTGATTATAAACCCACCTTTAACTTTTTTATTATGGTTATAACCATTTAAATCATCCAAAATAGTCTTAGGGGTGATAATTTTCATATGATTAAACATATAAAATGGAATCCAATAAAATTAGAAGGGGTAATTTATAAACTACTTATATTTCATTAACTTATGAATTCATTGGATTCAACCTATTTTATCCATAAAATATTTTATATAATATATAGTTTTAGGCATTTTTTTTTTCTTAATAATGGTTCATAATGAGCTTGTGAATTTACCAATGCATATCCCCTTGGGAGTGTCAAACTAGGTGTGCAGTAAGGACCATTTTCAAACACTAGTTTCTGATCAATTATAGCTCATGCAGTGTTTTCAAGTTTTATCCCTAGGTATATTTGTGCTATATCCATATCCACTCGTAGTATCCAAACATGGATGTATTTTCTTGGAAACCATTTAGTCTATAATTTATCAAAATTTAGCGATGTCTTATAATGTTCAGTCTTATCCCTAAGGCTTTCAGTAGAATTTTTTAATCCTAATCCCAAAAATAAATTTACTTTACTTTGATGCTGACTATAAAAACTATTATCTTTATTACATCTTAATTCATGATTCATTAAAAAATATTGCACATATTAAAAACCTTAAGATCAATAAGTCTAGTTTCTTTGGATAATTTGGTACATTTCACAACAAATTAAAATAGAGGGTATATCACCATTATTGAAAACTTTATTAACATTCTCATAATATTCCATCATACTTAAAACTGAATGGGATAAACTAGGGACATAAATAAGAAAGGGGTGAGATATGAATCCTATAAAGAGAATAAACATGGAATAACATGAAGAATTTGTTACATAATATACAATAAGAAACTAACGAGGACATAAAAAGGGTTAGAATCATAAATAAGAACAAATAGATATGATATAGCATGATAACAAAAAGGAAGCATGGGAAAATGTGGAAACAAATTTAAATGTGACATCATAAACATAGGTCAATGATAACCACCAAGACATAATAACATGGTGTAAAAGGGACCTTGATTGATTAGGTTCACTCCCTAATCCCTTGAATGACATCTCATGAGACTAAAAATTTACCCAATTCAGTGGAGCGCTATATAATTCTGGGTGCATCTGTCACTTTTGTATCATGTTAATTCATAAGTGTGTCGCATGGAACATTCAACATAGGATAATATTTCATCATATTTAATTCCATGATAAAGGATTTTGGAATAAATACATGTAATTACCTAAAAAAATGATTATATAGGTATGTCTAGTTGAATACCCTTGAGTGGAAATAGCGATGGTATTCAAAATAAAAAAAGGTTTGGCATGGAAAAATCTCAATGAAATTTTGATAGCACAATAGAAGTACTTAAAGATTAATAAAATGTTTTAATAATAAAGAAAGGGGTATCAAATAATTTTTACATCAAATGGATTGTAAGAGTGATGTGTAAAATCATATCTTGGCATTAGTAATTGGAAATAAAAGGTATAAAATGAGGAATTTTCTTGAATTAAGACGAGAGGGAAATGATCCTTTACCTTGATGGGTGATTCCAAATTCTTGGGAGGATCTTCATAAGAGCTTGGGGGAAAATTTTGAGGAATCTTAATAGGGGAAGTCTGAGTAAGAACATGATCAAATGATTTTTAGTGAAAAGGAATGGGAGCTTGGGTGGGTTTATATAGGAAAAGAGAGGGGAGTTATTTATTATTTCCAAAACATACGTTTTGGAATCTATATAGTAAATTAATTAAAATCACAAACCTATACATGGTTTTTTCAAAAGTGGATTGATTTTCATTATTTTATAAGTCCATGGGCCAAAATTATTAACATATTTCCCTTGGTGATGTGGTAGTGAGCCATGTTCTTACAGATATTATTTTAAAACCTTAAAATATAATATAGGTTTTGAAGGATTCATAAAGGATTTATAAAATTAATAAAATAACCTAAAGATAAAATTATTTTAAAGGGGAAAAATATATTTATTCATGGATAACCTTTATTTTATTTATTACATAATTTTTTGTTCATTATGATGTCATAATACACACCGTATATTTATACCGTATTTATTTTTTACCCAAAAATTGTACTATCTTAGAAAATTATGAAAAAATCACCATTGGATAGTTTCAATGTTATAATTCTGAAAAAAAAATTATTTTATCCAAATAATTTTATAAATATGTGATTTTTCTCTTTTAAAATAATAATTTACATTTATTGATAAATTTCAAGTTTTTGATAATAATAGTTTTGGAACCATTTCAAAATTGTTTTTGACTTCATAAAATTATATTATCAACTATAATTAATAAATATTATTTAATAATAATATTTTTTTAAAATATCATTTATTTCAAAAATTCATTAATTTATCAAAATGAATGTCTTAATTGAAATTACATTTTACCCCAAAAAATATAAGTTTTGTTTTATCGAATCACAATCATTTATAATGTAACAACAATAAGAAGTAAATATTTTTCTATACAATATAAATATTAATATTCTTAGGGTCTTCATACATATACCTTTATTACACCAACTAACTCCTTAAGGGTAAGGTGTGTGATGGTGAGACTCTTGTGCGGTGGTTCAGCATACATGGTTTGGGTCATGATCTCAATGAGCTTGAACTTCTCCCATAAATGGTTTTTCTAGTGCCTTAGTTATTGGATATTTTCTTGGTATTAGTAAAGATAAAATCCAAATGATGATACATCCTTTAGAATCCTTGATAAATGTGATTCATAGGGTATGATCCTACTGGTTGATGCCATCACTTTCATTGTCTATGTCAATTGGATTTATCAAAATCCTATATTTATACTAATTATATGATCATTGTTCAAAAGATATATTATCAATAGTTGTCATTATTTAAAGTATTTTAAATCCTGTAGGATATAATTAAACCAAATAAGTACATGTTTTTTCTATAACCATAATATATAATAAGGAATTTAATTCAACCATAAATAGTATTTTATTTATAAAAGTTTGGGTCGTTACAATATTCCTGGAGGAAATATAGCCATTGCCTCTATCTCAAGTTAATATCCTTGTGAGATAAGATATAATTGAGACTCTTGTGGTTAGAATATATGATAACCCACTCACCCATTAGGTAGTGTCACCACATCTTGAGTTTGAAGACTACTGATGCTTACTCAAGATCTTGGTTCGCATAGTTCTACTCATGTGGTCTCAACTAACATGAACCATAAGTAATCATTGCCTATCTCTGCATCAAAAAAAAACAAGTCTAGTCCTTGATTCTTCATAGAACACTATGTACTCAAAACACTCCTCTAGAAATCTCAATATGACATCTCTCATCAATATCTACCTCAACTCCTCGAAAGCCTATTAAAACCTCTCTACCCATGCAAAAGGATTCAAATTTCAATTCAAATCTATCAAGGAGGATAATATATTGGAGAAATCATGTATGAATCTATTTTATTAGCCTACCAACCCAAAGAATCTTTACACCTCTACCATGCTCTTTGGTGGATCCCAAGATAACATAGCCTTGACCTTCACCAGGTCCAATGCTACACTATTGGGTGATATAACATATCCTAGAAAGTGGACCTCCTGAATCCATAACTAACACTTTGAGAGATTCCCATAAATCTAGTGATCTTAGAGTATGTACAGAACCATCCTCAAGTGTCATGTATGCACCTCCTCAGACGATGAGTACACTATGATATTGTCAATGGATACAACTAAAAACCGATCAAAGAGAGGGTAAAATACTCGGTTCATGAGTCCCATGAACACTGTTGGGGATTTTATCATGCTAATGGGCATCACTAAGTACTCATAGTGACCACAGTGACATCTAAATATCATCTTCGCTATATCCTTGTCTTTTACGCTCAACTGGTGATATCCTGATTTGAGATCAATCTTTGAGAACCATCATGCCCCTCTCAACTGATAAAATACTTTCATAGATTCTAAATAGTGGATATATATTCTTTATGGTCACCTGGTTTAGGAAATGGTAGTCTACTAATAACCTCAATCTCTCTTATTCCTTCTTGGAAAACAACACTGGGGATAACCACGGTGAAACACTGCATATAAAAAAATCCCATCCTCTTTCATCACTCCAACTACACCCTCATCTCGTGAATCTCTATAGGAGACATCTAATATGTTGGTGAAAATATTTATGTCATCTTGAGGTGTATATTAATGAAGAATTATATCTCTCGGTAGGGAGGTAAGAATGAAACGTCTTCAGGAAATATCTCATCATACTCTACCACCACTATAAGGAACTAGAAACTTATAGAATCCACTACACCAAGAGTTATTATAGACAACTGATGAGTAGTCGGCTTCACACTCTTATGAATAAGTCCATCCTTCAATTCATGTGTTTCCTTTTCACCCAAAAAGGAAAACCTAGTCTCATCATCGTGGACACACTACATCCTCAACCTAAAAAATTCTATATGGGCATGATTTCTAGATAACAAGTTTATACATAAGATGAATTCATAAGGCCTCATCACTACTATAAAGAGATAAAAAATGAATCTCTCATCTCCAAGAGTCAGGTCACACCATCGACAGGAGTGTGTGATTGTTGAGTCACCTATTGTAGGAGTCTCCAAGTGCAAGGTTCAAGCCAAGGGCTCAACCAGAATCTCTAAGTCTCAAACTATATAAGTGGAAATAAAGGAATTAATAGTGCCTGTGTCTATTGGTACTATAGCTAAGGTATAAAGACATATATCATACTTAGAGACTTTGGGTCATAAGCCTCAACCACCTATAGCTTCCCTCTCCTATTTCCCCTAGATCCCTAAGAATGGGGTGGACCACCTGGGGGTTGTGGTGGTAACAAGTCAAAACCACAACCACCTCCAACTGCTCTCCTAGATCCTATGCCAAATACACCACCCTGTGGACCTATCTATTCCTGTCACTATCTCTACCTATGTGGACCATCCACTATCTCTCAATCATCCATATAGTGGTTCATACAATCCCTCACGAGATGTCCCCTATCGTTACACAAGTAGAATATCCTCCCCCTAGGATAACTATACCAATTATGTGATCCCTAAACTATAGATACTTTGTCTTGAGATCACCTCATGAAACTTATCACACATCTAGGTCCCTGAGACTGATGTAGGATTCATTATATCAAAGTCTCTTCTTCTATGTTCCCACTTTCTCCAACAACTATCTGCATCTCTACAGCCAGGAAACTCTTGACCACCAAAGCATGCTCTAAAAACCCAGTATAAGTAGGAATGTGTAGAGGTATAACATTGGATTTTATGTATAAATTTAGTCCTCACTTGAAGGTCTAATCCTAAAAGAACTAATCATGAACCATATCCATTGAGTACATAGAGAGGTTGGTGGACCTTGAGGAATACTCAGCCACTGTCATGCTTCCCTATTGAAGCTATAGAATATACTAGATGTGAACATCCTTCAATATAGATAGATAGAAATCCTCTTTGAAAATTATCTCTAAATATGGACATGCTAGAGTCTCCTCATTGTACAAATGGGTCACTAAACCCCACCATCTTCCTACAAAACATTGGAGCAGGATCGCTTCTAGGACCACCATCTAATCTACAAGTGTCCTAAAAAGATGGAAAAATCTTCTCACTACCTCAAGCTAGTTATCATCATACCATGGGTTGGTCTCACCTTAGAAGCTGGTGGGTCTATATCGCTAAAACACATAAAGTTTTCTCATCTTTTTCACCTTATCCACTGGTACTTCTAGAACCATCTTCCACTCGATAAGTGGTGGTATGCTCGGTGCACTTTTTCGAGGTAACACCTTCTAAACAGGTCCTTGTATCGAAGCCTTGTCATTGAGGGGATCATCCTTGTGATCTTAATAATAAATAATAGCTAGAATACATTGTGGAGGAATATTAAAATAGACAAGATGTACCACAATCAGTGAGTATATATGGATAGATAACTCAAGAAGGACATTGAAACCCCAACCCATTCCTATATGATCCATGTATCAATGTTTTCCTCATAACTAGTTTCTACATGTACTGAGACAAAAGTCAAGTGATAAGATTCCTAGTGTATGGATACACCAGCCATTACACCAACGTTGTAGTCCCTTACCTGAAATACAAACTCAAAACACTTTACACTATTTCCCCAAACCAATCCCATAGACTCCAGTCCTAAGGTAGAATCAACTTCTTTGATACTAGTATGTCAGGAACTATACCAATGGGGACAATTCCATGACTACCCCAATCCCTCCTATAATAGGACAAGTGTTGGCGACAATCACTGAGTAGGTGTATCACTCACATCAGATTCTTTAGCCCAATGTACTGGTACACATGCATACATCTCCAAGCCCATACAATCTCAAAATGTAAAACAGCTAATAAAACATTCATGAATATATATAAATTCCACTATAATAGTATAATAAAAAGTTCTAGAAAGAAAAAAGGTCCAAATAAAATCCCACCATAAAGAGTCTGAAAATAAGTCCAACCTGAAAGTTTAGAAGGGGACTATTATCAATGAAATCACAGGAACACCCCATGATCTTTCTGGCTCACTAAAATCTGTCAAGTCCTAGTCCCTCTAGGACTCCATCAAAAGTTTTATCATCTGTATAATACATGACACGGGTGGGTAAAGCCTTTGCAGGGGTGAGTATAAAAATACCCAATAGGACACCCTAAAATCACTAAGAAAATAACATCAAGAATAAAATTAAACTCATCACATGTATATATATATATAGCACATCTAACAAGAATATACAAATATAATCAGCAAAGGAACGCCATCTCAAAGTATAGTCACAACCATAATGCCATCCTGGGAATCTTGCATGAAGGTTCCGCATAGCACTCATCTGAGAGAACACTATCCACGAGTCAGATAGAACTGATGGTGTCCATCTAATATGTACTGCTCATTGGGTCTCATCATAAGAAGAATAAACTAGAAGTTTGAATAGAATGATACATAGATGAGGATCATTCCCAAGTCCATGGGGTATATCAAAAACTCAATTTAGAACAGCCCTCTAAGTATATATTGATGCCTGCATAGTGTTGGTCATGATGATATTAATAACTCTGCCTAGGAGAAGATAATGACAGAGGATCTCACTTTGGGACTCATAGAAGGATTCAAACAACTATATCCAAGAAGTCCTACTAAAGGGATCATGATCCTATGTGTAGGACGCAATTCCATACTAACCCTCAAGTAATGTATCAATGGAATTCACCCTAAAAACTTTTCCAATTTGAATAGGACAATGGATTTAATCCATGTTTGAAGTAGTACACAGTATGTATTAGTAGTACACAGTGTGTATTAGCAGTACATGGAATGTCTCTTTGGTACCAGGTCCTTCTTGTGTATTACAGACCATTCACATTCATGTTTACATGTTTGTATTAGAGTACACATTATTTCCAATCCCATGTTCTCTTGATTGTGTCCAAGTACATCGCTCTTCCCATGTACACCAATAATAGTTGTGTTCATGTCAGACTACATGGTGTTTTTGAGCATGTGTTCTCCTAGCTCTGTATGTGTACCCTCTAAGGTACACGTTGAGCTTCTAGGTCAATTCACACACTTTGTGATAAGTTCTACAAGTTGTGTGATTTTTAAATTTCTCTCAAAAACCATACCACTACATCTAGGGCCCTACACGCCATGTAATCCAAGATTTTATTCCTTGTTCTATGGGATTTCACATAATCTGTGCTTCTTCTTCCATGTATATTGTGCCACTTTTTCTACCATTTCTACCACTAGTGACACTAAGGATTTTAGATCTAGGTTCATTCATCAACTACCATCGTTGGTTGGTCAGATTTGTGGTTCTGATTTTCTAGGAAACATTACCCGAAGCCACACTATAATTACATGGAAAAACACCACTCATGGAAACCTTTGATTTAAACCTGATTCATTATCACCATCATCAAATATTTATTTATCATTAATCCCAACCCTAATCTAAGGTATCAATTTGTTTCACCAAGAAATGGGTACTAAATGATTGATTTTAGGGTTTTTCTTGAACCGTGGGGAAATTAATTTCCCACGATGAATAAAGAATAGTGGGATAAATCCAAGAAATACTAAAAAAAGGAATAAACCTCAAATATGTTTGGTTTTCCTTGATTCATTTCTATTATAATTAAAAACTAAGGACCATAAAAAATAAACAATATCCCAATAATCCCAAAAAATAACCATGTACCCGCAATATGATCGATTCGAAAATCAATCCATTAATCGATTGATTTTTTTTCTCCATAGGAATAAATAACCAAGGACAAATCCAAAAAAATACAAACTTCCTACCTCAAGTTGGATCAATCGCTGGTAAATAACTATTATGTTCTGTTATCATTTGCGAGATCCATGAGTTCCGTCACACACTGATTGATGATATACAATCTGGTCGTCATTTTCCAATGGAAACTCCTCCAACGCTCTCTATTTCTCTCTCTCAAGTCTAGTGTTATGAAACTAACCCTAGATTTTTATCATAATAGTGTATATATAGACAATCATCAGGTCATGGTAATTAATTAAATAAATGTATTTAAACATACACCCATGACCATGCCCAACCCAAGCATCTGACATACTCCAAGGTTATTTCATAGTTACGTTGAAACTCAAGCTCTGAACTCAACGACAATAAAATATTTCTGATCGGATCCTATTTTTAGAAATTATTCCACTTTTTTCTGAAAACTATACATGCATGATGTTTAATATATTTGAAAATTTTATTTTGGGTGCACTGAGCCTCGGTATATCATGTCGTATCTATACTTAGCCCCAAAAATAATCTATACAATATTCCAAAACAATACATGGAAAATCGAATTTGTTACATTGAAGTAGTGAAATCATAAAATCCTAGATGGATAGGTGTGGGTAATAGAGGTAGCGTGTACATGGTAGGATAAGGATAAAAGGTCCGAGGATACATCAAATGGTATGAAAAATGGTATATTTTAAGTAGAGACTAAAAACATGATTATAGAGGCATAGGTGAGAACATCCCTAAAGGCTTGAGTAAATGAGGATAGAGTTTCATAGATGGGATGCCTAATGAATATTATAGGTGTGAACCGGTATGATGGATTCCCCACATATCTCTAGTAGCACCCCCACTCGATTCTTTATGATGTTGACCCTTAGTGGTAGGTTTAGTAGAGGCAAATTGTGGTTTATATGAATGATCCTAAAAGAAATTTGATAAATGATAATAACATGAAATTAAATGTAATGCAGAAGAAAAATATTATAATTATTATACTCACTAAGGGAACCAGAGCAGGAAACCCTAGGTCACACAGTCTTTGATCATTATCATAAAATCTATTCCTTTTTATTTATTCAATATCTTTCATAATCTATATAATAATTAAATGGAAATTTTCTGAAAATAGTTCTTAAATATTACGCATAAAAATTATAATTCAACCAATACATAAATAATATCATAAACTTCTATTATATACACATAGTTTCAAATAGTTTTAAGAACCATGTTTAAACCTGTTTTGAAAAAGTTATTTAAACTAGTTTTAAATTACTATCTTAAATATGTTTATTTAGTAACATGTTCTAGATAATATAAATTAAAACCAAGTTAAACATGTTTTTAAAAATATTTTTAAAACTGATTTTTTTAATTGAAATAAATGTAATTAAATGAAATGAAAACAAACTAAACTAAAAATATATATAACATTCAAAAATGAAACCAAATTAAAGTAATTATAATAGTAAAAATCTAATAAAACCACATCAAGATAAACTAAATGACCTTTGAACATATATGGTCACATATATATATTACCCACCACTACTTAAGCTTCAACATTAATTCTGAAAATTGGAAAATATGATTCATAAAATAAAATATTTTTCTCAATACCAATAGAGAATCAATGGTTTAATTTAATCCCCATAGTCATAAAAAATATGTATTTTAATTACTTTAATAATTTCAAAGTAATCAGGTCTCAGATGATCTTTCACATAAAACACTTATTTTTTCTTTGATGCCAAAATATATGGTTCATTGGTAGCCAGGAAGTCAGTCCTATCAATAACTCTAAATTCAAATTCATCAATAAATTTACCATGTCACATCATTGAATAAAACCATTTTCATTTCATTATAATGACTCAACCATGAGAGTAGAAATATTATAACAGTATTTTCTCAACAACACCATAATAAGACATATTTTTATATCGACACCCACTATCTAATACACTAGAATAATATACCATTATTTTAGTTAACATAACATTTTCAAGTTTTTTATCATGTTCACAAATCTATCAGTTATAAAAAAATTACCAGTTTATTATTAAATATTTTCATTCACAGCCCAAAGAATTGTGACCAAAATACAACATCCTTAATTATTGATATATAGAGACAACAGGTAAACTAGATACCTGAAATATATATGAATAATAAAATTGAATGAAAATTTATATTTTAAGTTGATTAAAGTAATGGTTGTACCTTTGATTTCAACCAAGCAAGAAATTCTTTGCTATGAAAAGGCTCCCTCATTCTCAAAGACAAATAATGATGAAATCTACTTATAATTTCTTTATTTTCCCTATATAAAATGATAATGACAGTTTAAGGTATATGTGAAATTATATATATGAGATAACATATAAATATTTCAATTACTTACTTGATATATTCATCGGAAGAATCACCGTTAAACAAGACCATGTGATGTGTCATATATCACTCATCAAGGCTCAATGTTATCAATATATATGACCTAGAAGTTCCTACTATTTCTAGAAGAGATGGAAATGAGGGCTCAATTTCTCCATAATACTCATCTTGATTTCTTTTAGGATGGTTATTTATTTTTCTCACATCATACAAATACATTAAAAAATTGATACATTATTGAACTAGATAACCTCTCACAATGGAACCATATTGATGATTCTTGTCCTAGAAATAATAACTCATTGTAAACATATTTCTTTTAGTATGATACATCCACTAAAAAATTAATGGGTCCCCCAATAATTGTTTCAGTTCAAAGATGGATTATTATATGCAACATGCAAGTGAAAAAATGATGGAGGAAACTTTTTCTTTATCTCACACAAAATTAATGTATCCAATTCCTGTATTTTTATCAATAAATACTTGGATAACCTTTTATAAAAAAAGTTTTCTATAAAAATGGAATAATTGAATCATCGTCATCATTATATTATTGGATATTAAATGACTAATTTCTATTGAAATAAATTCATGAAGAGGTATGTGAAAATCATAATTTCTTAGGGATTTTTTATTCAAATATTTTTTGTTGACTTGTTTGGATATATTTCATGAATATCCATCTGGAACCTTGATATTATTGAATACTTATAGAAATTAATTTTTCTCTAAAGTTGTAATCACATAAGTATCACAAGGAACATTCCATTTATTTTCACTGATACACACAAGATGCAATTCTGGTTTAATACCCCAATCCAAAAAAAATCACTTAGATTATAATTCATATTTGGTATTCCCCATGATATTTAGACAAATTAAATCATCATTTAAAATATTTTTTTCACAATTTTTTTTTAAATAAAAAATTACTTAACAAATTGGTTGAATAATATGTAAACTCAAAAATGATACTTTTTTCCATTGTAAGTTGATTTGGTGATAACATTATTCCTTTTCTAGATTTCATCTAACCTTTCCCTAATGAAAAACTGACATATTGTATTTTACTAAACGCATTATTTCCTAACATATGTTGAGGTTTTATTTTGGTGTCGACCGTAACATCAAACCTCCAACGATTCTTCCTGTGTGGATGATCCATTTGAAAGAAACATTGATTCCCCGTGAAACAAAAACTACAATCATTTTT
The DNA here is from genome assembly GCA_963277665.1 of Viscum album. Classification (NCBI taxonomy): domain Eukaryota; kingdom Viridiplantae; phylum Streptophyta; class Magnoliopsida; order Santalales; family Viscaceae; genus Viscum; species Viscum album. The sequence goes on along the minus strand of OY728145.1, from coordinate 1,592,386,553 downwards.
AATCTTTTAGATTGTGTATTATTCATACAAATAGGAAATGATAGTTTTCCCTTCATGGTCTAACTAGAATAATTTCATAAACATGGAAATCATTTATAGTCCATGGAACCACAGAACATATATGAACTAGATTTTTTGAAGAAAAATCGAAGGTACACACACCCAAATCTCAAAGTATCTTACACTTTTTTATTAAAGGTTTCAAGTAGAAATTCAAATCATTGATAGGATAAGAAGATATAGATATTAGTATACATAATAAATTTAATGTTATTTTCATATACATCCATGGAGGAAGATAATAAACATTAATAAAAACTATCCATATACTGTGAGATGTAATAATATGACCAAATAGGTTAAAACCATTACAAGATAGACCCAAACTAACATTACCCACCTCAGCTAAAAAATCAGGATGTTGTGCATAAAATATCCACCATAATATCCATATTCCTAACGATCCATCTCATAATTATTTTTAATTCTCTCAACATCATTAAATTTCTTATTAGTTGATATTTTAGAAAACATGAATAGAATGTTAAGCCTATGAAGGAATGGAAAGTGCCACGTGACTTTATATGGTACCTGAGATGGTGTTCCATATATATTTTTATTCCATCTAGATATACCATATTATTTACTATCATTTAGGTGTATTTTTTCCTCCTAGAATAAGTTAAAATATTTCAGGAAAGTATGAATTTTAATAATATAAAATTCATAAAAGTTAATTATCTTGGATTTCATATAATTATTTGAGGGAATATCTATATTATCCGGAACTAATTCCTTCATAAGGGTAAGAATATAATAAATATAGGTTTTATAAATTCGATAAATGTTTTTCCATGATATAGTCAAATTAAAAATTATAATTTTTTCATTTTATTACATTCCTGACATATAAGAGTCCTAGTATCATCCATTATTTTTTTCAATCTCTCATCATCATCATTTTCAGTATTTTATTCATGTTCATTGATATAATTGCCTTGTTTAATTATAATACTATCTTTATCATAATGATTCAAAAATGGAAATAATCCTAATTTAAAATTCTTCATACCACTCCTTTCATTTTATTAATGCATAACAGAAATTTTTCTTAAACCTCTATTGTGATACAAGAAATAATAGTTTGTTGGAAATCCGACTTTTTTATATGGAATTTAACTTCTTTCTAACATATACAAGGCCTTAAAACATTATTGTAACCTGTAAAACATATAATACCTCTATATGAATCATTTTGAAATGAAAAATATAAAAAGATATAAATTCTTTTGAAACCCGGTTGATATTTGATTAGTATGATACATCCAGCTTCAATAAATTTTATTATAGGAAAAAAAGTTATATTATTATCTACATTGTAAACAATAATTATAAATGTAGTTACCAAAAATATTATTTTGAATACATGTAATATAAAACAAGTAGTACATACTATTAGATAAGGTAAAGGTATAGAGGTATTAATTAACAAACGTTTATTCATTAGAAAAATGAATATTCAAAAATTTCACACCATGTTAAATTGAAATTAATTATATAGAAATTTTTATCATTAAAATACTAAAATAAAACATTGAAATGAATAATTTCATAACCCCATAATAAATTAACAAAACAAAAAAAAGTTATATAATAATTAATTAAATAATTTTTTAATATATATAACACAAAATAATAACTTTATATTAAATCCAAGAGTGTTTATGACCTAAATAATTTCTCCCCAATTGTCAAACCTATCCATTTTATAATCACTTATACAATCACAAAATAATGTCCCACATAACATTAAAACTCATGTCTTTTATATATGTATTTTTATCATGGAAACATTTATAATACCATCAAGATATAATTTATTACCACATGCCTAGAGAACATTTCCAATAAGATTATCCAAATACAAATTTAATATGAAATTAAAAAAATAATATTAGTAGATAGACTAACAAAGAATGAGAGAAATTATTTATTTTATAATAAATGCATATAATTAAAAAAGTAAACAAATTATAATACATGGAATGGGAAACAACTATTATATAATTCAATTAAATACAAATGTATTTATGAAACAATTATTCTTAAAAAACTTATTTATTTTGAATGTGACATAAATTGAATACATATGTATTTATCATGAAACAATTTTACTCAAGAATAAAAAAAATGTATCTCCCAACATCAAAACTCTTGTCTTTAATACATATGTTTTTATCATAGAAAAATTCATAATATAATCAAGACATGATTTAGTATCACATGTATGCAGATCATTTATAATAAGATAATCCAAACACAAATTTTAAAATGAAAATAATCATACCATATAAGTAGGTATCCAAATAAATAATAAGATATTATATATTCTATAATTAAGGCATATTAATAACAACCCAAACATAGTAAAAGATATGGAATATTAAACAACTAATACATATTATTAGATTGAAAATAATTATGTAGAAATTTTGATCATTCAATTTTTAAAATAAAAAAATTAATTGAAAAATTTAATAACCCCCTAATACATTAACAAAATAAATAAATAAATATAATAATAAATAATTTAATCAGTTAACATATATTATACAAAAAACTTTATATTGGATTTATATAAAAGTAACGAATAATTAAATTAAAAAATTATATATCTACAAAAAACACATCTATTATACAATAAACTAAAAAAAATCTAAATGAACCTTTTTTCAATGAATATGGAATAATAATGACCTAATAGGATCTTTATTTGGTTTTGATATGTATATAAAAATAAAAATGATTCTCGGTATAAGAGATGGTTTATTTGGAACTCACTAATTTGATGTTGAAGAAGAACTGAATCAAAAAAAATTAAAGAATGGGTGGGTATCTCTAGGGGAGAGGGGACGGGAGGCTGATTCTTAGGGTAGATAGGATTAGGGATCAATGATGGGGATTTTAGGAGTTTATTTCATGGCATAGGTTGTTGGATTTGACTCTATACAAATGGTTTTTGAAAATTATTGGTATAGAGGCATGGGTATAGCCTCAAATTACATTAGTGTGAACTATCAATGAATTATATATGTTATTATTCAGATGATTCCATTCCTTAATAACTATTTAATGAGAGGAATTCCATATAGGACTCATTTCTTAGTGATATAAAAATCTCGATTGACTAATGGTTTTGATGAGTTTGAAAGGGTTTAGTAAAATTCTTTATTAAATGATAGTAAAACATGATACTCATATTATAAAAGATTTTGTTGTAGATAAATGACGTTGTCATCATAAAACTTATCTTTGAGATCAATCTATAAGAATGATAAGTTCAATTTAAACAAATCATATTACATGTAACTTAATAAAAAAATTTCAAAAAGAAAGATTCTATGTTCTATAGTAACCCCTTATTGAGTAAAAAACTTTTTAAGTTGTTAAATACATGAGTCTATATGATTATGAGAATAATATAATGATTTACATGTGGTTTCAATGTCATTAGATGCTTAAGGACTTAAGGAACGGTTATCTATTCACATATACTCAATATTATTGGATATAATTTTTTATATAATGAGACTAAAGGTCTTCATAAACCTTATAATGGTAAATAATTCATTATATTTTCATTGATAGAAATTTTATGAAAAAGTAAATTATTTTGATAAATTTTTACTCAATATTCCAAAAGTTTTGAGGTTATATGAACTGGGCATATGATTTCTAGGTTCTAGATGTCATATACTAATTTTATATAAATACATTCGTTGACTTTTAAGGGTATGTGATACCAACTATATGTTTTAAAAGTTTTTTAAATATATAGGGTTCAAAATTCAAGATAAGGGTTGATAGATATTACATTATTCATTAAAATTGTGAATAAAAATGTTGTTAGATCAGAGATTTGAGTGTCAAGGAATGTATTAATCCCTAATGAATCTAAATAAATGATGTTTGTAGTTATATTATTTCTATTGTGTGACAAAATTATTTTTTAAAAAATATTTTGTTATGAATAATGTGATACGATACACATGATTTATGATACATCATATTTTTTAACATTTTTTATAAATAAGACAAGGATAAAAGTGTCTCATTTTGGATAAAAGTGTTTATCCTAATGTTTTTAAAAAATATGATAGAAAATATTTCCACCACACGTCTATAGTATTGATTAAAGATTAAATTCTTACTTCTAAAATAAAATTATATAAACACTTTCAATACTATATATGATATTGGAACAACAATTCATTTTTAAAATATTCTTTATAAAATAAAATAAGTGTTATTTTCTAATATAAATGATTTTTTGTGAGTTATAATGATATTATAAGAAGAATATAGTTTTTTAGAGACTATATGTAGTATTTTGTATCTTTATGATTTTATAATTTAACAAATTAAAAAAACTATTCGAGTCAAAATTTAAGTTGAGTTTCACTTAATATCCAAAAAGAGTTCAGTGTATGGTTGTAAAGAGAATTGTAAAGTGTTACATTTAATTACTATAATAAAGTGGATGTAAATTTATCATAATGTATTTTATGATATATTGGTATGTGATAATGTAAATAGTTACAATATGTACTGAAATAGTTCATGAAAAAGTCTGGTAGAAAGGGTTTCAATAATCCTGATGATGAACATAGAAAAAGTGTTCTAAGTAAACAACAGAAGCTATTAACATCATAAAATCACATGTCATGGAGTTAAATTTTTTGAATATGTTTAAGGAGTTAAAAATTAAGAATATAATTCATATGTATCACCATTATTTAGACTTTCTTACATTATATAATATATTAATCAGTAAATAGTTTATTGAGAGGGTTTTATCATGTGGTTACATATGAATGTGAAAATAATTACATATAGTTATAATGAGTAAAGAAAACCTTAGAATGTAAAGTAAACATAAGATTTTTGGGGATATTGGTGGGAAAGGTATGTAGTTTTCCTTGATGGTAGTAGATGGGTATCAGTGAGTCATGTTACGACATAACTCTTCATAAGAGTAGATTCACCCCCACTTAATGGATAGTATAATGGGTTGAAAGTGAATATTATTTAGGATAAAATTGCTTCTCATTACACAACAATTGTATATTGTGTAGGGTGACACAAGAATAGGATTCTAAATCAAGAGAGTAATGAAATTTATTTGTTTTTATGCACCTACAAAGTTCCCTTTATTCTTATAGAATACTTGAAAGAAATATCAATCTTTGAGATGGTTTAGAGTTATTTGAAATTTATCAATTTGATATTTTCTTTTAATAGAAACTTAATTTTATAGGCATTGTAGTAACCCTTATAATAAGGTATCCAACCCATTATAATTGGGTAGACATATATTTTGGAAATTATTATGTTATACAGATTAATCTCATTTATCAACTCGTATGAGATTAAATAAATGGACCAGATCACACCTATTAGTGAAAATATGTGTCTATTAGATCATTCTTAATTTGATTAATGGTCTAGATCATATATATTTGGTGAAATCATTCAACCAACCTCACATACCTATTCAATCCTGGGATCAAACCAATACAACCAACCAATCTGTTGAGAAAAATAAAGGCACATATAATCACCTTATATATGTTTTTGTTATGTATTCTAAAACTAATTTAAAAACAAAAAATTGTATCAATTTTTTAAAACAAAAAATCTATAATTTATCATTCATTAATTAATTTTGGATTCATATATGTATGTATAGATATAAATTTCATTAAGTTTAACAGTGATTTTTCTCCCAAATTATGTCTTTGAGTTTTTCTTAATTGTTTTTTATCATGGTGTATTATATGTTGTGATGAGAAATTTCGGTTAACATGAGTTATATTCTTGTATGTAGATACAAAATATGATCATGGGGAACAAAAAAGGTTTTATGCACTAGATAACCCACTAAGTTTACCACATAGAGTATCATACACTATGTAATGGATATATTATGGATGCATGGACCATATTTGGATTCCTTAATAGCTAAGGTTTGCATGATTACCAATATGAGAACCCTCATACCATGATACCTTTCTTAAAGAAAGACTTAAGGCATAGAAAATTAGGTAGGGTTTAGGCATGTTGCTGATCATGTCGTCTATTAGAGATTAATTAAGATTGGAAATTTATTCTCATATGATAAGTATGAAATATAGGTTCTTCATTAAGATTAATTAATGAAATGTTATGTTCTTGACTATTTGAGTGAGGGACATGTGATTTTCTCATCCATAAAGGTGAATGGCATATGATGTTTTCATCCACCTAGTAAGTCTATACATAAAGATTAAATAATGTTTGAGTAGGCTATATGGGATACAAATACTCCAGGTCATATGGTCACTTGATGTCTTGGATAAAAGGATCATATGATAATTCATGCAAGTATGTGATGAAACTTTTCAAATGGGTATAAATATATAACTTTTTTATGGATATCAAACCAAATCCATTTTTTACTTTATTATCATTTATTGTTTTTTCAAGGATACTCATTGATTACATTTATGGATCTGGTTATTCATATTGTTAATCAATGTTATAAAGGCTCGTGGGGTCACACATTGTGGTTGAGTGACTAGGTGTTGATTATGACTCAGAGAGATACTCTAAATGTTTTTTAGAGTTAATACAAAATATTTCTGGAGGGGAATTCACTATTTATTGAATATGATACATGATGAAATGATAACTTTCCAAAAAAAATTAATATATCCAAAAGAGTGATAAATATGGTTTCATAAATTATTGTATATGATTCAATATTAGGTTAAATGACAAGATGTCTATGAGGATTTAGTGTTAGTGGTAGATTAAAGGAGATATTCTTCAAATCCATCATATGATCTATTCTATATTATATCATAGTGTATGATATAATCATGTCACATGATACACCATTTATAAATAAAGGGTATATGACATTCATTTTTTTGGAATATCATATAATACAATTAGAGATATCATATGGGATTACTTTTCTAATCATATTACAGAACATGGAGGAATCATAGTATCATAAATCACAAGGTGTGATTCACTTGGAACTATTATTATTCCATGAATGTAAGGGAGTTTTAATGAGTTAACACTCACATATCTTAAGGATAATCTATAATTTACTATCCATTTCAATTGATGAACTATTCAAGATTTAATTGTATTCAATAAAATGTTTCATGAACTATCCATGTAGTATTAAATCATGAATTATAATACATGTGTAAATTTATGAACACCCTAGGAGAATCCTTTATGGATATATATAATGATACAATACCAATTTTATGGGTTGGAATGTGAGAATATTATGTATTCCTAGAAAAAAATAACTCTCTAGATCTCATTTCTATCTACCTCTATACCCTTTTATTTCATGAGGTACTAGCATTTCATGGGTTATGAGAGGATCTTAGGAGTATTATGGGTTATTTAACATAACCCATGGATACCTATAGATGAGGGATATCCTTTTCTTCCCCTACTATAATCATCATCAAGCATGGTTGAAGTATGTTTCAATAACACTATAGTGTAAGGTAAACATTCTTAGGTTTCTTCATTTAAATTTTTCATGATTTAATTTACATAACATGTTAAATCATGGAATTAGGTTTCTATATTTATTCTATTTTGGTTAAAAAAATATCGTTAGATACTTCAAAACCTAGTAGTGGAATTATATTCAATCACTATGAATTGATAACTCCATTGTGACATCATAATATAAGTAACATGATCTGTATACACACTCTCTCTGATAAGAATCCAAGATTGGGGGATAGAGATAACAATGTATTTCTATTTAATACCAAATTCAACATATAATAATTAATAATAGATTAGTAGAATGAGGAAAAATATAAAAATAAGTGTATAAGAACAATATTCTCATAGGACTGCCCACTAATTTGAGGTTTAATCCTCTTGAGAACCTAGTTGTAATCTAGTAAGTACATCCCCCACCCCACTATAAGACCATATCCCTAATTTATTACTTATACCAACCCCCAGCTGACCTAAACTAATTTATACCCCAAATACATCACTACCCCAGGATGTTAATTAATACTCATAACCTTACCTTTATATATATATAGAATTACCCCCCCCCCCCACCCTATATAGAAGTATCCACATGACAGATCTCATACACACACACACACAACCCATGCCCACCATCCTTAGCTTCACTAGTCAACACTTCTTTCACTCCTTCGTATCATTACCCTCCCCTTGAAAACCCATCTTGTCCTCAAGGTGATTGAATCGATATCAAAACTTGTTCTTAGAATTGATTTATTTTTCATCCCACTTCTTGACATGAAAAACCATTCTAACATATTGAAAATTCATGTTTTGGCACACCCATACCAAAGAAACAATCAACCAGATGGTATGCATAGGCTCCATGTGGTAGAAGTGAATTTCATCCCATATTCCACTATCCTAAAATTAAAAATGTAACTCCACCATTGTAAAACATTTTAATATGTCATCTACCATTTACTATTAATAAGATTCTCACTCAATAAAAACCCATGAAACTATAATTTTGTTTATATATTTTGAATATAAGTAAAAAAAAATCTATCTGCTAGAATATTTTTATTAATTTTCTTATCACTTAACTCAAAAAACACAATGTTATAAAGGAAGTGTGGAAACCAAACCTCATCCTAAACAATAATTCCATGAGCATTAAACCCTAGTGAAAGAAGTAGATAACCAAAAAATAGGTCCCATATAGAGTCTCACTCAAAATAAATCACATCTTCCAAGGCTAATATTCTTGAAGGTGAAAAAAATTATTTTTGATGAATTAAATAAAATTCTCAATTAGGCTAGGAGGTGCTATAGAATTTTTTATTTTTTATTAGAATGATCTAATAGTTTTTACTTCATTTTTTAAATAACCTTTCAATTTCATTACATCATTGATACCCATTGAGGTATCATCCAATTCATTTTTCAACTAAAATTATTTTCCCTTGGATTGGAACCTCTACACAAACATATTCCATGTGGGGTAATATTTTCAATGTAAGGATGCGCCTATACACCAGTATGTATTGGCTTAATGTATTATGTGGATGGAAATAATATGAATTATTGTAAATATCTACCATTTACAATACTTTAACATTATAAACTAGAACATGGTGATGCTCATTTCATTGACATGGTTCTTTTCCTCTATAAACTTTCCATGGACCACAGTAACTACAAAAAAAAACCAATGATGGAAAGCGCATGTAAAGCTCATACAATGGTTTTTTTTTTGAGTTACAACACTTTTAGGAAGAATATATTTTGAGAAAATAAGTTTACTCACTCAAAAATTATTGGACTGGAAGTCCTCCTTACCTATATAATGAGTCATTATTATTCTATAATATGGAATAAAATCATCAATCTACTTTGGTAAGACAACTTATTTTGATCTAAGTTTGATAGTTATGTTATAAAAATGACCAAAAGGTATAAAAATCTAAAATTTCCCTTGAAAATACTTAAAAACTGTTGGAACTTGCATATGGTATATGGGAACCTACATATGTACCTTTGGATCCTTCTAAATGTTGAATGTTTTCTCTCTCCACCCCTAGTAAATAGGCAGTTGTCTCACACTTAATTCCAATAAACACTAAGAGTTTGAAATAATAGGATGTGGTTGTTGATAAAACACAATTTTATTGAATATTTTATTTATAATAAATTTCATAATTTCCTCAAATTATGTTAAATATATTTATTTATAAAATATTTGGGATCAAATCATTCATTTTAAAATTTGGTGAAAATTTCATTTTTTTCCTTTAAAATTCACTGTAGTATTTAAAACATAAATATTTTTATGTAAATTATTTAAATGTAAAATTTTTTAAATGTGTTCCTGAATTAATGATTTAAAACTTTTATTTAGGATATATGAACTAAATCATACATTTGACTGGTGTAAATGGGATATTAATTCAAAGGTGGGATGGACACGCTAGATTGGACATCACTTTAGTATTTGGGCCATAACTTATTCACCCTTTCCTGGATTGGGACCAAATTTGGAGATAATCTCTGGGGCCTATTTTATCACAAATAATCCTTTTGTATTGAAATCTGGTTCATGCATTTTTATGGTCAAACAGACCATTCAATTTGGCTTAATTTATTTGGCTGGATTTCCCCATTCACACTTGAAATCTCTTAGAACCTTACCCCCCCCCCTCCACTGTATAAATTGGTGTTTTTATTATTTGGAGGGTTTTTTACTAGAATTAAAATATTTGGATCATAGAAGAAGTAGTTCCATACCATTTAAATTCAAAATTGGAGAAGGTAAGATACAAATCTAGGATCTCCTCTAAAATAATCTCCTTTTCCTCTTCTTTATTGTAATGCTTTTGTTCTTTAAATAAACTTCTAAGTTTTTCTTTCATTTATTATGTTATTCTAAATTTTATTATTATTTAATTTGATTCTTTAGGATGGAACTAAAGAGTGGATAAATGATTGGGTGTTTATTTTTCAATCCATTTCTTATACAAAACGTCTCCATGATGACAACTCCACCCATGGAAGAATAGTTATTTTTAGTAATAGATCTACCTCTAAACTTTTTCATTAATTTAGTTTGAATAAATGAGATACTATAATTCAATAAATATGATATATTAATTTAATTTTTAATTTAAATGAAACTAATCAATCAATTGAACAATAAACACAAAACACACAAGGTCGAGAATTGTATGAATTATGAGAGTGTGATCTTAATCGGTAATACAAGACCACACGGGATCAATTTATAGAGTTCAAATATAATACCTAAACTGAATTAATCCTCATTTATAGAGTGGATTTGTGCCATAATTTACTAGTGACCATAATCTGACCTTAGAATATCAATCAATGTAGGGTTCTCTGATTTCATGTTCTGAAGCTAGCCTAGGGTTTAATTAATTTCATCTTGGTGGTTAAGTTAATTATCATAAGTTTCAAGGGTTAAAAAAATAGGGGATAATAATTAAGTGGATATTAATTTAAATTATAATTATTAATGAGAAAATTAATAGGTAGAGTTATATCAATTATGCCTTTGAAAAATATTTTATAAAAAATATATTCTCATTGTGTCTTATTAATCTAATTTCATTTCAAAAATAAAAATAGAAAAATGATTTCTTATTCCAACATACTTATTCTTCTATTATAAATTATAAACACCCCCCCCCCCCACACACACACACAAACACACCATCCATTTTAAGTAGTGTGTTTATATTATTTTATTTTAGTTTCAAAATACCTTTAATAGGTTGTTTTAATTACTGAATCTTTGAGAGACGACCTTGGTTAGCCACTCTATTGCACCTAAGTACCCAAAAACCATAAATCATTTGAAATATTCCATGACATCGTCTTTTAGTTTTCAAGAAAAAGAGGAATCTAGTACTTATATATGCAAAGTTTCATAGTCTGTTTTGTTATATTGTTTTGAGATGGCTCTTTGGTTTACTAAATTACCAAAAACTATCAGTTTAACCAACTTCTCAATTTTCCACTCTCACTATTGTGTTGATATAATCACTTAACATGTGGAACTCATTATTCTAGGTATAGATTTTTGACAAAAAGTTATGACTAAAGAACTTTTCTAATATCTCTACATTATTAGTTCTGTAAGAAACTGGAAAACTAAAAAATTAGCTAGATATGGAAATGGAACTGAGATGGACTGCAGCAACTCTATCAGTGGTTAATAAATTATTCCTAGTTGATTCAGGTCTAAAAAATGTTTCTTCCTATTCTAGGACACATTGTTCTAATTCATTATTGTTTTTTACTCCTCCATAATCTTCTCGAAATGAGAATACATAGTTTCAAAAAAATCCTCCATCATTTAAATCTAGAATAATCACAAATGATCAATGGAGATATAATTTAAGAAATTAAAAAATAAAATTTTTGAAACCAGTGGATATGGAAGTACATAATAAGAACAACTCATGTCACTTTCCTAAATAAGGACCATGATCAATAATGTTCATGAACCTCTTTATAAACTCTCTTTTTCAAAAACACAATGATAAAAATAAATTGATATGAATATGATAGGGGGATATATATATATATAATGGGGGATTTCTATTTAATAACAATGTCAGAATAAAAAATTAATAATAGATAGGTTAAATAAGGAAAAATATGAAAAGTGGATTAGAAGAATATTCTCGTAGGGATCACCACTAAGCTGAGGATTAACCATCTGGATAACCTAGTTTCACTCTAGTAAATACATCCCCCAGCCCCTAGCATACCCCCTCTCCTATTTATTACTTTTACCAACCCCCATAACACCTAAACAAATATCCCCCCAAATATATCACTTTATCTGGTAGTTTATTAATATTCTAAACCTTACCCCCACACAAACATGGAAAAACCCCCTCTGCAGCAGCATAAACATAGAAAATCCATTAAACCCTCATGTGACACATTCCCACTAGACATTTCCTCATTTTCATATTCTTCCATCACTCCTAAACCCAATGTTTTTAAATTCTGCCCATTATTATATATTACATTCCATTAAAGGAAGATTGCACCTAACAAACCAATAAACTCATTAATATATGGTTGATCTTAGATTACACTATCCCACATACCATGGTAATTTATAAAAACAAAATATATTATTCTCATGGTATGATAATACTTAATGAACCATATTTAAAATGGTGAACAATTTTATCCATTGTATAAAAATTCTCATATCTAAGGAGGAATCCAACCTAGTGATATCATGTTACATAAGTCAACTAAAGTTGTAATATTAAAGAGACCTTATTCTAAAAAACAAAACCTAACTCACCAATATCATGTATTTTATCTCATCATTTTAATTCTTTCTACATATTTAATTAACCATATCCCATGAAGGTCACATCTCTTAAATCATATTCCTTTATTTATTCTCATGTATCTCAAGGTAACTCATTATACATCACTCGTTCTCATGGATCTCAATAATTTTGGCAATCTCTATACCAATAATACACACTCAAGGGTCACTTATCAATCCATAAAAACATAAATGAAAATATCCCAATAAAATGTGTCTCACTACCCTTTCAGAACCCTAATTCATAAGGGTCTCAGATCACTCGAGCACAACCCTCACCCAACCTACCCATTTTTGGATCTGATATTGAGTACTCATAGATCCACATAAGCAATAATTATATATTTAAATTAACTAATAACCATAGTCAATATCAGTAGATTACCACCAACAATTTATATTGGAAAATATTATATAAGTTATTTTTGACACTTTAAATAATTTATACCTTCTATATAATCATATCATTAGTCACATATGGTCACAAAAATTTCATGTGAATCTGATGTGAAAAATATGATACATGAACACATGACTCATGATGCTCCGAGACATGAGCATTCCAAAAATAAATAAACCAAAACACCATCCTTAGTGAATATCAGCCCAACCGTAACAAAAATATTCAAGAAGGAAAATCCTAACTCACTGGTCACTTTCACTTCAATGCATATGGGTGATGTAAATATATAAACCTAGGATCCATATTATGTTTATATTATTCCTAAATAAATATACCATAGATCAAAATTATAATACAAATAAAACAAATCCAATATTGAACTTTGTAACATCCAAATCCAGGGAATCAACAAATGACCCAGTATAAAGGGAACTATGTGACCTCTGATGCTCCACCTCATATACTAGATGCTATCGAGTAAGAAAAAGTTTTAAGGATACCATGTGTGGAGGCTATACCATAATTTATAATTGCAATAATAACAAACAATAAACTAAAACAACCCCAACATTGATCTTATTAGAGTGCATAATGTGGAATTATAATGGAAAGGAACACATTGGAAAAATATATCCATGAAATAAAAATATGTAACTCATGCAATAATATATTATACAATATAATTTGATCACCTAATGGGTTGATTATAAGTTGTATAAGAATAATAATAAATAAAAATAAAATGTGTCCCAACCACTATCTATGAAATTTCCCTAGACCAATCTCTACAACCTTGATAAAATCTCCAATATCATCAACCTATACTCATGATATTTCCCATACCTCCATGTGAACCATAAGATCTATACCCACACTTAATTTATTATGTAGTGTGTTAGAATAAAACTCACTAATATACTAGTGATGATTTACCAAATAGAAAACCTATATATGTGTGTATGAATCTATTATGAAAACAAATTCATAAACCTCACAAACATACACCTATCATACCATTGGGTATTCTATAAATTACCTTGATGACTGACTCATATAAATTTCATCCAGTTACAGAATGGGATGATAATCCAATTCCATGAATATATAATTATAGTGAATGATCTATTACCATTCATTAAAAATTAAAAGTGAATGAGATATCTCCATGTTTGACTCCTCTAAAACAAACAATTTATAACCAAAACAAAAAAATTGAATGATAAATTACTCATTATAATCATGTAATGTGAATGATCCATCATTGAATATGTATCCCATGTTAATGTCCCATCAAAACAATATAACCCTTAGTAAAATAATCTACCACCCAACCATAATATACAGTTGGATTATCTACCACCATAAATATCTATAAGTATAAATATCTATCTTTTTACCAAAATTCACAAGTATATGATCAACCACCATAAAAATCCCCAAGGTGAATTATGTCTCAGTTCTATATAATAATTTACAATGGTGTTTAGTGGGGGAAAATAATAATTTTTTCTTATTTTTATTATTTTATCTTTTTATGGAATGGGACTAAATTATATTATAATATGAATGAATTTTTGTGATTTTGGGATGATCTTTTAAGAATAAGATCAAGTATAAGAAATTTTTAAAAGGACATGATGCGTAAGATTTTTATCCCTATGCTGAGGAAATTAGTATGACATGGAAAAATGGAAAATTCCCACATGGGGGATTCATATTTAATACCCATATAGGTAAACATAATATATTTTTCATGTGTAAATTTTGGAAATTGTTAGATTAGTGGTACCCTATGTAATTTAGGTGTTCTCCTAGGGGCACTGTATAAGTGTAAGGATTTGTTCTTATGTAAGTTTTTTGAATTTTCAAAAAAAATGGAAATTTGTGATTCACAAGATCATATCATGCTCTGACACATTATTTCATATCATAGAACACCTAATAAGAATTAATACATAGGATATTGTGATATCTAAAGAAGTTTTATCATAATGTGACTTACCTCTTTGTGCCATGAGTTTTTCATGAGAGGTAAATAATGGCCTCTACATGTATACAAAAAATGCATTGTCATAATAAAGTTTTATATGAATATAAATGGAATTTTCATCAAATTACATGAATTAATGGTGGTTTATATGATGAAATCAATATTCAACTTGGTTTTAGTAAAATAGTCACCTTAACATGCAATGTTTGTACCTTCACGCTGAACTTTTGATACTTGGAAGGATAAAATTTTGACTAAAACACAGCATGATAATGATGATACCTATAAAGTGATAATGATGATTGTATATATGATAGGTTTGAACTCTAATTTAAACATTGATAAAAAACATACATTTGTGGATACAATAAATAGAGTGGGAAATGATAAGTCTGATAAGGTCACAATAGTGGAAAAAGATTAAGAATGGGCCTATATAAGTCAATATATAGATTAAAATACTTATAGATTCATTAAATAACATTCTAATATGAAAATAAAAATGTTTATAGTAGTGATTTTAACACCGGATGAAATGGATAATATGTGTGGAAAATATTGAGTAAAATAGTTTCTTGATGCCTTAATGAAAATAATTGTGCTCAAGATCGATGGTGGATTGAGTAATTTTTCATATCAACTAGATGAAATAATAATTAATATCCCTGCATGATATTATTATATAAGATAATTTCAATTTCATGAACTTATATAACATGCGAGCCATTAAAGGAAGCACATGTTTCTGAGGTTCCCATATAAAACATGGATGAAAGTTGGAGTCTGAAAAAATGAAAGAAATATTTATCATAATTATTATAAAAACATATTTCTCACTATTATAAAGTGACTTAGACCATGAAAATTATAAATAGGTGTATACAATGAAATTTTTATGTTTCATGGGGTTTTTTCGTGTTATGGAACAAGTAGTGATAATGAATGATGTATGCATATAGAGATAGGTGTTGCAACATGAATTTTTCTATTGATCCATGGAAAATATGTTCACACTATGCCTCTTTAAGTTATGTTTGAGGATGTATGGTTTATAATTTGTTTCTTTTTTATCTAGGATATATTATTAATAATATAGAATATATTTGTAGTTGTGTTTTTACTATCACATTGTGGATAGGGGATATAGATGGTGTTTTTGAAGTGATTAAAACCATCACACTAGGATATATATATATTTTTGAAAGATTTAAAATATGAATTCTTATATGTGAGAAATGGATAAATAAATATTTTAAGGTGACATATTAGGGGTATTTAAAATTTATTTTTAAAGAAAAAATATGTGACTTAGAGGGGGATCAACCATCGGTAATTGACCACTAGGAGGAATTACCAGGAATCCACCTAGGGGTTATTATAGTTATGGTTTCTTTTTTTTCATTGACTTTAATTTTGTAATTTTGGATTTAAAAATTTGGATGTTTTACACTATTCAATTAAGTTTTTGTATTTCAAAACTCTTAAGTAAAACAATTGGATGAGTAGAAATATCAATGTAATCATAGGGTTCATGGAAAGTAGAAGAAGGGTCTACAAGAAGGGCTCATGGAAACACTTTTAATGTATTGTGCAATAAATGATGTGAAGATCAATGAATAAGAGGAACTTCTTAAGTAATAAGAGGATATTATTACCAACATTAAATAAAATATTTTATTTTTTATTCAAATTTAAATAATATATTGTTACATCATTATATAAGGAATTTCAGAGTAATAAAAAAAATTATGGTAGAGGTAAAGGTTACTGAAGTGAATTAAGAGAATGAATAGGTATTTGAGTTTGCTAAAAATGAAGGAATAAGAATCAACAACTAACAAATAAGGGTATGATAATACTACTTAAATTCATAGATTCATCATATAATTAAAATATGTGAAGAAAAAAGAATTTGTGGTGAAATAATAATATAAACTTTGGTCACCATTTGAGTTTATTTTTCATTCATTAAATCTTTACAAAATAAATATTTCACCACAGGAATTTATAGTATGGTATAATGCGAAAAAATAGGTTTATTCCCTAGGAGAGAATAATTTAGTATTAATTTTAAAAATAGATAAGGTAACTTTGTTTGCCTCTCTTATAACATAAAATATGAGGAAAGGTGTAGCTAAAATAATATAAAAAATAGATTTTAAGTGGATTCTATTTTTTTTGTAATTTTATTTTGGAATAATTTTAGAAATACTCAAGTGGATGATGTCGAATCCCTTATCTTTTTTATCTAAAATGGGTGAATAGTATCACTTTACATGGTTTTTTTATCTTTAATCTTAAAAAATAATCTTACATGAGGAAGAAAAAAAGGATTGAATATCATGAATCTATATGTATTATTCTAACTATAATATATTTTTACATTCCCTTTATTATCACATTTTATTGAAAAATAATAATCAAATTATTTTTGAATGGAATAAATGGATTGAATCCACCCATGGGATACATTGATTTATGTTTTAAACTCACTAATATAAGATACATCATCACTTGGGAGGTATATTTTTGATATTTTTGGGATTTTTGATTAATTATGATCATAACTATTATATATATATAGGTGAAAATTGTTTAAAATTTCTTTCTTTTTTTAGTTATAGAATGGTTTTAAATTTATTACAGATATTATATTCATTATTTATTTTGATTCATGGAAACATGCATTTATCATACTAATTATTTGTGTCCATACCTAGATGTAACGACCTAGTTCCAGGTACCGCCCAAAGGTTCCCCATACCCAGTTGGTCACATGACCTCAAGTGCATTTCCCCAAATTCCAGAGTCTTTCAGCTAGTAACGAGGTACAAAGTATAATAATGAGGAAACTATGCCCTCATTGGCAGAGTATACATAGCATAATAACAAATAGTAAATAGTAGTGGAAGTAGTAATACCATACAACAGAATTAAGCAATGGAATACTAATAGAAAATAAGAAATTGGAGCATATATATAAATGATTCATGTCACATGTGTCTAGGAAATCATCCTAACAAGTCACAATGGTGGAAATACAATACTAAAACCAAAGTACAGAAAAGCAATAACTCCAATAGCATCGCAAGTCTCAGCTTGGTCCCATACTCTCTATCTCCAACAACAATCAAGTACCTGATGAAGAAGGGTGCTTTCCCTTATCTATACCTTCAACCATATAAACTGTTTGGGTCCAAAAGCATGACCCAATCAAGGTGAGAGATGAATCCTAGTAGGAAACCACTAAAAGATCTGTGCCTAACTGTCAGTTAATATATATACCAGGTAATATGAATAAATGAAGCAATAAACTAGGAAGTACTCAAAAGTAAATGATCCTACAGTTTTCAATTATATTCATTAACATTTGTTAATTATTCAATCCTTTGAATAATAAAATCTTGAGATATAGACAAATATTTTTATCTCCTGTGTAATAGAAAAATAGATATCTCAAAATACCATCTAACAAACAAGTAAGACTAGTTCCAAGATTTTGTTTTGTCTTGGAAGGCTCGTTACATTCATAAAACATTAAAAATAAACCCTCTGGGAAAGTTCTAAAAGTATAACCCCTCTATTTTAACATATCATCAATTCAATAAATAATGACCCTATAGGAAACTCACACATTATAACCCCTTTGGTCCCACATAGTACTAATCATTTTTAAACGACAACCTAGGTAGATCTCTCAGTCAATACCCCTTGGTATTCTTTGCAAAAATAAATTATAATGACCACCTGGAAGCTCTCACAGTAAATTCCCTAAGGTCCAACATTCATTTAATAATGACCTTATGGGTATCTCTCATGGTCTAACCCTTCTGGTCTATAACCACCTAGAAGCTCTCACAGTCAATACCTCTAGGTCAACATAACAACAAATTATACATAAATTAACCTACCTTAAGAATCTATCATAGTCAAATTCCCCTTTTTCATACTTTCACAATGTGAATCACATGCATATCAAATAAATGGTAACTCCATCCTAACAACACGAGGCATGGAAAACAAATAAATCCTAACATGATTTTAAGACCAAACAACCATTATCAATAAAATGTGGGAAAATGCACCCATAATCAAGGTATTAAACCTTAAACCTAATAAATAACCCTTTCTCAATCAAACAAACCATAGAAGTTATTAAACAGGGTTAAATTCTATAAAACGCAATACCCCAAGCATGGGTATTTGGAACTTTAAGCATATATAGTCCAAAGACAATCAAAGAAAGGAACAAACCACCTACCTTGATGTTGTACAATGAACACTATTGAACAAAATCCCTTGAATCATCCTAGAACAATGCAGATATGCAAAAAGGTTAAAATCATTCAACCTTGAATAACCCACAAGAGAAGAGGAATAAAGAAAAGAGGATCCAGAAGAAGGTATAACTCGCCGGTGGGATTCCAATGCACCCAACAGAGTTTGGATTGGACCTTGGATGGAGAATCAGTGTCTCTAACTTTGATCATCGCTCTCGGTCGCTCTTGGACAGACCAAGGTTACAAGAAGAGTGATCCACAAATGAGACGTGTCCCCACTCTAATATATCAATTAAAAATAAAAGTACAAGGTGTGTCTATTTAATGTACATTCCATATACTAGCCTCAACTAGCCCTCACTTTAGGAAATCTTTCAGGTCACCTACATGGCCATGTACTCGGCCGTTACATGACCAGTACACAGCTACGTCTATCAATCGGATACAAGACGAGTACTCAAAAGTACACAACATGTACTTAGAAAATTTCCATTTCTTTATTTTCCCTCAAAAACAACTCGAAATAATGATCCATACCTGAAATGAAGATTTGGGTTCTTAAAAAATCCCCCCTTAAAGTAATTTGTCCCTAAATTTATCTTCCAAAGGTGGTGAAGAAGAAATTTTAAACAACTCAGGCCAATATGATCATACGTCAGCCTCCCTCTCCCAAGTCTTTTCATGTACTCATATGTGTTGTCGTAGCACCCGTACCAGAAGAAAAGACCGACCAAGGAGAACCTTCGTACTGCGATCCACAATCCTAATAGGGTGCTCCTCGAAGGATGCATCCACCTTCAACTCAACCTCCTCAGGTTGAAAAATGTTAGATAGTTCTGAAAAGTAATTTCATAGCTAGGAAATGAGAAAGAAATCGTGCATATCCTGGTACCTCCGAGGTAACTACAACTGATAAGCAACCGGCCCAACTCTCTCCAAAACCTCAAACGGTCTGATGTATCTCGGTGAATGATTCTCTTGTCTCCTAAACCTCCTATATCCCAACCTCAGTGTGACATGTAAGAAAACCTGATCTCTGAACTCAAACTCTAGAGGTCGTCTTCGTCGATCAGTATAAGATTTCTGCTGAGACTGTGCAGTACCCATCCTCTTCCAAATAAACTCCACCTGCTCAGTGATCTCCTAGACAAGATGAGGTCCCGACAAGCTGTCTCTTATACCTCCAACCAACATAGGGGTGATCGACATGGCCTACCGTACAAAGCCTCATAAGTTTTCATCTGAATCATCACCTAAAAACTGTTATTGTTGGAAAACTCTACTAAGGTTATGTGTCTCTCCCAATAGCCCCCAAAATCTAGGACGCATTCTTGTAGCATGTCCTCCAAAACCTAAATCGTGCGCTTGGATTGGCCATCTGTCTAGGGATGGTATGTTGTACTCAGATGTACCTATGTACCCAAATCCCTATGTAGTCCCTACCAGACACAAGAAGTAAACCGAGCATGCCTTTCAGAAACAATAGAGTGTGGAACCCCATGAAAACGTACAATCTCTCAGATGTAAAACCTTCTAATCTCATCAACACTAAAGGTCTCCTTAATCGGCAAGAAACGTGAAACCTTCATGAGTCTGTCAACAACAACCCAAACCACATCATTTCCTTGAGGATTCCTCGATAAACTCATCACAAAATCCATCGTGACATCATTATGTTTCCACTTAGGAATGGGTAAATACTATAATATCCCTATTGGTTGCTGATGATCTGCCTTCACCTGTTGATAGGTGGAACATATCATAAAAAATCCAACAATATCCCTCTTCATTCTTGGCCACCAATACTGACTCTGTAAATCTTGATACATCTTGGTGACACCATGATGAAATTCCCAAAATGAGGAATGAAAATCCTGAAATAGCTCCTCACATATTTATACTGACACTCATGCATTCCCATGAAAACACATAACCTTGTCGTCTCCTACAGTCCACCCAGGAGTAGGAACCTCTACTGACACACTCTCCCGTAGGATTAGGCCTTCAGAATCTGATAACTGCTTCATTCTCCCTCAATCCTGTAGAGTAGAGGTAACAGCTATAGAAGAAAGAAACGTAGGCCCCTTTCTGTCATACACCTCCAAGTGTATCTCAGAGAATAGATCCATAAGCTTCCACTCATTGCTGGCTTCCTAAACTGCCTGTATCTGAGTCCTCCTGCCCAATGCATCAGCCACTGTGATGACTTTTCTAGGTGTGTAGTCAAGCTCAAAGTCAAAAGACTGAAGGTACTTAACCCACCCTTATTATCTCAAATTCATATCACACTGAGTAAAGATATACTTGAGACTCTTGTGGTCGGTGTATACCACAAAATGATCTCCTAAAAGATAATGTCTCCAACAGCATAAAGAATGTAAAACTTCACCTAACTCGAGATCGTGTGTTGGGTAGTTCCTCTCATGTGGCCTCAACTTCTGAGACCCGTATGCAACAACTCCTTCCCCTTGCATAAGCACTGCTCCCATCTTGATACCTGATGCCTCATAATAAACGGTGTACCTGTTTCATGGCTCTGGAAAAATTAGTATCAGTGTTGAAGTCAATCTTCCTTTCAGCTCTTAAAAGGATGAATCATAGGAATCTATCCACAAGTACTTTTCACCCTTCTTAGTCAGGCCCGTCAGTGGAACTGATAAGCATGAAAAGTTTTGTATAAAGTTCTTGTAGTAACTATCCAGTCCCAGAAAAATCTGTGCCTCAAAGAAATTCTTCAGATTATCCCAGGAAACTGCTTCTCTCACTTTCTCTGGGTCTACTGATACTCCTATATTTGAGATAACATGACCCAAGAAGTGAATATGGTCCATCCAAAAGTGGCACTTTGAGTGCTTCGCATATAACTGATGATATCTCAGTGTACTTAATATGATCTCAAGATGGGTGGCATGGTCGTGTCGAGTGTGAGAGTGCACCAAGATATTGTTCATGGAGAATACCACAAAATAATCCAAGTAAGGATGGAGCACTCAGTCCATTATTTCCATGAAAACTTTCGGTGCATTCATGAGACCGAATAGCATAATCAAATACTCGTATATACCATACCTTCTCAAAAAGGTTTTAAGATATTTATATATATGATGGTCTAATGCACAACTGATGATAACAGAATCTCAAGTAAATCTTCGATAACACCTGGTCTCCTAGAATACGATAAAAGATATCATCAATCCTTGGAAAGGGATATAAGTTCTTAACCATCAACTAGTTCAACTTCCGATAATCCACACAAAGTCTGAGGGTACCATCCACCTTATTCGCAAAAAGGACAGTCGAACCCCAAGGAGAAGTATTGTTTTGGATGAAACCCTTTTCCTGTAACTCCTCTAACTACTTCTTGAGATCCTGTAACTCTGGTGTAGCCATCCTATATGGAGGAATGGACACAGGTGCCACTCCTGGAACAAGATCAATATATAAATCTACCTCTCTCTCTCTAGAGGTAAACCTGAAAATTCATCTGGAATGACATCTATGAAATTATCCACCACTAGAGGAAATTCCATTTGTCAAGTCCCCTAGTCATCCATATATAAACTAGAAATATTGTTTGTGATTCCTCCCAACCCATGATGCTCAGGTCTATATATTCTCGCCTGGATATCCCATTCACCCTTGTGTAGAAAATAACCACCCTCTGGTGATGTGAAACTCACCCTACGGTGATATTAGTCAACAAAGGCCTGAAAGGAGACCAAATAGTACATTCCTAGAATGAAATTGAAGCCTGTCATCTCTAAGACATAGAGGTCTCATAAGAAGTGAAACCCACCAACCTCATAAGCAAAATACTTACAGTAACGTACACTAGTCGTCCTAATCCCCAACAGATTTTCTAGTGTCATGAAATCCTTAGAAGTAAAGATACAGAGCCCAAGGCTCTCCAAAACCATAAGAGATATAAAACTATGCGAATCCCCTATATCAAAAAGGGAATATTCTAAAACTGAAACAATTAGAATTGTACCTCTAACTGTAGAGGGTTTGGGATCCTACTCCTGCTAGGTCTGCTCCACTACAAAAGTCTGACATGTATCGTGGACCTACGACCATGCCTAACTACCCTTAGCTGGTCCACCATTCTGTCACTAAAAACCTGTATCCAGACTATCATGGCCACGAACATCTCCTCATCCTAAACAACCTATCGAACTCTAGTTCCCTAACTGATGAGAAACTGGTAATCCTTATCCTAAATGTGGAGTCATAACAAAATCCTTATCACCTACCGCTGGAGATTACATCCAATAAAAATTTTGAAGATGACTCATCTTGCTGTAAGATCGACACTCGACTAGGTCCTTTGGGAAATGTGGTCTCATATTCCCACTCTTCCCACACTAGTAGCATACCACCTGGCTACCTGAAGAAACACTACGTGAAAGCTCCATGCAGCACTTCCTGTTATCCGTCGAAGGAGTACCATCCCCAGATGCTGAAATTCCCTAGCTCACAGCTCCCAACTCCCTTAGATTTTTCTTGATAATCAGTTCTTGGTTCACTATAGCTGTCACCGAAGTCATCCTAAAAATATTTACCTGTGATTGAATGTCATACTTGATACCATCTTCAAGCCTCCTAGCTAAATATAACTTGTCACATCCTAGAACAGGTGTGAAGCTATGAAGCTCTGTAAAACAAGGTGAGTACTCCATCACTAAAAGAGTGCCCTACTCCAAATGCATGAACTCTCAGGCTCGATAGGCCCTCAATGTATTGAGATAGAAGTAATCATAGAAGGTCCTTTGAAACTCTTCCCAAGACATATCTTGATGACGTCCCGCCTGTGATATAACATCACACCATCTCTTGGTGGTATCACGTAGAATGTACATCATGAGATTCACCCAACTCTCTAGAAGCATCTCCAGATGCTTGAAGATAGAAAAAATGGCCTCAAACCATGATTCTACAGCCTATGGTCCTTCATCCCCTAAAAAAGTGGAAGGATGCTGCTACTGGAACACTCGTGTCGACTTTTCCATAGATAGGGCAGGGTGCAGTGCTCATTAAAAGATCTATAACATCCTCAAAAATCCTTTAAGGAACTATGCATCATCACCTGAGTTTTATATAACAACTATTGCAAAAACGGTCATGACAGGAGGATTTACTGTTAGTCCCTCATATACCATTCTTAGTTTCTTATCATTGTCTTGTATATGATGTATAACCGGAGGATGTCTTGGCAGCATGACTCTGCAAGGTCAAGACCACACCTCAGTACAAGTTATTAAGGACAACAACTTAGAAGTTCAAGGATAGAACAGGAGAAGGAAAACATTCCAGGTTTACAAAATAGGGTTACACAGTGTGTATAAAATCTACACAGTGTGTTCCCTTAAGATTTTAACATGGTGTGTTCCTCTACCAAACATGGTCACATAACACCCTTACACACAGCATGTTCCTCATGAAACATGGTGTGTACTTGAATCTTCCATCCTTCCCAAGTACTTCTAAATGGATATAACTGCATGGTTCCCTCCTGGGTAACACTACACAGCGTGTTCACCCTAGACACAACATGTACTTATTAAGTTCTAACCACCTTTGTTGTTAGTCACACGGTCAGATATGTGGTCAACTCTACACGGCATGTATAACCTAAGTTTTATCCACCTATGTCATTGGTAACATGGCCATATACACGTTTCTCTACAACACGACATGTCTAATATAGACATGATGTGTTCTACCAAAAGTTTCCCAACCCCATGTCTCTACTCACACAGTCAGTCACATGGTCAAACACTGCATGGCGTGTACTCCCAATACATGGAGTGTACTTAATAAAAGTTTTTCCCTCTTAGAATAGAAGAACACATGGCATGTGTTAATAACATAATACTCCATGTTGTATAGGTTTCCAGACAATAGGCCTCTGAAACTCCTCTAGAACCCTTAAAAACATAAAATTTTGTCCAAGTCATGACAAATTCCAACCCATGAGAGCCCATACTCCTGAGAATCAAAGTTTAGAATCATTACTCATATCATAACTTGACAAAATTCAATTAAAGTTCAAACATGATCCCCCAAATTCTGATCCAAGAGGGCCCATAACACCTTAGGTACCAAAGTTTAGCATCCATCCAAATGAAACTTTAAATATTCTAATACCCTCTTAAAATAGTAGGTATTTTATCATAGCATCTAACACACCAGAATGTATATATAGCACAAAATATTTCACAATAGCATGAAATCAGTAATGCACCCTAAATGGCATGACAAAAATGCATGGAATGTGATCTCTAACAAGTGCCTATATGATTCATGAGATGGAATACCCTCATATCATTGGGTTTTAATAGAAATAGAACCACAATATTATCAATAATAACAACAACAAACAAGTGTTTCACCCAATGGTGAAATCAAATCAACTGTAACAAAAAAACCAGGAAAATATCAATAATCGAGGTAAATTAACTTTTCCATATACACGAGTTAGCTACTCTCAGGCACAGCTTATTACCAACTACCTATTCCTTACTATCCATATTTATAAGATCTAGACAGTAAGAAAAAGAAGAAAAGAAACCGTTCTGATACCATTTATAATGACCTAGTCTAGCCCACGATCATGATAGTGTCTGCTTTGGGCCTAGCCCACACAGTTTTTCTTTCCCTGGGATCTGGCCCTCAGGAATCCCCCAAAAAAAGGCCTCATGATGGGAGAGGTATCAACACAACCCTATAAAGGGGTGCTTTGGGATCCTCCCCCTTCAATGTGAGATAGTTATAATCCACCCCCATAGAAGGGACCAACTTCCTCACTGGCACATCAAATAGACACTGTCTTTGATACCGCTTTGTAACGACCCGGTTCCGGGTGCCGCCCAAAGGTGCCCCATACCCGATTGGTCACATGATCTCAAGTACATTTCCCCAAACTTCAGAGGTTGTGGACTAGAAGAAAGGGCCGAGGTCTGATAATGGGGAAAATATTCCATCATTATAAGAGTATACATAGTGGAATAACAAATAGTAAACTATATCGGAAGCAGTAATATCATACAACATAAGTAAACAACGGAAGACTAATATCAAATAAGAAACTATAGAATATATATATAAATGATGCATGTCACATGTTTCTAGGAAACCGACCAAATAAGTCACAATTATGAAAATACAATACTAAAACCAAAGTATATAAAAGAAGTAACTCCAACAACATCTCAAGCCTTATCTTGGTCCCATACTCTCCAGCTTCAACAGTAATGAAGTACCTAATGAAGAAGGGCACTTTCCCTTATCTATACCTATAACCATATAATCTATTTGGGTCCAAAATCATGACCCAAATAGGGTGTGAGACGAATCCCAGTAGGCAACCACCAAATATCTGTTCCTAACTATCGGTGAATATATATAGCATGTAATATGCAGAAATGATGCAATAAACTAGGAAGTACTCAAAAGTAAAAAATCCTACCGTTTTCAATTACATTCATTTAGATTCATTAATTATTTAATCAATTGAATAATGAAATATTTATATCTATACTAAGCTATGCATCCCTTGTGTAATATTAAAACATATGTCTCAAAAGACCATCTAATAAACAAGTAAGACAGAGACAAAACTTGTTCTTTGTCTTGGAAGGCTCGTCACAGTCATCAAACATTCAAAATCAACCCTCTGGGAAAGTTCTCAAAGTCAAACCCCTCTAGTTTAACATATCATCAATTCAATAAATAATGACCCTCTTGGAATCTCACATAGTCTAACCCCTTGGGTCCCACATAGCATGAATCATTTACAAAAGACCACCTGGGTAGCTCTCTCAATCAATACCCCTTGGTCTTCTTAGAAACAATAAATTATAATGACCACCTGGAAGCTATCACGGTAAATTTCCTAAGTTCCAACATTCATTTAATAACGACCCTCTAGGTAGCTCTCACGGTCTAACCCCTCTAGTCTATAACCACCCAGTAGCTCTCACATTCAATACCTCTGGGTCAACATAACAACAAATTATACATAAATAACCCTACCTCGGGAATCTATCACATTCAAATTCCCCTTGCTCATTCTTTCACAATGTGAATCACATGCATCTCAAAGAAATGGTAACTCCATCCTAGAAACATGAGGCATGGAAAAAAAAGAAATCCTAACATACTTTCTAGACCAAACGACCATTATCAATCAAACATGGGAAAACTCACCCATAATCAAGGTATTAAACCTTACGCCTAAGAAATAACCCTTTCTAAATCAAACAAAACATAACAGGTATTAAACATGGTTAAATTTCAAAACACGTAATACCACAAACATGGGTATTCAGAACTTTAAGCATATATAATCCAAATACAATCAAAGAAAGTCACAAACCACCTACCTTCATGTTGTACAATGAACACGCTTGAATGACGGTCCTTGAATCGGCCTAGAACAATGTAGATCTACAAAAAGGTTAAAATCATTCAACCTTGAATAACCCATAAGAGAAGAGGAATCATGAAGGGAGGATAGAGAATAATGGAGAACTCATCGGTGGGATTCCAATGCACGTGCCAGAGTTTAGATCGAACCTTGGATGGAGAATCGGTGGCTTGGACTTTGATTGTTACTCTCGGTCACTCCAAGATGAACCAAGGCTGGAATAAGAATGATCTGTAAATGATATGTGGCCCCAATCTGATATATCAATTAAAAATAAAAGTACAGGGCGTGCTCATTTATTGTACACGCCATGTACTAGCCTCAATTGGCCCCCGCTTTAGGTGGTCTGCCAGGTCACCTACACGGCCATGTACTCGGCCATTACATGGCTAGTACATAGCTACACGTGGAAACCGGATACATCATGTGTACTCAAAAGTACTCGACGTTTACTTAGAAAATTTCCATTTCTTTATTTTTCCTCAAAAACTACCCGAAATAAAGATCCATTCCTGAAATAAAGATTCGGGTTCTTAAATAGGACATGATTGACCAATATGTGTTTCTCATACCAGTAGGGTTATAATCCATTTTTCATATTATTTATTTTAGCCTATTTATAGAGAGAACTTAAAATATGGATAACTATTATAGAATTATTTTTTATTCATATAAAATCATGAAAAGTTTGAACTACTATAATATTATTAATTCCATTTATTGAATAATAATTTAACTAATTTAATATTTAGACATATCTTACATTTGATAACTTATAAATTTCTTAAATAAAATGAAATTATATTTTATAAATCCAAATTATATGCCTAATTATCTTTTCTACCATTATTCTTTAAGTATAATTTCATGTTTTTATAGTATTATTTAAAGATGGATTTTGGTGTTTCATGGTACTGATAGGTTATATTTCAATGAATTTATTGTGGGGGAATCATATTATGTTCATTTTAGATAATGGTTAAAAAACTTCATTTGATTCAATTATTTGGTTCCTTAATTTGATGATAAAAATTTGAAAATAAAAACAATTATAAGTTTTTGGGGTGGGATGTTTGAAAAGAGGGAAAAACTTTTATATTTTATTAAAATATGAGTTTTAGAACCTACTATGGGAAAAGGATAATTAAGTGGATTCAATTCCATTTGAGTATATGTTAATAGAGGAAATTTTATTTATTGAGTATTAAATTGGTATCATGTATTATTCCTTATGGTTTTTTCCTTTTTTTTCAAGACTATGAGTTAATTTTTTTTTTACATAATTATCCACCAACCCTTGGTCTTGGATTAATTATATCCTTGATAAATATCCTTGGGTTTTTTGTTAGATTAATTTCTATATGTATATTTATATTTCTTGAAATCATATAGATAAAATGAAAATACTTAATATTGAGCATAAATCTAACTAAATTATCTTGAGTAATGAATAAAATGTGCTTCTAGTCAGGTAGATCATAAGTAACATAGATATGAATGAAATTTTAAGTATTGTGAATGAATGTAGAGATGTGTATTTAATTATAATTAAAAATGAAGCATTATTTAGTACACTTTATTTAGTATGTTTTCTACTTTTGAAATATTTAGCAATAAATTTATGTCTATAAGAATGATAATTTAATATTTCCCTTTCTAGAGTATGAATCCTTTTTAATTTAATGTTGATATTTTTCTATAGGAAAATTAAATTTTTATGTGTGGTGGAGTTTGATGTCTTGGTTATATATATATATACAAACACACACACATATATATATATTTCAACTAGTTTTCCTTGGGGAAAATAAGTTATTCATGGGTGTTTTTTATTTTATTTTTTTATGATAGGAAAGTGGATTATTTTTGAATATGAAGTAGTTATGATTATTTTGGGATTATTTTCAAAATAATATTGATGATTTTTGAAGAACCTAAATATGGAAAAGGGGATGAAATTTAGGGTTTTTATCCCCATGAAAAAGGAACTACTTTTTTGTAGAAAAATGGAAAAGTATCTCAGGATGGATTTCATAATAGTATCTATAAAGGGATATATGAGATATTTTTCATAGGGAAATTTTTTTAAAATTTTGTAGGAGTGGTT
The DNA here is from genome assembly GCA_963277665.1 of Viscum album. Taxonomy (NCBI): domain Eukaryota; kingdom Viridiplantae; phylum Streptophyta; class Magnoliopsida; order Santalales; family Viscaceae; genus Viscum; species Viscum album. The sequence continues at coordinate 1,592,356,405 of OY728145.1, read as the reverse complement.
CCATGAGTACATAATTTTTTATCCTGGGGAATTTTTAATATGTAAGGATTTTCTCCTGTGTGAGTTTCTAGAATTTTATATAAAATATAAATTGGTAATTCATAAGATAATATCACACAATTTTCAATGATCCCATGCCATTACATTCTTGAAAATAATAAATAAATAAGATATTGTGATATCAAAATATGTTTTTTTTGTTGTGACCTCACTCTTCACCTTGTGAGTTTTTTTATGCAAGGTAAGAAATAGCCTCTGTATGGGTGAAATACCCACAACCATTTTCATAAGACTCTAAATGGATATGATGAAAACACTCATAGAATTATATGAATTTTTTTGGTTTTCATGGAAAATTATAGCACCAATATTCATGAATTATAATGCCCAATAAAACGTATAGTGTTAATACCTTTAAAATGAATTGTCAAGACCATCATGGATAAAATGTTGAATAAACTACTGAATGAGAAAAACAAAACCTTCATAGGGGATAATGAGACTTTATTTTTGAACATATTTTATCCCTGAATAAATCATTGATCACAATGATTATAATAGTTTTCATAACAAGTCAATTGGGAAACAATATACATGATAATGTCAAAATAGTAAAAAAAGATCGCGCTTGAGAATGATGATATCTTGCTAAAGATTGAAATGCATGATACTGTATGAATTTTATTTCCTATATGAAGATAAAAATTTATATATTATTGTTTATAACATCGATTGAAATGGTTGTCATGTATTAAGAATGTTGAGTCCAATAGGAGCACATTCATACATTGTAACACCCGAGACTTTTATGTTATATAAATCATCAAAGGAATATTTTTCTACACAACACTTGCTTGGCTTTCTTTACACGAAATCGTGACCTTCCTCGATAGCTTGCGTCGTACGCAATACCGAGTTTCACTAAACAACGATATGCTATTAAAATAAAACTAGCCGTTATGAATAGTAAAAACCACTTTTTAAAATTTTATAAATTTTATTTTTCAAAATGGACTTCATTTTTGGATTCGGAATATCGAAATTATCCTAGGTTGAAATTTTGGTATTTTTCTGAAAACTTTCAATTTTTGATGAATAGTGAAACCACTAAGTGGTAGGTTAAAAACTGAATTTTGCATAAAACTTAATTTTACCGCTTCTGTGAATGGAATTTCGAAAATCCGACAGACACAGTTAATATTAAGGACTAAAATGTGGTTCAATGAGATGAAAATAATTTTTGGTGGATAGTAACTTTTTACTTTTTTTTACCACGGTTAATAGTAAATAGGGTAACTAAGGGTAAATATGATATTACTATTACCCTAACACATGTCCTAATTCTATTGGATAAGTGTAATTCGACCAAAAACAACCTTATGAATATAATATGACCATTTAGGTCCACTTGGATTAGATTATGACATTTAATATTATTTTATTTAATGAATAGTTAAAATAGTTAAAATCAAAGTTTAATAACTAAAACATTTTTAATATGGGGTTATACATAAGATAAATTCGACTATAAATATTAATTAGAAATCTAAAAATATTTCCTACATAATTATATTTTATTTATAATTTTTATACTTTAAATAAATTAATATATTTATGACACAACGATGATGCATTAATTACCCTTTTAAGGAAATGTTAACATAATTGATATTATAAATGCTCAAATAAATGTAATTTGAGACTTTTTATGAATTCCACTAATTTTCTAGGTTACTATGATATATTTTTGTTGATTTAATCAACTTTTTTCGAACATATAATTCTGTTATGACTTTAAAAAAAATCATATATCAAATAGTGTCAAAATTGACACAAAATAGTTTTTAAATCAAATATTATATTATTAATTGTTATTTTATTCCTAAAAATCTAAGGTTCGGCCAAATGACTTAGATAAGGATATATATATTAATAATAAACAACTTGGGGTTCGTTTGGCATGTTATAGTAAGTGTATTAACCATATAGTGTAAGAAAAAAAAAGTCACGGTAAAAGTTAAATTATTTAACTTAGAGTTAAATCTAATTTATAAGGTTAAAATAATAACCTAAACTTGTCTAAATCTTATTGGTTGATAGGATTTCGACCCATCCCCACTTTACCTTCGAAATAAGACCCTTTGGAACCATTATAAACCGATTTTGATTTTAATATAAAATAATATTTTGAGGTATTCCTAAGGTGCCCCTCTCCTCCCTTATAAAAGGACACCTCCTCCCCCTCCTCCTCACACCAATTTGAGCACTCAAGCTCGGAAAAAACCTGCCAAAATACCTTCTCCACTTCTCTAGTATCATCCTTGAGGTCCTGGTCTTCTTCAAAGACCATCCTTAGTTCTTTAAGTGGAGGCTAAGAAAAGGCGCGTCAAAAAGAGGTAATATCCATTACCGATCTTTTTCAATTTCTTTCTTCTTCAACATCTTCTTCTTTAGTTGTTTCATGATAAAGTAATAACATAATTATTTCTTATATACTGATATGTTATTATAAATATGAAACAACTCTAATTAACCTTCTATCCATCCTACGGAAAAAGGAAATCACCGCGCGTGCGTACGTACGGAATACCGTCCCCACGCCGTGGTGTAATCTATTTTTCGCCACCACCTTAATTGGATGGGTATAATGGTGTAATGAGTAAATATATATGATTATTATAAATTGATATTTATACTGAAATAGTATACATACACTTCAACACAATTCCACGACCATGGGAACGATATCATCGCTCGTGCGTACGTACGGACTACCGTCTCCACGACGCGATGAGATTCATTCTCAATGATTAACCATTCATGAATGATTATAAAGTATATATAATAATTACTAATGAAATATATGACATAATAATGATACTGGATTTATGTATATTTATATGTATTTCATCTACTTAATTTCATTCAATTCAATAAGGAAACGAAAACAGCGTTCATGCGTACGTACGGACTACCGTCTCCATGAACGGTGTATTTCATTCCATTTATCGATATATTATTCTGAATATATATATTATATATAAATCATGTTTTACATTCTGGATATAAGTAATCATGGTCCAAGTAATCATATTAATAATTACAAGTTAAAAACACGAACGACAAATGAGACGATTTTACCCAAAACGCTACTTTAACATGAATTTACAAAAGAACGGGTATTATAAAGTCATAAGTGGACCATATATGATATAATAACAATGAATATGATTCTGGAATAAGTCAATAACATGATTTAAATCATTATACAGTAGGTTCGGACACTTACAAAGTAAGTCGGACCTAAGGTAAGGGAAATATCACAATCTCACTTTTATCCGAGATTGTTTTTACTTTGGTAATTACTTGGGTGTATTTTATCATCCACATCCATGTTCCCTCAATATGTAATATTATTTCCATCCTTCTACAATATTTTATATCCAATTTTACCCTTCGGTGAGTTTTTTGTAAAATATATGAAAGGAATCTTTTGTCGTTTTCGTACGAGGTACTTTTTGACTTTTCCGACAAAAGTACGAGAAGAATGTTTTTTTTAACTTATACAGCACGAACGGATTTTTACAGTTTTATAAAGCCTTATTTTCATGAAGCTTCCTCCAAAAGATTTCATGACTATTTTCAATAAAATCTCTTTCTTTTAAAATTGCATGACGTTTTGTGAAAAGAAATTGATTTTGAAGAAGAAAGGATATTTTCCTCAAGAATTCATTTCAAGTGTTTTATCAAAATTATTTTCCATCTAAGATAATAAAGGGTTCTATTTTTATCCCTATTATTACATTGATTTGATTATGTTGTGATGGAATTATTTTTATGAATTCCTTTATCTTATATGAATTGTTTTATGATGTCATGATGTTTAAGAATCCCATTTTTATTACATGGGTTATGAAATGATTTATGGTTTATGATTTTGTGGCACACATAAGAATGGTATCATTAAGATATGGGTGGGACCTATATCTCCCTCCAATTAATTGGGTAAAGATTTTATATCTCATGAGATAGACAGGGCTGGAACGGTAGGTTATACCGGTTCAGTGAAACAGGACTGGAACGAGGGTGACTCGGTTCAGAAAGGGACTTTGTCCACTAAGATAGTCATGGCAATGAGTCTTGACTAACAAGAAAAGATTCTATATGATTATGTGTGTATGCCACAAAGTTTCATGTTTTAAGTTATGATTATTGTGATTACATTTCACTGCCATGATTTATCCCATGTTATGAAATTATGATCTCTTTTGCAGGTTAAGATTTCCAAAAGTTATGTGCTTGTGTATACGATGAGATTTATATTTCTTTTGTTTACCCTTACTGAGCATTTGAGCTCACCCTTTTTTGTATGTTTTCTTTTCCCCAGGTCAGGAAGATGGATATTAAGTAGAATATGCTAAAAGGGACCCTAGATATGATGAAATAAATGGGAGACATTGTAGAAGATTTATGAACCAGTTGTTTATGTTTCCCAGTTTCTAAAGACACTATACCTATACGGTCCTTTGTGGTTTTGTCATATGTTGTGATAAGTGTACTTCAATTTTGAATTATTAACAATGTATGTAAAGTATGGGTCGTTATAGTTGGTATCAGAGGAAAGGTATAGTCAACCTTTGGAAACTAGGATGTGAAAGCCTTAGTAAGAACCTTAAAGATAAGTCTAAGCATAGAAAACAATCTTAGTGTTTTAGAAATGTCCATGAATAACCTAGGATAAGACCTTAAGTGTGAAAATTTTATTCTTGAATTATGTGGTTTTCCTATTATAATTATTGTTGCACACACTATTCTTCTTGGTTTTAGTCAATGGCTGGAACCCGAAGGAACCGTGTTAATGCGGAATGTGATGGACAATGCAATGATTGTCCCCCTGAGCAACCAAACAATATGGGTGCTGGAATGCAAAATCTTGTAGCCATGATCACACAACTTTCTCAAGCTATGAATCATGCAGGACTTCCAAACGAGCAAAGGAAGGAGCAACATTCTGTTGAATCCTTCATGAGGCAGCGTCCCCCTTCATTCAGCGGGTCTACTGATCCATTAGTTGCTTAACAATGGATTAGTACTACTGAAAAGATATTTTCAGTTCTTCAATGTTCTGAACATGATAAAGTCATCCTAGCAGTGTATCGTTTGGAAGGAGATGCTGATCAATGGTGGAATCTTATTAAGAATACGAGGCAAAGGGATGAAATTGAGTCCATGGAATGGGACGAGTTCAAGAACTTATTTTTCAATAAGTACTTCCCTCGTATTCTCCGAACAAAGATGGATAAAGAGTTTCTTGAACTGAAGCAAAGGGATGATGAATCTGTTGGTACCTATGAAGCAAATTTTACAAGACTTGCAAGGTACGCTTCTGGTATTATTATCCAACCTGAGAGTAAGATCGATCGATTCTTTAGTGGCTTAAAACCAAGTCTTTGAAGGGCGTTAGCCATAAGGTACTTCAATAGCTATGAGGAAATCATTCGATGTTCTCTCAAAGTTGAGATGGAGATTGGAGTAACCCATCAGTCATATGGTTTTGATAAGAAGAGGAAAATGGAATTTAAAGGAAAATCTAAAGAGCACACTAAAAAGAAGATGAGCTTTCCCTTATTCTCAAAGTGTGGAAAGAAACATGGAGGGAGTTGTCTTAAAGGGACAAGTAAATGTTTCAAATGTGGAAAGGAAGGTCATCGGTCATTTGAATGCCGCGATGATGGGAAGAAGATGTCTAATGATGCAAACAAAGGAAGGGACACACAGAATGAACCTACTACAATTCAATGTTTCAAGTGCAAGGAGATGGGGCATTATGCCAATCAATGCCCAAATCCAAGGATTGATGATGATGGTCGACGTCAACAAACTCTTAAGGCTAAAGACAAAGGAAAGTCACATGCAATTTCTATCAGCGATGTGGAGTACGATAACGATGTGGTGAAAGTTACACTTACCATCCACTCTAAAGAAGCAAATGTTTTATTTGATTCTGGATCCACCCACTCTTTTATTTCTGAAAAATTTTCTAAGGGTATCACCGTATTACCTCAACAATTAGATGTTGAGTTAGCTGTGACAACACCTAATGGCACATCAATCGCATCAAAAGTTTATAATTCTTCTCCAATTGACGTTTGTGGGAAAGTGCTTCCTGTAAATCTTGTGATCCTCCCTTTAGTGGAATTCGATGTGATTCTTGGCATGGATTGGCTTTCTTTATACGGAGCTCATATCAATTGCCAAAGAAGGGAAGTCACATTTCATATTCCAGATCAATCTATGATCGTCTATCAATGCAAGGATGAACATAACCTTCCAGTGGAAATTTCTTCCATTTTATGGGTATTGATTCCACTAAATGAAGGTTATTTATCTCAAATGGTTGGTGAGAAACTCGCGATTAAGAATATGCCCATCATACGGAAGTTTGATGATGTCTTTCCAGAGGAATTACCGGGTCTTCCACCAAATCGTGAAGTTGAGTTTTCAATAGAACTCGTACCGGGTGCTTTGCCTATTTCAAAGACACCTTATAGAATGGCCCCAATTGAGTTGCAGGAATTGAAGAAGCAACTCCAAGAGAATCTTGATAAGAGATTCATACGCCCAAGTGCGTCACCTTGGGGAGCACCTGTTCTATTTGTTATGAAGAAAGATGGATCAATGAGACTCTGCATTGATTATCGAGAACTTAACAAGATCACTATCAAGAACAAATATCCTCTCCCGTGCATTGATGACTTATTTGACCAACTACGCGGAGCTCAATACTTTTCCAAGATTGATCTTTGTTCAGGGTATCATCAATTAAGGGTCAAAAGGGAGGATATACCAAAGACGGCTTTCCGTACAAGGTATGGACACTATGAATTTATAGTGATTCCTTTTGGTCTTACTAATGCCCCTGCTATCTTCATGGATCTAATGAATAGAGTCTTTAAAGATTATCTTGATCAATTTGTGTTAGTCTTTATAGACGATATTCTTGTCTATTCAAAGAGCAAGGAAGAGCATGAAGATCACTTGAGAATTATATTGAAGACCCTGAGAAAGGAGAAGCTTTATGCCAAATTTACCAAGTGTGAATTTTGGCTTCAAAAATTTGCATTTTTGGGTCACATAATCTCAAAAGAGGGGATATCTGTGGATCCAGCAAAAACAGAGGTTATCGAAAGATGGTCGAGACCAACAACAGTAACTGAGATCCGAAGTTTTCTTGGTTTGGCTGGATATTATCGACGTTTTGTAAAAGATTTTTCACGATTATCTAACCCACTCACCAAGTTGACTCGGAAAGGAGTTAAGTTTGTTTGGATAGAGGAATGTGAAGAGAATTTCAAGGAGTTGAAAAGAAGGTTATCCAGTGCACCTGTGCTCACACTGCCTTGTAGTGGAGAAGGGTTTGTGATCTACAGTGATGCATCCAAGAAGGGATTGGGGTGTGCTCTTATGCAAAATGATATGGTGATAGCTTATGCCTCACGACAGTTGAAAATCCATGAGCAAAATTACCCAACACATGATTTGGAGTTAGCTGCGGTAATCTTTGCATTAAAGATTTGGAGGCATTACCTTTATGGTGAAAGGTGTGATATTTATACTGATCATAAAAGTTTAAAGTATATTTTCACACAAAAGGAGCTGAATATGCGTCAAAGAAGATGGTTGGAGCTGATTAAGGATTATGACTGCTCAATCCATTACCACCCTGGGAAAGCAAACAAGGTGGCAGATGCATTAAGTCGACAAGACCATGCTAGTTTATCCATGATGAGGATCACAAAAGATCCAATATTTATGGATTTACAAAGGATGGATCTTGGAATTATAATGGAAGGGGAAAAATCTTATCTTTCTCAAATGAATGTTCAACCATCTATACATGTGAAGATTAAAGAGGCACAGAAAGAAGATGTCGAGTTACAAAAGAAGGTGAGAATTGTTCCTGAATTCAACTTTGATTGTGATGGGATAATAAAGTTCAGGAATCGGGTTTGTGTCCCTACCATCCCCGAATTAAAGAAGGAGCTGCTGGATGAGGCTCATAGTTCTTCATTCTCTATTCATCCTGGAAGCACGAAGATGTATAGGGACCTGAAAGAGTACTTCTGGTGGGATGGCATGAAAAGAGATGTTGCTGAATATGTCTCTCGATGCTTGGTTTGTCAACAAGTTAAAGCTGAGAGACAGAAGTCTAAGGGGATGTTACAACCATTACCCATACCTGAATGGAAATGGGAAAACATCACTATGGACTTTGTCACAGGACTTCCTAAAACATCCAAAGGCAATAATGCTATCTGGGTCATAGTTGATCGTCTTACAAAGTCTGCACACTTCATTGCTATTAGAGAGGATTTCTCTCTAGATCAGCTTGCCAGGATATATGTAAAGGAAGTGGTAAGATTGCATGGAGTACCACTTTCTATTATATCTGATCGGGATCCGATATTTACCTCAAAGTTCTGGCGAAGTCTTCAGCATACTCTGGATACAGAGTTGAGTTTCAGCACTGCTTATCATCCTCAGAAAGACGGTCAGTCTGAGAGAACAATTCAAACCCTAGAAGATATGTTGAGAGCTTGCTCCATGGATTTCAAAGGAGGTTGGGATCAACACCTACCTTTGGTGGAATTTTCTTATAATAATAGCTTTCACTCCAGTATTCAGATGGCTCCTTATGAAGCTCTCTATGGAAAGAAATACAGGACTCCAACTTACTGGGATGAAGTTGGGGAAAGAAATCTATTAGGACCTGATCTCATTGATGAAATGGCAGAAAAGGTCAGATCTATTCAACAACACATAAGAGCAGCTCAGAGTCGACAGAAAAGTTATGCCGACAACCGAAGAAAAGACCTAGAGTTTGAAGTGGGTGATAAAGTGTTCTTACGAATATCTCCCTGGAAGAGGGTTATGAGATTTGGAAAGAAGGGGAAGTTGAGCCCTAGATATATCGGTCCTTTCGAAATACTGGATCGTGTTGGAAAGGTAGCTTACCGATTGGCTCTTCCACCGAATCTCTCTCAAGTTCACGATGTGTTCCATGTATCTCTCCTGAGAAAGTACATACCTGATCCTTCACATGTACTCAGCTCAGAAGTTGTACCGCTGGAGCAAGATCTTTCTTATGAAGAACAACCGATAGAGATTCTGGATCATAGCGAAAAAGTCCTACGAAACAAGACCACTCAATTGGTGAAAGTTTTATAGAGGAACCACCAACTTGAAGAAGCTACATGGGAGCTTGAGGATATGATGAGGGAGAAGTATCCTCATCTGTTTGTTAAAAAGTGACGAATTTCGAGGGTGAAATTAATTTTAAGGGGGGTATAATGTAACACCTGAGACTTTTATGTTATATAAATCATCAAAGGAATATTTTTCTACACAACACTTTCTTGGCTTGCTTTACACGAAATCGTGACCTTCCTCGATAGCTTGCGTCGTACGCAATACCGAGTTTCACTAAACAACGATATGCTATTAAAATAAAACTAGCCATTATGAATAGTAAAAACCACTTTTTAAAATTTTATAAATTTTATTTTTCAAAATGGACTTCATTTTTGGATTCGGAATATCGAAATTAGCCTAGGGTGAAATTTTGGTATTTTTCTGAAAACTTTCAATTTTTGATGAATAGTGAAACCACTAAGTGGTAGGTTAAAAACTGAATTTTGCATAAAACTTAATTTTACCGCTTCTGTGAATGGAATTTCGAAAATCCGACAGACACGGTTAATATCAAGGACTAAAATGTGGTTCAATGAGATGAAAATAATTTTTGGTGAATAGTAACTTTTTACTTTTTTTTACCACGGTTAATAGTAAATAGGGTAACTAAGGGTAAATATGAAATTACTATTACCCTAACACATGCCCTAATTCTATTGGATAAGTGTAATTCGACCAAAAACAACCTTATGAATATAATATGACCATTTAGGTCCACTTGGATTAGATTATGACATTTAATATTATTTTATTTAATGAATAGCTAAAATAGTTAAAATCAAAGTTTAATAACTAAAACATTTTTAATATGGGGTTATACATAAGATAAATTCTACTATAAATATTAATTAGAAAGCTAAAAAGATTTCCTACATAATGATATTTTATTTATAATTTTTAGACTTTAAATAAATTAATTTATTTATGACACAACGATGATGCAATAATTACCCTTTTAAAAAAATGTTAACATAATTGATGTTATAAATGCTCAAATAAATGTAATTTGAGACTTTTTATGAATTACATAAATTTTCTAGGTTACTATGATATATTAGTGTTGATTTAATCAACTTGGTTCGAACATATAATTCTGTTATGACTTTCATAAAAATCATATATCAAATAGTGTCAAAATTGACACAAAATAGTTTTTAAATCAAATATTATATTATTAATTGTTATTTTATTCCTAAAAATCTAAGGTTTGGCCAAATTACTTAGATAAGGATATATATATTAATAATAAACAACTTGGGGTTCGTTTGGTATGTTATAGTAAGTGTATTAACCATATAGTGTAAGAAAACAAAAAGTCACGGTAAAAGTTAAATTATTTAACTTAGAGTTAAATCTAATTGATAAGGTTAAAATAATAACCTAAACTTGTCTAAATCTTATTGGTTGATAGGCTTTCGACCCATCCCCACTTTACCTTCGAAATAAGACCCTTTGGAACCATTATAAACCGATTTTGACTTTAATATAAAATAATATTTTGAGGTATTCCTAAGGTGCCCCTCTCCTCCCTTATAAAAGGACACCTCCTCCCCCTCCTCCTCACACCAATTTGAGCACTCAAGCTCGGAAAAACCCTGCCAAAATCCCTTCTAAACTTCCCTAGTATCATCCTTGAGTTCCTGGTCTTCTTCAAAGACCATCCTTAGTTCTTTAAGTGGAGGCTAAGAAAAGGCGCGTCAAAAAGAGGTAATATCCATTACCGATCTTTTTCAATTTATTTCTTCTTCAACATCTTCTTCTTTAGTTGTTTCATGATAAATTAATAACATCAGTATTTCTTATATACTGATATGTTATTATAAATATGAAACAACTCTAATTAACCTTCTATCCATCCTACGGAAAAAGGAAATCACCGCGCGTGCGTACGTACGGAATACCGTCTCCACGTCGTGGTGTAATCTATTTTCCGCCACCACCTTAATTGGATGGGTATAATGGTGTAATGAGTAACTATATATGATTATTATAAATTGATATTGATACTGAAATATTATACATACACTTCAACACAATTCCACGACCATGGGAACGATATCATCGCTCGTGCGTACGTACGGACTACCGTCTCCACGATGCGATGAGATTCATTCTCAATGATTAACCATTCATGAATGATTATAAAGTATATATAATAAGTACTAATGAAATATATGACATAATAATGATACTGTATTTATCTATATTTATATGTATTTCATCTACTTAATTTCATTCAATTCAATAAGGAAACGAAAACAGCGTTCATGCGTACGTACGGACTATCGTCTCCATGAACGGTGTATTTCATTCCATTTATCGATATATTATTCTGAATATATATATTATATATAAATCAATTTTTACATTCTGGATATAAGTAATCATGGTCCAAGTAATCATATTAATAATTACAAGTTAAAAACACGAACGACAAATGAGACGATTTTACCCAAAACGCTACTTTAACATGAATTTACAAAAGAACGGGTAATATAAAGTCATAAGTGGACCATATATGATATAATAACAATGAATATGATTCTGGAATAAGTCAATAACATGATTTAAATCATTATACAGGAGGTTCGGACACTTACAAAGAAAGTCGGACCTAAGGTAAGGGAAATATCACAATCTCACTTTTATCCGAGATTGTTTTTACTTTGGTAATTACTGGGGTGTATTTTATCATCCACATCCATGTTCCCTCAATATGTAATATTATTTCCATCCTTCTACAATAGTTTATATCCAATTTTACCCTTCGGTGAGTTTTTTGTAAAAGATATGAAAGGAATCTTTTGTCGTTTTCGTACGAGGTACTTTTTGACTTTTCCGACAAAAGTACGAGAAGAATGTTTTTTTTAACTTATACGGCACGAACGGATTTTTACAGTTTTATAAAGCCTTATTTTCATGAAGCTTCCTCCAAAATATTTCATTACTATTTTCAATAAAATCTCTTTCTTTTAAAATTGCATGACGTTTTGTGAAAAGAAATTGATTTTGAAGAAGAAAGGATATTTTCCTCAAGAATTCATTTCAAGTGTTTTATCAAAATTATTTTCCATCTAAGATAATAAAGGGTTCTATTTTTATCCCTATTATTACATTGATTTTATTATGTTGTGATGGAATTATTTTTATTAATTCCTTTATCTTATATGAATTGTTTTATGATGTCAGGATGTTTAAGAATCCCATTTTTATTACATGGGTTATGAAATGATTTATGGTTTATGATTTTGTGGCACACATAAGAATGGTATCATTAAGAGATGGGTGGGACATATATCTCCCTCCAATGCATTGGGTAAAGATTTTATATCTCATGAGATAGACAGGGCTGGAACGGTAGGTTATACCGGTTCAGTGAAACAGGACTGGAACGAGGGTGACTCGGTTCAGAAAGGGACTTTGTCCACTAAGATAGTCATGGCAATGAGTCTTGACTAACAAGAAAAGATTCTCTATGATTATGTGTGTATGCCACAAAGTTTCATGTTTTAAGTTATGATTATTGTGATTACATTTCACTGCCATGATTTATCCCATGTTATGAAATTATGATCTCTTTTGCAGGTTAAGATTTCCAAAAGTTATGTGCTTGTGTATACGATGAGATTTATATTTCTTTTGTTTACCCTTACTGAGCATTTGAGCTCACCATTTTATGTTTTCTTTTCCCCAGGATATAAAGAAAGGTTTTAGGTAAAAAAAGGAAGATCTTTATGGGAGATGTTGAAGATCTTTCACCACGATTAGAAGATTACGTTCCGAGTTTCCAAAGACACTAAACTATTACGATCCTTGTGTGTGTGTTTTTGTTATGTACTAAGTATTCCGCAAAAGTAATGTAATGTCCATGTACGTCAGGCTTCGGGTCTCTACATACATGAATAGAACTGAGCACAATCTTGATGAGTCCTCAGTGGATCGGCTATAGGAACTAGTTGGAATGTCAGTGCCTAAACCTATATAAGAAAATACTACTCAGAAACACCTATAACAAGGAATAAAACACCATCTGAAACATTGAAATAAATACCTACGGTTGATGTCATGATCTGGAACTAGGAAAAAATGGGATTCTAAAAAGTTTCATGAAACAATGAGAAAAAATGTGGAAAATGACTTTGTACCTTGGTAAAGAATCCCACAATATGAAACTGAATAATAGTTTGGGATAATGTAGGTCTTAAGATTAACAGGTTTGTTGTTGCATCATGGATACTTTTGGTGATGAATAATGATGTATGTTCATGGAGATGGTGGTCTTAGTGTGAATTCTGTTATCACATTGTCAGCAATATATTCATGTCATGACCCATTTAGTGATTTTTGATGATATAAGAGTTTGGGTGTGTCTATAATGATACATTAGATATTATTAAGAAGAGAAAAGTGGTTTTTAGCATGTTTTTTGTTATCAAATCATGGTTATAGAATAAATATTATGTTCCTTCCATAATAAATTCCATTACACTATGAAATATATTATTATGAAAGATTTATATATGAATTCCTATATTTTTAGAAGTGATAAATAGAGTTTTTAATGAGATGTATTATATGGATTTATAAGGTATTTTTAAAGTAAAATGATGAAACTTATATGTGGAATTACCATCAAGGATTCTCCACTAGGAGAAGCTACCATACATAGACTCAAGGAGTTTTTGTAGTTAGTGTTTCTTTAATTATTCATAGGATTACATTATGTAATTTTAAATATTATTCATTGGGTGTGTTCATGAAATTTATGTATGTTTTATACTATTATTCAATTATTTATTTTCTTTTATTCACTTTTTTATTGTGGTTAGTTTATTAATTTTTTATGACATGTTGATGATGAGTGGTTAGACTTATATGAGATAATGGGATTGTTGGAAGTGGTTGTATATGACATATTTTGATTCATATTTACTCATGGGATGATATTATTAATTAGAATCATGTCATAACTGAATGTATATAATTTTTTTTATTGAATAATTTACCAAGTATATTTGATAATGAATGAACCCCAACATTGAAAGGTTGATTAATTCATTAATAGTTAGTTGGATTATTCCTTTTAATTTGTGATTATATCTTATTTCACTTTACCTATTTTGATTCTTCATATAATCAGGTGTCAAGATGATGATGTATTATTGATATAATTTAACCAAGTGAATTTTAGTTACATTTATAATCACACAACTATATATTTTGAATGTTTTGTGAGTGAAGTCAATTTTATCTTTTAAGATAAATCAACCTAGGATATTGATTCCATTATCTTTATCCTTCAATTTATTTTTTCTTTTTCCTTGAGTCACTAACATGTTAAATTTGTTTATTCTAGTTCATTTCATATTCTTGATGTGGTTGTGAGGATATAACATTTTGTTTATAGTTTTCATCAAGAGTCCAAATTTCTCATGGGATCAACCTTATGATTTTGATATATTATGTCTTAGTTTTTAGTATTTTTTATAGAAATATAAATCCTAAAAAAATATAGCTTAAGGAAATAATTATTTTTCATGACTGGTTAGTGAATGGTCTATTATTGTATCAAAATACTTAGGTGGAATATCTACCACTAGAAAAATCTCTATGTAAAATGATCCATCATAATATTATAATCCTTGGTGGATGATATTACACTAAAAAAATCCATATAGTGAATGATGTATCTCAGAATTAATGATGTATCACCACCAGAAATACCCAAGGTGAATGATCTATCATAAAATAAAAATCCCCAGGGTGAAAAATGTATTATCAGGTGAATGTTATATCACCAATCCATAAGAAACAAATGAATGATTCATAACTATTAAATAATCTCCATGTGAATCATATATCACCAAATCATATTCCTTAAGTGAATTGTGTATATATAACATCCTCAAATTTCATGGTATGATTATTTTTAAACTATGATGTATCATGTATTGTTTTCTCTGTTAGAGGTGTGTCTTATTGGTAAAATTGTTGAGGAGTTAGTTTTTTATATGATAGAGTTATAGTGGTATTAATGGTGGCTAAAACATGACAATAAACTCACCAATGGGTTCCACCAACCATCCAGTGGTGCTGGTAGTGGGGCTTGTAATTCTACATATCCCACCATCCCTCTGGTTCTTAGATAATTCCACCACTAATAGTGTTTTCTTTATTTTACCCTAACATTATTATTAGACCAACTCTCACCCTAATCTGGCACTAATGTTACCAAAAACTCTTAGAGATATCTCCCTTGATGCTCTAGGATTCTTCTTCTTCTCCCCTTAGGGGTTTAAATTTTAGATCAATCCATTGTCATCCATCAAGGTATGATATGTCCACTTTAAGCCTAATTATCCTTATTTATCTAGAATTTATCATGTATCCATGCCTTGTTGTCTAGATATATGAATATCCACTTGGATCTACTGAATAATTCATTCTTGATTGATAGATCGGTGTTGGATTATGAGAATCGGTGATATGTCCATGATCGATCATAGATCGTTCATTGGAAGCAAAACTCTTTTTGTAAGTTGATGAGGATTCCACCTATTGTCATGATATCTTCCTTAAATCCAAATTATAGAGACTCTATTATGATGTATTGGGTCTTTTTTTAGTGAAACTTGGTGTGCGGGCATGATCCGGGTGTCATCCCTTGACAGATCATGGAAATTGACATCAATGCACTAAAGGTAGGAAGTCTTTACCATCTTGGGCCCTTGTATGGAGTTTTTTGACATGATTTTCTTATTTATATGTTCCAAATGATGATACCCTTTCATGATATAGTATTTTTTTCATGTTTGGGTATCCCATGAGACCTTTTCTTGGTATGTTGTTCCTTGCTATGTCATGCCCTATATGTGGTTATTTCATAGCCTATGGAATATTTGATATGTTATGATTATTCCTTTATATGTTTTGAATTAATTATGTATTATTTCATAGATTTTGGAATAATTATTATGATTTATTTATCCTTGTTATTTCATTCCTTACATGTGGATTTGTGCATATCCATTCAAACCTTTGTTTTAGTGTTCATATAGATAGGTGGCCCTAACGGATTTAGTTGGCCCCTTAAAGGGGGAGCTTGGATAAAATGAGTCATAGATTGTATATTTTGATAGATGATGGATAGAGATAGATATTGAAATGTGATTATGCTATGGGGGAGAAACTCATATACCATTGGAAGAGGGTCTATATGTAGGCATGATTTGTTGATGGGGAATGTCCTTGTAGTTGTATAGAGTTCTGTGGATTTGGGCCAGCCAATCATGCATGCCTTCAAAGCGAAGTAAGTAGCCATGAATCATGGGCATGAATTTACATTAAAGGTGGGAGTGTAATTTTTTATTAAATATGGAACATGTATTGTTCTTGAATTCATATTGTGTCACATATAAATAATTATTTCATTTTATGACCATTTATAACATTCATTTGGCATGGCGTAGAAGAAGGTACAGTCAAGGTTCATGGAAGCGTATTTTTTAAATGATTTCTTAGTATATGATAGTTTATATGATTTTATATTCATTTAACTTTCCATAATTTCATACACATATATATACATGTGCACTTGTGTTAAGGACGCGTTGGTTGTTTCCTACTAGGTTTATACACACACCATGCAACAGCATCTCAGTGCACATTCAGACTTCATAATCAAGGATATAGAGAAGGGAAAGGGCCCAACTGTAGGTAGCTAAGGATCTTGGAGTTAGGATATTTACTCAGTATTGGGATATACTCTAGATAGCTACTAAAATATCTTTTATTTATTTATTTCTAGTTGTTTAATATCTTGGCTTCTTGAAGGTATGTCCTTGTTTAATTTTCAGTTTGAATTTCTTAATTTTGGTAATTTAAATGTTTACCAAATGTATGAGGAGGTTTGGGATTTCTCTAGGGGTTTGGGACATGAAATAAAGGGGAATCGATCTATTTTGTGCAATTGGCACAGTTTTCACACAGTTAGTGCAAATCGTGTGAGGGGGAACCAAACCATGCGGCTTGAGATGGTGTCATTCCACATAGTTGGTGCATTGTTGGTCAAAATGTGTGGGCCTCCCTAGGAAACCATGAAACCTCAACCCATATTGGAGAGTGGATGGTATACATTTTGTGCATGGTTTGTCAAACCATGCAGCCAAACCATGTTCCCCATTAAAAAGTGAAAAATTATGAAACTGCACCCTCATGATTTTTAATTTATCACCCACGTTTCTTCCACTTTCTCCTTCTATAAACCCTAGTTATGAACCAAACTATCACAAGCTTCCAAGGTATCATTCTCCTTTTATTCTAAGCCATTTATAGTTTCGTTGGTTACAGATAAAATCTCTAGGTAAGTATAATCTCCCTATTTCTTCACTTTTCTAGATTAGGTCTTATAGATTTTCTCACCTTCTTATTAAGACCTAAAACTATATTTTTCTAGTGGATATTAGATTGGGGGTTAAAGGGTTTATTAAATCCATATATACGAAAAAGGTTAAGGGTGCGTTCATCATCGGATCTGAAGTAGCTGGTCTAAAAGTTATATCCCATGGTTTTTTATAGATTTATGCATGTATGGTTGTGTTCTTGGTTTTCTTCTTGTTTTGTTTTTTTTCCATTTGATATGATTTGGTAAAATTATTGGATAAATGAATAAATGTAACCCACATGATCCATGCGGGATTCATTAAGGATGATTTGACTGGTTTAGTACCACCCAAGGGGTGCGCCAACATTCCCAAACATAGAGCATGGTAGTGTTAAAAATTAAATTGACTTATTTTGAAATGGATCCATGATAGAAATTTTGACATGTTAGTTTGAATTATGATTGGAACCAATAATAGTTGTGTATAGTGGTTGATATTGGCATAAGGGATTGTTTGGCTTAACATAAATTGAGTGGTACATAATAAAGAAATTGTGCTAAGCGATTTATGAAATGTTCATGAAATGAGTGGGTGTGTTAATGCATAAGAAATGATGAATACGTTAAGGAGATAATGTATAGTGATTTTTGAACATGCCAAATTGGTGAATGTACAGAAATTTTTAAACATTCCAAATGAGTTAATGTGTTGAAATTGTTAAAAATTCCAAATGGGTTAATGTATAAAAATTGTTGAATATGTGAAATGAGTTAACATATGGAAAGTGTTGAACATGCTAAATGGGTTTAGGCATGACAAGGGAAAAGGGTTAGATGAGTTAAGCTAAGTAAGTGGTAAATGTGTTATTATGTTAAATCATAAGGATGATTTATGTGTTAAATGGCAAGTGAATTTTTTTTTATGTGTATTAATTGTGTAAGGTTTGTGATATGGTATATATAGTAAATGGATAAATAAGAATGTGCATATGGATTGGTAGTTATGGGGTATTGGACTTGAGGATATAGGCCCATGGGTCGGGTTAGACTAAGTCTCTAAAGCCCACCCCATAATTCATGAGTTAGTGAAGGGGACTGAGGCACTATACCTCTAACGGATGCATTTGATGAAACTACCTAGGATGAGGATCCAAGGTAAGTTTGATGTGAATGTTATAAAAATTTTATCCTTAGAGAGATAGGGAACTTGATTTATACACTTATTCTTATTAATTGTTTGGATTATTCCGTTATGTAAATAATGTAAATTCCTAACCCATGGAACATGTAATGGAAATTAATTAAGTAATGAAGATGATCTAAATGAGAAACATGGGACTAAAGTGGTATATGGGTAAATTAAACATTATTACCTAATGGAAACCAAGTTTTCTTTCTTAATTTTTTATTTATTTAGTTCATGATTTCACTATATTTTTAGACTGAATATTTTTATAATAATCATTGGTGGCCACATACTAAGTTTTACTCACACCCTGCTTGGGATACAGTTGGGTACCCAATAATATTTCATGGTTGCAGGTAAGGAAAAGGAAAAAGTACCTATTCTAGGGAGTTGAGTTGGGATTTGTGAGTGCATGGATGAGGATTTGTACTTAGAGTTAGGAACCATTTGGGGATTTAGTTATTGGTCTTTATTTTGGGTTTTCTTTCAATTTTAGCATTGTTAACATGGTAATACATTTTGACTATTTGGTTGTGATATGTACCCTATTTGGAAACTATTTGGAATTCATGTTTTGGTTTTTTGGCTTGTTATTTCCTTGTTTCATATGTTATATATTGTGGCTTACTTTGGTAAATATGTCATAGTATCCCCATGTGACTTATCAGACCCTCACTTCTAGTCGGAAACCTCTAACATATAGGGAGGCGTGCTTAAGGTCATGTGGTGACTCGGCTCGGAGCACTACTTTAGTGGATTCTGGGTTCATGATGTTACAAAGTGGCATTGGAGATGTTCTTTTATGTGGTATTATTATTTGGGATGGTATACAGGAGGTTAGTTAGTGTCAAGAATTGGAAATGAGCTTGTTCTTAGGAGTATCTAACCCATTTATGAGGGAAAATGCAAGTCACCCAAAGTGGGATTGTTTTTCTTAGTGTGTGTGTGTGTTTATTGACTGAATGATATTTCACCATTGAGTGATGAAAATGTTGTGTGATGTAACTATTTTATGATATTTATCTCATGGATAGAATGACTCAACATTATACATTCATTAATCCTTGTAGGCACTTAGGGATATAGTTGTCATGCATCATGATAGGCGCACACAAGATGGGTGTGTGGTATGTGAAGGGTAGGATGAATTTTACTTCCTTATAAATTTGAAGAAAATGGTGTCTAATAAAGATGATGAAAATGAGTAAAAAGGAATAATTTAATGAATGGTTAGAGGATTTTGGTTAATAAAGGGTCATAAATGAATTAAGATGTTGGTTATAATGATTTTTGAATAAGTTAAAAATGTTAGTTGTAATGAACTTTAAGGATAGAAATGTTTCTAAAGAATATTTTTTCCATTGTAAATGAGGAAATGGTTTTAAAAAGGTTTCTAATGAAGTATTTGTGTCTAAGTATGTTGATTTACCCATGTTATCCATGACCTGTGGTAGAAATGATATAGGGTAGTGTTGTATGCGTGATAATGTGCATTTTAATAGTGTATGTGGGATGAGTTGTTATGGCTAGTGCAGATCCTTATTTTATATAAATCATAGAAGCCTTATATTATATATTCTAAGACTTGTTATTGGAATTTTAAGAATATTATACCATGTCGATGCATTCTAGTTGGGTGACAAGAGGATGTCACTGAGCATGCTCATCTAGAAATGGGTCAGGCTGTTTCAGTAGTTTAGGGTAATAAAAGAGAGGAGCAGTTCCATGAGAAATTTACTCATTTTATATAGATAATGGAATGGTACCTGGGGTGTTTCATGTCGATCATGTTTGATCAGAATAGAGAGTTTAATTTTAAAAACTGTCTAACATTTTCTAGAGAGGGTGGACCTGAGGCTATGGAGTTCTGGATAAAATTTATCCAGATGATTTTGGATCACATGGAGAATCTAGTTGAGAAGAGGTTTAATTTGGAAGTGTAAATGTTGTGGGGACTAGTGAAGCATCGGTGGCATATCTTGGTTCGGACCTATTTAGTAGATGGTATGCTATAGAATTAATTCAAGGAAATGTTTATCAAAAACTTATATTCAGATACTTTGATATGGGTGCGGGCTATAGATTTCATGAGGTTGAGCTAGGGAACAAAGTTTGTGACAGATTATGCATTTAATTTCAAGGATTTTCAATGCTTCATTCTATAATTGGTAGGAGATGAGGCTGCGATGGCAAGACATTTCTAGGATGGGCTTAGACATGAGATAAGTCTCAATTAAACATCTTCCATTTAAAGAGGTTTGTAAAGGTGGTGGATCACGCCCTTATTCAATAAGGGAACATAAATGGGGCTTCAAGTAGTGGGTTCATGGATCCATTGGAATAGACTAGTGCTGTGAATTCTAAGGGCAGGAAGCATCGTTTCAGAAATACTCATTAGGTTGGAAGTGTGCAGAGTGGACCAAAGAGAGGACCAACCTCTCAGAGTTGTGAACATGTGTTTTTCTTTCATTGTGGTAGGTCGGGGAACATGTGTGTTCAGTGTCCCCAACCACCATTTAAGTGTCGATCATGTGGTGGGATGGGGAATGTATAGAGGTTCTTTATAAACCCTTGACTATTGATAAAAGGTGGAGGATTGAGGCTAATTCAAAGTGAATATAGGGGATCAGTTACCCTTTATAAGGATGGTGGTTGGAGTTCGACTGATCGTACCGATAGAGGTGGTGTATGTGGTACTTTGGGGAGAGAGAATCCATACTAGTAGGGTAGTTTAGTGTTAGGAACTTATACTGGGGAATAGGGTAGAGGGGTAGGTTAGCTTCATGTAGTTTAGTCTACACCCAGAGGATGTGAGGCTAGGTCATTGATAGTTTGATGTATGATCCTTGTAGCTTCCACACTTTCTAGTGATTTATTTGACACATGTGACTCATATTCTTTTATTTATACTCGTTTATTGTTTGTGTTAGGTTTATTAGTGGAACGTACATATGGGGTAATATCAATTGATACATTGTTGGGGGTGTGATTAGAAAATATCAGACAGTTTAAGGGGTGTGTGCTCAATGTTGGTGGGTACCATTTCTTGTGGAATTTGTTTGTGCTTGAGATTTTGGGTTTTGATCTGATTTTGGGTATGGAATGACTAGTGTTATACCAAGACCATATTGATTTTTATCACCATAGGGTAACGTTCACATATCCTAAGGGAGACACGTATATCCATTGTGGTTAATGTGATGTTTAGGAAGTCCGTGCATGGCCAGTTTGTTAGCAGTTGGGCGAAATCATAGCCCAAGTGTCTTATCTTATGCTTAATGATGGGTAAGAAGAGAAGATTGTATTTCCTTTTATGGTGGATCAGTTCCATGCAATGTTTCCTGAGGATTTCTCGGGTCTTCCACCCAAGAGGGATGTTGAGTTCATGATAGAGTTTCATCTAGTAAAAAACCCATTTTCAATTCCTCCATACATAATGGAACTAGTGGAACTCCATGAGTTTAAGTATCAATTATAGGAACTAGAGAATAAAGGTTTTATTCACCCTAGTACATCAACTTGGTTATCTATGGTGTTGTTTTCTAAGAAATCGGATGGGTTGTTGCAGTTGTGTGTCTATTACAGGGATATGAATAAGATGATGGTTAAGAATCAGTACCCTCTTCCTTGAATTGATGACCTGTTTGACCAGCTGAGAGGTGCTTCAGTGTTCTCCAAGATTTATCTGAGATCGGGGTATCATCAGCTAAGGTTGATACCTTTTGATATACCTTGAAATGTTTTCAGAAGCAGGTATGGGTTGTATGAGTTTTTGTTGATGTTGTTCAGGTTGACCAATGCATTAGTAGTGTTCATGAATCTAATAAACCAAATATTTCATCCTTATCTAGACCAATTTTTTGTTTTTTGTGTTGAAGAAATCTTAGTTTACTCTAAAACTCATAAAGATCATGATAAACATATTTCCATCATCCTAAGTAAAATAAGAGGGAATAGGTTATATGCCAAGTTATCCAAATTTCATTTTCGGATTGACAAGGTGCATTTCTTGGGGCACATCATCTCGGAGGAAGGTGTCTCTATGGATTGAGAAAAGGTACTAGCCATTATGTCTTGGGAGCAGCCCAATAATTTTTCTAATTTCTAAAGTTTTTTAGGTTTGGATGGTTATTAATGAAGGTTTATTAAAGAATTTTCTTGTTTGGATTCACCACATTCTTATTTGACCAAGAAGGGTATCAAGTTTGATTGGTGTGAGTCTTGTGAGAATTCCTTTCATAAATTGAAGAGGTGGTTGAAAAGCATACAGATTCTGGTCTTACCAGATCCAAGTAAGAATTATATTTTGTTTTGTGATTAGTCTGGTGTTGGGGTTCAAGCAGTGTTGATGTAGGATGATCGGGTTATGTCATATGGGTCACAGCAGTTGAGGCCTCATGAAATAAATTACCCTATGCATGATCTTGAGTTTTCCATGGTAGTTCATGCCTTGAAATATTGGCGGTATTACTTGATGGGATAATGTTTTATGGTGTATACAGATCATAAAATACTTATGTACATCTTCTCTCATTGTGATTTAAATCATCATCAGTGAATATGGGTTGAATATATGAAATCCTTTGACTTTGAGTTGGTTTACATACCAAGAAAGGGAAATAGTGTTGTAGATTCTTTGAGTCAAATGACTCAGAATCAAATGGTTCTGCAATCAAGTTTAGAGTGGAAGATGAAGGTGTTGTTTGCTGAGATGAATCTAGAGGTGTAGGATGACCAAGGGGAAATTACCATTGCATCATTGGTAGTTGAGTCCACACTTCTGATATGTATCAAGGAGAAACAATGTGATGATTCATAGTGTTTGTCTTTGAAGGAAAATTTTAAAGGTGGGGAGTCACCTTCTGTTTGTACCATTGGTGGTGATGGGACTATTTATTTTTGTGGACAATTTTTTGTGCCAACATGTATGCGAGAAAAGTTAATGTGTGAGTTTCTAAGTGGTTTTTGCATCCTGGTCTAAGAAAATGTATCAAGATATTTTTAGGCATTATTGGTGGCTAAGAATGAAATAATATGTTGCGGTTTTTGTGGCACGATGACTTACTTTTCAGTAGGTTAAGGATGAGCATCAGCGACTGAGTGGTTTGTTGCATCCATTTTGTATTTCGAAATAGAAGTGGGATGATGTAATGATGGATTTTTTTGTGGGTATTTCAAGGAATCTTTAAAAGGATGATGTGATATAGGTAGTCATTGATCAGTTGACTAAAGTGTGTCATTTCTTGATGATTTGAGAGACTTTCAAAGTGGACCAATTGGGTGAGTTGTATGTTCAATAAATAGTATGGTTTCATGGGGTACCATGGACGATAGTTTCATATCAAGATCCACGTTTTACAACATGCTTCTCGTAGGGATTAAAAAGAGTTCTTGGTACTCATGTATTTTTTAGTACATCTTTTCACCCGTAGATGGACGGATAGTCAGAACATACCATTCAGGTACAGGAGGACATGTTGTGATCTTGTGTCCTAGATTTTGGTGTATCATGGGAAAATCATCTCACACTTATTGAGTTTTCCTACAACAATAGTTACAAGGTTTTGATTTAGATGGTACCATTTGAGGCACTCTATGGTAGGTTGTGTAGATCTCTATTGTGTTGGGTGGAAGCTAGAGAATCAGAATTGTTGGTACTGAGTCTCGTGTAGGAGACGTCAGAATGAGTTCAGTTGATTCAGAAATGTATAGAAACAGACCAGAGTAGAAAGAATTCATATCCAAATAGATGTCATAAACCTCTGGAGTTTGTGGTGGGGGATCATGTGTTTCTTCAGGTATCGAAAATTTTGGGTCACTGTCAAATTCGAATGCAGAGTAATTTAGTGCCTAGGTAGATGGGGTCATTTGAGACTGTGGAGAGGATCAGACCAGTGGCGTATCGATTGGATCTTCCACAACAATATAGTGGTATTCAAAATATTTTTCAGGTGTCTCAACCTGGAAATATCACCCTGAACCATCTCATGTGATTGATGTTGAATATGTTGAACTTGAGGATAATACGTCCTTTTAGGAGAATCCATATCTTATTTTATATTGTAGTGAGAAATTATTATAGGGAAAGATCGTACCCTTGGTTTGAGTTTTTTGGTAACATGGTAATTTTCAAGAAGGAACTTGGGAAATGGAGTCTGATTTGTAGGCTCAGTGTCCTAATATCCTTGCTTTAGAAGTTCAATGATTCTTGGGAAGAGCGGCTTGATACATAGTGAAAGGGGGGAACCAAACTGTGTGGTTTGAGATAGCAGCATTCTGCATGGTTGATACATATTTTTTCCAACTGTGTAGGCCTCCCCATATAACCATGTGACCTCAACCCCTCTTGGATAGTGGTATGTGCATGGTTTTCACAAGATTTTTCAAATCGTGTGTTCAAATCATGCAGCCCATGAAAAAGTGAAAAATTAAAAATCTATCCCCTCAGGATTTTTATGTTCTCATCCTATTTTCCTCTCTTTTATCCTCCTCTCATCCCTAGTGATGAAACAAACTCTCCAAAGATTCCAAGGGATCGTTATCCTTCAATTCTAGGATATTTGAAGTGCCATTGGTTGTAGATCAAATATCTGGGTAAGTTGAAGTCACATCTTGCTTCTCTTTTCTTGATTAGGGATTGTAGATTTGATCATATTCTTCCAAAGCCCTAAACCCCTCTTTTTTATCTTAGATTGGGGATTCAAGGAGTTCTTAAATATGGATCTAAGGAAAAGGATAAGGGTATGTTCGTCATCAAATTCAAGATAGGTGGTCTACAAGTTATATCATATGGCTTTGTTATAGATTTGTGCATGTATGGTTGTGTTCTTGGTTTTACTCTTGTTTTGTATTTTGGTTCCTTTGATATGATTTGGTAAAATGGTTGGCGAAATGAATAAATTGAACCCTCATGATCCCTGCGGGATGCATTGAGGATGATTTGATCGGTTTTGGGCCACCCATGGGGTGCACCAACATTCCCGAACATAGAGCATGGTAGTGTTAAGCACGAAATTGAATTATTTTGAAATAGATCCATGATATAAATGTTTAAACGTTAGTTTGAATTACAATTGGCACCAATATTGGTTGTGTATAGTGTTTTATATTAGAATAAGGGATTGTTTGGATAACATGAATTGAGTGGGACATAATAAAGAAATTGTGCTAAGATATTTATGAAATGTACATGAAATGAATAAGTGGTTTAATGAATAAAAATGATGAATATGTTAAGGGGATAATGTATAGGTATTTTTGAACATTTCAAATGGGTGAATGTATGGAAATTGTTAAAAATTAAAAATGAGTTAATGTGTGGAAATTGTTAAACATGTCAAATGGGATAATGTATGGAAATTGTTGAATATGTAAAATGAGTTAACATATGTAAATTGTTGAATATGTTAAATGGGTTGTGGCATGAAAAGGGAAATGGGTTAAATGAGTTAATCTAAGGAAGTGGTAAATGAGTTAAGGGGTTAACGCATAAGGATGATTTATGTGTTAAATGGAATGTGAAATGTTTATGTTATGTGTATTGATTGTGTAAGTTTTTTGATATGGTATATTTGGTAAATGGATAAATAATCATGTGAACATGTATTGGTAGTTGTGGGGTATTTTACTTGAGGATATTGGCCCATAGGTAGGGTTATATTGAGGCTCTAAACCCCTCCCCATAATTCATGGGTTAGAGAAGGGGACTGAGGCTATATACCTCTAACAGATACATTTGATGAAACTGCCTGGATCGAGGCTCCAAGTTAATTGTGATGTGAATGTTATGAAATGTTTATCCCTAGATAGATAGGTAACTTGATTTATACCCTTATTCTTAGTAATTGATTAGCTTATTCCATTTTTTAAATAATGTAAATTTTTAACCCATGGAATATGTAATGGAAATGAATTAAGTGATGAAGATGAACTAAATAAGTAACATAGAACTAAAGTGGTAAATGGGTAAAGTAAACATTACTACCTAATGGAATGAAGTTTTCATGCTTACTTTGTTATTTATTTAGTTTGTGCATTCACTATCTGTTTAGATTATATATTTTTTGTATATTCCATTGGTGGTGGCCTACTGAGTTGTACACACACCCGAATCGGGCCGTCGTTGGGTACCCCATAAGATTTCATGGTTTCAGGTTAGGACAAGGGAAAAGGCCATATGCTAGGGAGTTGAGTTGGGATTGGGGAGTTCATGGATGAGGATTCGAACGTGGATTCAGGACCCATTTGGGGATTCAACTATTGGTATTTATTTTGGGTTTTCCTTTACTTTTAGCACTAATAACATGGCATGACATATTGAGTATTTGGTTGGTATTTGTACCCTATTTGGAAACTAGTTGGAATGCATGTTTTGGGTTTTAGACTATTATTTACTTATTTTGTATGTTATCTGTTGTGTCTTACTCTGGTAAAGAGGGTATAGTCTCTCCATGTGACTTATCAGACCCTCACCTCTAGTCAGAAACCTCTAGAGTATAGGAAGTCTCACTTGAGGTCATGTGAAGACTCCGCACGGATCACAGGTTTAATAGCTTCTGAATCATGGATGTTACAAGTTTTACTACATTACTTGTTGAACTATCTCATTGGAGGTCCGTTGGTTCTATATTTTATGATCTGACATGGAATCTTTTAGATCATATTATTTATGTTATTTTCCACTACAATTTTTATTTGAATTATGTATATTTTTTATATTTTGGTGTACGGTTATGATTATTGAGGGTATAGTCTCCCCACAACATCTCCAGACCCTCACCACTAGTTGTTAGCCTCTTGCATATGGGGAGGCACCCATGAGGTCATGTGGCACTTCATCTAAGACCCGATGATTCAAGTTGGGGTGTTAAAAATAGTATCAGAGTCTGAGATTCCTTTATGTTCTTGTTATCTATTTTGGGATATGGTATAAAACGAATAGAATGTATGGAACTTATATAGGGGATTTTCTAGGTTTCTATCTAGATTATGTGTAATGGACCTCTAAGTTATTGTGATTGGATTGATGTTATACTTGTGGATTTAAAGTTTGATATTGATCATGAGTATGTTGTGTTGTTATAGTTTATTGAATTTGGGTGTGTTCATGCATCATGAATAGGAATGTAAGATCACATGTCCTATATATTTCTATTATTTTTTGTATAGTAGTTATTTATTTAAATTCCTTAATTTGTGCTAACTATAGGTGATATATATTTAGTTTCTGGTTTTTTATATATCTATGCTCAAATTAGTTAGTTTAAATTTTATATATTATGATTATATATATATAATATGAATGTGACTAATGTGCAAGTATGGAGGTCTAGGATTGATCCTTAGGTAGAATTTGGAGGGTTATACCTTGTGTGGGGGTATCTCTTAAGATATGCCTTCCTATAGAAATCCCTTTATGTGCTGTATAACATCTCAATTGGTACAAATAAATAATTTCTCATATGAATTCTAAATATTTTTTTGAAATTTAAAAAAAAATCACCTCGGAGATTCTTGATGGGGATTTCCAGTGAAGCAAGACAAAATTATCCTTATATGGATGATGCACCAATTCCACCACATTCTATGCATGAAGATGCACCTAATCATTCTCCCACGCTTTTTTTTTGTTCAAGTGGAAAAACCACCTCAACCTATAGTTATCTTGACTGTTCCTACTCTATAAAGAGGGGCATAAAGGATAATGGTTGTCTATTCCCAAGATTTCCAGCTCCAACATCTTTTAACTTTCCAAGAAACTAGTGGTATTTATGATTATAAGGACTATATTGACATTATCAAGGGAATATTTGATCTGGTAGATACTCTTAAGGAAATTAGGGTTAATCTTACTTGTTTTATGCTTTAAGGAACCCCTAGGATATGGTGGGGTGTTATGGGTTAGGTGGGAAAGCATGAGGATCTTACTTGGGAGGGGGATTCAAGGCATTATTCTTCAAGGATTTTTTTATTGACATGTTGAATTTGGATAAAACATAGGACTTGATGGAGTTTTATAATGGGCTAGCATTAATTTCTTCTTACTTTACTCTTTTTATGTAGTTTTTATGATTTACTCCTCTTTTAGCTGGGAATGATGCACATAAGGATAGGAAGTTTGAGATTATCCTTCATCTAGATCATATAGCTCTGGTTAGGAAATTTGACCTGATTACATATATAAAGGTACTTCATAAGGCCCTGACTTCTAAGAAGGGGCTAGAGGGTGACAAATTTGTATGTGTTCTTCCATATTTTACTACTTTGATAACCAAAATTCCTAGTATTATTATGAGTGTCTCTTTAGATAGTAGGAATAGGAAGTCCAAGGAGGTATAGTAGGGTGGTAGACATGGGGATTAGATAAGTGTTTCTTATACTCCCTCTATAGGATGAGGTTCTACCAGGTGATACAACTATGGATAGATTGTATATTTTTTTCCATCATGTGTGAACCCACCAAGGTAATTTCATCAATATGGAAAGGTCAGTCATCTCAATCACTTTCATTCTAATATTTCAAATATAGATTAGGGGAGGTTGGTTAAAGGTATAGATAGGGGTCCCCATCAGTAGACCTAGGAACCATGGACCCTGGTGAATCAAACAAGTTATGCACCATGAAGGTAAGGTCATACGCCAAAGGTAGGTGGGATGTATGTGATGGAGTAGGTTCTAGCCATCAATTGAGTGGGACCTTCTATAGTTAGAGGTATGGTTTTGATTACCTATATATTATCCACTACTTTTTTTGATATAGTAACTTCACAATATTTTATATCTTCTCAAGTTGTTGTTATCCAATATTTTTTAGTTAAGTTATCTTTTGATTTTATCTCTCTAAATACACACTTGGAAAATAAATTAGACAATATCTAATGATTTAGAAAGTGTATTAAAGTTATTTTTAGCTATAGAAATTTGTGGGACTTCAAGACATTAGAGATTACTAATTTTGATGTTATATTCATAATGGAATATTAGAATAGTTATTGACCTCATATTGACTACTACAAGAGACATTTATATTTCAACATTCATAGAGAAGAGAGTTTCATGTTAACCAGTGATTGGGATGTTAGAGCATGTAGGATGGGACCATACCTGATCCAAATTTGAGGTATCATAGTGCAAGTAGTAGGTTTTGATCTCACAGTATAAGCAGTGGTAGCCCCCTCAATCTTCCCTCACATGGTGGATCATTATCAAGATGCATTACTAGATAACTTCTCAAGTATTAATCCATAAATAGGAACTGATTTTGAGATTGATCTTATACGTAGGGTACAAACGATATTGATTTCTTCTTATATATGGCACCAGCTGAGTTGATAGAGTTAAAGTTGTAGTTAATGGATTTACAGGTGAAGGGATTTATCAGACTGAGTATATCTCCTTGGGGGTGGTCTAGTGTTCTTTTCTAAGAAGGTGAATAGTAATCTACATATTTTTATGGAATATAGGAAGTTGAATTAGGTAATGGGGAAGAATAGGAACCCTTTACTTATGATTGATGGTTTTTTTTATTATTTATTGATATTCCTATAGTTTTTCAAGATGGATCTTCATTCAGACTACCAGTGGTTATGGTTCAAAGATAAAGATATTTCTAAGATAATATTTAGGAGTATATATGGGCTATATGAGTTTTTTCATGACTTTTGGGTTGAAAAATTCTCTATTTATGTTCATAAATATCATGAATAGGATTTTCCATCCATAAATTAACTCCTTTTTCAATTTATTTATAAAAGATATCCTAATATATTTGAGTAATTCGAATATGAATGCTAGTAACTTTTAGATTGTATTGAGTACACATAAATCACATGAAATTTATGTCAAATTATAGTAGTTTCATTTCTGGATTTGGGAGGTGTAGTTCCTCAAGCATGTAATTTATGAAGCGATAATTTTAGTGGACTTAGAAAAGGTAAAGGTTGTGATGTCTTGGGAACGTCTTAGGTACATGTTTGATATTAGGAGTTTACTTGGGATTTTAGGGTACAATCGAAATTTCATCCAGGACTTCTCCCAATTGGATGCACTGATGATAGACCTAACCAAAAAAATGGGTGAAGTTTGAGTGGCTTGATCAATGTGAAGAGGCCTTCCTAGTGATGAAGAGGAGAATGATAATAGCTCTAATTTTGATTCTTTCAGATCTTGAGAATGAATATCCAATGTACTATGATTCCTCAGATGTTGGTTTAGGATCTATGTTGATGTAGATGGATCAGGTAGTCACTTATGGGTCATGTTAGTTATGACCCCATGAGAAGAACTACCATACGCATGACTTGGAGTTGGTGGTTGTGGTAAATTTTCTAAATTTTTGGTGACATTATCTCTTCTATGAGATTTTTTTCATCTACAGAGACTGAAATATCTTACGATATATATTATCTCAGTGGGATATGAATCTAAGGTAGAGGTATTGGGTAGAGTATCTATTGACATTTGACTTTGACATAGATTATGCTCTGAGAAAAGGTAATTTCATTAAAGATTATCTCCATAGTAAAATACCAAATATGTGAGATATTGGAGAGTTTCCTTCATATGATGAATGGAATCTAATTTTTGTTACAAATGATTGGCTAGTGGAAACATATAAGGATCATGGATTTATGACATGTTCAACTTCAGTTATCATGTATTCATTAGTGTACTAGGTAGTGTCCATATAGGAGTCGGATCCCAAGTACGTAATGATATGGGAGTACTTAGTGGGGGATGATTTAATCTTAGGGTAGTCCTTAGATGATGATGATGTGATCTAAATTCATAGTATAATTGTGGTGTTAGGTTACTTGAGGGAGTATCTGATGAGAGACTACCATGTTTCAAAATGGGTTGTGCATCCAAGTTCAAAAAACGTGTACCATGATACCTGACATCAGTTTTGGTGGCAAGGTTTGAATAGGTACATCTATGGGTTTTTTTCTCTATGCCTTACCTACTATAGGGTAAAGGCCGAGCATCATCATCATATAGTTTTTCTTCATTCACTTATAGTTACTATATTAAATTAGGATTACATGATAATATACTTCATGATGGGGTTACCCAGGACCCCGAGGAGTTGTGATGTTTTCTGGGTAATAGTTGATCAACTACCAAAAGTGGACCATTTCTTACTAATTCGACAAACCCTTTTAGTGGATGAGTTAGGAAAGTTTTATATACTGGATATTGTATGACTTGATGGATTTCCTTTGAGAATATTTTCAGATAAAGACACACATAAAACCTTGTACTGACATCTTCTTTATATGTCACCAGTGTGAGAATCTAGGACACATAAAACCCTAATGTATTCAAGACCCAATTGAGTGAAGAGGTTGCAGTAAGATGGGGAATATCTAGTGCATATGCAGGACTCATCCTTTAGTACCTAGTGAGAGTGTTTCTACACTGACCCAATGTTCTAGGGTCAGGCTAGTAGTATCTCACCTAGAAGGTGGATAGAATATTGTTGTTATCTTAAGATGAGGTGGTGGTTGAGGAAGAGGGAATCAGAATTAGAACTCACATTTCCAGTTGAGAGGGCCTACTTAGGGTAGTTAGGTTGTGAATTAGGGATATGGTATGGGCCAGTTAAATGTAGTGAAACCTATGTTGGAGGAGTATAGTTCCAAACCTTCTACTGGTATAGATACTATTCTAGTAGCGATTACTTTAGTGTCTACTTTATTTTTACAGAGACATGTCACACTCTTTAATATCTACAACAATTCTGGAGAGTATGGGCCTCGACATATAGTACTTTTTTGGTGTCATGACACTCTATAACCCATTTGGTATCTGATCAGAGAGCATTCACTGATGTAAGGATTGTCCCCTTAAGATTGGCTTGTATCTATTCATGTGGAATCTTTTCATCCTCGACATGAATGGGTTTTATGTAATTATTGGGATGGATTGGTTGATTCACTATCAATCACATGTCAATTTTTATCGAGGTAGGATGAGGTTTACATCACTAGAGGTCTGTAGACATATCCATAAGGTATAATGGGATTTCAATGCATATCGATCTAGACTTGAGAAGCAGGGGATATGTAGAGTGACAGACCAGATTACAAGTCTCTATCTAGATGATCAGGGTTTACATCCTTCTTTTTCCCCTCATATGGTTGATCATTTCAGGGATGTCTTCCCTAAAAAAATTGGTCTACCTCTAGGGAGAGAGGTATAATTCACTATTGATCTAGTTCTAAGAATGGAATACGTGTCCATTCCTCCTTACAGGATGGCACCTATCTTCTGAATCTCAATAAGTAGTTGTAGGACCGTGAAACTAAAGGTTTTATCCCACCTAGTAGCTTCCCATGGGGTTCACTGGTCATTTTTTCCAATAAGGGAAATAGTACCTTTAGTATTTTCATGGATTATCAATGGTTGAACTAGATCACGGTTAAGAACTGGTATCCACTACCTAAAATAGATGACCTCTTTGATCAACTATAAGGAGTGAGGATATTTTCCAAGATTTATTTGAGTTGGGGATATCATCAAGTATTTTTTAGATCATAATACATACATCATACAGCCTTCTAAAGTAGGTATGGTCTTTATGATTACCCGGTAATGTCTTGGGTCTCATGAACATGCCAGGTATTTTCATGGATCTGATGAATCAGGTTTTCCACCCATATCTGGATTCATTTTTTCTAGTATTTATGGATGAAATCTTGGTGTATTCTTTCCCTCAACATGTCCAATACCAACATATTGATATCATGCTAAATACATTAAGATATCACTAGTTTTGCTCTAATCTCACCAAATTCCACTTTTGGATTGACAAGGTCCTCTTCCAGATTCACATAATCTCAGAGTCAGGAGTATCAATAAACCCATAGAATGTGAGAGTTGTAGTTTTCTGGGAGCATCCCAATAATATATTTGAAATATAGAGGTTCTTGGGGTTGACCTAATATTATATATTATTAATCCAATAATTATCACACCTATCAATGCCTATTATGAGCTTGACTAAAAAGGGTGTTAAATTTTTCTAGTTAGAAACTTGTTAAAGATCCTTTCAAGATTTGAAAAGAAGATTGACTTCAGAACTGATCTTGATTCTGTCAAATCTTGGTAGGATCTATATAGATTATTTTGATGCATCAGGTATCGAGCTGGAGGCAGTTTTGATGTAGTATGAGTGTGTCATGGCATATGGGTCTTGTCAATTGAAGGCTCACGAGCATAATTACCTGATGCATGACCTTTAGTTAGATACTTTTTTTCATGACTTACACTGTTGGATACATTATTTACTTGGGGATTATTTTTGGGTATTCACGGAATAAAAAATCCTCATGTATATCTTTACAAAATGTGATCTAAATCTTAGGAAGTGAAGATGGGTTGAGTAACTACAATCATTTGATTTATAACTTTCATATATTCTTTGAAAAGGAAATGTTGTATCAAATTATTTGATCCTAAAAACTCAAACATAGGTAGTTTATGAGGCCAGTGGTGAGTGGCTATCATTAATTTTTTTTAGAGATGCATGTTGAGGTTTCATTGTATCATGGTTAGACGGTCATCTCAGCTTTAGCAGTGACATATTCCCTTCTAAAACGGGTAAATATGAGGTGGATTTTATATCATGAGGTCCTAGTCCTAAGGGAGAGTATATCGGATGAGGATACATCAATAGGGTGTATTGTGGATAAGGATGGGATCTTATGTATACATGGGTGTGTCTAGGTCCCAATGGACATCTGAGAGGAGATGGTATGGGAATCTCATGCCATAGTTTGGGTAGTTAATCCTAGGTTCACCAAATGTATCGAGACATACATTTCTAGTATTAGTGGCTAGGTATAAAATGGGAATATTATCACTCTATGTTCCACCTATCAGTAGGTGAAGGTAGAACATCAATCACTGGTAGGGATTTTAAATCCATTATCCATTACATAGTGGAAATGGGATGATGTCTCTAATGAATTCATGATAGGTTTACCCATGTCACCTTGAGGAAACAATACAAGTTGGGTTGTCATTGATTGGTTGATAAAGGTCGCACACTTCTTACATATTCGAGAGACCTTCTCAGTAGACAATCTAGGAATACTATATGTCAGGGAGGTAGTACGTCATCATAGAGCTCTATGATCTATCATATTTGACAAGGATTCTCATTTCATGTCATGGTTCTAGTAGGGGTTTCATAAGGAATTAGGTATATAGGTTATTTCAAACATGACCTATCACCCTCAGATTGGTTTTCAGATAGAGCATATGATTTAGGTGTTATAAGACATGATTTGTGCATATGTCCTTGATTTTGGAGGTTCTTGGGAGAAACACATACCCCTAATTGATTTTTATTACAATAATTGATTTTAGGATACAGTCCAGATGGATCCTTATGATTCCTTATATGGTAGGTCATATTGATTACCTTTGTGCTGGTTAGAGTTAAGAGAGGCGGCTTTTCTTGGATAATATCTAGTTCAGGAGACTTTAGAGAAGGTGTATCTGATTAGTAAAATAATTTTGATAGCTCAGTACAGGAAGCATTATTATGCCAATAGATGTTGAAAACATCTATATTTTGAGGTCAAGGATCGGTTTTTCTTGTGACTTTCACCCTGGTTGGTCCATCGACTGATTCAGAAGCAAGGTAAGCTTTCGTCTTGATTCATCAGGCCCTTTGAGATCTTAGAGAGAATTGGGCTAGTAGATTATAGGATAGAACTTCCTAAAATATATTGTTCCATGCATGATTTATTTCATGTATCTCATCTCCACCGGTATTATCCAGACCCATCACATGTTTTACAACCTGATGAGCTTGAGTTATATGTGGATGCTTCCTTTGAGGAGTAACCAATGTGTACAGTGGATCAGAGTGTGAAGGATCTATGAGGTAGGTCAATTCATTTAGTATAGATGGTATGTAATCATGGCTAATTGTGGTAAGAGACATGGGAGTGGGAGGCCGATGTACATGCCTAGTATCCAGATCTTTTCATAGATGATCCCTCTTTACCCTTAGAAGTCCAACTCAGGGATGAGTTTCTTTAAGGAGGGGAGTTTGTAAAGATGCAACTTTTCATAAAGTTATGGATCATTTTTTTACGATTTAAATTATTTTTTTCCACTAAACATGAACTAAGGCCTAAATAATGTCTCGAAAACATATAATGCTTGTTTAGAGCCCGAAGTTCTAGAAAATGAAAAGGTAGACTAAGACACATTGTTAGCACATGATTAGTGATAAACATGTGACTCAACCATGCAGGGAACTTAGTGCATAGAAGAGGCTGAAAGGTTTGTATGAAACTATGAGAACCATTCCACACACCCATACTAAAACTAAAAACATCTTGATATAGTCATTTTGCACAGCTTGTGCATAGTAAGTCAAACCGTGCACCTAACCTATGTGAGTGGGATTGTTGGGAAGTGGTTGGAACATAGTTTGGATAACCATGAAACTTCTTAAAATGAGGGGGGAAATACCATTTTACCCTTATTTCATTAAATCCTCCCCCCCCCCCCGTTTCTTTCCCATTTCTAGTGTGTTTCTCCATTTCTCCTCCCATGAAGCTTTCCATATTCCTTAGTTAAGGATTATGGTAGCTCCTCCATATGGGCTCTGATCGTATCACTGTCAATCACATTGGATCCATAAAAGTATGTTCCCTAATTATATTACTTCTATTATTCATTTTTATTTCCATATATTGCACTATTTTGGTGGAAGGTCACATGAAATATTTTCAGGGAATGGGTCTGTTATTTTGATTTCTCTCATTCTTCTTAGAATCAAAGTCTGATACTAGATGAGTGGTCATCCACATACCCAAGGTAGGTGTTATATAAATATTTCCTAAAAGTAGGGATGTTTTCATAGATTTATTTTCATTTTTCATGCCTCAAATTTCCATATGATTCCTTAGAATGTATCTTTTTTTATTTAATTAAACCATGATGAGATATACCTACAGACCCATATTAAATTGTTATAGGTTTCCTAACTCTTGGAAATCTCCCCATTTGGGTGTATTAAAAACATTCCCTAATTTAATTAAATTTTGAATTGACCAGAACACCTTCTAAGTGTTTGGATTGACCCTGAAATAGAATTTCCTTGCTTCATTAATTAAAAGGACTTAATTAAATTTATTTTAAGTGGGTGAAAAGGTCACACCATGTGTTATAAATTTATAAACATGAATTATATGAATTGTGAACCCTTGGTCTTATTGTGTTAAATGATTATACTTTTTATATGTAAAACTTCATTTCTGTTATTATTAGTATGGCATAGTTATTGGATGTTGAACAATAATTATGTGTTCTATTGAGCTTGGTGTTTCACACTCCTTTATGTTGGGTATTGGGCATGACGTCTCACATTGTTTACTTCGTATGGGTGATGGTAATGATGCTCTACATTCCTCTATATCAGTTGTTAGGCATGATGACTCACCCCACTATATCGAGTGATGGGAAATATTTCTCACATTCATATTATATTTAGGTATTATACCCTTTTCTTAGAGTTTATAGCTCATTAGACTAGTTATAGACACCTGATATTTTCCCTAAGTCCAGTTAGCACCTAGTATCCACATATATTCATATAAATGTCCTCACATGTATAGTTCATATACACGTATACATTTTATATATATTATATATGATTACTTATATGTGTATATATATATTTATAAATACACATGGTTACCGAGTTCAAAATTATTTCGGTATATTTTGAAGAAGGTAAAGTCTACCATGTGTCCTTATGAAACTTAAGCAGTCTAGTATTTACATTCCATAATTGTTTATTATTTATTATACCTACACACTTCTATGTTATTTCCACTAGATAAATTATTCTAAACACCTTTGGTGGTATCCTACTAAGTTTATCTCATGCCCTACTTGGGCCTCCTTTGGTACCAGAGTAGACTTCATGACTGTATGTATGGATAATGGAAAGAACCCTATCATGAATGATTGATCTATTTAGCTTATAGTATGAATCAAGGGGGAAGACGATTGATCGTATGCTCATGATGTGAGTGGAGGTGTGTTTTGGTCCTTTTGGTATTTTTTTATAGCATTTTGTATACACATGTTCCCAATATACTTTGTTTTCATTTTTTTTATATCAGTATTCCATGACATAATTTATATATGACTCAACCATGGTATTTTGATTATTATTTCAGTTGGTAGTATTTTAACACTTCTGATGCTTATTTATGGTATTGGTCCCCACTATTCTATCTTTTATATTATGCTTCTACTATTTATTGAGTTTGATTGTATCCATTCTTCCACTCTGATATGAGGGTATAATCTCTCCACCCTACCAACTTTACCCTTATTGTTAGTCTATAGCCTCTGGAATATGTGGAGGTGAGATTGAGTCTATGGTACCCACTAGATCAGGATACCATTTTAGTGGATATCGGGTTAGGATTTTACATGGGATGCATAAAATAAAAATTTGCATCAAATCCCCATTTAAACATGAAATTTCAACCTTTATGCCACATAAAACCCAAGTGAAGTTGTGTAAAAAATTTATAAACCAAACCTAGGTAACTCATTCCATGATTATCTATATTAGAAATGAATTTAGAAAGACAATCACCCATGGATATCTTAGAAAAATAAAATGAAATGGAAACACCTACCTTATGTGGTAAAATCATATCGCTTTTGGTGAAATCCACTGGATTAGGTCTCAAAGGATGTCTCACAACCCCTAGGAAGAAAAACCCCAATTTTAGAACAACCATTGGTATGGAAATCATAGAAGAATGGCCACTAGGGTTCGAGGAGAAGAATAAAATTGGAGAAAAACAAAAAATAGGGAGAGGTATACCCTAACCTCTTAAACTGGGTGAAGAGTCACCAATAAACCACTTAAAAATCCAATTGGAAGAGCTTGGGAGAGGAATAGAACTTCTTTGAAGGTTCCTATGTTTAAAGTGAATAAATGGGGAATCCAAGGGAAGAAACCACAATTAAAAACAATCCAAAAGGAAAAAAATTACCCCTCTTTGATTGGGTTGCATGGTTTACCTACATGGTTAAAAAACCAGTCGTTAACTATGCAGATCACCACTGTCAATTGTTGCACAGGCTGTATGGTTAGTTTAATTATGCGCCTTAACCATTAAACCTATAAAAATTCCCAAAACTTTAACTTTTTGGCCCAAAACACTACTAACTCGAGGGGAAAATCCATCCATTAAATACCCCCACATAAAAGTGACACTAGGGGTGTCACATGATTCTTCATACAGAGAACATGAGTGAATTGATTATTTAATTGTATGAGGTCTTGGATAAGGAGTGTGTGATCTTTGTTTCTCTATTAAGGAATTATTTTCACTCAAAAACCATGAAGAATTTGAGTGGTTAGTGTGATTTAGGAGGTTCTTGAGTATGTCAGTAATTAATGTCCTTAAATAGTGAGGGATTCCTAAGTCAATGGAATTGATTTTTTCCACTGAATAGAATTCAAAAAATATATTGTACTATAAATGATTCCATTGATTATTCCCTATGTCAACACCTTTATTCAAAACAGGTGTATGTTATCTTTATTTTATTTCATATTTTATGTTAATTTCAAAAAAATCATCAAAATCTAATTACTATTTTTTATTTATGTTAAAAATATAAAATAACATAAAATGGAATTTATTTTTATATAGAATTAGTGAATTATTATGATCTTCCTTGAAAGACTATCTCCAAGGTTGTATGACTATAGTGCCTTTCATTATGAAATAAAAAAACATTGATAAGGACTTAGTGAAAAAGTCCTATTATTTCTAAAAATCCACCAATCACAGCATCAACTATGTTAAAAAAATGTACCAGATTGAGTAGCTATTTCAATGTAGTGGAAATCATATCCCATCAGCTTTTATCACCAAATAAAGGTAGCTTAACACCACTAAAACCCATATGGAACTACAGTTCTATTGTATTATTATTCCACAACCATCTATAGGATTATAGTACATTAATACATTAAATCTCATACAAGATAAGACTAAGGGGGTGAGTTAACAATAAGTACAATATTTAGTTTTCTCTCTGTATTAATATTGAACTTCTCCATATACACCCGATTAAGCTCATCACACTTGAATCCCCATTAAAAAACTAAATTACACATATTTCAAACCATATCAAAAGATTAAAAAAAACATTGAGTGTTAACTCTTATGGGTCTAAAAGGTTCTATGTACCATAATAACCATCCAAAAATAGTGGAAAACATGTTAATAATGGTAAATTTATGGTAATAATTTTTATCCATTGAATTCTCGTTTCCCCTATCCATTCCCAAATTCCCTTTAAAACTGCTCAGGCCTACCTTAAAGTAAATCCATTTAATATATCCCCAATATAAAATCTCATCACCATATACCCTTCTAATAAAATATAATTAAATATGCAACCCATGTGGATTTTTTTCACTAGAGAGATTTAATTCCCTTCTAGCATAGATCTAAATCTCATATTACCAAGAAGCGCAAAAATATAAACAAATATCCTTCCCAATGGATAATGGAATATCTGAAATTAAAAATTTTATATGTTAATTATATTATATGAAAAATTTTAGTTCTAGTTTTCTAAATAGAGGGAGATAATGCATTGAGATAATTTGGAGAGTATGATCTAGTAGAGGATACATTTCACCCATATATACTAAGTATATAAATTGAAAAATATTTTTTTATAATGATGTTTTTTTTGGATTTTGAGAGGAGGTTGAATTAGCTATTTAAGAATGTATAATATTTTTAGAGATTTAAAGGGGTTCCCAAATTCTAATTATAGACCTAGACTAGTTTATTAATTCTTGTTTTGTAGTTTATTAAAATCATTTTTTATGTAATCCTTTAATATTTTCTAACTCCTTTAATAGAGAACTAATATTGGTTTCTAATCTTAAGGAGTGAAGGTACCACTTTATTTCATGAATTCTATTTTTAAATTTTTTTTATATGTATGTGTTTTATTTTATTCATATGAGATTCATCATCATTGGTTAATTAGTGGGAACCATTGATATATATTCTTTTATTTCTCATCAATTCAATCAGTTTCTTCTTCACACTATTAGAATAATCTATTCATCTCGATCCATGATGATCTAATATATGATCAAGGAGATAAAAGGTGATGCAAGGATTAGTCTTCAATAATGACTTCATAATATAGGGTACACTATATAGAACTATTTTTTTCAATAGAAACATACCTCAAATGGGGATATTTTAGGTTTCCAAGACTCAAGGAATCACAATAAATTAGATAAGAGTATCGGATAGTCCATATACAAAGGCATATAATTTAGTGCTTTTGCAAAATCAATACACTAATTATTAAAATTTAATTAGTGGGGAGTTAAAAATAATGACAAGGTAGACACAAATGATGAGTAAAAATGTAGAATACATAAAAATACAATGATGTAACGAATTTGTGGATCCAGCCAGAGATATCACTCCATTCATACTAATAGTTTTGTGTTCATTAAATGTTTCATATATTTTATTTTTATTTTTATTTTCAAACCAATCTCCCTTATTTTATATATATTTAAATTTAAAAAAAATTGTAATTTAGTTATGAATGAATTTTTATAGTGCCCTAATTAAGAGAAAACTTGAATATCAAGCCCTCCTTTTTTATGTGAGCTTAATTTAATTTCTTTTTTGAGTGAGCTTTTATACAATCTGGACACAAGGTATTTTTGTCTTGATTTTTTGTTTAATATAAAAGATTAGGTTTACTAGTGTTATAAATTTTTTGTGCTTCCATGTGTGATTGGGTGCTCGGGGATCAATTTTGGGATGAACATGGGTTTTCCCATTCACGAGGGGGTTCAATTGTGGTGGTGGATATGTCGAGATAGGTGTAGAGTAAAGTTTTAGTTTTTGGTTGGGTTTGATGGATGATTTAGTGGATATTTTCAGCTAAAGTGAATTTTGGGTAGTTTTTAGGTGTTCAATAAGTGTTTTGTGGGTTGTTGTGGGTTTTGGTAAACCAATACACGGATGGAGTTTGGAAAAAATTGTCACATTACTTAAGTAGATATGGCGGAGGGTGATTCTTAAGGTATCACCCTGGGTGGTGATGCTTATGGGATAAACCTAGGGGTTGATCCTTATAGAATCACTCAGTAGAGATTATCATTATGGGATCACCTGATATGGGTAATCCTCACAGGATCACTTAGCATGGATGACCATTATGCGAGTCTAGTGGCTGGTTCAGTTAGTCCTAGAAAGGGAGAATATGTAGAATAATATTATTATTATTATTATTATTATTATTCATAAATAAAATAAAATAAAATTATTGATTAAATAAATAAATACATGAATTAATGTAAAAGGTTAGAAATAAATTTAATTAATATTTAATATTGGTAAAGGGTTTATTTCTATATGTTTCCTCTAAGGACATGCTCTAACTCCTTCAATGTCTCCTCTTACACATGAGATATATTCTAACTCTTTTCAAATTCAATTTTTTTTATCTCTTGAGTGGCTTGAGGTAAATATGACTCCCCATAAATATTATTTCTTAGTTTCTCTAATGGATTCCTTTTCTTATGCCAGTTATGGATATTTTTTCTATATTCCAGGGTTTTTGATAGAATCTAAATTTCCACTCATTTGAGATTTGATTAGTAGAAAATACTCAATGAGTATATATCTATGATCATAAGGTGGTTTTTTATACTATCCCTTAATGTATTACACTTTTCTTAGTGTGTGTGATGTGTGCTCACACTAACTTAATGTGTGTTGAATGAAAATTCTAATGATAGGTTAAAATAGTTATTTCCTTATAATAAATCTTCATTTAGATTGTGAGTTACTTGTTTTTAATTGATAAGACTAGACATTCATCCACCATGGGAGGTTATCTCGATCATGGATAGGA
The DNA here is from genome assembly GCA_963277665.1 of Viscum album. Taxonomy (NCBI): domain Eukaryota; kingdom Viridiplantae; phylum Streptophyta; class Magnoliopsida; order Santalales; family Viscaceae; genus Viscum; species Viscum album. Next base: position 1,592,313,617 of record OY728145.1, on the reverse strand, counting down.
ATGGGAATTTAAGATGATAACCCCAAGTGTTACTAAAAATAAAGTAATGATATAAATAAACATAGATATCTAGGAAATCCATGGTATCTAATAGAAGTACCATACATGTGTGTTAAATGAATTTTATGGATGATACTATGATACCATGTATTACCTCCCTTGGATCCAAAGATTCTTAAAAATGGAAGGATATCAGGGATTACCTCCCTTAGATAGAAAGATTCTTGATGGTGGTGTGATGTTAGGGATTACCACCCTTAGATCTAGATATTCTTGATTATGATGGGGTGAAAGGGACTTCCTCAATTTGATCTAGAAATTATAGATGATGTTGGGATTCTATAGATTATCTCTCTTGGATCCAGAGATGCTTAATGATTGTAGGATGTCATGGATTACCTCCCTTGGATAAAAAAATGCTTAATTATGGTAGGATTCCAAGGATTAACTATCATAGATATAGATATGCTTGATTATAATGGTATGATAAGGATTACAACCCTTTTATCTAGTGGTGGTTTATCAATAATGGGATACTAGGTATTACTATAATAACCTGGAATCTTATCAATGGAATTTCTATTTTGAATTTACATGTGTATCATATTTATTAATATAGTATTATATGAATCATATACACCACAAGATAGGACGAAATAACATTTTATTATATTTACTTGAAAATTACATTTAGAAACGAAATATAGCTATAATAATTTAAGTTTTTCTAATGGGAGAAAAAATATAGAATAAGATAGCTGTAATATGAAAATTTGGATCTATTCAATCCCCTAGAATGATCTCTCTCACAAAAAAATATAAAAATAAAACAAAATATTAGTAATGAAATATCTATTTTGAAATTGAAAATATATAAAATTAATAGAAAATATTTTTGAATTATTAATTGATGGAATATGAGGTATTTATAGAAGGTTGGAAACCCATATAACCATTACAAATATGACTATTGGAATAGTAATCTAATTATTGGAATAGTAATCTAACTATTAGAAATAGTAACCTACCCATTAGAATGGTATCTTAACCTATGTAACTATAAATAAACATTTAGTTATATTATAAAATGAAAATATATCAAATTTATATCATGATAAAAATAAATAAATGTTTTAAAAAAGATAAAATAAGTGTTTGGGTTTTCATGAAATAGATGTGTTTTATTTAAATTTTTATGATAAATATAAAAATTAAAAAAATGATTATTTTCATAAAATGGGTTTATAAAATAATATTAATTTAATTTTTATGATAATTTAATTTAATGATACAATATGTTCTTTTTTAAAGGACCAAAATATTGATCATAATATAAAAATTAGTATTTTTCAAGTAAATAAGAATTTTATTTAAAATAAAAATTATCCATATTTATAAAATTATTTTCATAAAATGTATTTCATTTTTGGAATCTACCCATTGAAAAATGTTAAAGGTGATTTTTTTTATTTCTATAAAATAGTTGAGTTTTCAATGAATAGTGAAATATAACAAAATATTGTATTTAACATTTTAAGATAAATACATGAATTAATGAGTCATAGATAATGTAAGAAACCATTACTTTTAACTCATGTGAACTAATTACTCTATTTAGTCATAATATTCATCATTATTGATAGTTTTGGAAAAAAATAACTAATGAATATTGTATTCAAAAACACCCATCTCATATCCTTATAAATACCACCCCTTCTCCTAAAACCATCGAAGTATTGAATCTTGAAAACTTTCTTCCCAAATTTCTTCCCAATTATCTCTTCCACATCCTATCACTTCTTCTCTCACAAAATAAAATTTCAATAATCCTTAAGGGGAATCCTAACTGGAGACACCCAAAGGAAGAGGTAAATTCTCAATCAAACCTCCTTCAATTTTATTCTTATTCTACCACTCCAATATGATTTCCATACACCTGTACATAGAAACATCAGTATAATAAATATTCTTATATGTTATATATTATACTGGAATATCCATTTTTTATCCTCTCCTCAATCAATTCTAAAATGAAAATTATTTTTTATAGTATAGATTGATAATCGCCCCATGAATAATGAATTTCGTTTCTCACCACAGCCTTAATGGTTGGTTTAAATTCACTTATTATGGTTTAAAATGATTTCAATAAGTATATAATATTTTCTTTTACTTTTTGGAATGGATTTATATCTATAATATTAAAGGATACCATATAATTTAGTCATGGTCAGAGAATACCGCCTAAGTGAACTAACTATATAACAATAATAATTAAAATCTATGAACAATGTGTTTTTTCAATACTATTTTACTTTTACAAACATTTTAAACTCTTTTAATAACATTATAATCATTTAATAAAACTTTTATATTTATGGAACCATTTCATAAAGAACATCCATAATTTCCTATAAGTGATGTGTCCATGGAACAATGACACTAACAACCTTGGGACAATAGAAATATAAATGATATCTTAATCAAATGACTCTAGATTAGCATAAAATCTTGATAGAATAAGTTTATCAATCATTAATTTAATAAATATAATTTTATTATTCATGGTGTTAAGTTAAATTGTAGAATGAAATCAAAGATAAGGTAGGGGAACTTCCAAACCACCCTCCTTTATTTTAGATCATACCTTTTCCTCTAAAAATCCCTTCATTATACTATTATTCTCGTGTAATACTTTAATATTATATATATGTTTGTGTGTGTTCATATCATATATATACCTAATTATTATTACCTTTAGTTTTTTGGATATACATTTTTTTAATGTTTCCTTCATAATTTCATTCATTAAGAAAACCTGAGTTAAGGTAACTTCTCTGTTTCTTACCCAATTTCAAGTACCACTTCATAAAATGTTTTAAACCATATGTAGTTTCTAAAATTTAACATTTTATTTTTGAAAAACAACTAATTCATTTCTTTTTTATGTAAATTATTATTCTCTTTCCATATTTAATGATTATTTACCCTTTTCCCTAAAACCCCTCTTAAGAGGTATATTTCTAAAGTTTCTTCTCAAATCCTTTTCATGTATTCACTTAACTTGGACATAATTTTTCTTATACAATTATTTTTTTCATATATTAACGTCCAATAATGATTCAACCCCTTATTTTATGGAAATAATTATGATATTCTATTTGGTTATGCTATAAGATGTGATTATGTAACCCATTTCGTTTTCATGGGTTTTTTATGCTTATGAATTATGTTTGATTTCCTTATATGGAACACATATGATTGTGCATGTTATGATGGGTGTACTCAAATATATCTCTAATAAATTGGGTAATTTTTATATCTCATGAGATGATATGTATGGGATTTTGGAGTAAACCTTATGGGGATTTTTTCACCGTGTTATGATGTCTCAATAGTAATCCTTGAATTGTGTTTACGATGTCTTGTATTATGATTTTTTTACATTCCAATGATGCCATGATCTTGTGATTACATATTATTTATTTCATTCTTCCATGTTATTATTCATGATCCTATACTTTGATGATAATAAGTTATTCCATTTGACTCATGTGTTATGTTTTATTACCATGCTCAATCCCATACAGGAATTTATAACTCACCCATTTTGTTTATGTAATCCATATGTTATTCTATGTAGTTTTAGATTCTAAAAATGATTTAAGAGCTCATTAAAGATATTAAAATAAATTTTTTCAGTTTTAGTTTCATGTTAATTTTTTACGTACCTAGTCTTCCAAAGACATTATGCCTCTGGATCCTTGGGTTGTGTTTATTGTATTTTTATATTAAAAATCATCTAATAATAAGTGTGATAGGATTGGGTTTATATAGTTTGTATTAGATTAAGGTCTGGTTATTTTTAGGGATTAGGATAAAAAAAATATTAGTAAAAACCCTAGGTATAAGTCTAATTATAGTAAAACATCTTGAAATTTTGGTAAAGTATAGAGTGAGTGGTTTCCAGGCAATGAAATTACTATTTGGATACTTCAAATTGATGTGGATATAGATAGATATACCTATGTGTAATAAACCTGAAATTGGTCATTAGGTATTAACTCATCCTGTACTTAGTACATGAAAAATATGCCATGTTATATATGTAGTTTGAAAATCCCATGGGATATGATTTGGTAAATTCAAAAACTCTTTACAAATAATTATGATGAAATTGAATAGATTGTTAGGTTAGAACGACCTAATAGTAAAATTTCAATGGATAACCTGTATTGAAACCTTAAGACTCATAAGTTAGTATATACATGTAATTTATAATTTATTACTTATATGTCCATAGTTTCCCTTTTATATTCTTATTAGTTTAAGTATTATCATTCCTAATTTTCATATATTTTAGTTAATGGTAGAAAATATATGGAATCGTGCTAACAAAAAATGCAGTATGCAATGTGATGATTTACTAATTTTTTTGTCTAACCTAATGGGATCAAGAGATAATAACTTCATGGTAATACTATCTCAACTAAATCGTAACTTAAAATGTATGTAATTCCCTCCTCTTAAGAAACTGCAAGTTGAAGTTGGGTCCTTTATTAGAAAAAGGCCTCCAACTATTAGTGGATCTTTTAATCCCGTCATTGTGGTGAAATACATTAACTTCATTTTTTGAAGATATTATTTTTTCCATAAATGCTCTTAATAAGATAAATTCATAATGGTTTTCTATCACCTATAAGGATAAGTCAATTAATATTATACACTAATCAAGAACAAAAATCCCAAGGAGTAAATTAAATCCACGGAATGGGAAGGATTAAAGAAAAAAATTCAATAAATATTTTCCCTGAACTCTCCGTCTTAAAATGGATAATGAGTTCCTTAGACTGAAGTAAATAGAAGATGATTTTATCGAAGCTTCTGATGAAAACTTCACAAGGATTTCAGGTTACATATCCATCTTTTTCATCGACACTAAAATTAATGTGGACCACTTCTTTAGTGGATTAAATCTAATTCTATGAAATAATTTTTTTGGTTCAATACTTTGATAGTTATGAAGAGTTTGTCTGCTATTCCCTTAAGGTTGAGATGGAGATCACTGATTCTCAGTGGTCTCGAGGAGATAAAGATAAAAAAAAGTATATAATGGAGTTTAATTTGCGAGGATCAATAGATAAATCCCATAGAGGAAATAAAAACCAACTTTATATGTGTTAAATGTGTGGGAAGAAGCATCTTGTAAACTGTCTTAAGGGTATGAGGATATAATTTCAGTGTGGAAAAGATAGGAATCAGATTAATAAAAGATAATGAGAGATAAAGAATCCCAAAAAAAAGAGAAGGAAGAAAAGAAGGTTTTGATCAATCCTCATCTTGTAGTATGATGTTTCAACAACAATGAACATAGACATTATACAAGCCAATTCCCAAGGATAATGGTTTTTATAGATAATCAATGACCACAATCTCCAAGGCCTATAGAGAAAGGAATGGATTATGTTATTGCTACTATTTAGGTGGACCCTAATAATTAAGTGGTGATGGGTATGTTATTTATTCATTAAATAATGGTGGGCATATTATTTAATTTTTGTTCTATAAATTATTTCATATCATGAAAGTTTAGTAGAACTATTCAAACACCACCTCAAAACATAGATGTTAAGTTATCTATGAGAATAGAAAATGATGAAATTATTTCATCCTAAGTATATAAATCCTTCCTAGTCAATGTTTGTGGACTTAACCTCCAAAAAAACTTTTTATACTTAATTTATATGAATTTTATGTTATACTAGGATTGTATTTGTTTTCCTTATATAAATCCAACATCAAATATCAAGAGAGGGAAATATCTCTCTAGATCCTGATTCATCCTCTAATTCTATTCAAGTGTAATAAGGAGGATGAATCTCCTTTTTAATATTCTTCTAAATCTTGAATATTATTTCCTTATGATAAATCTTATCTTTATCAAATGATTTATATAGAGTATAGAATAATTCTTGAAGACATACCCATTATGAGGGACTATACTGATATATTCCCTAAAGGGTTTCGAGCCTTCCTCGTGACTGAGAGGTTGAGTTATCAATTGAACTTGTACCTAGATATTTGTTTATATTGAAGGCTATATAAAAAATGGCCAAAATTTATTTGAAATAGCTAATAAAGAAGTTACATGAGAATATATACAAGAGTTTTATATACCTGAATGATTCACCATGGGGTATGATAGTCCTCTTTATCAAGAATAAGTATGGTTCAATGTTCCTCTTTATTGATTATCATGAACTCAAAAAGATCACAATAAAAAATAGTATCCCATTCTATAGATTGATGACTTGTTCAATCAATAATGTGGGTTCCATTAATTCTCTAAGGTGGACCTATGGCCTAGATATCATTAGTTAAATATGAAGAAGGAAGATGTCCCCAAGACTACCTTTCAAATAAGGTATGGACATTATGGGTTAATAGTGATTCCATTCAAACTCACTAATGCTTCATTAATCTTCATGTACTTAATGAATAGATCCTTTAGAGACTATGTTAAAAAATGGTGATAGTATTTATAGATGATATTATGATATACTTCACAAGGAGGAGAAAGATGATCTTTTGATTACTAATCTAAATACATTATGAAAGGAGTATTTATATAAAAAGTGTAGTAAATGTGAATTTTTGATGGAGGAAGTATCATTTTTTGGTTATGATATCACCATTAAAGGGATATTTTTTGATCCTTTTAAGAAAAAGGATATTAAGAAGTATCCAAGAACAACATATATAACATAGATTCATATCTTCCTTAGACTAGATAGGTATTATCAATAATATGTAACCTATCAAGATTAGGAAACCATATAAACAAGATGACATGAAAGGGAATGAAGTTTTTTTTATCAATGAATTTGAAGAGAGCTTCAAGAAATTGAAAAGGGTGATTATCATGACACCAGTACTCACACTACCCTCAAGTGGGGAAATTTTTATGGTATGAATAAATGCTTAAAATAATGGATTTGGTTGTGTACTAATGAAAAATGATAAAGTGATAACCTACACCTCAAGGTAGTATAAATTTCATGAGAATAAATATCCAACGCATGATCTAGAATTGTCTACAGTAATATTTTCATTGAATGTTTGGAAACATCATCTTTATGGGGAGAAGTGTGAAATATATATGGATAATAAGAGACTAAAATATATATTCATATAGAAGAAAATTAATATGTGTTAGTAAATATGGTTAGAGTAGGTCAGGGACTATAATTGCTCAATCCATTACCGTCTTTGGAAGGAAAAAAATTGGAAGATGATCTAAGTAGAAAGGATCATGAAACCTTATCGTTGATGAGAATTTAGAAGGATATACTTTTCCTATATTTTAAAAAGGGCATAAATGAAAGTCATAAAGGAAGAAACAACACCCTACTTAGATCAAATGATTGATCAACCATTAATTTTGTAGAACATAATAGAATCTGAAATGGATAATGTGGAAATATAGAAGAAGGTGTAAGTTATAAGAAAAGAGAAATCCTAGGGATTCAAAATTGATGAAGAAGTAGTTGTAAAATTTGGTAAATGAATATGTGTTTCATAAAATCTTGAGATAAATAAGGTGATGTTGAATTATGCGCATAGATTGACATTCACTATCCACTCAGTAAGTATAATGATGTATCGGGATCTCCAAGAGCACTATTTGTGAGACAATATGAAGAAGGAAATCATGGAATATAAATCAAAGTGTTCTTGGTATTTCATCTAGTGAAGGTATAAATAAAAAATTATATGGGGATGATGCAACCATTACCAATACCTACATGGAAATGAAAAACTTTTACCATGAATATTGTCAAAGTTATTTTGAAGACATCCAGAGAAAATAATTCCATAAGGGTTGTAGTGGATCATCTTATAGAGATTGATCACTTCATTACAATTCATGATGACTTATCACTCAATAAAATTGTAATGATATACATTAGAGAATTTATAAGGCTATATAGAACACCATGATAAATTATATCTAATATAGATATAGGATTCACCTCAAATTTTAGGAAAAGAATCCAAAATTCTATTAACATTGACTTAAAATTTAGTATGTCCCATCATCCTTAGACATATTGAAAATCTTAGAGGAAAATCCAAACACTTTAGGATATATTGAGAACTTACTCAATAGAGTTCAATGGAGGCTAGTATCAATATATTCCTTTGGTTGAGTTATTATACAATAATAAATTTCACTCAATCATCCAAATGGATACATATAAATCCCTTTATGGGAAGAGATGTAGGACACATGTGTGATGGGGTGAAGTTGGTGAAAACAAGTTTTTGGGACCTTAAATGGTCTAATAAATTGAGGAAAATGGAAAAACTATTTAGAAGCATGTCAGGACAATACAGAGTTTAAAAAATATCTTTGTTGATAACTGTTAGAAAGAAATAGAGTTTGAGGTTTGAGATAAAGTGTTCATATTCATTCTCCATGGAAGAGATTTATAAAATTAGGGAATAATGGAATTTAATTTCCCAAATACATAAACCCCTTTGAGATTCTTAGTCACATCAGAGTTGTGGCCTATCAGTTTACACTCCCATCAAACATGTCCCAAGTACATGGCATGTTCAACTTTTACCTCTAGATGATGTACATATCAGATCTCTCACAAGTATTGAATCTGAAAGTAGTATAGTTAGAGAATGATCTCTCTTGTGAGGTGTAACCGGTAATGATCTTATACTATATAGAAAATTTCAAGGCAACAATACTACTCATCTAGTAAAAGTACTATGGAATAATCATAAGTATGAGGAGGAAACATATAAATTGAAATAAGTAATGAAACAGAATTACCCTCAATTTTTTGTAATCATAGTGGGTGAAATGAAATTTCAAGGGAGAAATTTCTTATAAAGAGAATATTGTAATGACCTAAAATATTATTAATGGAATTTCCCTTCTTAATTGAAATATGTATCATATTTAGTAATATCGTTTCATATAAATCATATGCACCACACAATAGAACTGACAATATTTTATTATACTGAATTGAACATTACATTTATAAAAGTAAATATAGATATAATAATTTAAAGTGATATAATGGAACAAAAAATAGAAAATAAGATTAGTACAATATGAAAATTTTGATCAAATTGATCCCCTAGAATAATTGTACTAACAAATAGCACTATATAAATGAAATAGAATATTAGTAATGAAATATTCATTTTGAAAATAAAAATATACAACCTTGAGTGAAAATAGAATTGAATTAAGAATTATTGAAAGGTGAGGTATTTATAGAAGTTTGAAAACTCATATGACCATTAAAATTATAACCATTAGGATAATAATATAACCATTGGAATAGTAATCATATTTTGAGGAATAGTAACCTGAATGTTAGAATAATATCATCACTTATGTGACTATAAAATATTATTTATTTATCTTATAAAATTAAAATACAAAAAAATTATATCATGATAAAAATAAATAATTTTTTAAAAAAGAATAAAATAATTGTTTGGGTTTTTGTAAAACATAATATTTTATTTAAAATTTTATGAGACCATGAGTAATTTTTTGAAGGGTCAAAAAATTATTATAATATAAAAATTGGTTTTTTCAAATAAATAAGAATTTTATTTAAAATTGAACTTATCATATTTAGAATATTATCTTAATAAAATGGATTTAATTTTTTGAATATACACATCAAAAAAATTATAGTGTATTTTTTATATATTTCTAAAATAATTTAATTTTTGGTAAATAGTGAAATATGGAAAATATGGTATTTGACATTATAAGATAAATAAATAAACTAATGTGTAATAACTAATGTAATCAATCATTATTTTGAACTCATATGAACTAATTACTATATTTAGTTATAGGATTCATCATTATTATATTCTTATGAATAAATAATAAACTAATGAATATTATATACAAAAACACCCATCTTCTACCCTTATAAATATCACCCCTCACCACCCATTATCCACACATCTTATAAGCCTTGAATATTGCCAAATTTATTCCCAATTCTCTTCCAAATACTCTCCCCCATTTCTTATAACTTTTGGTCTCACCAAATACCATTCAAAGGATCCTTAAGGGGTGTCCTAAGAGGTGACACCCAAAGGAAGATGTGATTTCTCAACCGAACCTCTTTCAATTTTATTCTTCTTATACCATACCTATATGTTTTCCATCCACCTTGACATAGTAACATCAGTATCCTAAATATAATAATAATTTATTATTATTATTGTGTAATATCTATTTTCTACCCTCCCCTCAATCGATTCTAAAATGAAAATTATTGTTCAAAAAATGGTTGGATCACTGCCCTATGAACAATGAATTTCATTTTCCACCACCACCATCATGGATAATTTAAATTCAATTATTATGGTTTAAAATTATAAATTAAATATTTTATATTCTCTTTCACATTATGTAATGGATAAATATCCATAATAATAAAATAAATCTTATAAGTTCACCGTGTATAACGACACATACTTTACATACATTGTTATTAATTCAAAATTGAAGCACACTTATTACAACATATAACAAAACCATGAAAGGATCGTATAGGTATAGTGTCCTTAGAAACTGGGAAACATAAAAAACTGGTTCATAAATCATATACATTGTCTCCCTTTTATTTTATCATATCTAGAGTCCCTTTTGGCATATCTTACTTAATACCCTTCTTCCTGACCTAGGGAAAAGAAAACATACAAAAGGGTGAGCTCAAATTCACAGTAAGAGTAAACAAAAGAAATATCAATCATATCATATTCATAAGAACATAACATTTAGAAAATCTTATCCTGCAAAAGAGATCATAATATCATGACATGGGATCAATCATAATAGTGAAATATAATCCAAATAATCATAACTTAAAACATGAAACTTCATGGAATACACACATAATCATAGATAATCATTTCTTAGTAGTCAAGACTCATTGCCAAGACTATCCTAGCAGACAAAGTCTATTTCTGAACCGATTTCACTCCTAGTTTCAGTCCTGTATCACTGAACCAGATTAAACTTTCATTCCAGCCATGTATATCTCATGAGATATAAATATTTACCCAATGCATTAGAGGGAGATATAGGTCCCACCCATCTCATAATGATACCATTATTATGTGTGCCACAAGATCATAAATCATACATCATTGCATAACTCATGTAATAAAAATGGGATTCTTAAACATCATGCCATTATAACATAATCCATATAAGATAAAAGGACTTCATAAAAATAATTCCATCATATTCAAATCAATGTAAAAATAGGGATAGAAATAGAACCCTCTATTATCTTAGATGGAAAATAATTTTGATAAAACACTTGAACTTCATTCTTGAGGAAAATATCCTTTCTACTTCAAAAACATTTTTCCTTTCTTAACATGTCATACAATTTTAAACTAAAAGAAGTTAATTAAAAATAAACTTGAAAACTTGTAAAGTAAGCTTCATGGAAATAAGGTTCTAAAAATCCATTCATTCCATATAAGTTCAAGAAAAACATTATTCTCGTACTTTGGACGGAAAAGTCAAAAAGTACCACGTACTAAAAACGACAAAAGATTCCTTTCATATATTTTACTAAAAACTCACCAAAGGGTAAAATTGGATTTAAACAATTGTAGGAGGATATAAGTATTATTAAATATTGAGGAATCATGGATGTGGATGATAAATATTCCCCAGTAAATTCTGAAGTATAAACAATCTCGGATAAAAATGAGATTGCGAGATTTTCCCTTACCTTAGGTCCGATTAGCTTCGTAAGTGTCCGAACCTCCTGTATAATGATTTAAATAATGTCATTGACTTATTCAAGAATTATACTCATTGTTATGATATCATATATGGTCATATTCTTAGCTTCTTATTAGTAATATTTCATTGCTACTTGTTATTAGGGTGTTTATTGCTTTTTGTTCTTATGCTTCTTTTGTCGAATAAATTATTATTCTTATTTTTAGGTTATAGATACCTCATTTCCAGAATGGTATTAGTGTAATATATATAATATTTATTCATTCAATTCATTTATAATCATTATGCAATGAAGATCATGTAGAACGAGTCGCATCACATCCTGGAGACGGTAGGCCGTACGTACGCATGAGCGATGATATCATTCCCATGATCGTGGAATTGTATTGAAGTGTATGTATACTATTTCAGAATCAATATCACTTTATAATAATCATATATAGTTATTCTTTACATCATTATACCCATCCAAGTAAGGTGGTTATGGAAAACAGATTACACCACGGCGTGGAGATGGTATTCTGTACGTACACACGCGCGGTGATTTCATTTTCCGTAGGATAGATAGAAGGTGAAATAGGTTTTTTCATATTTATAATAACATATCAGTATATTAGTGATACTTATGTTATTACTTCATAATGAAACAACTAAATAAGAGTAAGTAGAAGAAGAAATAAATTTGAAAGAATCGGTAATGGATATTACCTCTTCTTCAACACGCCTCTTTGAAACCTCCTCTTAGGGCACTAAAATTGGTCTTTGAAGAAGACTAGTACCTCTAGAATATTAATAGGGGAGTGGAGAAGATAAATTGTCTGGGGTTGGCCGAGCTTGAAGTCTCAAAGTGGTGTGAGGAAGAGAGGGAGGAGGTGCCCTTTTATAAGGGAGGAGAGGGGCACCTTAGGAAAAACTTAAAATATTATTTTATAATAAAGTCATATTCGGTTTTTAATAGATAAAAATTTATTTATTTATAAGATAAGGTGGGGATAGATATGAATACTATCAACCAATAGATTTTAGACAAGTTTAGGTTACTATTTTAACCTTATCATTCAAATTTAACTCTAAGTTAAATAATTTAACTTTTACCGTGTCTTCTTGTTTTCTTACACTATATGGTTAATAAACTTACTATAACAAGCCAAAAAAACCCCAAGTGGTTCATTATTAATATATATAACTTTATCTAAGTCATTTTTCTGAACCTTATATTTTTATAAATAAAATAACAATTAATATTTTTTAAAAACTATTTTATGTCAATTTTGACACTATTTGGTAATTGATTTTTGTGAAAATCATAACATCATGATTAGTTCAAACAAAGCTAATTGAATCAATAATAACATGTCATATTAACCTAAAAAAATTAGTGGAATTTGTAAAAAGTCTCAAATTACATTTATTTGGGTATTTATAACATCAATTATGTTAATATTTCATTAATAAGGTAATTATTGCATCATCATTGTGTCATAAATAAATTAACTTATTTAATGTCTAAAAATTACAAATAAAATACCATTATGTATAAAATTGTTTTATCTTTCTAATGAATATTTATAGTCGAATTTATCTTATTTATAACCCTATATTAAAAATGTTTTAGTTATTAAACTTTGATTTTAACTATTTTAACTCTTCTTTAAATAATATTAAATGTCCTAATCTAATCCAAGTGGACCTAAATGGTCATATTATATTCCTAAGGTTGTTTTTTGTCGAATTAAACTTATCCAATAGAATTAGGACATGTGTTAGGGTAATAATAATACCATTTTTACCCTTAATTACCCTATTTACTTTTAACTATGGTAAATAAAAGTAAAAGTTACTATTCACCAAAAATTATTTTTATCTTATTGAACCACATTTTACTTCTTGATATTAACTGTGTCTCTCGGATTTTCAAAATTCCACTCATAGAAGCGGTAAAATTAAGTTTTATGTAAATTTGCAAAAAGCTCCTTGAAGGTAGGTAAAAGACGGTGAAAAGATCAATAAAATTTTTATATATCTAAAATTATTAAAAAATGACTCAGATGAATTACATTGAACTTATATAGGTATTATGTATCAATTTTTACCTAAAATAAATTTAAATAAAATAACTAATTATTTAAATAAAAAGTCAGTTTTTAAATAGTAACCTAGTGTTTTAACTATTCATCAAAAAATGAAAGTTTTCATAAAAATACCAAAAATTCACCCTATAATAATTTCGATATTCCGAATCCAAAAATTAATTCCATTTTGAAAGATAAAATTTAAAAAATTTAAAAAATTGGGTATTACTATTCGTAACGGCTAGTTTGTATAATATTTTAATAACATATCATTGTTTAGTGAAACTTGGTATTGCGTACAATGCAAGCTATCGAGGATGGTTGCTATTGCGTGTAACGCAAGCCAAGACAGTGTTGCCTGTATTGAAAGATTCTTTTATATAACATTATACATAAAAACAAAATATTTCTCATAAAACCTCGGGTGTTACATTCTACCCCCCTTAAAATGAATTTCGCCCTCGAAATTTGTCACTTTGTAACAAACAGATGAGGATACCTCTCCCTCATTATCTCCTCAAGTTCCCATGTAGCTTCTTCTAATTGGTGGTTCCTCTATAAAACTTTCACTAAGCGAGTGGTCATGTTCCATAGGACTTTTTCGCTACGATTCAGAATCTCTATCGGTTATTCTTTATAAGAAAGATCTTGCTCCAACAGTACAACTTTTTAGCTGAGTACATGTGAAGGATCGGGTATGTACTTTCTCAGGAGAGATACATGGAACACATCGTGAACTTGAGATAGATTTGGTGGAAGCGCCAATCGGTAAGCTACCTTCCCAACACGATCCATTATTTCAAAAGGACCAATATACCTAGGGCTTAGCTTGCCCTTCTTTCCAAATCTCATTACTCTCTTCCAAGGAGATATTTGTAAAAACACTTTATCACCCACTTCAAAATCTAGGTCTTTTCTTCAGTTGTCATCATAACTTTTTTTTTTACTCTGAGCTGCTCTTATGTGTTGTTGAATAGATATGACCTTTTCTGCCATCTCCTCAACAAGATCAGGTCCTAATAGCTTTCTTTCCCCAACTTCATCCCAGCAAGTTGGAGTCATGCATTTCTTTCCATAGAGAGCTTCATAAGGAGCCATCTTAATATTGGAGTGAAAGATATTATTATAAGAAAATTACACCAAAGGTAGGTGTTGATCCCAACCACCTTTGAAATCCATAGAGCAAGCTCTCAACATGTCTTCTAGAGTTTGAATTGTCCTCTCAGACTGACCGTCTATCTGAGGATGATAAGCAGTGCTGAAACTCAAATCTGTATCTAGAGTATGCTGAAGACTTCGCCAAAACTCCGAGGTAAACCTTGAATCCCGATCAGATATAATGTAAATTGGTACTCCATGCAATCTTACCACTTCCTTCACATATATCCTGGCAAGCTGATCCAGAGAGAAATCTTCTCTAATAGTAATGAAGTGTACCGACTTTATAAGATGATCAACTATAACCCAGATAGCATTATTGCCTTTGGATGTTTTAGGAAGTCCAGTGATAAAGTCCATAGTGATGTTTTCCCATTTCCATTCTAGTATGGGTAATGGTTGTAACATCCCCTTAGACTTCTGTCTCTCAGCTTTAACTTGCTGACAAACCAAGCATCGAGATACATATTCAGCAACATCTCTTTTCATGTCATCCCACCAGAAGTACTCTTTCAGGTCTCTATACATCTTCGTTCTTCCAGGATGGATAGAGAATGAAGAACTATGAGCCTCATCCAGTAGCTCCTTCTTTAATTCTGGGATGGGAGGAACACAAACCTGATTCCTAAACCTTATTATCCCATCACAATCAAGGTTGAATTCAGGAACATTTCTCACCTTCTTTTGTAACTCTACATCTTCTTTTTGTGCCTCTTTAATCTTCGCATGTATAGATGGTTGAACATTCATTTGAGAAATATAAGATTTTTCCCCTACCATTATAATTCCAAGATCCATCCTTTGTAAATCCATAAATATTGGATCTTTTGTGATCCTCATCAAGGATAATCTAGCGTGGTCCTGTCGACTTAATGTGTATGCCGCCTTGTTTGCTTTCCCAGGGTGGTAATGAATTGAGCAGTTGTAATCCTTAATCAGATCCAACCATCTTCTTTGATGCATATTCAGCTACTTTTGTGTGAAAATATACTTTAAACTTTTATGATCAGTATAAATATCACACCTTTCACCATAAATATAATGCCTCCAAATCTTTAATGCAAAGATTACCGCAGCTAACTTCAAATCATGAGTTGGGTAATTTTGCTCATGGATTTTCAACTGTCATGAGGCATGAGCTATCACCATATCAATTTGCATGAGAACACACCCTAGCCCCTTCTTGGATACATCACTGTAGATCACAAACCATTCTCCACTACAAGGCAGTGTGAGCATAGGTTCACTGGATAACCTTCTTTTTAACTCCTTGAAATTCTCTTCACACTCCTCTATCCAAACGAAATTAACTCCTTTTCGAGTCAACCTGGTGAGTGGATTAGATAATCATGAAAAATCTTTCACAAAACATCAGTAATATCAATCCAAACCAAGAAAACTTCGGATCTCAGTTACTGTTGTTGGTCTCGACCATCTTTTGATAACCTCTGTTTTTGCTAGATCCACAAATATCCCCTCTTTTGAGATTATATGACCCAAAAATGAAACTTTTTGAATCCAAAATTCACACTTGGTAAATTTGGAATAAAGCATCTCCTTTATCAGGGTCTTCAATACAATTCTCAAGTGATCTTAATGTTCTTCCTTACTCTTTGAATAGACAAGAATATAGTCTATAAAGACTACCACAAACTAATCTAGATAGTCTCTAAAGACTCTATTCATTAGATCTATGAAGATAGTAGGGGTATTAGTAAGACCAAATGGAATCACTATAAATTCATAGTGTCCATACCTTGTACGGAAAGTCGTCTTTGGTATATCCTCCCTTTTGACCCTTAATTGATGATACCCTGAATGAAGATCAATCTTGGAAAAGTATTGAGCTCCACGTAGTTGGTCAAATAAGTCATCAATGCGGGGAAGAGGATATTTGTTCTTGATAGTGATCTTGTTAAGTTCTCAATAATCAATACAGAGTCTCATTGATCCATCTTTCTTCTTAACAAACAAAACAGGTGCTCCCCAAGGTGACGCACTAGGGCGTATTAATCCCTTATCAAGATTATCTTGGAGTTGCTTCTTCAATTCCTGCAACTCAATTGGGGCCATTCTATAAGGTGTCTTTGAAATAGGAAAAGCACCTGGTACGAGTTCTATTGAAAACTCAACTTCACGATTTGGTGGAAGACCCGAAAATTCCTCTGGAAAGACATCATCAAACTCCCATACAATGAGAATATTCTTAATCATGAGTTTATCTCCAACCATTTGAGATAAATAACCTTCATTTAGTGGAATCAAGACCCATAAGATGGAAGAATTTTCCACTAGAAGGTTATGTTCATCCTTGCATCGATAGACGATCATATATTGATCTGGAATATGAAATGTGACTTCCCTTATTTGGAAATTGATATGATCTCCATATAAATAAAGCCAATTCATGCCAAGAATCACATCAAATTCCACTATAGGAAGGATCACAAGATTTTCAGGAATCACTTTCCCACAAACTTCAATCGGAGAAGAATTGTAATCTTTTGATGTGACTGTTGTGCCATTAGGGGTTGTCACAGCTAACTCAACATCTAATTGTTGAGTTAATACGGCGATACCCTTAGAAAATTCTTCAGAAATAAAAGAGAGGGTGGATCTAGAATCAAATAAAACATTTTCTACTTTAGAGTGGATGGTAAGTGTACCTTTCACCACTTCATTATCTTACTCCACATCGCTGATAGAAATTGCATGTGACTTTCCTTTGTCTTTAGCCTTGAGAGTTTGTTGGCGTCGATCATAATCAACAACCCTTGGATTAGGTCATTGATTAGCATAATGCCCCATTTCCTTGCACTTGTAACATTAAAGTGTAGGAGGTGCACTCTGTGTATCATTTTCTTTGTTCGCATCACTAGACATATTCTTCCCATCATTTCTGCATTCAAATGCCCGATGACCTTCTTTTCCAAATTTGAAACATTTACTTGTCACTTTAAGAAAAATCCCTCCATGTTTCTTTCCACACTTTGAGCATAAGGGGAAACTCATATTATTTTCAGTGTGCTCTTTAGATTTTCCTTTGAATTCCATTTTCCTCTTCTTATCAAATGAATATGACTGATGGGTTACTCCAACATCCATCTCAACCTTGAGAGCACATCGAACGATTTCCTCATAGCTATTGAAGTCCCTTATGGCTAACACCCTTCGAAGACTTGGTTTTAAGCCACTAAATAATCGATCGATCTTACTCTCAGGTTGGATAATAATCCCATAAGCGTACCTTTCAAGTCTTGTAAAATTTTCTTTGCAGGTACCAACAGATTCATCATCCTTTTTCTTTAGTTCAAGAAACTCCTTCTCTATATTTGTTCGAAGAATACGAGGGAAGTACTTATTGAAAAATAAGTTCTTGAACTCGTCCCATTCCATAGACTCAATTTCATCTCTTTTCCTCGTATTATTGATAAGATTCCACCATTGATCAGCATCACCTTCCAAACGATACACTACTAAGATGACTTTGTCATGTTCAGAACATTGTAGAACTGAAAATATATTTTCAGTGGTACTAATCCATTGTTCAGCCACTAATGGATCCGAAGACCCGCTGAATGAAGGTGGACGCTGCCTCATGAAGGATTCAACAGAATGTTTCTCCTTCCTTTGCTCGTTTGGAAGTCCTGTATAGTTTATAGCTTGAGAAAGTTCTGTGAGCATGGCTACAAGATTTTTCATTCCAACTCCCATAACGTTTGGTTGCTCAGGGGGACAATCATTTCATTTCCCATCGCATTCAGCATTAACATGGTTCCTTCGGGTTCCAGCCATTGACTAAAACAAATAAGCATAGTGTGAGAAACACTAATCATAATAGGAAAACCACATAATCAAGAATAAAATTTTACACTTAAGGTTTTATCATAGGTTATTCATGGCCATTTATAAAACACTAATATTGTGTTCTATGTTTAGACATATCCTTAGGGTTCTTACTAAGGCTTTCACATCCTAGTTTCCAAAGGTTGACTATACCTTTCCTATGATACCAACTATAACGACCCATAATTTACATACATTGTTATTACTTAAAAATTGAAGCACACTTATTACAACATATAACAAAACCATGAAAGGAACGTATAGGTATAGTGTATTTAGAAACTGGGAAACATAAACAACTGGTTCATAAATCATCTACATTGTCTCCCTTTTATTTTATCATATCTAGAGTCCCTTTTGGAATATCTTACTTAATACCCTTCTTCCTGGCCTGGGGAAAATAAAACATACAAAAGGGTGAGCTCAAATGCCCAGTAAGGGTAAACAAAAGAAATATCAATCATATCATATTCATAAGAACATAACATTTTGAAAATCTTATCCTGCAAAATAGATCATAATATCATGACATGGGATCAATCATAATAGTAAAATGTAATCCAAATAATCATAACTAAAAACATGAAACTTCGTGGCATACACACATAATCATAGATAATCATTTCTTAGTAGTCAAGACACATTTCCAAGACTATCCTAGCGGACAAAGTCCATTTCTGAACCGATTTCACTCCTCGTTTCAGTCGTGTATCACTAAACCGGATTAACATGTCGTTCCAGCCATGTCTATCTCATGAGATATAAATCTTTACTCAATGCATTGGAGGGAGATATAGTTCCCACCCATCTAATAATTATACCATTATTATGTGTGCCACAAGATCATAAATCATACATCATAGCATAACCCATGTAATAAAAATGGGATTCTTAAACATCATGAATTATAACATAATCCATATAAGATAAAAGGACTTCATAAAAATAATTCCATAATATTCAAATCAATGTAAAAATAGGGATAGAAATAGAACCCTATATTATCTTAGATGGAAAATAATTTTGATAAAACACTTGAACTTCATTCTTGAGGAAAATATCCTTTCTACTTCAAAAACATTTTTCCTTTCTTAACATGTCATAAAATTTTAAACTAAAAGAAGTTAATTAAAAATAAACTTTAAAACTTGTAAATGAATCTTCATGTAAATAATGTTCTAAAACTCCATTCATGCCGTATAAGTTAAATAAAAACATTCTTCTCGTACTTTGGCTGGAAAAGTCAAAAAGTACCTCGTACTAAAAATGACAAAAGATTCCTTTCATATATTTTACTAAAAACTCACCGAAGGGTAAAATTGGATTTAAACAATTGTAGGAGGATAGAAATATTATTACATATTTAGGAAACATGTATGTGGATGATAAATATTCCCCAGTAAATTCTGAAGTATAAACAATCTCGGATAAAAATGAGATTGCGAGATTTTCCCTTACCTTAGGTCTGATTTGCTTCGTAAGTGTCTGAACCTCCTGTATAATGATTTAAATAATGTCATTGACTTATTCCAGAATCATAATCATTGTTATGATATCATATATTGTCATATTCTTAGCTTCTTATTAGTAATATTTCATTGCTACTTGTTATTCGGGTGTTTATTGCTTTTTGTTCTTATGTGTGTTTTGTCGAATAAATTCTTATTCTTTTTTTTAGGTTATAGATACCTCATTTCCAGAATGGTATTAGTGTAATATATATAATATTTATTCATTAAATTCATTTATAATCATTATGAAATGAAGATCATGTAGAACGAGTCGCATCACATCGTGGAGACGGTAGGCCGTATGTATGCACGAGCGATGATATTGTTCCCATGATCGTGGAATTGTATTTAAGTGTATGTATACTATTTAAGAATCAATATAACTTTATAATAATCATATATAGTTATTATTTACACCATTATACCCATCCATGTAAGGTGGTTATGGAAAACAGATTACACCATGGCGTGGAGACGGTATTCCATACGTACGCATGGACGGTGATTTCATTTTCCGTAGGATGGATAGAAGGTGAAATAGATTTGTTTAATATTTATAATAACATATCAGGATATTAGTGATACTTATGTTATTACTTCATAATGAAACAACTAAATAAGAGGAAGTATAAGAAGAAATAAATTTGAAATAATCGGTAATGGATATTATTGTTTCTTCGACACCCCTCTTTGAAACCTCCTCTTAGGGTACTAAAATTGGTCTTTGAAGAATACCAGGACCTCTAGAATATTACTAGGGAAGTGGAGAAGAGAAATTGTCAGGGGTTTTTCGATCTTGAAGGCTCAAAGTGGTGTGAGGAAGAGAGAGAGGATGTGCCCTTTTATAAGGGAGGAGAGGGGCACCTTAGGAAAAACTTAAAATATTATTTTATAATAAAGTCATATTCAGTTTTTAATAGCTCCAAATTGATTTATTTCTAAGATAAGGTGGGTATGGGACTAAATCCTATCAACCAATATATTTTAGACAAGTTTAGGTTACTATTTTAACATTATCATTCAGATTTAACTCTAAGTTAAATAATTTAACTTTTATTGTGTCTTCTTGTTTTCTTACACTATAAGGTTAATAAACTTACTATAACAAGCCAAACAAACCCCAAGTGGTTCATTATTAATATATATAACTTTACCTAAGTCATTTTTCCGAAACTTAGATTTTTAGGAATAAAATAACAATTAATTTGTTTTAAAAACTATTTTATGTCAATTTTGACACTATTTGGTAATTGATTTTTGTGAAAATCATAACATCATGATTAGTTCGAACAAGGTTAATTTAATCAATACTAACATGTCATATTAACCTAAAAAAAATTTTGAATTTGTAAAAAGTCATTAATTACATTTATTTGGGTATTTATAACATCAATTATGTTAATATTTCATTAATAAGGTAATTATTACATCATCATTGTGTCATAAATAAATTAACTTATTTAATGTCTAAAATTTACAAATAAAATACCATTATGTAGGAAATATTTTTATCTTTCTAATTAATATTTATAGTCAAATTTATCTTATTTATAACCCTATATTAAAAATGTTTTAGTTATTAAACTTTGATTTTAACTATTTTAACTCTTCTTTAAATAATATTGAATGTCCTAATCTAATCCAAGTGGACCTAAATGGTCATATTTTATTCCTAATGTTGTTTTTAGTCGAATTAAACTTATTCAATAGAATTAGGACATGTGTTAGGGTAATAATAATACCATTTTTACCCTTAATTACCCTATTTACTTTTAACCATGGTAAATAAAAGTAAAAAGTTACTATTCACCAAAAATTATTTTTATCTTATTGAACCACATTTTACTTCTTGATATTAACCGTGTCTCTTGGATTTTCAAAATTCCACTCACAGAAGACGTAAAATTAAGTTTTATGTAAATTTGCAAAGAACTCCTAGGGGGTAGGTAAAAGACGGTGAAAAGTTCAATAAAATTTTTATATATCTAAAATTATTATAAAATGACTCCAATGAATTACATTGAACTTATATAGGTATTATGTATCAATTTTTACCTAAAATAAATTTAAATAAAATAACTAATTATTTAAATAAAAAGTCGGTTTTTAAATAGTAACCCAGTGTTTTCACTATTCATTAAAAATTGAAAATTTTCAGAAAAATACCAAAAATTCACCCTAGGCTAATTTTGATATTCTGAATCCAAAAATTAAGTCCATTTTGAAATATAAAATTTATAAAATTTCAAAAATTGGGTATTACTATTCGTAACGGCTAGTTTGTATAATATTTTAATAATATATCGTTGTTTAGTGAAACTTGGTATTGCATACAATGCAAGCTATTGAGGAAGTTTTCTCTTGCGTGTAACGCAAACCAAGATAGTGATGTGTGTAGTGAAAGATTCCTTTATATAAAATTATACATAAAAACAAAATATTTCTCATAAAATCTCGGGTGTTACACCGTGCTCGGAAAAACCACCTATGTGAACCAATCGTATAACGATAATAATTAATCTCGATGAATCATGTGAATTTTTAATAATATTTGACTTTTACAACCATATTGGACTCCTGAAATAAAATTAACATAATTTAAAAACACTTATTGAGTTATGGAACCATTTCCTAAAGAACATCCATAATTACCTTTAAGTGATGCGACCTTGGAACGATGACATGAACAACCTTGGGAATGTGTAAATAGAAATGATATCTCAATTAAATAACTCGAAATTAATATAAGATATTGATAATAAATCAAATATATTAGAATAAAGTTATAAATCATGTATTTAATAAATCTAATTTTATTATTCGGGGCTTTAGGTGAATTTACAAAGCGAATTTGGATCTATGGTAAGGGAATTTCCGAACCGCTCTCCTTTATTTTGGGTCATACCTTTTCCTCTAAAACTCACTTAATCACAATATTATCCTCATATAATGTTTTAATATTCTATATATATGTGACCCTCACCTAAATACCTAGTTATAATTACCTTTCTTTGTTATGTATATACACATTTTTAAGGCTTCCTTCTTAATTTCATTCTTTAAGAAAACCAAATTAAAGGGAACTTCTTTGTTCCTTAACCCATTTAATATACTACTCCATAAAATGTTTTAAAGCATAAATTGTTTCTAAAATTTCTCATTTTATTATGGAAAAACGTTTTAGGCCATTTCATGAAAATCATTATTCTCTTTCCCTCTTTATTTATTTTTTAAACTTTCCCCTAAAACCCCACTTAAGAGGTATATTTCCAAAGTTACTTCTCCACTCCCTTTCATATCTTCACTTCACTTGGATATATTTATTGTCTTATACTTATCTTTCATATATGAATTTTCAAGAATTATTTGTTCATTTATTTCATTCAAACCATTATGATATGCCATTTGGTTATGCTATAAGACATGATTATATAACCCATTTACTTTTCATGGGTTTTTATGATGTTTATGACTTATGTTTGATTTACTTTTGTAGAACGCATATGAATTTACATGTTATGATGGGTTTACATAGATAGTGCTTCAATTCATTTAGTAAAGTTTATATCTCATGAGATAATATGTATGGGATTAGGGAGTAAACCTAATCTATTATGGGACTCTATAAAACATTTTATGGTGCATAAATAGTGATCCTTCACCTATTCTTATGATGTTGTGTATTATGATGTTTTCACATTTCTATTATGTCATGATCTTATAATTCTATATTCTTTAAGTCATGATTATATATGATTATTCATGAGCCTTGCATTTTATGATAATATGTTATTCTATTTGACTCATATGATATGCTTCGTTACCATTATCATTACCTTACTTGGGTTTATAGCTCACCCCTTTTTTTATGTATTCATCATGTTAACCTATTAAATTAAAGAATATAAAAATAATTTAGGATATCATTATGGAGATTAAAATAATTATTTTTTATTTTAGTTTCATGTCAATATCTTATGTACCTAGTATTCAAAATAAAATAGGACTCTAAATATTTGGTTTATTTTTATTGGATATTTATATAAAATTTCATATAATAATATGTGTAAGAGGCATGGGTCACTATAATTAACTCCCTAGAATACAGCAATGCCTGATGGTTATGTGATTATTGGGATTACCTCTAAGGATCATGCACTAAGGAATAATTTGGTGTTATAATGTGATTAGATACATCCCATAGTGGTCGAAGAAAGTGTGGTTGATCTTGAGTGTCACCTTAGAACTGGAGGATTGAAAATGGTTTATTTATTTATTTTTATTATTTATTATAAACATCAGTAATCACTATTTATTGAACTATATATGTTTATAGATATCATTGGTGGTGGCCTACTGATACATTCTCACACCCTACTTGGACTACCTTGGTTAATTATGAAAAGATCCTAATTACATTATGGGAAAAGGGAAAACACCCTATGACTGAGGGTTTGTGTTTTTTTAGTGTAGATTATGGGTGATTAGACTATTCTGGGACTCAAGAATAGTTTTTTAAAAAATTTCCTAGTTTGTTTCTTTGGTTCATTTTTTGATATTAATGTATATGTTCCACAAACTGGGAATCCATTATTTTGTATACATGACATTTCTTGACATTTATATACATTCATTTTGATGTAAATGGATTATGTTTATTAATTTTCAATTTTTTTGATGTATGTTCCTTTATTTGTTTAGATTTATATGATTGTTATTATTCCCACTATCATTTCTCACTCTGATATGATGGTATAGTCACCCCACAATACCACTTCAGACCCTTGCTAGTAGTCAACAGACCCTAGCATATGGGGTGGAGTTTCTAAGGTCATGTATATCTATTAGGCTGGTTACTCTATAGTGAAATTGGCTAGTGAAGTTACATCATTTTATTAGAGTGTGATTTATTTTTTCATACTATTTTAGAAAGGTATATAGGATATTTAACATTGTCAAAACTTAGTATGGAACTCATGATTGGGAGTAAATAGCCCAAATATGAGGGAAGTCTATGTGTCTAAGGTTGGGGTTGGTATTTTTATTTTCCACTATTACAATTGTATAATTTTACCTTTCATAATTCACTTCATTTTGGAATTTATGATTTATAGGATTTTCACTCTTGTATTAGAAGGTTAAGAGGAAATGTGTTCAAGCATCATGGCAGGCATGGAGGATTCACATGTCATTTTCATTACTGCTTCTGATTGGTTACATGGATGGAATACTTGAGTTTTTTATTTAAATTTTCTATATCAACTTATATGGTATTTTTTTCATATAACTTGATAATGGAATAATATCTAATTGATTCATTCATTGATTGAAAATGTAAATCGTGACTAATTATTCTAGTTATTATATTGTTTCAGTTAAATAAAATGAAACTTATAAATTGCTTCCCTCTATAACTTGTAATTGAATATTAATATAATTAAAAAATAGTTATAAAATTTATCATTAATGTTGAATTAAAAAAATATTTTGTGATGTGGATAATATATATAAATGTCCTAACCTTGAATGTGGTTCGACAGGGCTAGAGAGAGAGATATGAGGGTTGTTGGACATTTATGATATCGGGTGTAGAAAATAGAAATATGTTATTAAAATTATTGATTTACCTAAACTTTTATAGCAAGAACTATTATGGGAATATGTCCTAAGGCATTTTTTTGGAATTGTATAAAAATACCTCCATGAAGGCCTCTAATAGAGTTCACAAGGGGTGGTGAAGAGCATGCCCCGCCATTACTTGGTCCAGATCCTCCTATTTTGAGAGCTTGTTGTGATTCATTATACCGATGGAGAGGGAAGTATCATGAACCATACCTACGAAGTTTGATATGATCGGGTAGTTTTTGATAATTACATACTATTGTTTATAGGTGAGGGTGGTCCTTAGGAATCATATTTTTGGATAAATTCCATTTTGATGATATTTAACCATCTTAAAACACCCCTTGAGAATATGGTAAATATAGAACCCTATATTCATTAAGGACTAGTAAAGAATTGGTGGGATTTTTTAGTCGAAGAAGATCCGCACATGGAGTTCTATTGAAAGTACTTTAAGACCCTCTTATTTAACCATTTCTTCCTAGAGACCTGAAGAGGGGATATGACTAGGGAGTTCATGCACCTATCATAGAGAGGTATGTCATTGATGAATTATGTTGATTACTTCATAGACCTATAGTATTTCTCTATTACACTTATAGGGGATGATATGGATAGATCGTGACATTTTGAGGATGGATTGAGGTAATAAATCAAATTCTAGGTGAATGTATTTTTCCTTCCATATTTTATAGAGGATCTAATATAGGCACTTATTAGTGAGAGGAACTGAAGGGAAGGTCAAGGTTAAAGGTAGGTGGCCTTTATTGGAGGGAGAAGTAGTTGATTTTTAGGTAACCATAAGAATTTTTTGATAGTTTATACCATAGTGTAATTTGATGGAGTTTCTAGAATATAAATCCATCTACTACTCCTTGAGGATGTAGTTCTTTTTAGTTCCACTAGTGTGGAAAGAATAGCCATATTTGACCTCATTATAATCACCCTACAATTGATTATAGATCATGTGGGAATATGAGACACCTAAAAATATTCTATAGGAGTTCCTATCCATTTATCAGTGATAAAGGATCTAGGAATGCACTAGGTTCTAAGGTTGAATTAGCCACACCATAGTATGAGGGAAGTTGGATCTTTACCGGTCATTCGGGTCAATGTGGTGGATGTAGTTACATGGTCAATAGAAAATAATTCCAATAGAGTGGTTCTTTTTAGGGGATGCATACAAGAGATTAGGGTCAAGTCATAGTCCAACTATGTGCCATTCATCCTACTCTTTCTAACTAGGATGTTGTTCCTTTTATTGAATGAGGTATGATTTTAGTGGATTCTACCCTAGCATGTGCCTTGTTTTACAAAAATTATCTCATTCATTCATTTATACATAGATCATGGATGTATTTATTTTATACATTGAGTGTTACTGTAGGGTTAAGTTAATTGAAATTTCATTAAGGTTGTGATTAGAGGGAATTCACCATTTTTGAGAATGCACCCTTGTTATTTGTGCCTATATATTCCTCCAGGAACTCTTTGTACTAGAGATGATCATTTTTTATATTATCCTTATAATGGATTAGTTAGTGTCATATCAATCCCACATCTACTACTTACATTTATGGGTTTACTTTACATCTAAAAAGGTTGGTATTCATTTATTTGTTTGAGAGTGGGACTTACATGCGGGTTATGATTGGCCTGATTATCCGCATCTAGGAGAGATTTTAGCTCAGGTGAGCAGTATATTGTTGGATGATGGAGAGATATGGTAGAAAATATTTCCTTTTATATCTAATCATTCTAGGGATGTTTTTATAAGTACTTATCAGGTTTTCCACATAAGAGAGGGATTGAGTTATCTATTGAGATCATCCCAAGTGAAGATCATATTTCCATACAACCTTACATGATATATCTTTCTATGTAACGTGAGATAAATCTTGGTTCGAGGACTAGGAGGATAAAAGATTCATATGAACGAGTACCTCTCCTTAGGGTTCTCTAGTAATTTTCTATAAGAAGGTGGATGGATCTTTGAGGATATTTTTGGACTATCAGAAGTTAAAACAGGTGATGGTTAAGAATCAGTATCATCTTCCTCATTTTGATAATTTGTCTAATCAACTTAGGGGAGCCCAAGTATTCTCTAAGACTAATTTGAAATCATGTTATCACTTTCTGAGGGTGATACCTTCATACATTCCTTACACTACTTTCAGTATAAGATATAAACTATAATATTATTTAGTGATGTTGTTTGGCATGATGATTGTGCCGATAGTATTCATGGTTCTAATGAATTGGGTTTTCCATCCTTATAAGGAAACTTTTTGTTAGATTTGGTGTTCTATAACCAACTGTTTGTACTTTAGATTACATGTATATTCAATGATTTGAATATTAATAAAATATCTTATTACATATTTTTCATTATTCTACATGAATTTGATTTAATAATTTCCTAGAGTATCTAATGTATTGAAAAGGGAATAGAAGTTTCCCACTATGATGAGAATTTTAAGATTCCTTAACAATGTTCTTAAACATAGATATTTGTTCAGGTAACATTCTATGATGGGACACATAGTATGTTTAATATCAGGTGATATTACTCATAAGTTTATGAGACTCCATATCATGAATTTCGCACTTGGTAATCTCCATGATGAGAGATTATGAGAACAGTCCCGCTAGTGGGAATTGTTCATGTTTTTGTGTCATCAAATATTCCTATCTACGAGTATTTTTAATGATCCTTAGACTTTAATATTATCATTAATTCATTTAATGACTTGAAAACTTAGATTTAATAACCAAAACTATGACTTCATATGTTTGTGATAATTAAGGTATATTGGGTGCATAAAAAATGACATATTATTAATGGACAATTTTAGGAAGGATTTTTCCCTTCCATATTTATGGAAGATGATATCCTGGTACTTTGATTGGAATTGAGCCATTGCCTCAAATTCCATAGTCATCGTGTAACGACATGTTTATATCAGATAGTTAAAGAAATATGTATCAAGAATATTTATTGATGACAGAGATGTGAAACCTGTTAATGAGATACTGTGATAAAAAATTATATTATATATTGATAATTTGTATGTATTTTTTGATGTTGTGACATTAATTTCTTTTCATTAGGTTCCTTGACTCATTACTAGATAATAATCTTGTACTTTAGGAAAGCCCCCTAATACCAATGAGAAATAATCCTAGAGGGTAATACACTAAGTGTTTGTATTGATCTCAATTAAATTCTATTTGAATTTAATTAATGGAATAAATATTGGTCTCAAGACCAAGGAATAATTTTATTCATGTTTTATCAATTGTAAATATTAGATAAATACTTATTTTCAAGACTATGAATAGAATATTTATTTTATTTCTAGAATATTAATAAATATTTGTTCACTAGATTGTGAATAAAATATTTATTTATTAATAAAATATTTAATTAAGTGTTTATTCAAGTATTCAATAAATGTCAAGTAATATGAGAAAACCAGGATAATTTTTGGTGATAAATATTAATCTGCAAGCTGGTAAAATAATATTTATCATTGTTCTAGATATCACACACTATAAATAATAATATTATTATTTTTATATGGCATGGGGTAATGTTAGATTTATTATATTAATTAAGGTCAATTGTGAAATTAAATAATATTTTAACCTAAATCCTAGCTTTATAAGTAGATGGTTATGTCTATTGTGTAGGGTTAATCAAGAATTGAGAATAGTTGTGTATAACAGACTTCTCTTGTGAATTCCTATTTCTATCCTCCTCACAAGAATGATAAGAATAATCCTTCAATCCTAAAGGAACTAGAAGTGATCAAGATGAAAAACAAAAAATGATAGATCTATAGTTCTAGCACCTGAAAATCAATCGGTGTCATTCAAAGACCAAAGGAGCACATGTGGGTCACTACTAGAGGGATTCTACACTTAGATCCTCCCTATGCAACGAAGGTAATCCATAAAAGATTTTCAAAATATCAACATAATCTATGATGAAAAATCCTAAGATGATGTATTATTTCTTAAGATCTATATAAATTTGTTATAAATTTAATGTGAAAATATTTTATCTTTGGGTTTAAAGATTTTATATGTTAATATTCGATGGAAAAATTTCATTGGTCATAATGTTTATGTCTTGAACAATTGGTGAATGATCTATCAAATAGTAAAAAACATTTATAGTTATTCACCCACCAAGGGACTTCCACTATGCCTAAAACCTTCAAGAGGTATCAGAGTGTTCATTTTTTAAATTTATAATTATTTATTTGATTGTTGATCTATATGTGAAATATTATTGAGATCTTTAATTTATAGATTATTCATTCTTTAATCTTATGTTTAATTAAAAACCTTTTGATATTTTAATTATTTATTTCAAGATTTATATTTTCTTAATTAAAAATGATAAATGAAGAATTATTGGAGATTCATCGAGAGGTGCCAAATTTTTCTGGCCAGTTGATTGGGTTACATAGTGTGAAGCCAGAGTAAAGATTGTGTACCCAAGTTCACTATATTTGTAAGTGTCACGGGATACATGAAACACTGAGTAGAACATGTGGTGCATTTATTTCACACCATGTGTAGACCGATCCAGTATGTCACATGGCTTGTCAGATTTCACATCATGTAGCTAGCATGCATGTCGTGCAGTCTACATGGTTTAGCGGTGAAATTCATGTTAACTGTGTGGTCAAAGACACAGTTTAACACCACATGAGGCTAAAATCCTATAACATTAATGAAAAACATGATTGGTAGCTATCATACACAATTTTTACTTCATTAATTCCTATTTCTGAAGAACATTTCAAGTCCTTCATCAGGTTATGCGGACACATGGTATGTGAACCACACAATATGTAGCTTATGAGTACACATCATGTAATCTGGATAAGATACCCATTGAAGCCACAAGTGTTTATCCTGGTCACACATAAAGTGGAATATGCAACATGTACCTATATAGTACATGTTATGTAGTCCAGCTAAGGTACAAATTGAAGCTCCAAGCATTTATCCCAGATAAACGACAATTGAGGTACACGGTGTGTAGCTCATAAGTACACACCAGGTATTCTACCAATAAATGACAGAATTAAATTACATTAAAATAAATACTTGTAATATTAAAATATTATTACATTGATTAGTACCTGATCTATTTTACAATGTAATAAAGGTTTTGAAGAATTCAAAATTCTCAATTTATTTTTAATTATCTGTAAGTATTGGTCGTATTATTTATTTTCCAAGAATGCATTAATGATGGGTATCTACAAGAGAATCTAGATGGTCATTATGATAAAATTGACTTAATTAATTAATTAATTAATTAGTACAATCATGTTTATCTTAATAATAAATTATTCATATAAATGAATATTAACCACTATACTTTTCCGTATTCAGTGAATGTGTATGGTCATTCATGAGCTTGACCAAGAATTGTGTATGCATTGGTTTTATTTAATTTAATTTGTTTCATCCATTTGAAATTATTTATTATTAAATTAAATATTATGGCATGTGATTCATCCCTCTCTCTTTTTTATTATGTAGGACATGTGTGTCTAAGGTTATTTATGTAATTCCCCTTAACCAATCATTTGGTTCCCCTAACCTACATGTGATTTATAAATACATGTAATAAAATGAGTATCCCAATGTGTGTAGAGGTGATTTATGATGAAACCAAGATGAAACCAACCTAAGTGATACACAAGGTAGGTAGGTGGAATGATTCAACTCATACCAAGACTAGGACAATGAGTTTTCCCATAGTTCATAGGTTAATTTATGTTCCTCTCAATAAATTAAATGTTATATAACCATGTGATCGAGTTATTTATTTATTTATTTTTCCCTTATGAATTATTTATTTTATGGATGCAATACCGCGATCACATAAATAGATGGACTAATATGAAAAGATATAATTTAAATAAATGGATTATGCATAAATGTTTGATCAAAACATGTTTAATCGCTTAAGTAAAATCCACTTAATATTAACAAGACATATAAATGATAAAACAAAAAAATTATAAATAATAAACAAAATCCTTCAACTTAATATTAAGTTATACTTGGCATTCCATTACTTGATTAGGAATGAGATTCATATAACTAAGTGTTTGACCAACCCTTGTTGGGAAACAAACTTTTATCATAGAGTTATTATTAAGGTTATGGGTTGACTTAACCATCTTAAATTAAGATAAGTAGTTCTCTCTAGACTTGATGTAACTTGGACGCAATTGTTGAGGACATCCAAGTCATGATTTATGGATTGGTAAGTCTACTAAATGGATCAAGGAGCTCCAATCGTGTAGTTAAAAAAGACCTTCATACCTAAATACCTTCAAGTAGCTTGAACAACCCTTATTGGGTTTATGTGAAGGGGTATATATATCCTTTCCACTAGAATGTTCTGGAAACTAGACATTCTGAGTCCAATGGTGATGGTTGTTGGGACTTGATAAAATATTGGGAGACTTAATAAAATTAAATTCATTATGTATCACATAAATTTTAATCAAGTGAAGTACTAATAATATACTATTTTATAATTATAGAATAAATGAAATGTTTTTCATCCACATTATCCCTATGATCAATATTGAAGAAAGGCCATTATACTAGTAGTAACTTCTAGGAATGGTTCAAATTCCTTTAGGTTGTGTTGTTCCATGAATATAAATCTTATGTACTAGTGTCTTCATTACCTTATCCACCTACAAAGGAGGCAAGTGATGAAGAGTTTGTTGTCTATGATAAACACTTGAGTTTCATGATCGATGTTAAATATTTAATTATTTCATCTATGTCAAGTGAGCTCATTAAGTCTCATAAAGACTTTGATACATATATAATGCCCAAGAATCTATATGGTCTTTACCAAGAGATATTAGAAAAGAATAGTTTTATAACCCTAGTCTTTATTACACACATAAACATGATTTATTACATAAACTCTTTACTTGATACAACATGGAAGATCAAGAGGTATAGTGCCTTTTGGGATTAGGAACATTACATAACAACTTAAAACATAGAACACAACATCTTATTGAAAACTTCCTTTACATGACCACTATATTCCCTCGTACTTAGCATTGCATGGGATAAGATAAGAACATGCATAAGAAAATGGTGATATATAAATCCCAGTAAGGGAGTAAAAAAGGAATAACATGAAGATTACAATACATGATAGTCAGTAATAATATCAATTGAGCACAAGAGAAACATGAACATAAAGTCATTATAAAGCATGATAATCATAACATGGAAATGTGGCAACAACACTTAACATGGAATTAGCATGAGCCAAGGCTCATTGCACATGGATCATGAGTAAACCCTCATTACACATGAAGCATGAGTAAACCCTCATTGAAATTTAATTATCATGATCCAACACTCATTGCAAATGATGTATCATGATACTATACTTTACCCAATGCATTGGAGCACTATCAGGGCACACCCTTCTTAATCATTTCATTTCATGCATAAGTGTGCCACATGGATTCATTAAGAATCATCATTTATTCCACTATAAAGGATTTTAGAATTCATACATGAAACTCTTTAAACAATAAGTAAATGTGAATAATGTTTAATACCCTTGGTAGAGAAATGGGGATGGTTTTCACTATATAATGACTTTGGCTTGAAAAATCACGGTGCAATTTCGGCAGCATAACGGTGTGACATAAGAACTCAAAAAAATGGTTGATGAGAGATAAAGGGGTGTCTCATAATATTTACATGAAATTTACAGTAATGTGGTCATATATATACATTTACCAACAAACTAAATGGAATTTAGATGCATAATACAAAATAATTACTTGGATGTAAATGAGGAGAGAGAAATTCCTTTCGGAATTTCGGCATAGTAATAGGTGTACATGGGAGGTATTAATGATATAGAAAGTGGTATACCATCATCCAAACCTAAATTGGGTAGTATGGTGGAGGTGATAAATTATACCCCAACATTTTTAATTGAAAAAAAGGCATAACAACTTAAAGAAAATTGGACAAAATGGGAAAGGAAGAAATCCCTTGCTTGGAAGTGTGCTTCAAAAGGCTTGGAAGAGGCTTGAGAGAGGATTCTTGAGAGATTGGGGTGCCTTGGGAGGATTCTAGAGATAGTAGGGAATATTTTTCACGAACTACAAAGGATTTGAGTGAAGAGGAAGTGGGTTCTTGGGTGGGTTTATATAGAAAAGGAGAGGGAATTCTTTATTATTTAGGGTTGGGACACCTCACATTAAACTAATCAAAAACCCAAACTAGACCATGGTTTTTTCCCATGGTTTTTTCCAAAGGGGAGTGGAAAACAATATTTTATAAGTACAATGCAATAACTTATTAAAATAATAGGGTTTCTTATGTGGAGGTCAGTCACACTCTCAAGGAAAACAATTTAAAAATACCAAATGTTTTATAAGCCTTGAAGGGTCCACTAAAGCTTTGTAAAATAAATCGAACAAACCGAAAATCACATTATTTTAATTTTAAAACATATATTGGACGAACATAATGTTTATAGTATTTTATTACATCACTATTGGATCATTATGATGTCATAAAACATATTATATATTTAAACGGTATTCATTTTTTACACAAAAATTCAACTGTCTCAGAAAATTATGAAAAATTCACCATTGGATAATTTTGACATCCTAATTCCAAAAATAATATTCATTTTATCTAAATAATTTTATAAATATTTTAATTTTTACTTTTAAAATAAAAATCTACATTTATCAAAAATTCATGGGTTTTGACAAAAACTGCTTTCAAACCTTAATAAAAATTACAATTGCATTCATAAAATTATATGATAATTTATATTTAATAAAAGTAATTTAATAATAATAATATTTTATTAAAATATTATTTAATTAAAAAAACCATTAATTTATCAAAATAGATTTCTTAGTTGAGTATTAACTAAAAAATACTATGTGTGCTTTTAAAACTATTTACAAAGTAACAATAACAAAATGAATGCAGATTATTTATACAAGAATAATGTACCTAGTCATAGTGCTAGGGTATCATTACATAACCCCTTATAAAACTTGCATAAGACTGAACGGTAACGTGTGCAATGGTGACAGACTCTTGGAGTGTCTTGAATAACATCGCTCGGGTGGTAATATCTATTAACTTCCACATCTCCAGTAGTCATTTACGCTCAAGCTTAAAGTGTTCAAGCTCGTCTTGGGCTTGGTCAAGAGTGAATCCAAATGATGAAACCTCCTTTTTGAGCTCTGAAAATGGGCTTTGTATGGGGCAACTCTACTAGATGAGGCCATCGCTTCCTTTGTCTGAGTAAATTGGATTTGTTAAAGCCCTATATTTATACTAATCATGTGATCACTGTTCAACAACTATATTAGTAATGGTCACAATTCATAATGGTATTTTAAAATCCAAAAACATAAAACCTATGAAGTTCATATTTTATATAAACATTTTACATAATGATACGTTTAATTAGATCAAGAGAAATTTCCATTAATGAAAGTTTGGGTCTTTACAATATTCCCCCTTAAGAAATTTCGTCCTCAAAATATCCTTTTCCCACGCTAAAAAATGTGGGTAACTTTGTTTCATCACTTCCTCTGATTCCCATGTAACTTCTTCAAACTTGTGGTTTTTCCACAACACCTTGACGAGGGGCATTGTCTTATTTCGTAGAACTTTTTCTCTATGATCTAAGATCTTCACTGGTTTCTCCTCATAAGAAAGATAATCCTCTAGATGTACTACCTCTGAAGATAGTACATGTGAAGGGTCTGGTATGTACTTCCTTAAGAGGGATACATGAAATACATCATGTACTTTGGTCATGGTAAGTGGATGTGCTAGTCGATAGGCCACAACCCCGATACGATCAAGAATCTCAAAGGGGCCAATGTACCTAGGACTTAACTTCTCTTTATTCCCAAACCTCATGACATTCTTCCATGGAGATATTCATAAAAATACGATATATCCAACTTTAAACTCATGGTCTCATCGATGGTTATCCGCATAACTCTTCTGTCAACTCTGGGCTGTCTTGATATGTTGTTGAATGGTTTTCACCTTCTCCACCATTTCTCTGACCATTTCTGGTCCTAGAAGCTTACGCTCACTGACTTCATCCCAACATGCTGGTGTTCCCACCCTCCTTTGAAGTCCATAGAACATGATCTTATCATATCATCAAGTGTATGAATATTTTTCTCATATTGGCCATCATTGTTAGGATTATAGGCTGTAATGAAGTTCAGTTCAGTATTCAGAGCATGTTGAAGACTCTTCCAAAACTTAGAGGTGAATATTGGATCTCGATCGGATACAATATATAGTGGTACTCCATGCAGCCTTACTTATTAGACACTAAATGAGGATAATATTCATTGTTAATATATTTAATATTCATTTTATTTATTATTCATTAACACCACTTTAGTGAATTTTACACTTTGAACATCATTTCACATTATGATTGTAATACCTTCTTAAAATGCACTATTATGTGGTACATTTTTTAACATCATTTGAAGTAACCAATGATTCATCTGATTTTAAGGAATTTAATTATCCATATTTTAATTTTATATTTTGGTAAATTGATTTACACTTCAATATGAACATGTTTCATTTAGGGATCAATGGATAATTCATGGAAGAAGATGGGGATATTTTGTGATGAAAGGAAGCAATTCTAGAGAAGGCATATTGGACACCATCCCACTGATGAGACCGTGGGGCCCAACATACAGGCTCAATGAATCCCCAATTTCGTGGGATGATAGAATACATGTATAGGAACAAATAACTCTTCATTATACAATGCTAATTCTACCTCCATGGTGTCCATTTAGGCATCCCAAGTTGGAGATAAAATTCTGGGCCAAATTCTGAGGC
The DNA here is from genome assembly GCA_963277665.1 of Viscum album. NCBI lineage: Eukaryota > Viridiplantae > Streptophyta > Magnoliopsida > Santalales > Viscaceae > Viscum > Viscum album. Next base: position 1,592,276,637 of record OY728145.1, on the reverse strand, counting down.
CCAGAAAAACATCCCAATAATATAATCATATCTCCTAATACACAATTCCAAATGAGACCAAATTTTACAGGAGGTTATAAGAAATCCTGGGATACATTTTCTTCTTCTATGTCCCACTATAATTCGTCCATATAGAATGTATTATAGTCGCGTCTGTTTGGTAGATGAAAGCTGGATTCCACCTCGGGTCAAGGGTGGAAAAATCAACTCTTCCTCAACTTTCCACCCACCTATGGCCTACCAAAATTAATTGAGATGCTTTTTACTGTTGGAGTCTCTACCCAATGCTCCAAAAATTCCTATTTAATGCAGTGGTGGTGGATTAGTTGATAATATTTGGTGCTTGGTTTCATTGTAGTGTTATGTTGTCGCTTTGTGTTTGTAATCACATTTCTTTCTCATGTAAGTTGTTTAATTCACCTTAGTTTCTTAATAAAAGTTCTTACATTACTCTTATTTTGTTATTCTACTTATAAATTTGATACCGTTGGTTAATTTTGTGAATTTATTCACACCATAACTTGTGATATTTATCACACAATGGAAGAGTGATCGATTTTTGTTGTTGTTTTTACTTCTTCAATTCCACCCTCGTAAGTCTACTTCCCGCTTCCTTTGAAGACAAGTCATCAATGGAGGGATAACTATTTTATGGGTTGATCCAAGGGAGTATCAAGGGGATAGATTGGATGTTCTTTATCACTCCATTAATTTCTAATCACTTCTTTTAAATGAGATTTTTATTTGATGATTTTAAAACCTCTTCATCCTTATTGAATTTAAGGTCACACATTTCAAGTGCTAATACGAACCTCTACCTTGGAGTGATCAAAACTTTGATCCTTCAAGTGTATAGGTGATTAGTATTAGGGTGTGTAGGCATTAAACCAGTAAGTTATTATTTATTTTGATCTTCTTAAATGAATCCATCTCAATTATAAGAAATTGAAATCATTAAAAAATGAATTCATCCAATCCACCCCGAGCGATAACCTAGGATCAACTCATTACCTTAATTTGAATTAACATAAATCTGTTAGTGATCCTTTAAAACCATATTAAATCAACCAAATTTGTCCACTTCATAGCCAAAAACAATCCATAGAATACACATGTCTGTAGGTACTTCTTAGGTCTCTGAGGATTCGACAACCCAAACTAGACTACAAGGACCATCCTACCTTCTTCTTTTGGGTAAATTTGAGCGAGAATCAAATTTTGGCGTCGTTTCTGGGGACCTAAGTAAGTTATCTTAGACACTATCATTTTTTTCATCCCTCTTATCTATTCTCAACCCCTCACTCCTATGGAAATCAATTTTGAACAAGTCCAAACATGGGGAACCTCTCCATACTTTGATCACTCCACCCCATGTGTGATGTACAATGACCATCCTAATTTCTACATGTGGGATCATCAATAACCTAATTAACCACAATGCTTTTACTCCTATTATCCACAAAAAATCCCAACATATAATGAGTTTCAATCCCCACAAATCCAATCTGAACACCCTTCTATGCAGTTCCAACAACTTAATTATCCACCTAGAATAGACCATTCGGATCAACCCCTTATCCATACTAATACATATCCATTACTTGAAAAACTATGTCAACAAATGGAGATAATGAATTTTTAGGTTTCATATTTGAGATTAGAATTACAAAACTTTGAGACGGTTATGGAACCCATTCCCACTCATGTTATCCCTTCCTCATCATCGATAGAAGACACTTTTCTCCCACAAACCTCTCATAAATTTATTGAAGAACCGACCTATGGATTTGGGATAGATGAATAGGATCAAGGAATTGTTGAAGGGTATTTAAATCAAGATGAAATTGACTTTTTGGATTCAAAAGAGGATAATTTGACATCATGGATTGAGTCTCCTAAGTATAACTCCATTGATAAATTTTCAAAAACACCAACCATTGTACCATTGGGAGAAATCACAAAATTTGAGTCCATATCCATTCCAAACACTGATCTTTCCAATTTTGTGGTTGAATATTCTATTCAAAAGGAACCAATTTTGTTGAGAAATTTGGAAAATGAAACTGAGTTGGATTCAAAATATCAACTTGTGTCTAAATGTCATATCCAACCGGAGCCCAAAATTATTTTCCTTCCCTCACCGCTAAAGAATCCATTCATAAGGTATAATCACGACCTTTTAATTGGAATTCATTATTCTCTTGAAACCAAAAAAGTTGTAATGGTCATTTATGTCTTAGGAAAGACTACAGAGGAAACTGGATCAACCATTTTTGATATTCCTTGGATTTTACCACTCATTTTAGAACATAGGTTTGAACACAACAAAAATTATAAACAAAGAATCAATCTCAATCTAGTGGACATGGAGAAACATGTGGTCCTTAAAATTTTGAAAGTTGGTATTTGATAAGTTGGTGGGTTCAAGTCGAGCTAGCAACATTAAACAAAGCATTGCATGGGAGGAAACCCATGGTTTTCAAGTTTCCTATCATTTTGTTGTTTTAATAAAATTTATATTTTAAATAGGATTAATTAATCATTTTTATATTTAAAAAAATAGATTGTTGACATGTTCTTCTATTATGAGTATGGATGGGTATGAAAGGGGAGCACCATATTCATCTGTGTCACGTGGTGTGATCCTTGAGTAATGCCTTACCCAAAAATTTAAAAAGAAGACAATGTATCATCAGTTTATTTTATTTTAATGTTTTTGTATGTTAAAATAAAAATACAAAAAAAAAATAATAATATAATAATAATAAAAATTTAACATCATAGATCATGGGGAAAACCCCGTCACAACCAGCAAAGCCGTGGGGATTCAAACCCGGGACCGAAGGGAGACAGGGGCGCGCACTTACCACTGACCTACGGCTTTTTGTGCTTCCTTATTCTATAATTTATATATATATACTTATATTTTACTTTCTTTATTATATAAATATATATATATTGTTTTGTTTTGTTCGTTTTTTTTTCTTTTTCTACTAGGGAACTCTGCAAGTGACCTGGATATCAAAGGACTAAATTGGAGCAGCAAGAACTTCAACTTCAACCACCAGGTGACTTCATTCCATGATCCTCATATTTCAATTTCCTTTTTGAACTTCACTTATCTGCATCTACTCCTTCTAAGTTTTCATTTATTCAAACACTGGGGACAATGTTATTTTAAGTTGGGGGGAGAGATAAAATAAAAAATGCTTTTGTGTCAAAAAAAATGAATGATTTGAAAAAAAATGTGTAAATGGAAGGAAAAATTCTTTTAACTTTAAACATGGTAAAACACATTGCACACTTTGAAACTGAATATCAAATAATTTAGCATGCCCTGATTCTGATTTTAATCCTTTTATAATTTCATGAGCATAGATTTTGGAAAGTGTGGCTGTCCAATGTGATATTTCATCGTTTATACTTTCATCCAAATAAAAAAAAGATCACAATGCACATCCTTTGGATAGTGGGGTATTAGTTTGTGTTCATGGGGTCCCCCAAATAAATAGCATAGGTATGTTGATCATTTTAGTTTTAATATGAGTATTCAAAAAAAATTAAAAATAATAATAAATTTGCGCGTAGAGCAATGAAATGACTTAATGTGTGGCTTTCGGCACTTGGGGATTGTGACTCCATAGTTGTCTGGCCTAGAGTTAGTAATTTTATCTCTATTTTTGGTAATTTGAATTTGTTTTTGACTAAGTTAACTCGAGATGATGCCCGAGTATGTGGGATTAACTTGGTTCCCTAAGGACTTTGAGCCTGGGAGTCATCGGCAAAGTCTCGCTACAAGGGTTGAATCTTTTGAGTGCAATTTCAATTACCATGGCAAAATTTCAAAAAAAACAAAAACAAAAAAACAAAAAAAAACAAAAAAATATGATAAAAAAAATTGAATACTCATCTTAATATTGAAATATGATTCCACCTAGTGCTTCCTTCATTTCCCCCTTGAATAAAGATGAACCCCCATGTCTATTGTGATGTACAACACATCCTCATACTTAATTGATATTGGATGAAATATGGAAATGAATTTGAACAAAGGAATGGGCTTGGGATTGGGATATGCTTATGAAAAAATATTGTATTAAAATTTTTTGATGGGTTTCATGATTGTTTGGTATAAGGGTTTTGGTGATCATTTTGTATTAAAATATTTTTGGAAAAGGGAATTCAAATTTCATTTTTGATGAGATATATTTTTCTCGGGACTAGCAAAACTCAAGTTGGGGGGGTGTGATTAGCCACTAAATGAGGATAATATTAATTGTTAATATATTTAATATTCATGTTATTTATTATTCATAAACACCATTTTAGTGCATTTTACACTTTGAACATCATTTCACATTATGATTGTAATACCTTCTTAAAATGCACTATTATTTGGTATATTTTTTAACATCATTTGAAGTACCCAATAATTCATCTGATTTTAAGGAATGTAATTATCCATATTTTAATTTTATATTTTTGTAAATTTATCTACACTTCAATATTAACATGTTTCATTCAGGGATCAATGGATAATTCATGGAATAAGATGGGGATATTTTGTGATGAAAGGAAGCAATTCTAGAGAAGGAAGATTGGACACTATCCTACTGATGAGACTGTGGGGACCAACATACAGGCCCAATGAATCCCAAATTTCTTGGGATGATATAGGACATGTAATTTAACAAATCACTCTTCATGATACAATGCTAATTCTGCCTCCATGGTGTCCATTTAGGCGTCCCAAGTTGGAGATAAAATTCTGGTCCAAATTCTGTGGCCCAGAAAAACAGTGCACTAATCTAATCATATCTCCGAATCCACAATTTAAAATGAGCCCAAATTTTACAGGAGGTTAGGAGAAATCTTGAAATCCATTTTTTTATTCTATGTCCCACTCTAATTCGTCCATATAAAAGGTCTTACAAGCACGTATGATCGGTGGATGAAAGCTAGATGCCACCTCAAGTCAAGGGTGGAAAAATCAACTCTTCCTCAACTTTCCACCCACCTATGGCCTACCAAAATTAATTGAGATGATTTGTACTCTTGGAGGCTAGACCCAAGTCTCCCAAAATTCCTATTTAATGTAGTGGTGGTGGATTATTTGATAATCTTTGGTGCTTGGTTTCATTGTAGTGTTATGCTGCCACTTTGTGTTTGTAATCGCATTTCTTTCTCATATAAGTTGTTTAATTCACCTTAGTTTCTTAATAAAAGTACTTACTTTACTCTTATTATGTTCTATTACTTATCATGTTGATACTGTTGGTTAAAGGTGTGAATTTATTCACACCATACCTTGTGATATTTATCACACAACGGAGGAGTGATCAATTTTTTTGTTGTTTTTACTTCTTCAATTCCACCCTCGTAAGTCTACTTCCCGCTTCCTTTGAAGACATGTCATAAATGGAGGGCTAAATCTTTTATGGGTTGATCCAAGGGAGTAGCAAGGGGCTGGATTGGATGTTATTTATCACTCCATTAATGGATAATCACTTCTTTTAAATGATATTTTTATATGATGATTTTAAAACCTCTTCATCCTTATTGAATTTAAGGTCACACATTTCAAGTGCTAATACGAACCTCTACCTTGGAGTGCTCAAAACTTTGATCCTTCAAGTGTATAGGTGATTATTATTAGGTTGTGTAGGCATTAAACCAGTAAGTTATTATTTCTTTTGATCTTCTTAAATGAATCCATCTCAATTATAAGAAATTGAAATCATTAAAAAAGGAATTCATCCAATTCACCCCGAGCGATAACCTAGGATCAACTCATTACCTTAATTTTAATTAACATAAATCTGTTAGTGATCCTTTAAAACCATCTTAAATCAACCTAAGTTGGAAACTTCATAGCCAAAAAAATCCATAGAATGCACGTGTCTGCAGGTACTTCTTAGGTCTCTGAGGATTCGACAACCCAAACTAGACTACAAGGACCGTCCTACCTTCTTCTTTTGGGTAAATTTGAACAAGAATCACTTACCACTTCCCTGATATATATTTGTGTCAGTTGATCCAATGATAAATCTTACCAAATTTAAATGAAGTGTGAAGACTTTATAAGATGATCCACAATAACCCAGATTACATTGTTGCCTTTGAATATCTTCGAAAGTCTGGTGACAAAGTCCATGGTGATGTTCTCCCATTTCCATGATAGTATGGTTAATGGTTTCATCATCCCCTTAGGATTCTATCTCTCAGCCTTCACTTGCTGACACACCATGCACTTTGACGTAAATTCAGCGATCTCATTCTTCATATTATCCAACCAATAATGCTCTTGGAGATCTTGATACATCTTTGTGTTTCCCGGGTGAATAGAGAAATTTGAACTATGTGCATCATCCAAAAGTTCCTTCTTCAGCTCTAGAATTGATGGAACACATAGTTTTTTCCCAAATCTCATAATTCCTTCTTCATTAACATTTAACTCTAAGTATTTCCCTTTTTTGATAGCTTCCACTCTCTTCTTAATTCCCACATCATCCTTTTGAGCATCCTTTAACTTTTCCAAAAGAGACGGTTGAGAAATCATTTGTGAAAGGATTGATGATGTTCCTTTTTTATGATTCACATATCCATCTTCATCAAATCTAATAATATTGGATCCTTCTCAATTCTCATCAATGATAGAATCGTTGGGTCCTTTCTACTTAGAGAATCTTCCACCTTGTTTGCTTTCCGAGGGTGGTAATGGTTTGAGAAGTCATAGTCTTTGATCAACTCTAACCATCTTCATTGGCACATGTTCAACTCTTTCTGTGTGAATATATACTTGAGACTTTTGTGGTCCGTATATATTTCACACTTCTCCCCAAAGAGATAATGCCGCCAAATTTTTAAAGTGAAGATCACTGTAGCCAACTCCAGATCATGTGTTGGATAATTCTTCTCATGAACTTTCAATTGCCTTGAAGCATAAACTATGACTTTGTCATTTTTCATCAACACACATCTCAGGCCCTTCTTTGAAGCATCACTAAATACCACAAAAAGTTCTCCACTTGTAGGTAAAGTGAGAACGGGCATAGTGATAAGCCTCCTTTTTAACTCCTTGAAGCTTTATTCGCATTCATAACTCCAAGAAAACTTTACTCCCTTCTGAGTTAGCATGGTAAGAGGGTTGGACAATCATGAGAAATTTCTCACAAATTGTTGATAATATCCAGCTAACCCCAAGAATCTGCAGACATCTGTTACCGATGTTGGCCTCAGTCATCCCTCAATTTCATCTGTTTTGGAGGGATCCACAGATATCCCATTGCCTATGATGATATAGCCCAAGAATGAGACCTCCTTCAACCAGAAATAACACTTGTTGTACTTTTCATAGAGCTTCACCTTTCACAAGGTCTCTAGTATAGTTCTTAGATGATCCTCATAATCCTCCTTGGTTTTGGAGTATATTAGAACATCATCTATAAAGACTACCACAAATTTGTCGAGGTAATCTCTAAAGACTATATTCATCAAGTATATAAATATTTTTGGAGCATTAGTGAGTCCGAAAGGCATTACTATGGATTCATAGTGCTCGTGTCTTGTACAAAAAGCAGTCTTGGGGATATCTTCCTTCTTCACCCTTATTTGATAATATCCCGACCAAAAATCCACCTTGGAGAATTATTGTGCTCTATGCAGTTGATCGAACAAGTCATCAATTCATGGGAGAGGATACTTGTTATTTATTTTGATTTTGTTAAGCTCACGATAATCAATGAAAAGGTTCATTGATCTATCCTTCTTCTTAATGAAGAGGACTGGTGCACCCCATGGTGAAGCACTTGGGCGTATAAACCCTTTATCTAGATTCTCCTGTAGTTGTTTCTTCAGATCCTAAAGCTCCAAAAAATCCATTCTATATGGAGTATTGTATATTTGAAATTCCCCAGGTATAAGATCAATTTATAATTCAACATCTCTTCTAGGAGGAAGACCATGAAATTCCTAGGGAAACACTTCAGCGAATTCCCTCACAATAGGCATGTCTACAAGGATGGTTGCCTCCTTAGACTCAATCATCTAAGACAGATAAGCATACTCATAATGCATTAATATACACTCTTGAGATGATGTAGCTAAAGAAAATTCATCTTCCTCCTTGCACTTGTATAGAATCGGGGGCCGATTCTCCACATGGAGAGTGATTTCCCTCTCACGGCAATTTATGTTGGATTTATATAAAGAAATCCAATCCATGCCAATAATTGCATAAAATTCCACTAGAGGGAGTATGATGAGGTTCTCCGTGAAGTTCAATACATAGATTATGATAGGGAGGAGTTATATTAATGGGATGTAATGATTTCCCCATTTTTCATACTCACTGACATCTTCACTTCCATGATTTGTGGTGGTGCTGGGATTGTTCTACTAAACATTCAGGATATAAAAGAATGCGTAGAACCTGAATCAAAAAGTATATTCACTACTCTTTAATGAATAACTATCATACCTATCACCACTTCATTGTTGGGTTTCACCTCAGCAGTAGTGATGGAGAAAGCTTTCCCTTGCTACCTTGGAGGTTATTGGATGCCTTCGAAAACCCTTGGCTCAGGGCACTGATTTGCAAGATGCCCTGGTTCTTTGTAGTTGAATCAATAAACAATGCATTGAGAGTTGAATGAAGCATTCTTCCCCTCTGTCATAGCTACGGGTTTTTCTTTTCGCATTTAACGGCTAGGTGCCCTTCTCTTCCACACCTAAAGCATTTCCTCATCCCCTTAAAGCAATTTATGGGGTGCTTCTTTCTGCACCTTTGGAAAGTGGGGTACTGGATTTTCTTAGCACCATTGGATTTATCCATCAGACTGCCAAAATTGAATTCCACCTTATTCTTATTATCCCCATGATACCCTTGAGGTTTTCCAATCTCCATTTCAACCTTGAGGTCACATCATATAATTTCCTCATAGCGGACGAAGTCGTGGATCGCCAGGGCTTTCTGCAGGCTAGGTTTCATCCCACCAAAGAAGCGGTCAACTTTGCATTTGGGGGTAACAACAAAGCTGGAAGTGTAACGTGTAAGACTTGTGAAGTTATCCTTGTATGCTCCGATAGATTCATCATCTTTTTGCTTGATGGAAAGGAAGTATCTTTCCATCTTAAGTCGGAGGGTGTGTGGAAAATATTTATCAAAAAACATCTTCCGGAAATCCTTTGATTCCAACACCATGATCTCCTCCTCAGGATTCATATTTTTTATCAATGTCTATCATTGATTGTCTTCACCCTCTATATGATAAGTTTCCAGAAGAACCTTCTCTTGTTCGGAACATTAAAGGATGGAGAAGATATTTTCAATGGAGTTAATCCATTGTTCAGCGATTGTGGGATCAAATGATCCATTAAAAGTAGGATTCCTTTCTCTCATGAAGCTCTCGATAGCGACTTTTTCCTTCTTAGGGGGGGTTGAACATTCCTCTTGACCCATTTTTCTATTCAAATATTGAGTTAACTAAGAGATAATCGTGACAAAGTTCATGATTCCCGCTCCCATCGGATTGGGCATCTCATTAGCACAGTCATCACATTGATCTTCACATTAGTTGTTAGCCCGGGTCCTCCTATTATCATCCATTGGCTGGAATAAAAGGAATTTAGGGGTAACATATAAAGGGTAATCCAAAGACAAAAATAGATGACTTATAAATAGCTTTTATTTCATTAACTAATGAATCTATAGGCTTTAATCTATGTTATCCTTGATCCACTTTCTAACATATATTCTTAAGGAATTTTTTTTATTCCTTTAATAATGGTTCATACTAAGCTTGTGAATTTACCAATGCATATCCCTCGGGAGTGTCGTAACCAAGAGTGCAGCAAGGCCCATTTTTGTGCACCAGTTCCCACTTGAGTCTAGCTCAAAGTGGTGTTTTTGGGTTTTACCCCTAGGATACATCTGTGCCAGAGTCGCCTCTACCTAATCGTATCCAAACAGGGATGTATTTGCTTGATAAACCACTTACTCAATACTCACCAAAACTTAGGGATGTTTTTATTATATTTATTCTTGTCTCTAAGTATTCACTAGGGTTTTTTAATCCTAATCCCAAAAAATAACTAAACCTATCCTCTGATACCAACTGTAACAACCCTAGTCTTTATTACACACATAAAAATGATTTATTACATAAACTATTCACTTGATACAACATGGAATATCGAGAGGTCTAGTGTCTTTGGGTCTTAGGAACATTACATAACAACTTAAAACATATAACACAACATCTTATTGAAAACTTCCTTTACATGACCACTACATTCCCTCATACTTAGCATTGCATAGGATAACATGAGGACATGCATAAGAAAAGGGTGAGCTACAAATCCTGGTAAGGGAGTAAACAAGGAATAACATAAATATTACAATACATGTTAGGTAGTAGGAATATCAATGGAGAACAAGAGAAACACAAACATAAAGGTATGATAAAGTATGATAATCATAACATGGAAATGTGGCTACAACACTTAACATGGAATTAGCATGAGCCAAAGTTCGTTGCACATGAAGCATTAGTAAACCCTCATTTCACACGAAGAACGAGTAAAGCCTCATTTCACTTGAATTAGCATGATTCAACACTCATTTCACATGACGTATCGTGATACTTTACTTTACCCAATGCATTGGAGCGTTATCAGGGCGCACCCTTCTTAATCATTTCATTTCACACATAAGTGTGCCACATGGATCATAAAACATGGATTCATTAAGCATCGTCATTTATTACAAGATAAAGGAGTGTGGAATTAATACATTAAACACTTTAAATAATAAGTAAATTAGAATAAAGTTGAATACCCTTGATAGAAAAATGGGCATGGTATTCACTACACAATTACTTTGGCTTGGAAAATCGCGGTGGAATTTCGGCAGTATAACAGTGTGACATAAGAACTCAAAAAATAGTTTATGAGAGAGAAATGGGTGTCTCATCATATTTAAATGAAATGGACAGTAATGGGGTCATATAGATACATGTCCCAACAAATGTAATGGAATTTAGATGCATAATACAAAATAATTACTTGGATGTAAATGAGGGGAGAGAAATTCCTTTTGGAATTTTGGTATAGTAATGGGTGTACATGGGAGGCATTAATAAGAGATAAAGGGGTCTCCCATAATCCAAACATAAATAGGGAAGTATGGGGTAGGTGATAAATCATACCCCAACATTTTTAATTGAAAAAAAATCACATAACAACTTAAAGAAAATTGGACAAAAATGAGAAAGGAAGAAATCCCTTACTTGGAAGTGTGCTTCCAAAGGCTTGGGAGAGGCTTAAGAGAGGCTTCTTGGGAGCTTGGGGCATCTTGGGAGGATTATAGAGATATGAGGGAAGGGTTTGGAAGAACTCAAAAGTCTTTTAGTTAAGAGGAAGTGGGATCTTGGGTGGGTTTATATAGAAAATGAGAGGGAATTCTTTATTATTTAGGTTTGGGACACCTCATATTAAACTAATCAAAACCACAAACCAAACCATGGTTTTTTCCCATGGATTTTTCAAAAGGGTAGTGGAAAACAATATTTTATAAGTAAAATGGCCAAACTTCTTAAAATAATAAGGTTTCTTATGTGGAGGTGAGTCACACTCTCAAGGAAAACAATTTAAAAAGACAAAATGTTTTATAAGCCTTAAAGGGTCTACTAAAGCTTTGTAAAATAAATCAAACAAACCCAAAATTACATTATTTTAATGTTAAAACATATATTGGCCGAAAATAATGTTTATAGTATTTTATTACATCACTATTGGGTCATTATAATGTCCTAAAACACATTATATATTTAAACGGTATTTAATTTTTACACAAAAATTCGACTGTCTCAGAAAATTATGAAAAATTCACCATTGGATAATTTCAATGTCCTGATTCCAAAAATAATATTCATTTTATCTAAATAATTTTCTAAATATTTTAATTTCTAATTTTAAAATAAAAACTAACATTTATCGAAAATTCATGGGTTTTGACAAAAACCGCCTTCAAACCTTAATAAAAATTAAAATTGCATTCATAAAATTATACGATAATTTATATTTAATAAAATTAATTTAATAATAATAATATTTTATTAAAATATTATTTAATTCAAAAATCCATTAATTTATCAAAATATATTTCTTAGTTGAATATTAACTAAAAAAATACTATTTGTGCTTTAAAAACTATTTACAAAGTAACAATAATAAAATGAATGCACATTATTTATACAAGAATAATGTACATAATTATAGTGCTAGGGTCTCATTACATAACCCCTTATAATGCCCGCATAAGACCGAAGGGTAAGGTGTGATATGGTGACAAACTCTTGGGGTGGCTCGGATAACATCGCTCGGGTGGTAATCTTTATTAACTTCCACTTCTCCCATAGTCGGTTCTGCTCAAGCTTAACGTGTTCAAGCTCAGCTTGGACTTGGTCAAGAGCGAAGCCCAATGATGCCACCTCCTTTCCGAGCTCCAAAAATTGGGCTTCGTATGGGGCAAGTCTACTAGATGAGGCCATCACTTATTTTGTCTTGGTAAATTAGATTTGTTAAAGCCCTATATTTATACTAATCATGTGATCACTATTCAATGGCTATATTAGCAATGGTCACAATTATTAATGGTATTTTAAAATCCAAAAACATAAAATCAATGAATTTCACATTTTATATAAATATTTTACATAATGAGACATTTAATTATATCAAGAGGAATTTCCATTAATAAATTTTTGGGTCGTTACAAGTTTGATATATCCAAATCACTTTTTTGAGTAATCATAGAGAGGGTTCACTAGTTAGTCTATATGTTATTAAACTCATTGTCTACATTGAGTGTCTAGAGGTTTTAGGGTTTAAAATTCCTGAATAACTATGCACTGATATAATTATTGCATCACTCCCTCAGATCTTCTCAATATTTGTTATTAATTTCAACATGAACAACTTTGATAAGTCTCTCCTAGATCTACTTACGCTTCTTCACCAAGTTGATAAGGAGACGAAATGAGAAAATCCTCCCGTCTTTATGGTGAATAAAAGGAAAGGACAGAAAAATATTTCTAAGCCAAAATATTTTTCTCAATTACCTTCCAAGAAGAGAAAGATAAAGGGTAAATCAAGGTAATGGGATTATATTTGTTTATCATGTGGAAAGAATGGACACTGGAAGAAAAATTGAACCCTGAAAAAGAAGCAAGGGGAAGCTTCAGATGCATTTTTTATTGAGTAAAATCTATTTGTTTCTATAAATTGGATGTTAGATAAATATTTTGGTTCTTGTATATGTATTAAGATATTGGAACCAAGTACATTTAAAAAGAGTGACCAAGGATAGTAAGATCTATGAGCATCCAACAATGCTAAACTTGTTTTTGTAGTTATCAGGGACTACCACCTCACATCACCAATGGGAATGATCATGGTTTTGAAAGGTTGATATTATGTTTCATTTGTTACTAAAACACTATTTATATATCCATACTTGATACAGATGGATTTATTTTAAATTTCAATAATAATTGATTCTTCTTTTATAAATATGTGATTTTTTATAGTAAGGAATATTCAAATAATGGTCTTTATGTGTTGGATTACATAAACCAAATAATGGAAATTGATAATGAAAATACTTCACATGATTCATACCACACCCAACTATGACATCACCAGAGAGGTTATGTAAATGGAAAATGTTTTAATAAATTACACCAAGATAGATATCTATATTCCTTTAAAATAAAACCACTAGTTGTTTGTCACACATGTTTATAGGGCAAAATGACCAAAGACCCATTCAATGGAAAAGGTGAAAGGGCCAAATAAATTATTGAATTAGTTTATACCAATTTGTGTGGACCATTTCCTATTGAATAAAGGGATGGGTACCCATACATCATAACTTTTATTAATGAATTTAGTATATACAATTATGTTTACTTGATTAGGTAAAAGTTGGATTCCTTTGAGAGGTTCTAGGAATACAAGAATAAAGTTGAGAACCATCTTGGTGAGAAGATTAAGAAACTCCACTCAAACCATGGTGGAGAATATCTTAATCAAGAATTCATTTATTATTTATGAGAGTTTGGGATTCTATAGCAATTCACTCCTCCTTGCACGCCTTAGTGGAATGATGTAAGTGAAAGGAGGAACCATGACTTGTAATACATAGTGAGATAAATGATGAGTTATGTGAGTCTTCCATTTTCCTTTTGGGGATACACATTACAGGAAGTAGCATAAATGATAAACCAAGTTACAAATAAAGTGGTAGATCGTATACCATACCGATTTTTGGAATGTAAAGAAACCCATATTGTTATACTTACATGTGTGGGGTTGTGAAGTGTTTTTTAAGGCCTCTTCAGGAAACAAGCTTTCACCCTAAGGAAAAAGTGTTCCTTTATAGGATATACCAAAGAAACAATGGGATATTACCAATATGACCCCTAATATGAAAATTTAATAGTTTAAATACTCATTTTATTCCTTGAGAGGGAGAAAAACTATAAAAGAGATAGTGGGAGTAAGATAGACTTTGATGAAGTCCAGGATTAAGGTAGACAAGAGTCAGCGTAGGAACAAATTTTACAAGGCCCCGTGAAAGAATATGTTCCAGAGACACAAGTAATGTGTATGAGTATAAGAGAGGTTAGAGAACTAGGACAGTATGGTTTTCTAGTATTCGAGGATGGTGACTCGTTATTAGTTGACAATAATGATCATGTAAGCTAAAAAAAGTAGTAAGTGGAATATATGTTTCCAAGTGGCAAGAATAAATGGATTCTAAAATGGATTCCATGTACCAAAACCAAGTCTAGAGTTCGATAGATCCTCTAGTGGATGTAAATCTCATTGATTGTAAATGGGTATTCAAGAGGAAACTAGACAAGGATGTAAAATTTAGTGTTTATAAGGTATGACTAGTTGCAAAAGGGTTTAAACAGTGTCAAGGAATTGACTATGATGAAACCTTTTCGGCAGTTTATATGTTGAAATCCATCTGAATTATACTTTTCATTGTGGATTTCCATGACTATGAGATTAGGAAAATGGATGTCAGAATAGATTTCCTTAATGGGAACCTTCATGAAGATGTCTATATGACACAACCTAAAGGGTTTGTGACTCCAAAGGATTCCAAAAAGGTATGAAAATTACGACAATCAATTTATGGATTAAAGAAATCATCCAGGTCATGAAGCATTTGGTTTGATTAATCCATAATGGAATTTGGTTTCATAATAAATGGATGTGATACTTAGGTCTATAATCATCTTAGTGGGAGTGAGTTCATTTTCTTAATATTATATATCAATGACATACTACTTATTGAAAGTAAAATACTAGTCATATAGTCTATTAAAGGCTAGTTAAATAAATTCTTCTTCGTGAAGGAATTAGGTGAAGAAGCATATATTATTAGGATCAAGATCCATCATGACAGATTTAAGAGACTTCTTGGCCTATGTCAAGGTACATATATTAACAAGATGTTAAAGAGTTTCAATATGAAACAATACAAGAGATTATTTTTTTTCCAATGTCACATAGCATTCATATTTATAAGAAAATGTGTCATCGAACACATGAGGAAAGATAGAGGATTGAGAAGATTCTATATGCATTGGTGATTGGGTTATTCATGTATGTTATGCCTTGTACTAGGATAGATGTCACCTACACCTTAAGTGTGGTAGGAAGATGTCAATATGACTCAGGTGACTGCCATTAGATGGAATTCAATACTATTCTTAAGTATATGAGGCATACTAAGGATATATTCCTATTCTATAGAGGATATGAGGAACTAGTCATCAGAGGATATTCATATGCTAGTTTCTAAATAGATCAAGATGATTTGAAATCATAGACGGGATACATATTTACTCTGAATAGAGGTGTTGTGAGATGGAAGAGCTTAAAGTAGGTTATGGTCATAGATTTTACAGTAGAGTCCAAGTATTTTATTTCTTATAAGGAAACTAAATAAGTGGTTTGGATATGAAACATTTTCCAATTTATTTATATGGTACCTAGTAGTAATGATTCTATCACACTCTATTGTGATAATACTATAGTAGTGGCTCCTACAAAGGATACAAAGGTCACATCAGAAAATGAAACATACATTTTGAAAGTATGATCTCTAGAGAGATTTTTTTCAGAGAGGTGAAGCTGCAGTGAGAAGAATATCCATGGAAGAAAATGTGGCAAACCCCTTGAGTAAATCCTTAACTTAGTAGAAACATGATCATCATGTGAGGTCTAGCCTACTGAACTTCATTGTCAGTTGGATCTAATCCAAGTGGGATTCTATTGGAGTTGGTGTTCTAGAACCAACTATTTGTACTTTGGATTACATGTATATTTGAAGATTTGAATATTAATAAAATATATTATTACATGTTTTTCATTGTTCTAAATTACTTTGATGTAATAATGTCGTAGAGTATATATTGAATTCAAGAGAGAAGATCAGTTTCCCACTATGATGAGAACCATGAAATTCCATGATGATATTTTTAAACATAGTTATATGGTTAGATAACATTCTATGATGGGACACATAGTATGTTGACTATCAGGAGAGATTACTCATAATAATAGGATCTTTCATCTCTTGATGTTCTCACTTGGTAATCTCCAATATAGGAGATTATGAGAGAAGACCCACCAGTATGAATTTTACATGTTTTTGTTTCATCAAATACTCCTATCTACAAGAATGTGTAATGGTACATAGTCTTTAATATTATCATTAATACATTTCATTACTCATGAACTAATATTTAATGACTAAAAATTTGATGTTATATATTCATGCAAAGTAAGTTGTGTCATGAATGACATGTTGTTAAGGGGTAAGTCATGTTGTTAAGGGATAAGTCAAGGAAGAATTGTTTTCCTTCTATCTTTATAAAAGATGATATCCCATCCCTTTGATTTGAATGGAACCATCACCTAAAATTCCATGGCCATGGTATAACTACGTGTTTATTTCAAATAATCAAATAATAATGTATCAATTATATAGGTTGATGAAACATATGTAAAACCTCCTTAATGAGATGTTATGACAAATGAATTATATTACGTAGTGAAAATTTGTATGTGGTTGTTGATGTTGTGACATTATGTTATTTCTCTTAGGTTCATTGTAATGACTATAGTTTGGTTGGGTTTTTCTTTTGAATATTTCTATATATATATCTATATTTTCCCTTAAATTCAGTGTTGTGTTAGGGTGTCGTAGGACCCTAGAATTAAAATAATAAAAATTTAATATATATTAAATCATGCACATGTATCTTTTTAGAATAATTGTTTTCCCATTGATCAATACATAGGATGATAAATCTGAAACCACAGTTGTTTTTGGAATGTGGGCTTTACCCTAGGCATGATATAATGTTAGTTGATATTGTCTGTTCAGTTAGGGGTAGTCATTGGAGAGTGCATTAAGTAAATTAAATAATCTAATTATTTAATTCATTTAATATCCTAAACCTAGTTCCCTACCTATAAGTATCTTGTTATGGAAATACCTAGGGATAGTATCATAACCTTCAGATATTATAGAGAATTGAGAGGAGAGATCCATTAGTGAATGACTTAGGAATGTAGATCGGCAATAGAAAATCGTGGAAAATCATGAGACAGATGGAAAATGCAGTAGGATCATTTACTTCATTGCTAGTGGATGCATTCCTCACCAACGATCGATCCATTATTGAGGTAGGTCATGTTAATTTTTGATTTCCTCCCTTTGAAAAATTTTCTATGCAACAATTCTACATCTGCTTATTTGTTCTGCGATTTCCACACTTCACATGAGAAAAATTTTGATTATTATTCTCAATCCAGTTTATTGTTTTTGTTTCACCGGTATTCCACCCTTGGGTTACCACAATTTGTGATCATTGGTCAGGATCACATCATCCAATGATGATCTTAACTTCATCCTTGTTCTTTTCTTGCCATTTTTCTTCAAGTTCTTTTTTATTGTCACATGGGGTCGTCGTTCAACATTTTCATTCTGGATTCGAACAAGATCAAACCCCCAATTCCATAACCTGGCCCATTGAATTCCACTTAGTCAGTGATAATCTAATTGTGACACCCAAATCCCACTTATAATAGGCCAAGGTAAAGAGACAAGCACTGAGAAGGCATAAACTAAAATGGGAGACCTTTTCCTTATATACCTATATGCACGTACATCACTATATCCATGAAAAAGTGCAGAGGAATAATAAAAGACTGAAACATCTATAGTATAGTCATACATGAAATAACCTTTAGGGAATACATTAGAGTGCAAAAATATAAAACCAAAGCGTAATGGGGAAAGATACATTCCCAACCAAAAATAAATTCATAACCTGACAACAATTAGAAAAGGGGGAAACTGAGAGATCCCAACTTCTGATCTCCAAGTCCGGCCACTAAATGTGGTTAATTCACCCATGTACTGGTATTATCCACCAAAGTCACCACCAATATTCCTTTCATCTACATAAGACGCAACATGTGCAGGAAAATTCCATGCAAGGTTAAGTATTTACATACCCATTAGGATACCTTGAATGCTAAAGAGGGAGAAATAAAAAGGTACAATAGTAGTCATCTCAACCCAATTCACATAAATGCTCATAAAGAATCCCAAGGGAAAGAAAAGTGGGATCTCCATATCTACAGCCCATCTAAGGATTATGGCTATGACTACGGCTACAAAGGTTTATCTCTGATACCTAGAATCATACACAACCACTCTAGAATACATGTGGAGGACCTGCACCTCTCCACTATGATCCAAAAATGACTAACACAATCTCCTATGGAGGACCACACCCTGGTGTATCAAGGGGGTGCCACTCCGTAGATAGAGTACTTGTGACCTAGTGCGTTAAGGGGATGCTACTCAGTTGATTGAGGACCTAGGCCCTAGTGTATTAGGGGGTGCTACTCAGTATATAGAGGACCCATGACCTCAATATCATGAGGAGGTACCACTCCACCAGAGTGAGGAGTATGGGGGAATCTCACCCTGGTGCAACAGGGGGGTTTCCAACCACGATATCTCTCTAATTATCCTTCCCGGTCATCGCCATCACTCAACCATTTCCTAAATAAGAATCACTCCAGATGCACCTCACATCATATCTTAATTTCCACAATTAAGGTTTTCATTACATTATACATGGAAAATCACTCAGAATAGGTTGCTCGTGGGCCCAAATCTGAGTCTCAAAGAAGGAGATACAGAATGGATATGTTCCTAGAAAAATTAAATGGCGCGTATGTGGGGTCACACGTAGTGTGAACCTGCCTCGTTGCCTGGGATTGTTCTCCTATGGACATTTCTTGGTGATCCATGTCATATTACATGGAATGTTCACATGAGAAAATTTTGTGTATACCTACTCATAGTTCTATGAGTGTACACCTCACACACAGCACGGATAGCCATATACACATACACGACATGTCCCCAGGGTATATGGCATGTCTGGCCAATCAGTGTACAAGGAATGTGTAACTGTCACATGGCTTAACCACTCAAGTAGGTTCACAAAGCATGTGGGCCCGAAAACATGGCTTGTTATTATTAACTCAACCAAAACCATAACTAACATAGCCAAGGGACTACACGACATGTGTTCCTCCAGGATACATGGTGTGTATTTGGGTTTTTCGCAGGTAGTGTAATCTGGTCTTTTTCCCGATCCACTATTTGTACTTCTTATCTTGATGTTTAACCACACAGAATTGAAGGGAATATTACTGAATGTCAATCTTCGGCCTTCGATGGTTGGAAATCAGAAACCTAATCACCCGAACGAGAATTCATCATGTGTCTACCACTGCCCAGGGTTTTGAAACCTATATCCATCACCCATGGATGTGAATCCATCATGATCCATATGCAAAACATAAACCCTCCCATCAATCTCACAACCACCATGAATCCTGGGGTTCGATCATGCTTGAACCCACCTAGAAATGTCTAACCACAACCCCATGATCCAATGGTGAATAACATGAAGAATGTTGGGAAGAAATACACATAAACAAAGTTGATGAATATCATTGGCCAATGTGATCCTAGCCAACAATTCTAAATTGAAGAATCATGGGGTGAAATCATGGCATAATAAAATTTAAACTATTTTTACAACACAATTCATATCCGGGTGCATGTGAAGAACAGAAATCACCTGAAAAAAGAAATAAGATAATTAAATCCATTCTTATCCATTAATCAAAGGGAAGAAACCAAAAATAATGAGATCTACCTCATTGATGGATAGATCATTGGTGAAGAATGTGTTCTTCAATGATGAAGAATATGACCTCACTACATTTTTTATCTACCTCATTATTCCATAATCATTCATCATCGATCCACGCTCTCGGTTGCCAACAGAACTCTCCTCTTATCGCTCTATAATCTCCCAGGTTTATATAGCTAACCCTATGGATTTCTCTATAACATAGTATTTATAGAGAGAGGGATGGGTTTGGAATTTAAAATAAAATAAATAAATATATTATTTATTTCACTAAACTCACTTCCAATTTTTTCCTTTCACAAAAAATCCAATGCCAAAAAACATTAGGTTTCACCTAGGGTAAACCCTGCCTTCCAAAATCAATTGTGGTCTCTGATTTCTCATCAGAGTTCTCAAACAATGGGGAAACCATTTATACTGAAATGATGTTCATGGTTGCTTTAAAATGTATTTATATTTTTAATATATTAATTGTAGGGTCTTGATACACCCAATCATTGTTCCAACTTTGAGAAAAAATATATATATATATAGAAATATTCTAAGTACAAATCCAAAAAAACTAGAGTTATTACATTCTCCCATCCTTCAAGTATTTTCTCCCCAAAAAGAAAAAAATATACAAAAAGGTGGGGGTAATGAGTCCACATCTGATTCTCAAGCTCCTAGGAGCTCTCTTATACACTCTCATGTTTCCAAAGTACACAAACTAAAGGAATGATCCATCCACATAGTATCTGCTCCTACTGATCCTCGATCACCACAAAGTACTCTCTAAATGTGTCTCCATCCTCGATATCTATCTTGTTAAAATTAATAAAATTAATAGGTTTATGCATGTATCTCCTCATCTATGACACATGGAAGACTTCATGCACTCGATCCAACTTTTGGAGAAAGTCCAAGTGGTAAACAACCTTTCCAACCATCCATAGGATCTCGAAATCTTGATGAACCTCAGGGATAATTTTCCTCCTCGGCCAAACTTCCACAATATTCATCATGGGGAGACTCTCATAAAAACATGTTCTACCTAATAAAACTCTAAAGGCCTATGACATTGACTTGTATAAGATTTTTGTCAGCTCTAGGTTGTCTTCATATTCTCACAGATCACCTATACTTTCTCCATTGTCACTTGCACCATATTTGGCCCATAAAGATATGTCTCACCAATCTTAGTCTAGAATAAGGGTGACCTATAGGGTCTCCTATACATGGCATAAAAATATTCCATGTCAATAGTATAGTGATAGCTATTATTATAAGAAAAACTCGTCAGTGGAAAGTGATCCTTCCAGCTCTGGCTGAAGTCCAAAACACAGGCTCTCAACATATCCTCCAACACATGGATAGTCTTCTTGGTATAGCCAAATTATTGGGGGATAAATGATATAATCATCCTAAACTAGGTCCCAAATGCCTCCTAGAAGCCTTTACACAGCTATGATATGAACTGAGCATCATGGTCGAAGAAAATCATTGAGGGTGCCCCATGAAGCTGGATGATCTCCTGTGCATACAACTGCCCCAACAACTCAACTGAATTATACTCCTTGATGGAAAGAAATTGTGATGACTTGGTAAGTTAGAAAACAATCACCCAAATAGAATTATGGCCTCTCATTATCCATGGAATCCCTATCAAAAATTTCATAGATGTGTTATCCCACTTCTACTCTGGGATCTCAAGAGGTGGTGTCAAACCTTCTAGAACCTGGTGTTCATCCTTTACTTGTTGACATGTGATACACTAAGATACAAACTAAAAAATGCTCCATCTTGTGCCATCCCACAAAAACTTTTTCTGGTGGTCTGTGTATATATTTACCACACTAGGATGTATAGCAATAGGGGAAGTGTGAAAATCCATCATTTCTTATTCTCACAATGTGATTGGAACTACTTCTCATCCCTATAAAAGGATAATGTGATCCCCTCCTTCATAAAATCCATATGTTGCATCTCCTAAGGATCTTTGGTCACCTATAACCTCACAGTAAATATCTTTCAACTGAGCCTCTCTCACACACTGAAGAAGCATAGAAGTCACCATTATCGACTGAAGAAAAACTATACCCATCTCCTATAATAGGGTCGGTTGTAAGGAATCCAACTACTCAGAAGCTTCCTCTACCAAGCGATAATGGGACTTCCTACTAAGGGAATCTTTCACCACATTTCCCTTCATAGGAGTATAGACTTCCTTAAAGTTATAGTCTTAAAAGAACTCTAACCAGTGCCTATGTATCATATTAAGATCTTTTTGAGTGAATATGTGCCTGAAACTCTAGTGTTCTGGGTAAACAAAAAAAACAATCACTCATAAGATAGTTCCTCCACATCTTTAGAGAGAATACTACCACTAACAACTCTAGGTCATGAGTCACGTGGTTCTACTCATTAGGTCTCAACTTTTCAACTCGTATGAGCGCATTTTCTACCTTTGTATCAACACAAAACCAAGACCAACTCTAGAGGAATCTCTAAACACTACGTACTCTACACCCTCCTATGGTAGTCTCAACACGGGATCACTAGTCAGCATATGCCTCAACTCCTTGAAGGATCTCTAAAACTAATCATTATAGAAAAAAGGTTTCTCTTTCCATTTTAGGGCAGTCAAAGAAGTTGAAATCCTGGATAATTCTTCCACAGACCTTTTATAGTACCCCGCCAAGCCAAGAAAACTCTGAACCTTTGTCACACTCTTAGTTGTATCCCAAGAAATCACTACATCAATATTCACTGGATCCACAAATTACCCATGCATAGATATGATATTCCCTAAAAAGTGAACCTCATAGATCCAAAATTGGACTTCAATAGATTAATATAAAGTTGATTCTCTCATAGTAAGTCTAGGACCATCCTCAAATGTTCTACATTATCCTCCTCTTACACATAGTAAATGAGTATTTCATGATGGAGAAGACTATGAATTGGTTGAAGTATATATTTAAGATCTAGTTCATAAGATACATGAACATATCATGGGAATTCATCACACCTAAAGGCATAACTAGGAACTCATAGTGTCCATAGAGACATCAGAATGCCATCTTCAGAATATCATCCTCATGAACCCTCAACTAGTGGTAGTTAGACCTACGATCGATCTTTGAGAACCAAATCACACATCTCAACTGGTCAACAATGTCATCAATCCTTATTAATGGGTAATTTTTCTTTATTGTTACATGATTCAGGTAATGATTAGCTACACAAATCCTCAAGTTATCATCCTCCTTTTTCACAAATAAATTTGGAGTTGACCAGAGGGACACACTGGGTCTGACAAATCCTTTCTCTTTAAGGTCCTCCAACTACACCCTCAGCTTTATGATCTTGATAGAGGATATCCCATATACTATAGAAGATGTTGATGCGGTTCTGGGGTGTAAGTTGATACAGAAGTCCATCTCCCACCTCAAAGGTATCCATAAAATATATTCCATGTAGTCTCCCACTATTGAGGGGGGATAGATGCATAAAAATCCCACTGCACCAAGGTCTAAGCTCACCAACTGATGGGTGATGGGTTTCAGCTTCTTAATTGTAAGTCCCACTCACTCAGTGATGATATCTCTCATACCCACAAAGGAGAATCTCATCCCATATTTATGAAGGAATCAAACTCACGTACGATGACATTCAATCTGAGTACGTACCATGGAAAACTAGTTCATACTCAAGATGACTTCATAGGGTTTCATTTTAGTGATCAAGAGGTCCCACGAGAAACTCTCTCAACCAAACACCAACTCAAACTATTGGAATACATTTGATATTAAATAATGCTACCCATTAAAAAACCTATAGAAAAAGATGCTAGGCTAAGGTATCAATGGGAAGATTTATCTCTCGCACAAGGAATTTGAATATGAATAAATGACTCATGATTGTGTCTATAAGTACTGGAGAAAGAGTTGAAAGGAAATAGATTGTACCTAGAATCATCTTGTGTGTAGCCTGGTCATAGCCCTCTATAGCATGTAGCTACCTATGACCTCATCTACCAACTTCTTGAGCTTGGATTGGGCCACCTGGTGGTGGTGGTGGTGGTGGTAGTATATCATAATATCATGCTCTACCAATAGCTCCTCCCTCCAGAGCTTCACCTTCTCCTCTACTAGTACCACCTCCCTGGGGCTACCCTGACTACACCTGGGAGATCCCTGATCATGATGTTGCCTCTTTCATAGTGGTATATCCACTACCTACCATTCCTCCTCATCACATTGGGTCAGATAATCATGATCCATGTGACATAACCCATCACAAGCATAGCATCACCCCTATCTAGGTTGATTAGATCCCCTTTGTAATCTATTATTTGCAGACCCACATGCCTGAGTCCTAAAATGCATAGGTCTCCCACACCATGACCCTAATGATTAATGTCTACTAGTTGTTACAAATGAATCAAACCCATGATGTCCACCTCCATATCCAACTACCCAGTACCCCTCTTCTAGGAATCTCTCTGTAACTAGAGCCTTCTCTATAACCCCAGCATAATTAGGAATACATGGGGAGACTACGGTGGCATGGATGTCTCTATGAAGGACCTGATCAAACTTCCATGCCTGGAAGAAACCATTTTGAACAATATTGAGGGAGTAACGCATGAGGTCACTGAACCTCACAGCATACTCATAAACTGTCATATCACCCTACCATAGATTGAGAAGCTCCTAAATCTATATAGAGTGTAAGCTCGAGGGGTAATACTCGATGTGAAATAACTGCTAGAAGTTTGACCATGAGATAATTGCCTCATCATGTGTTTGTATAATCAGACTCTACCAACACCCTTTTACTCCAAGAAGAAGGTTGGCTGCAAGTACAGTCATCTAATCAATCGAGGTCTGAACAATCCTAAAGACATAGATCACTGAATCGAGCCAATAGTCTTCTTCCTGAGGGTCTTTCTCACCATGGAACCTCAGAAATCTCTAATTGTAGAACTCACATAGCATGCTAAGACTATGTGCATCATCATCCTATCCTGCTGAAACTATCCGCTTCTCGATAGAAAGTGGCATTGCTCCCTACCCACCTAGATTAAATTCCTCATGAGATGGTCCTTGAACTGAGGCCTTATCACTCAAATTATCATCATCACGATCCCATATCAGCATCCTATGTTGTTTTCTTCATGGAGGAATCTTGAAATTCATCAAGACGTACCATAGTTAGATGAGCATATATGGGGAGATGACTTGAGAAGGAAATTAAAATGAATAAATAATATATAATGAATGTGCCATTGGTCCCCTACAACTAATGTATTAGTATTCCAAGTCGATAAGCACATACTCAGAGTCCTGGTGAATGGATACATCAGTCACTGTACCAACACTAGATTCTCTATCTCAGAAGTCACACTTGAGACACTTCGACATTGTTTCCCTAAGTTCCCAACCAATCCTCACCCTGGGTCTCACTCCAATACTGACCCTAGGATGTACTCCTTGGATACCACTATGTCACAACCCAACCTACCGGGGCCTTCCTGGCTGGCGATAAGTCGAGTGTGACACCCCAAGCCAGCCTCCAATAAGGAAAGGGCAGATGACAAGTGATGAGAAGGAATAAACTAAAATGATAAGCCTTTACCTTAAGTACTTGTACGTATGCACACCACCATATCCATGAAAGTACATAGGAATGATAAATAACTTCAAAATCTAGATTATAACCATGCATGAAAAACCTCTAGGGAATGCATCATAGTACGGTGATATAAAAACGAAGCATAAAGGGGAAAATACACACCCAACCATAAATGAAGTCCAAACCTGAAAATAACTAGAAAAATGGAAAAACTGAGAGATCCCATCTCCTGATCTCCAAGTTCAACCACTAAACATGGTCAATGCACCCAAGTACCGCTATACTCCACCAAAGTCACCATTGATCAGCCTATCGTCTGCATAAGACATGAAACGTGCTGGAAAATACCATGCAGGGGTGAGTATTTTCATACCCAGTAGGACACAAAAAAATCCACCGAGGGAGAAATATAAATGTACAATAGTAGTCAACTCAACCCAATACACATAAATGCTCATAAAGAAACCCAAGTGATATAGAAAGGGGATCTCCATATCCACAGTCTAGCTAAGGATGATGGGTTTACTGGAAGCACTAAAGGTCTATCTTCTATGCCCATCATCATGTGAAACCACTCTAGAATCCATGTGGAATACCCTCACCTCACCACTATGCACCATAGATGAGGGGTAACAATCTCCAGTGGAAGACTCACACCCTTGTGCATTAGGGGGTTGACACTCGGTAGATAAAGGAATTTCACCCTAGTGCATTAGGGGGGTGCTACTCAATGGATATAAGACCCATTCCCTAGTGCATCTAAGGGGTTCTACTTAGTATATAGAGGACTCTGACCCTTTATATCATGAGGGGGGTACCACTCCACCTGAGTGAAGAGTATGGGGGACCCACCAAGACCAGCATCTCTCTAATGATTTTGTTTGATCACTGTCATCACTTAAGCATTGCCTAAAGAATTTTCATGCATAGAGAACTTTACATCATATCTCACTTTCCAAAATGAAGGATACCATTATATTCTACATGGAAAACCACTCAGGATAGACTGCTTGTGGGACCAAATCCAAGTACCTGAGAAGGAGATATAGAAAGTAGAAGTTCTTGGGAGAAGTACACGACGTGTATGAGGGATCACACGGCATGTGACCTCACATCGTTTCCTGGTCATGTTCTCCTGTGAACATAGCTTTTAAATACATTTCATAATATATGGAGTGTCCACATGGGCACATGGAGTGTATTCCTACCTAGGTTCATGGCTGTGTACAGCTGGCATATGGCTCGGTTAGCCATGTACACATACACGGTCTGTCCCCTAGGGTACACGACATGTCAAACCACTCAGGGTACTGGGCGTGTGCAATTAGAACATGGATTATCCATTTGTATAGGGTCACATGGTGTGTGGTCCCAGCCACATAGAAAGTGATCCTTAACTCGGCCGAAAACTTAGTCGTTGTGGCCAGAGGACTACACGATCTGTGTTCCTACGAGATACATGGTGTGTAGTCTGGTTTTTTACAGGTATTGAAGTGTGGTCTTCACAAGGTTTCCTAATATTTCATTTCTACCATAGATATTTCCTTTTGAACACCTAAAATAGAAGCGGTCATCATCGAACATCGATCTTCAACCAATGGTAGCTAGAAATCAGATACCTGATCACCTGCACAGGAATCCATCGATCATCCACCACCACCCAGGGTTCTGAAATCCATATCCATCACCCATAGTTTTCAATCCATCATGATCCATCTATAAACCATCAACCCTCCCATAATTCTCATGACCATCATGAATCTAGTTCTTCAGTCATACTTGAACCCGCCCCAACAATGTCGAACCGCAACTACATGGGATAACGACAAAGAAAATGAAGAACAGTGGGGAGAAATGCACATAAAAAAGGTGATGAAAATTATTAGTATATGATATCTTGATAAATGATTATAAAGTGTGAAATAAAGGGGTGAAATCATAGAATAACAAAATATAAATTGGGTTTACAACAAAATTCATATTCAGGCTCATGCAAAGGATGAAAATTTCCAATAAAATCAAATCATATAATTAAATACATGCTTATCCATTAATAAAAGGGAGGAATCCATAAATAAAGATCCCTTCCTCAATGATATATTGATTGTAAGTGAATAACACATTCACCAGCGATGAAAAAGTGGATCTCAATGCATCCACTGTCTGCCTCATGATCTCGCGATCATTCGTTATCGATCCATGCTCCAGGTTTCCAACAGAGCTCTCCTCCTCTCACTCTCTAATCTCCCAATGTTATACGGCTAACCCTTGGGATTTTTCCATAAAATGGTATTTATAGAGAGAGGGTTAGGTTTTGTAATTTAAAATAAAATAAATTATTTATTTATTTATTTATTTCACTAAACAAACTGCCAACGAATGCCTTCCACAAAACATCCATCATCAATGAACTTTAGGTCGCACCTAGGGTAGACCCCACATTCCATAATAAACCATGGTTTTAAATTTTTAATTTGAGGTCCCAAAAAATGGAAAACCCATTTATACCTAAGTGATGCACATGTATGATTTAAAATATATTAATATTTTTAATATACTATTTCTAGGGTTCCGAGACACTGAATCACTACACCGGATCCATGGAAAAATCCAAACATATTCATAGAAAAATTCAATGGGATAATCCAAAAAAAACTAGATTCCTTGTACCTAGATTCATAGAGGGTGCACGAATGATGTATGGATTGGTGTTTTGTGGATGTTTTGAGGTGCATTGTAGGATGTAGGTGAGGGATTCATGGATCAGGTTCCCGAAAGGTGATAGGAGGCACAGCAGATTACCGACCGGGTAATCGAAATTCTGATTTTTGGACACCATAGGCTAGGGATTGATGATCGGAGGTCTTCAATTTAATTTTAGTGGATTTTTAGTGGTCAACTAGTGAGGAAGGAAGTAGAAGAATTGGATCTAGCATCTACATGAATAAAAATCTATTTTTATAAAATTTTCAACTATACATCATGTAACCCGGAGGAACACAGGTCATGTAGTCTAGGTTATTGTAGAGGATAGGGTTTTGGGTGAGATAAATATAAAACATTGTGTGGTCGAGGCCACATGTTGTGTGATACTACCCAAGAAGCCAAACCATGTGTCGAAGGCACACTTCCAGGACCCTGTGTGGTCGGACACACCATGTACCATAAGGGACACATCGTGTCTATATACATGGCTAGTTGAGCCATGTTTTGTGTGTACACTCCCAGGACCTTGGGTAAACGTACACATTGTGTGACCCTATCTACATTTCATGTAGTGCCACATGGATCCCAAGTCGTGTCAATGTGAGAACATGTCCAGGTTTCTAGATGAGTTCACATGTCATGTGACCCCTTGTACACACCATGAACTTCTTCCAGAATCTTCTACCTTGCATGCCTTCTTCAAAACTCGAATTTGGGCCCAAAAGTATAGTATCATGATGAGTTATTTTCATGGGACGTGATGGTGGCCTTCGTTTTGGTATCAGATATATAACACGAGGTGATGTGAGTGGGATTATTTTATCAATTCTTAGTATATGATAGTGATCGAGTGTGATTATCAGAGTGTTTCCAGGGTTGGTACCCCCTACCACCCAAGGCATGGGTCCCCCATACTCTTTACACATGTACAGTTGGAACCCCCCCCCCCTATACTACAGAGGGTGCAGGTGCTCAATCTACAGAGTATACCCTTACCCACATCTTCGAGCTCTGGTGAGGAGTTGGTCCTCCACTAAAGTTAGTGCCCCTTTAGCTATGGAGTGTAGCGGAGAGGTTTTGGCCATCCACACTGATTCTGGTGAGTGTGTGCATCATTCTTGACTAGTATATGGGACCTTTACGAGAAGACACTTCATTCTTAGTTGTCTTGATTGACAGAGATCCCCCTTTCTCTCTTCGCTTGGGTTTCTTTTGAGAATATCTGTTGGGTTTCTCTTTACCCTATTGCTTTATGGGTTGAACTAACTATTGTTATTTATATTGATTCCCCTTCTTTGTTTTTGGGTTTTTCTACTAGGTATGTATATACTCACCCTTTCATGGGATGTTCCCACACATGTTGTGTATTATGTATTCAAAGGGTAGATAGCGGTGACTTTTGTCGACCCAGTAATGGAGGAGCATTGAGGTACCAGGAGGTTCTAGCCATTTTTGGTGGTTATATTTGGAGATTGGATTTGGGATCTCTTCAGTTTTCCCATTTTTAGTTGTTTCCATATTGGGACATAATTTCTGGTTGGGCATGTATTTTTACCCCTTTTATCTATTGTATTATCATGATGTACTTTGATGATTTCCCTAGTGGTTGTTGAATGCATGGTTTACACTCTAGATGTCTCAGTTTATTCTTACATCTTTTCACCATTGTATAAATCTTTTTGTGTGCATTCATATAGGTAATTTAGGATAAGGAATCTCGTTTAAGTTATATGCCTAGTATGAGCTTCTATTTATCCCCTGGCCTATTAGAGGTAGGCTTGGGGTGTCACACTCAGCTTACTTCCAACCCAAGTGGGGTTCCGATGGTTTGGGTCATGGCGGAGTGGTATCAAAGGTGGTTCATCCTTTGGGTTGGTGTTTGTATTTGGACACATTGTGAGGTTGGAATTGGAAACATAGGGAAATGATGTCAAAGTGTCTCTAGTTTAGCTCTCAAGTTATGGAACCTAGTGTTACTGTGGTGGTAGATGTATCTATACACCAGGACTCTGACTTCCTTCTTGTCGAATCAGAATTTCAAGACATCAGTTGTAGGGAAGCCAATGGTACATGCATCAAATAGGATTGGACCATTTGATTTTCATATCCTTCTTGAGTCATATCCCCAAATATTACCATCTAACCATGGTATGTCTTGTTAACTTTCAGGATGTCTCTATGATGATAGCCAACTATGATATCAATAAAGAGTCATGATGATGACTATTTGAGTGACGCTTCCTAGGTGTAGGGTCGATGTATCATCCAACATGGTATTGAGGCTCTAGTTCAGGATTCAATTCATGAGATGGTTTCTCTGGATGGCAAGCAACATTTCTACCCATCGAGTAGTGAGAGGAACCACCCCTAGTGGGTCAGTTTGATGTTTCACATTATATAAAGCAGACAATCGTTCTAGTTGTTTAGAACAACTATGCACATAGAATGATATTACTTCTAGAGTTTGACGATCAGGGACTACTTATATTATAGGATGATACAGGCCCTCAGGTGGAAGAGGTTTGGCCAGAGTCTATAGTTTGAGTTTTCCATTTTATGTGAATGCCACCCGAGATGATGGTCACATTTTCAACCAGCCTCTTCCATGGAGTAGCAAAAAGTTTGTGGGGTTTAGTAACCTAGACTTATAATGAGGAGAAACTCTCTTAAGAAGAGTCTGAATGCCTATTTTGCAGCAATTTTTATCCCTCTACCATACCATCAGTTTAGGTTCAAGAGTTTCTTGATCAAGATTAGGCTATTGAGAGCTTCCTGGGAAAGAAACATTAGGATGCTAAAGCTATTAGTGGACATCATGGAGCTGATACGTCTACAGAATCTAGCAGGTTTTATTCATTAGGGTCTCGATGCAAGAGGCACTATCATGCTTGGACTCAGACATGGGGATATATAGCATAGAAAAAGTGTGGTAGACTCAGATGGTTTGAAGGTTCTTCAGCTCAGTGGTCTTATAAAATACCCAAACATCTTATGCATGGGTGATGTTATACCTTTGATAAGAAATGACATATTTCTCAGGACTACCCGACCTGACATGCTGAAGTGAGAGGACAAACAGTGGGAACTTCTAGTCTAGAGACTCTAGATATAGTACGAGGTACAATCTATATCCCTTTTTACTTTTTCTTCAGTTATTTTTCAATTATTCCTTATTATTTGTATTATTCTTATGTTAGTGTGGTAAGTAGTGGATTTAATAATGTGAGGAAGAGGGATGATTTCCCTGCTAGGATGTGTTTACTTGTAATGTGATTTAAAGTCATGCGGGTGAGTCAATGTCACCCAAACCAGATAGTGTCAATGTGTGGTGGGTGAGTTACTTTGATTTGTATGTTTGAGGTCACCTTGAATGTGCTAGCGTGTTAGTGTGAACCTTTTTTGTGGGGAACTGGTAGGAAAATGGAAGGATAGCTTCAGGAAGTAGAATCTTATGACCTAGATGTGTCGGGGGTATTTGTGCTATGACTCATGACTCCTCTACTTTAGTTGTGGTTTTAGTAGGCACAGGTCACTCATTCCTTTCAACATCCCTTGTTTGAGACCTAGAGATTCCATAGGATCTGTTATCATGACCCTTGTAGCTAGAGACTCCTAATAAATAAGTGTCGAAGATCATACTTTTCTTCTATTAATGTGGCTTGATGCTTAGAGGAGAGACCTTCTCAATGGATCTTTATTTAGTTTTCATAATACCTTGCATTGTTTTTGCAGTGTGAGCATATGGGCAAGAGTTTTACATCTACATCAACTTGCACCTCAAGACCACACCGATATCTATTACGGAATATTAGATGGCCTTTAACGAGATCTGGGAGTTAAGGGTGCAGTTGTAAGACCTTTGTGAGAAAGGTTTTATCAAACCCAATGTGTTCCCCTAGGTGGCTCCATTTTTTTCATGAAAAAGATAGATGGAGTTTGAGGCTTTATGTTGACTATCATCACCTGAATCAGGTAATGATCAAGAACAAGTACCCATTTTTGAGGATCGGTGTCCTTTTAAACTAATTAAAAGGTTCAAGTTGGTTTTCAATGATCGATCTCAAACCCGGCTACTATCAGTTGAGGGTTTGTGAGGATGATATTTCAAAGAAGGAATTCCAATATCGCTACGGACACTATGAGTTCATGGTGATGCCTTTTTTGTGTGATTAATTCCCCTTTTGTGTTCATGGATCTTATGAAACAGATCTTCCAGCCACACTTGCATTGATTCATAGTTGTATTTATCAATGGAATTATCATATATTGTATGTCAAAGGAAGAGCATACAGAGAATTTGAGGATGGTCCTAGACTTATTCCGAGAGCACCATCTTTATGGTGAGCTCTCCAAGTGTCAGTTTTGGATCCATGAGATTCTCTTTTGGGGGAATCTCATCTTTGAGTATGGTGTAGCTGGGGATCCAAAAAAGGTTGATGCAACACTTTATTGGGAACCACCCTAGAGCATGTTAGAGGTGCATATTTTTATTAGTTTTTTGGAGTACTATTAGAGGCTAATGGAAGATATCCTTAGAAATAAATTTTGTCCTCGCTTGATGGAGGAGGAATCTGAGTAGTAGGACTCATTATAGTTAAACCTAGTAGAATATAGGGGTGTATCTTATCTTTATTTGATAGTAGTTTCTATAAAACTTCTTTAGCATGTGGGAGATGATCATTTGGGATATGTCGAATGTAAAGTTTTATGTGAACAGATATCCTCAAGGGATGCACTTGATAGATTTTTGGAAGGAGGGGATCATGTCATCCTTTTCTGGGTATGGATAGTAGTTCCATTCATGTTGCATGAGGAGGTGATGAGGGAATTTCATACCTCTCCATTTGTTGTACATATAGATGTGGAAAATATCTTCAAATAAATTATCCAATAGTTTTATTGGGATAGCATGAGGTGAATCATTGCCAAGTTTATTTCTCGGTGTCTCTCATGTCAGCAGATAAAGGCTAGACATCAAGGTTTTAGTAGGTTTGACTCAACCTCTTGAGTTTTCTAGATGGTATTGGGATAGAATATTGATGAATATTATGACAGGGATTCTATGTTCAGTGAGATTCCACGATGTTATCTGGGTTATTTTTGACCTAATTACCAAGTTCACACACTTCCCTTATATTTTAGGGAAAAATCAATTGAAATTTTGGGGGCAGTGGTGTGTGTAAAAGATCATCCAGCTTCATGGGTACCCATAATGTTTGTCTATGGACATGATGATCAGTATACATCATGGTTGTGGAGGGGGTAACAGGAGGCTTTCAGTACCCAGTTATAGATGAGCACAGTGTTCCACCCTGAGGTGGATGACTAGTCTAATAAGACCATCCAAGTTTTAGAGAATGTTTTATGGGCCAGCATGTTGGTTTTTTTATAGTTGTGTGGATAACTTTCCATTAGTTATTTTTTCTTATAATAGTAGTTATCACTCCACTATCGACATGGCACCATGTGAGGCACTATACGAGAGACCCTACAGGTCCCCTTTATGTTGGATCGAGGTTGGAAAGACCTCTCTTGTTGGGACAGAAATGGTTTTGGAAACTTTGAAGAAGGGTTTGAGTGATCCATGAGCTCTTGAGGATAGCTCAGTTTCAATACAAATCATACACAAACTGCTGTCGTAGACCATTGGGGTTCGAGTAAGGATACTGAGTCTTCTTGAGAGTCTCCCAATGACATGGATTATAGAGTTTTGGTTGGGGAGTGAGATTTTCCCCATGATTATTTGGGCCATATGAGTTTATGCCTTAGGGTTGGTAGATACATGCTTGACCTGTTCCATGTGATACCAAGTGAACAAAATCTTCAATGAATCATAGCTGAGTAGATACATGCTAGACCTATAGCATGTTATCGACTATGACAAGTTGGACATTGAGAATGGAGCCACCTTTTGGTTTACTCAATGAAAATAAAGAACCAACAGGATAGGATCATGTGTAGATGGTCCTTACCTCTAGTTTAGGTGATTTGGAATCACGAAAGTGTACCGAAGAGATTTTGGGAACATGAGATCCATATGTGGGATCAATACCCCCACCTTTGTGTGTAGCTTGTGTTTTTCGGGGCAAAAAACCTTGAAGGAGGGGAAAGTGTAAGGACTCTGGTTTCATTAGGTTGGTTCTTTTAACATTTCTACATATATCTATTTATTTTTCTTTAGAGTCGATGCTTTGTTTAGATGTCGCAGGACCCTGAAATTAATATATTAAAAATATTAATATATATTAAATCATGTGCACATATCTTTTCAGAATAATGGTTTTCCCATTGATTGAGACATAAGATGGGAAATTTGATACCACATTTGTTTCCAAAATGCAGGGTTTACCCTAGGCGTGACATAAAGTTGGTCGGTGTCAGACATTCGATTGAGGGAAGTTGTTGGTGGGTGCATTAAGTGAATTTAATATTTTAATTATTTCATTTATTTAATATCCTAAACCTAGTTAACACTCTATAAGTATGTTGTTATGGAAAATATTCAGGGTTAGATGCATAACCCTAGGATATTAGAGAGAAGGAGGAGGAGAGCTATATTGGTGAATGACTTGGGAATGTGTATCGGCAACTGGTGATCATGGAAAATCGTGAGGTGAATGAAGAACGCAATGGGATCATCTCCTTCATCGCTATTGGTTGTTTTGTTCACCAAAAATATATCCATTCTTGAGTTAGGGAACATTATTTTATGATTTACTCCCTTTGAACAATTTCTTAAGAAACGATTTCATTTCTGCTTATTTGTTCTATAATTTCCACACTTCACATGAGCCCAGTTTTGATTATTATTCTCAATCATGTTTATTATTTTTTTGTGCCTATATTCCACTATTGGGTTATTGCAATTTATGATCATTTTTTGGGATCACATCGACCAATGATGATCATACTTTGTCCTTTTTCTTTTCACACCACAGTTCTTTCATTCTTCATCATTGTCCCATGGGGTTGAAATTCAACATTTTTGGGCTGGATTCAAGTGTTATCAAACCCTGAGATTTGAGGGTGATGTATGCACAACATATGGATCAGTGTTTGGTGGATTTTTTTTAGCTAAATTTCAAGATATAGGTGATGGGTTCATGTATCAGGTTCCCGAATGGCGATGGGAGGAATGGTAGATTACCGATCGGGTAATCATAATTCTGACCACTGGAGGACTAGGATCGATGACCGAAGGTCATCCCTTTGATTTCAGGGAATTTTTAGTGGTCAATCAGCAGGGAAGGTGGTGAAATATGTGGATCTATAATTCTCATGAAGAAACTTTAGTTTCTATAAAATTTCTTGCTACACATTGTGTAACCTGAAGGAACACACACCATGTATTCTGGGTTCTTATGACAGCTAGGGTTTCGAGTGAGATAAATATCACACACCATGTGGCTAGTCCCACACGTCGTTTGATCCTACCTGGGAAACAAAACTGTGTGCCGAAGGGATACTTCCAAGACCCCATGTGGTTAGACATGCCATGTACCATGGGGGACATGTTGTGTGTGTGTGTACATGGCCAATCAAGTTGTGTACCGTGTGTGAGTGCCCAGGTCCCTTGGTGAATGTACAAATCGTGTGACCCCATCTACAAATTGTGTAGTGTCACGTGGATTCTTAAGTCGTGTCCAGGAAAGGATGCGCCCAGGTGTCCAGACGAGGTCACATGCCATGTGACCCCCTCTACACATCGTGAATATTTTCCAGAATCTTGTAGCTTGCATACCTTCTTCTTCGAAACTCAGATTTGGGCTCATGAGTATCCTATATTGAGTATCTTTCCACATGGGACATGATGGTGTCCTTATTTTTGGCATCATAGATATAACATGAGGTGATATGAGTGGGATGCTTCTTTCAGCAACACTTAGCCAGTGATAGTAATTTGGTGTGATTATCGAAGTGTTATCGAGGTCGGCACTCCCCTGTCTCACGAAGACACAGATCCCTATACTCTTTATATAGGTAAATATAGAACCCCTATACTACATAGGGTTAGGGTCCTCTATCTATAGAGTGGTTCCCCCCCTGTTTTTTAGCTCTGGAGGGGAGCGGGTCCTCCACTGGAGTTAGTTCCCCCTCAGCTGTGGAGCACAGTGGTGAGGTGTAGGCCCTTTAAACTAATTCTAGTGAGGTTTTTCATGGTGATTGGCTAGTAGTAGTACCATTGGATCTACGAGCAGACTCTTCATTCTTAACTGGATTAAATGATAGAGATCCACCTTTCTCTTTTCTCTTAGTTTCTTTTGAGCATGTATGTTGGGTTTCTCTTTACCCACTTACTTTATGGGTTGAGCTAACTATTTTTATTTTTATTGCTTACCCTTCTAGGTTTTTAGGGCATCCTAATGGGTATGTATATACTCACCCCTACATGGGCTTTTCCCACATTTGTTGTATCTTACACATTCGACAAGAATATTGGTAGTGACTTCGATGGACTCGATATTGGAGGGGCATAGAGATACCTAGAGGTGTTGGTCGTGTTTGGTGATTAGCCTTTGTTATCGGAGTCAGGATCTCTACAGTTTTCCATTTTTTAGTTGTTGTATGGTTGAGACCTCATTTCTGGTTGGGCGTGTGTTTTTCCTCTTTTTATCTATCGCATCTTCCTATTGTACTTTGATGCTTTCCCTAGAGGTTTTTGCAAGCAAGGTTTACACTGTAGATATTTCAGTTTATTCTTATATCTCTGCATTATTTCATGGATCTTATTGTGAGCATGCATACATATAATTTAGGCTAAGACCTCCCATTTCAGTTATATTCCTACTTAGTGCTTATTTCTAGCCCTTGGCCTATTGGAGGTGGGCTTAGGGTATCACACTCGGCTTACTGTCAGCCCAGGTGGACTCCCGGTGGTTCGAGTCATGACATGGCTTGACTCATTACTAAATAGTAATCTTGGACTTTAGGAAAGCCTGCCTAATACCAATGACAAAGAATCCTAGAGGGTCACACACTAAGTGTTCCTATTAATCTTGAATAAATTATATTTGAATTTAAATAATGGAAAAAATATTATTCTCAAGACCAAAGAATAATTTTATTCATGTTTTATCTATCACAAATATTAAATAAAAATTTATTCATCGGGCTATGAAGAGAATATTTATTTTATTTATTTAATATTTAATAAATATGTGCTCACCAGATTTTGAATAAAATATTTATTCGTGAATAAAATATTTAATTAAATATTTATTCAGGTATTCAATAAATTTAAAGGAAGATGAGCAGACCAATATTGTGTCTGTTGATAAATATTAATTTGTGATCCAATAAAATAATATTTATCACTGCGCCAATTAGAGAACGCCATAAAATAATACTATAATTTTTATATGGAATGGGGTAAGATTAGGTTTATTATATTTTGTAAGGGATTTTGTGAAATTAAATAATATTTTAACCTAAACTTTAACTCTATAAAAAGATGTTTATGTCTATTGTAAAGGGTTAATTGATAATTGAGAATCGTTGTGCACAACAGACTTGTCTATCAAATTCCTCCTTCTCTCTACCTCTCAAGAATGAAAAGAACAGGAGGGAATCATTCAAGTCCAAATGAAATATAAGTGATTAAGAAAAACAACACAAGATGATAGATCTTTTGTGCTATCACTCAATAATCAATTGGTGTCATTCGGAGATCAAAAGAGCACGTGTGGATCACCACTAGAGGGATTCTACACTTGGATCCTCCCTACACAGTTAAGGTTATCCGAAAAAGGTTTCTCATTCAATTAACACCATCTACAAAGAAAGTTCCTAAGATGTGGTTTTATTTATTTATATCCTTATAAATTAATTATAAATTTAACATGAAAATATCCACTCTCTTGGATTCGGGATTTTCAATGTCAATATTCAATAGAAAATTTGGTTGGTCATGATGTTTATGTCTTGCACAATTGGTGAATGATCCATCGAATTTGAAAAAACCTTTATGATTATTCTCCCACCAAGGTACTTCCACTGTGCATGAACCCTTCACTTTTGACTGACTGAAAATTATTTTTTATTAATAAAGACACTTTTGAGGAAAAAGTGAGAAACCATAAGTTCCAACAAGCACCAAACAGCAACAAGCAGAAGATCAAAAACAACCTCACCCAAGAAAAAGCAACAACCGCAGACTCCAAAGAAGGACCACTCGACGATCCCATGCAAGCATGGTCCCTCCCGATGGAAAGCCATCCCTCTGTATCAACCACATCCCAAATGGCCTGCAGAGGAACAAGATGCATGCTCTAGCTCATCTGAGTCGAACTGACCCTTCCACATTCCTCACACAACCAGGTCGGTAACTCAACATAGCATAAGTTAGGAAAGAAGTAAAATAGAATCATTGAAAACCAGATAAATTATACCAGAGTCAGTGTCTCTAAACAGTCTCCAGGATAAATTAGATACCTGCAGAAGAGAATCCCCCCTTATCAGGTCTTCAAAGGAAAAAGTCAACGTATTCCAGACCTGCATATATTCCTCAAGACTGATCACCCCCTTGTTGAAACCTCCAACCAGGATTGTGTACTATTTATCCACCCAAATATACGTGTCCTCATTAAGCTCCACTTCAAGATTCCTACCCATCATCTTGGTTGCATCCTCTTCTGAGGCGTTAAGGAATAACACCTGCTCTGACACCACATCACCAGAGCTTAAAACCAAATCCAGGGAGGGATCATGCTGTCCAGTTGCCTTTTGGTGACACCTGAACTCCTTATCCAGCTTCTCCACCAATATTTTCTTTGCTGAACAGGTCTTCATAGGAGGAGTTAAGGAGGAGTAATCCTTCCTATCCCTCCTTCCTCGCTTCCTCCTGACCCTCCTTGAACCAGATTCTGCTTCTGAGAAACTTCTACAGACCACGTCGCGTTCATTTCCCCTTCCACCATCATCATACTCTAGATAGGCATTTCCCCTAATCTGATCTTCCAACACTAATCCATCAGCGCTCCCCCTGTTGTCCTTACCATCCTCAACCAAGGCAGCTGGTTCAATTCTATGTTCCTCCTCAGCCATCATTCCATACCTGTTGCTCAAGGCGACTGGAGTCCGGACTGAAGAACTAGCCCCTGGCAGACAGGCAGCGCTCAACCCCCCTGCATCTTCAAGGTTAGACTGAACCTGCACCTCCAAAACAGTCTTTATCAGTTGGCTAGGGGCACTACCCAGAACAGGCCCTACCCCACTGATCCCTTCCTTCCCCATGACACAGGTTTCCTCAACACCTAATCCCTCCAAGAAGGCGGGTTGATCAAAACCCCTTCCCATGTATTGAAGCTGTGGGTTCAGAGTCTCCCATCCTCTGACCGGAACACAATTGGCCTCAAACCTGGAAGGCTCACCTGCAGATAAAGAGGGGTTCGCCAATGCCCCAACCGCAGGACCCCAGTCCTCATTCCCCATGCTACTCGATGCCTGTAAAACACCCAAATCCTTCTTGGGGTCAACGACCACTACCTCTACCTGAGGCTCCAAAACCTTCGAAGCCTCCTTCAGAACTGTGCTCGCAGACCTCGTCCTCCCTGAGTTAGTGTAATACCTCACCGGAGCTTTAGGAGGACAGTGGAACCCCACCCCGGGATGGCCAGGAGACCCCTGCTCCTGGACACCCCGAAGTTCCTCAATACGATCACTAGTATCCGCCAGCACCTCATGTGCCCTCAGTTGGTGTGCAACAGGCTCAGAGCCAATACCAGGACCAGCCCCGTGACCTTCGACGTGACCTGAGTCACCCTTGCTCACCGCAGAGGACTCAGCCACCATCACTGCAGCCCTTTTACGGCACTCCTCAACAAGGTGACCCTGTCTATGGCAAAAGGAATAGAACGAGGTCCAGGATTCGTAGAAGATATTTTGCACGTACCTGTACTGCCCTTCAATCACGATCCATACCTTTTCGGGTGGAGGACGGGATAGCTCCATTTCCACACAAATGTGCGCTACGATAGGATGCACCATGGAGTTGGTCTTCCAATCCGCACAGAGGAAACGGCCTAAGGAATTTCCAATTGACCGAAGGAGAGCTGGATTCTGAAATGGAAGCGGTAACCCTGGAAGTTGAATCCATATTGCCGACGAGGAAGCGTCGCGATTTATGTTCAAATCAAACGTCCAGCGATGTAAATGAAACGTAAACCCCCTAATAGATCTGCTAGCACGGGACCAAGCCATAGCCAGGTCGTCTTCATCCGCGAGACAAACAATAATTTGTCGCGGTCCAAGGAGACTGAAAATCGCACGGTGGCCTAGACCCCATTCCTGATTCACGAACCTCTCGAACACCTCAAACGGAGGTCTTTGGCGAGTGAAATTTGAAACCAGAGCCGTGGAGAGAAGCGACGAAGCTTCAGAGATTCCTTGGACGAAACCGGGACAACTGGATGTCCGTTGCAGAGGCCAGGTACCTTTGGAGAGACGTCAATGCTGGGTAGAAACGGGCGCCTCCTATGTACTGCATCCTGAAGAGGAGGAGGAAGAGCCTGCCCCTCCCCCTGATGGGGAGGGGTCATCGCCGCCGCTATGCGGCTAGGGCATCGCTGCCGCCATGAAACTTGGGCATCACCATATCCTATCTGAACCCTTCACTTTTGTGGTCGTCTTTCTTTATGATATTCACATGTACTCCAAGTTAAGGGAGGAGCACATGTGACATCTGTAAATCATTTTGGGAAAAATTTGGGAGCATATTTGATATGTTAAGATCTCAAAGTGTCACTTTTTTATCAACCAAGTGCACTTATTAGGGCACGTTATATCTAATTCTAGAGTATCAGTATACCTTGAGAAGGTCATGGAAGTTTTTTTCTTTGGAGTGGCCCAATAATGTTTTTAACATACGAAAATTTATAGGTTTTTTCAGTTAGTATTGGAGGTTTATATAGGACTTATCCTTTTTGGAAGCACCAATGTCAGGCATGGCCAATTAAGGGGTGATGTTCATTTGGTTAGGTGCTTCTAAGAGTGATTTTCAGGAGTTGAAATGAATATTGACTACAACACTATTCCTGACCATACCCAAGCTGAGTAGGGAGTAAACTATGTACTATTACACATTAGGGGTTAGGTTGGGATTAGTCTTGATGAAGGATAGTCATGTGGTTTTTTATGGATCCAGACAGCTAAGGTCTCATGATAAGAACTATCTGATGCATGACTTAGAGTTGGAAGCAGTGGTACATGCCTTGTGATATTGGCAACATTACCTATTGGGTGAGAGGTACATAGTGTATATAGACCATAAGAGCCTAAGATACATATTCACAGATGGGGACTTGAACCTTCGGTATGGAATGTGGTTAAAGTATCTTCAGTCCTTAGAATTTCATTTATAATACACCCATAGATAGGGCAATGTTTTTTCTAATACATTTATCCATAAGATGCAAGCCTAGTTGGTGAAGGAGTTTAGTAGTGATAGCCTTCATTGCCTAGATGCATCTTGACATTTAGAAGTTCCAGGGTCGAGCAACCCTTACATATATATCAATAATGTCCCCACTCATTAGTAGGGTGAAAAGGAGCCAGCTATCATATTCAAATTTTCTATTTATGATATATTTCATATATGGTGGGGAGCCACCACCAGACTATTCTCTTTGTGCATAAGAGATCCTTCATGTCAGAGTTTGTGTCGTAGTCCCCATGTGCATGTGTGTGGAGTTGATGAGGGACTCGTATGCCTTGAGATGGGTGGTACACCCATGTTTGAATAAGGTGTATTTCAATATATGCATCCAGTACTTGTGACTTGGGATGAAGAGAGACGTATCAAGTTTTGTCACATAGTGCTCCACCTATCAGCAGGTGAAGGCCAAGAACTAGTGACACACTTGTCTTTTATCACCATTTACCATTCCAAAGTAGAATTGGGACTATGGGGCCATAGATTTCTGATAGGGTTTTTGAGGAAACCATAAGTCAGCGTTGTGGTATGGGTGATCATGGATTAATTGACTAAAGTGGCTCATTTATAACTGATCTGGGAGACCTTTTCAATTGATTAACTAGGTATGATTTATGTTAGAGAGATGGTAAGATTAAATAGTATTCCTTAGAGTATTATCTTAGATATGGACACCCTCTTTACATCCCATTTCTAGTAAGGATTGTAGAAATCACTTGGTACACCGGTGCATTTGAGCATTGTTTATCATCCATAGATAGATGAAAAATATGAACAAAATATCCATGTTTTAGAGGACATACTTAAAGAATGTGTCCTAGAATTCATAGGTTCTTGAGAGAACCACCTAGATTTGTTATAATTTCCCCACAATAACATCTATCTAGATTTTATGCATATGGAACCATTTGAGAATTAATACATCGACCTTGTTGATCACCATTATATTGGCTGGAAGCCGAAGAAGGATCTCTTGTTGGAATGAGTCTTTTAAAAGAGGTGTTGAAGTATATCTAGTTGATCAGGAATCAGTTGGAAACCACTAAAACTGGGTAGAGGTCGTATAGCGACTGGAGA
Source organism: Viscum album (assembly GCA_963277665.1). NCBI lineage: Eukaryota > Viridiplantae > Streptophyta > Magnoliopsida > Santalales > Viscaceae > Viscum > Viscum album. Next base: position 1,592,233,476 of record OY728145.1, on the reverse strand, counting down.
TGCCACCCCCTAGAGTTTGAGGTGGGTAATTAGGTGTTTTTATGGGTGTCACCTCAATTGAAACATCATCACATGTGGAGGAAAGGGAAATTGGAACTTAAATACATAGGTCAATTTGAGATTACATAAAGGATTAGTATGGTGGCATACCGACTAACTCTTCCATAATGGTATAGTGGCCTGTACAATGTATTCCATGTGTCTCAACATCGGCGATATTTTCTCATTCCATACTATATAATCAACATTAAAGAAATAGAGCTTGATGTTGATGCATCTTTTGAGGAATGACCGATCCACATTGTGGATCGAAGTGGGAAAACTCTTTATGGTTAGATGCTTCCCTTTCTATGGGTGTAGTGGTAGCACTATCATGTCCAATGGGATAGATTGGAATATGATTCTGGTATGTGAGTGAAATGGTCAGAGTTGTTCTCTAATGAGACTTGGTGATATTCATGAATGCATCTCAAGGATGATAAACTTTATGGTGGGGAGGCTATAACACCCTGCACCTTTCACTTTTTTGTGCAAACCAAGTTAAATTTATTTTTGAGTGAGCTTCTATACCTTCTGGTTGTTATCCATTTTTGTCTTGATTATCTATTTAATCTAAAATTTTAGTTTAAATGGTGTTTAAAATTTTTTTAGGTTTTCATGTGGGGTCAGGTGCTTAGGGATTGATTTAGTGGAGAACATTGGGTCTCCCATATGCAATAAAGCCCAGTTGTGGTGTTAGATGTGCTGGGATTTGTGCAGAGTTGAGTTTTTGTGATTGGTTGAGCCCAATGGATGGTTTGGTGGTTTTTTTATGTTATAATCTTTTTAGGGTGGTCTGTAGGTGAGATTCAAGTGTTCTACAAGTTAGGTGTGGGTTTTGGTAAACCCATACGTGGATGGACTTTGCAAAAAAAATACAAAACTCTAATGTTATAGAATGGGAAGGTTAATCCTTATGAGATCGCCATGGGAGGGTGATCCAAGGTTGGTTATCCTAACAGGGTCACACTGGGAGGGTGATCCTTATGTGATCACACTAGGGGTAATCCTTAAGGCACCACCCCCAGTGGGTGATCCCTATGGAATTACCCTAATGGGATCATTATGGGTGATCCATATGGGATCATCGGGTGTGATCCATATGGGATCATCGGGGGTGATTCATATGGGATCAAAGCGGGAGATCCTTATAGGATAACCCTTATGGGTGATCCTTATGGTATCACCTAGTGCAGGTGATCCTAGTGCAGGTGATCCTAGTGCAGGTGATCATCATGATCATCATCATCTGATGTGTGGTCACATCGACTGATTGTGGGATCATCATCATCATCATCATCATCATCATCATCATCATCATCATCATCATCATCTGATGTGTGGTCACATCGACTGATTGTGGGATCATCATCATCATCATCATCATCATCATCATCATCATCATCATCTGATGTGTGGTCACATCGACTGATTGTGGGTTGACACAAAATTCTAATAAATATTTCATATGGTTATTTCCTTATAATAAATCTCATTTTAGATTGTAAGTGACCTATTGATAAGTATTAAGACAAGAATTCAGTCACATATAAGAATGTGAATTTAATCATGTAACCCCAAGTGGTTCTCAAAATAAAGTAACGATTTGATGAATTAATGTATAATCCAAGGACATCTAAAGGATTTGATAATAGTACCTGATATGTGTGGTAAATGAATTTAACTGATGATGATGGGATTCCATGTAGTACCTCCCTTTGATCCAAAGATACTTGATGATGGAAGGATGTCAGTGATTACATTACTTGGATCTTGAGATTCTTAATGATGGTGGGATTTTAGGGATTACCTCCCATGGATCCTGAGATTCTTGTTGATGATGGGATTTCTAAGGATTACCTCCCATGAGTCCATAAATGCTTGATGATGGAAAGATTATAGGGATTACCTCCCTTGGATCCAAAGAAGCTTGATGATGGTGGGATGGGAGGAATTACTTCCCTTAAATCTAAAAATTCCTGATGATGGAGGGATGTTAGGGATAGCATCCCTTTGATCCAGAGATTCTTGATGATGATGAGATTTAAGGGATTACCTCCCTTGGATCTAGTAATGCTTAATGAATTATGACATGTCAGGGATTACATCCCTAGGATCAAGCAGAGACTAATGGTTAGGTATTTCATAGGATTGCCTCTAAGGATCATGTAGTATGGAATGCTTTGGTGTTACATTTTGATAAGAGACATCTAACATTGGTCGAAGCAGGTATGGTCGATCGAAGTTGTCTCCTTAGAACCTAAGGATTGAAAAAAATTTATTTATTTATTTTTCTTATTTATCAAGCACTTCAGCATGCACTATTATATAGATTGGATGTGTTTATATACATTTTTGGTGGTGGCTTAGTAAGTCATGATCACACCCTGCTCGGGCCGCCTTGGGTGCCCCAGAATATTTCATGATTACAGTACAGTACAACACAAGGTCAAGCACCATGTGACAGAAGGTTGATGATTTTATGGTGTGGAGCATGGGGTATGGGATTGGCCTGGAACTTAGGACCAATTTTGTGGAGTTTTACAAAAAAACTTTTGTTTATTTTTGGATATTAATGTATATGGTCCACCTACTGGGAAATCAATCTTTTGAATGTATGACATTGCTTGACATTTATATTGTTTTATTTTGATGTCGCATGGGTTATGATTATTCATTGGAAGTTATTGTGATGTATGTTCCGTTATTAATCTGGATGTATGTAATTTTTATTATTTCTATTGTTAATGGTCACTTTGATATAAGAGTACAGTCACCCTCACGGTTCTACCGTAGACCCTCACTACTATTCGGAAGCCTCTAGCATACAGGGAGGTGTGCATGAGGTTATGTACCACTATCGAACCAATTACTATAAAGTGAATTGACTCGGGGTATATTACAATAGCCATGTGTTTATCCATTATATTACATTCATAGAAGTTTTATATATACTATATGATGCGAGGACCATAAAAAAAGGCCCCACTTGTCAGTAGGTCATATATTCAATGGTTAAATTGTCATTAAATTATTATATATGGGTTATTCAAGGATTGATACTTGAATATATGTGTTTTTTGGTGAAATTATGTGTTAGGAAAACATGGATGGAAACAATAAGTTCTCATAAATTGGTTTATAAATGCTAAACTATGGGTTTTGATTTTTTTTCAATAGATGTTTGAAAATGGATGTCTTTACACCATGTTTGGATAAATATTGGATTTTTCAGGGTTTTTATAAGCTTTTTATATATAAATATTTTTAAAATGGTGTGCTTAGAATTTGATTTAGAAAATTCATGGTTTTATTTAAAAAATTATATTCACATTTCACATTTTTTATTACACATTCTTGACAAAACATGAGAATCGTTTGGGAAATTCTACCATGTTTCATACTCTCCCCCAACATGTACACCATAGGCTTTGCATATATATATGCCAATGGTTAGGATGTTAGTAAAATAAAATAAATTTTTTTATTAATGGAAAGCAATAGATCGATGCATGGAAACACAATGATGGAGTTAGAAGATGTTGTTTTGTATTTTTATTGAACATTTCCCCTTTTATTAGTTTTTATTAATAGTTTAGTTTTTAATTTACTTTTTTCCAACGTGAAAATGATTTATGTAAGATCCTGCACCTTCACCGAGGTACAGACCCCTTTATTTTTTTCTAAAACCCCTTGTTTTTTTCTATGAAGAGGTGTTTGAGGGGGCTCAGGGGTTCTTGAGAGCGCTCTGGAGACTCAGGAGCATTAGTCGGGACTACAGCAAGTTGTAATCCCACTGGCTAGTTGGTGGCCTTCCATTAGGGGTGCAGGTCTAAATGGGCTCGTCGGCTGGTTGGTGAGCCCAACACCGGCTAGTCGGTGGTGTACTGGCTCATCAAGGGTTTATTGATCCCTTTTTAAAAAAAGGAAGCAAAAGGGTCATTTCACCCCTTCACCCCCTTCCTTCTTAACCCAATTTTTTCCCAGCTGTTGGCCATTTCCGATCATGTAGCATCCCTCCTTCCCCTCTCCTTTTCCATGGTGGATCTCCCATGGATCTTGTCTGTTTGGCTTGTCTTCAGATGCGTTGAAAGGTTTGAGGTGAGTCTAAGAGTCCTTTCCATCCCTTTCTTCGTTTCTCTTGTTTTCAAGTGGTGTTTTGTTGCTTAAGGCTAAGATGCCTTATTTTTAGGGTGTTTGTCTCATTCTGTGATTTCACTCTTTTTTTGCTCGAACCGAATGTCGATATCAAACGAGTGGGTCTCTCTGAGGTTAAGGTAGGTGGTTTAATCTCTCTTCCCTTAAATTCTTGTCATCGTATTGCATTTTGGGTTGTGTAGTCACACCAGCTTATCGGACGCTTGACTAGAAAATTTAATTAATTGTTTATTTAACCTATTGATGTTTTGAAAAACCCCTAGGACTTCGCTAATCATGTTGGATTAGGGTGGACCTTCATTAAAGCTATTAAAGTAGCAGTTTTAGCTTGTACCTTGGAAATGGGTGAATAAATTGTGCGGTTCCCTAGGAAAATGAATGGTTTAATTTGGGATGTTGGTTTCCTAGGATGGCCCATAGGAACCGGTGGTGTTTATGTCCTTGGAAATCATAAATAAAATTGTGAATTTGGATTAAATGGTGGTTTTGTCTTAATGTGTTAAAAGTTGTATACATGTGAAATGAACCAAAGTGGTGGTTGTGGCTTGAACTATTGAATTGTTTTATGTTTGAATCTTGGATTAATAGCTTGTTTGATATCAATGGAATTGATAGTGAGATTGGAATGCCTTGGAGAGATGCTTGGGATTCTTTAAGACTAACTGAAAATTGATTTTTTATTGAAAAATAGATCAAACAAACAGGCCCACTCCAAATCATTGAGGATGGAAATGATGGAGACTGAGGGAATCCCCGGTAACAAATACTTTACAATCCTCATGAAGGGAGCCTCTGCAAGAATATAAAGCAATGCTAACTCCCGAATATCCTTTGTTTGAAAGAGCATTCGTGGTGAAGTTACCTTCCCTATACGTATGCTTGACGAGAATACCCAGTTGATGTAGCCTCTGCAATTTCTAACGAAGTAAGAAAGCTCCCAAGGGGCCTTGACTTGACCCCGGACCAATCTGACCAGCAAGGCCGAGTCGGATTCGACTTCAGAAATATGTAAGTTCAAGCTTTTACACAACATAAAACCAGTATCCATGGCCCTTGCTTCTGCTCCCAAAGAGGTACTCGTACCATAGAATGCACTAAAACCCATAAGTACAGATCTCCGGTGATCTCTTACCAGACCACCACCCCTCATCACTCCAGAACAGCAGGATCCATCAATGTTGAGCTTCAAACTGGAGGTCGGAAGAATCCATTTGACCCACAGCCCTTGGTCGCTTCTACTCCTATTCCCGGATCTGAAAACCCATGGGAGCAATCTTTGAAGGGATAACACTCACACCCCTCCCTTCAGTAGCGCCCCCAAGTCGGCAATAAGGGATAGAATCTGAACCTACATCAGAGAGGCCGAATAACATCCTACATTCCTAATTTTATTTCTAGCTTCCCAAATGATCCAGCAGCACGCAGCAAACACCATCGCCCGAGCCCTCGACTCCCCGTCTGGCTGCATCGCTCCCTAGAACCAGTTCGCCAGAAAATCTTGGACAGAGTCACCATTGCAACGTAAACCCAACCTGTTGCCCATGAAATTCCAGATACCCATAGCCAATTCCCCCAAGAAGAAAGCATGCCACGAAGACTTCTGTTTGGGAAAAATACAGCATTGACACTGAGATGCCAGAACCACACCTTTCCTTTGGATGTTCTCGTTAGTAGGTAATGCACAGTTTCTTAGCCTCCAAATAAGAAATTTCATATTGCTGAGTAAATCCTTGCACCAAATCTTTGGATCCCACTCATCCGTACCTCTTCTAACATGACTCATAATCTTGAAATCCCTATTGTTGAAATCCCCGAACGATGAACCGGAGAAGACCCACCTATCTGGTTTAGCAATCAGTTGAATCCTCCTATAGATTTCCTTCTACTCCTGGTTCAGGATGGCGTCGATGAAAACTATATAAAGGCTATCCTCCTTGAAGGATAAATTGGGAACTGGACAGTCGGGGAAATCCAGCTTCTCCCCAGACGAGTTGGAATACTAGAAATTGAGGTCCCCACTGCCCACCACCCAGCAACCCTTATCTTGCAACTCCTCAAGACAACCCAACATGCACCGAGAAGGGTGAGATAACCCCCTGTGCCACTCAGACCAAACTTCCCAGTCATCCCTATAATGATTTTTCATAAATTTATCCCAAAGGGAGCCTCCCTCCATGATCTCCCATGCCATAAGGGCCTGCATGGCGTGCATCGCCTCCTCAACACTTTAAAGATTAATGCCTCCCTCATCAATAGGTCTGGCCAAATGGTGCCAAGCTGCCCAGTGGCATTTTCCAACTTGATTGGCATCCTAGAGGAACTTGTTCATTAGTTTCTCAAGTCTGTCAATTGTCCCTTTAGGGGGTTTAATGATGGCCAGAACAGGCATAGGAATCGAGCCCAGCACGCTGTTAATCAGATTTATACGGCCTCCGAATGAAAAAAATTTATTCTTCCAGTTGCCTATTCTTCTGGTAATCCTGTTGATGATGTCACCAAACATGGATCTTTTAATTCTTCCATTTGAAATAGGAGAATCGAGATATTCCATCAGAATTTGGCGCCTTTGCATACCAAGACACTCATGAATTTTGTTGTTGCAGCCTCTAGAGCATTTGCTTGAAATGAACACGCTGCTCTTCCCCTGATTAATGCATTGACCACTAAACTTCCCATACACGGAGGTTATATTCATGAGACCGATGACTGACCTATGCCTACCATTGATGAAAATGAGAACATCATCAACAAACATCAGATGAGATATCATTCCGCTACTGAACCTATTTTTGTATGTCGTAAAGGACCCATTTTCCAGACCCCTCACGATATTTCGAGACAAGGCCTCTTGAGCCATGATGAAGAGATATGGGGAGAGGGGGTCTCCTTGCCTGACACCACGTGCCGTTTTAAAGAACCCAAAATCTTTCCCCATCAAAGATATTGAAAGCCAAGGAGCGGCGTAGAACCTAAAGCAAAGGCCACAAAACCAATCATGAAAACCAAATTTCCTCATCACTTTAATAATAAAGTCTCATTCAAGTATGTTGTAATCTTTGCTCATGTCAAGCTTAATCATAATATTGAAACCCATCGCTCTTAGATTCATGTCATCGACCATCTCCTTAGCAATGCCTATCACCCCTTGGATACGTCTACCCAGCACAAAACCATGTTGCTCTTCCGAGATAAGCTTTGGTATGAGACCACATAGTCTCCTATTCAATAAGTTGGAAAGAATTTTGAAGGTGAAATTATAGAGACGGATGGGTCTAAACTGAGACAGGTCGGTAGGGTCTTTAACCTTTGGTAACAGAATGACCCTAGAAGCACAAATTTCCCTAGGAAGAGGATCACCTCTAAAAAAAATCCCGAACCACCTCAATCACCTGGATTTTGATAATACTCCATGATGTGATGAAGAATGACCCAGGGAAGCCGTCAGGCCCAGGGAAACTCTCTTGTTTCAAACTGAACACTGCATCCCTTATTTCTTCTTCCCCTGGAACCTCGACTAGAACACGGTTGTCTTCCTCTCCCACCATACTTGGGATGCAACCCATAAAAGATTCAGCCTGAGACTGATCACCATGATCATCATAAAGGGCCTCCCTCAGACCTGCCAATAGACCCTGAAAATAATTCACAACCATATTACCTGCCACTTCCACATCGGTCATGAAAGAACCATCCTCACATTTCAGGTTAATCCTCCTTTACACCTTCCTCTCTCTAATACAAGCTTGAATGAAATAAGTATTAAGATTTCCCTCCTTGAGCCAAAGGGCTCTAAAATTTTCCCTGCAAATCCTCTCAATTTTAAGCAACAATTATGCTAGAAAATTCTGTTTCTCGGTCATCATCACAAAGACATCATCGTCCCATCTGTTCTTCGAGTCATCTTCAAGATTTTCAATATCCTATTTGATATCCTCCAGGTTGGAATCCCCTTCGATCTTGGAGATCCAGTCCAGGAGGTCACTTTTAAGACGTTGCGTAAGACCCAACCACGCAAATTCACTCACCGGTTGGCCCCAAGAGTCGTTAACCACCTGAAGAAACCCCTCCAACTGGTGCCAGGTCGCTGTGAAATGAAAAAAAAAATTGCCTCTGATCCTCTGTTTTCAATTCTACTAAAAGGGGAGTATGGTCCAAGAGCATTCTGGTAAGATGAGAGACCGAGGCCCATGCAAAAGAATCAAGCCCCTGGAGCTTCGACAGGCACCTGTCCAACCTGCACCATATTCTTGCATTGCATTTCCTATTGTTGCACCATGTAAACTTGTTCCCGATGAAACCCATGTCAATGAGACCATTTTTGGCTAAAAAGTTATGAAAATCAAGCATGCCCTGGATCATGAGATCAGTTCCTCCCCTTTTCTCCGAAGCATCCGCAATCGAATTAAAGACACCGCCTATAAAGGAGGGTAACGAACCGGCATGAAACTCCGAAAGTCGTTATTATAGGTCCATCCTTTCCATAGCCTCACATTTCGCATAAAAAAAATAAAATAAAACATCGAGACCCCCATCCCTGATTATGACCGACATATACTGAGCCAAAAAATCTAATGAGTCAGCTGAAATATTCTGTTTCCAAAAAATCCATATGTGGGAGTTGAGAAGATTTTCGTGCATGAAATTACCGAAGCCCAACTTCTTGGCAAAGAAGGCGATACGGTCCACCCCTTTTTTGGGTTCCAGAATAATAATCATAGAAACATTCTATTGCCGTGCTTCCATCTTAAGGAAGGTTGTCTTTTCATGGGCACCAAGCCTACAAACGTTCCAAATAATGACAGAAAACATTAACAGATAAAGTTGGTGGCCTTGCGGCCAGGAGAATAGGACTTTGAAAGTGGGTTGAGAGCGGACATACCTCTCGCCATGGACCGTGTGATGCGCACACTATCCGTAGAGGAGGGAGTTTGCTAAATATCCTTACCCTTCTTTCTTGGAGTAGAAGTAAGGTCATTCAAAGGAGCTTCAGCAGCCTCAAGAGCCGCAAAACTATTTTTGGATACATATCAACCTTGGAGAACGACAATGCCACGCAACCCGAATAAAAGGACTTAAGATGATCCAAAGATTCTTGATGATGATGAGATTTAAGGGATTACCTCCCTTGGATCTAGTAATGCTTAATGAATTATGAGATGTCAGGGATTACATCCCTAGGATAAAGCAGAGACTAATGGTTATGTATTTCATAGGATTGCCTCTAAGGATCTTGTAGTACGGAATGCTTTGGTGTTATATTTTGATCAGATACATCTAACATTGGTCGAAGCAGGTATGGTCAATCGAGGTTGTCTCCTTAGAACCTAAGGATTGAAAAAAGTTTATTTATTTATTTTTCTTATTTATCAAGCACTTCAGCATGCACTATTATATAGATTGGATGTGTTTATAGACATTTTTGGTGGTGGCTTAGTAAGTCATGATCACACCCTGCTCGGGCCGCCTTGGGTGCCCCAGAAGATTTCATGATTATAGTACAGTACAACACAAGGTCAAGCACCATGTGACTGAAGGTTGATGATTTTATGGTGTGGAGCTTGGGGTATGGGACTGGCCTGGAACTTAGGACCAATTTTGTGGAGTTTTACAAAAAAACTTTTGTTTATTTTTGGATATTAATGTATATGGTCCACCTACTGGGAAATCAATCTTTTGAATGTATGACATTGCTTGACATTTATATTGTTTTATTTTGATGTCGCATGGGTTATGATTATTCATTGGAAGTTATTGTGATGTATGTTCCGTTATTAATCTGGATGTATGTAATTTTTATTATTTCTATTGTTAATGGTCACTTTGATATAAGAGTACAGTCACCCCCACGGTTCCACCTTAGACTCTCACTGCTAGTCGGAAGCCTCCAGCATACAGGGAGGTGTGCATGAGGTTATGTACCGCTATCGAACCAATTACTATAAAGTGAATTGACTCGGGGTATATTACAATAGCCATGTGTTTAGCCATTCTATTACATTCATAGAAGTTTTATATATACTATATGATGTAAGGACCATAAGAAAAGGCCCCACTTATCAGTATGTCATATATTCAATGGTTAAATTGTCATTAAATTATTATATATGGGTTATTCAAGGATTGATACTTGAATATATGTGTTTTTGGGTGAAATTATGTGTTAGGAAAACATGGATGGAAACAATAAGCTCTCATAAATAGGTTTATAAATGTTAAACTATGGATTTTGATTTTTTTTCAATAGATGTTTGAAAATTGATGTCTTTACACCATGTTTGGATAAATATTGGATTTTTCAGGGTTTTTATAAGATTTTTATTTATAAATATTTTTAAAATGGTGTACTTAGAATTTGATTTAGAAAATTCATGGTTTTATTTAAAAAATTATATTCACATTTCACATTTTTTATTACACTTTCTTGACAAAACATGAGAATCGTTTGGGAAATTCTACCATGTTTCATACTCTCCCCCTACATGTACACCATAGGGTCGGCATATATATATGTCATTGGTTAGGATGTTAGTAAAATAAAATAACTTTTTTTATTAATGGAAAGCAACAGATCGATGCATGCAAACACAATGATGGAGTTAGAAGATGTTATTTTGTATTTTTATTGAACATTTCCCCTTTTATTACTTTTTATTAATAGTTTAGTTTTTAATTTACTTTTTTCCAACGTGAAAATTATTTATGTAAGATCCTGCACCTTCACCGAGGTACAAACTCCTTTAATTCTTTCTAAAATCCCTTGTTTTTGTCTATGAAGAGGTGTTTGAGGGGGCTCAGGGGGTATTGAGAGCACCCTGGAGACTCATGAGCATTAGTCGGGACTACAGCAAGTTGTAATCCCACTGGCTAGTTGGTGGCCTTCCATTAGGGGTGCAGGTCTACATGGGCCCGTCGGCTGGCTGGTGAGCCCAACACCGGCTAGTCGGTGGTGCACCAGCTCATCAAGGGTTTATTGATCCCTTTTTAAAAAAAGGAAGCAAAAGGGTCATTTCACCCATTCACCCCCTTCCTTCTTAACCCAATTTTTGCCCAGTTGTTGGCCATTTCCGATGATGTAGCATCCCTCCTTCCCCTCTCCTTTTCCATGGTGGATCTCTCATGGATCTTGTCTGTTTGGCCTGTCTTCAGATGCGTTGAAAGGCTTGAGGTGAGTCTAAGAGTCTTTTCCATTCCTTTCTCCATTTCTCTTGTTGTCAAGTGGTGTTTTGTCGCTTAAGGCTAAGAATCCTTATTTTTAGGGTTTTTTCTCATTCTATGATTTCACTCTTTTTTGGTTCGAATCGAATGTCGATATCAGACGAGTGGGTCTCTCTGAGGTTAAGGTAGGTGGTTTAAGCTCTTTTCCCTTAAATTCTTGTCGTCGTATTGCATTTTGGGTTGTGTAGTCACACCAGCTTATCGGACGCTTGACTAGAAAATTTAATTAATTGTTTATTTAACCTATTGATGATTTGAAAAACCCCTAGGAATTCGCTAATCATGTTGGATTAGGGTGGACCTTCGTTAAAGCAATTAAAGTAGCAGTTTTGGCTTGTACCTTGGAAATGGGTGAATAAATTGTGTGGTTCCCTTGGAAAATGAATGGTTTAATTTGGGATGTTGGTTTCCTAGGATGGCCCATAGGAACTGGTGGTGTTTATGGTCTTGGAAATCATAAATAAATTTATGAATTTGGATTAAATTGTGGTTTTGGCTTAAGGTGTTAAAAGTTGTATACATGTGAAATGAATCAAAGTGGTGGTTACGGCTTGAACTGTTGAATTGTTTTATGTTTGAATCTTGGATTAATAGCTTGTTTGATATCAATGGAATTGATGGTGAGATTGGAATGCCTTGGAGAGATGCCTGGGATTCTTTATGACTAACTAAAAATTGATTTTTTATCGAAAAAGAGATCAAACAAACAGGCCCACTCCAAATCATGGAGGATGGAAATGATGGAGACTGAGGGAATCCCCGGTAACAAATACTTTACAATCCTTAGGAAGGGAGCCTATGCAAGAATATAAAGCAATGCTAACTCCTGAAGATCCTTTGTTTGCAAGAGCATCCGTGGTGAAGTTCCCTGCCCTATACGTATGCTTGACGAGAATACCCTAGTTGATGTAGCCTCTACAATTTCTAACGAAGTAAGCAAGCTCCCAAGGGGCCTTGACTTGACCCCGAACCAATCTGACCAGCAAGGCCAAGTCGGATTCGACTTCAGAAATCTGTAAGTTCAAGCTTTTACACAACATAAAACCAGTATCCATGGCCTTTGCTTCTACTCCCAAAGAGGTACTCGTACCATAGAATGCACTAAAACCCATAAGTACAGATCCCCGGTAATCTCTTACCAGACCACCACCCCTCATCACTCTAGAATAGCAGGATCCATCAATGTTGAGCTTCAAACCGAAGGTCGGAAGAATCCATTTGACCCACAACCCTTGGCCGCTTCTACTCCTATTCCCGGATCCGAAAACCCGTGGGAGCAATCTTTGAAGGGTTAACACTGACACCCCTCCCTTCAGTAGCATCCCCAAGTCGGCAATAAGGGATAGAATCTGAACCCATATCAGAGAGGCTGAATAACATCCGCCATTCCTAATTTTATTTCTCGCTTCCCAAATGATCCAGCAGCACGCAACAAAAACCATCACCCGAGCCCTCGACTCCCCGTCTGGCTGCATCGCTCCCTGGAACCAGTTCTCCAGAAAATCTTGGACAGAGTGACCATTGCAACGCAAACCCAACCTGCTGCCCATGAAATTCCAGATACCCATATCCAATTCCCCCAAGAAGAAAGCATGCCATGAAGACTCCTGTTTGGGCGAAATGCAGCATTGACACTGAGATGCCAGAACCACACCTTTCCTTTGGATGTTCTCGTTAGTAGGTAATGCACAGTTTCTTAGCCTCCAAATAAGAAATTTCATCTTGCTGGGTACATCCTTGCACCAAATCTTAGAAGCCCACTCATCCATACCTCTTCTCACATGACTCATAATCTTGAAATCCCTACTGTTGAAATCCCCAAATGATGAACTGAAGAAGACCCACCTATCTGGTTCAGCAATCAGTTGAATCCTCCTATAGATTTCCTTCTACTCCTGGTTCAGGATGGCGTCGATGAAACCCAGAAAAAGGCTAGCCTCCTTGAAGGATAAATTGGGAACTGGACAGTTGGGGAAAGCCAGCTTCTCCCCAGACCAATTGGAATACCAGAAATTGAGGTCCCCGCTGCCCACCACCCAGCAACCCTTATCTTGCAACTCCTCAAGACAACCCAACATGCACCGAGAAGGGTAAGATAACCCCCCGTGCCGCTCAGACCAAACTTCTCAGTCATCCCCATAATTATTTTTCATAAATTTGTCCCAAAGGGAGCCTCCCTTCATGATCTCTCATGCCATACGGGCCTGCATGGCATGCATCGTCTCCTCAACACTGTAAAGATTAATGCCTCCCTCATCAATAGGTCTGTCCAACTGGTGCCAAGTTGCCTAGTGGCATTTTCCAACTTGATTGGCATCCTAGAGGAACTTTTTCATTAGTTTCTAAAGTCTGTCAATTGTCCCTTTAGGGGGTTTAATGATGTCCAGAACAGGCATAGGAATCGAGCCCAACACGCTGTTAATCAGAGTTATATGGCCTCCGAAAGAAATAAATTTATTCTTCCACATGCCTATTCTTCCGGTAATCCTGTTGATGATGTCACCAAACATGTATCTTTTAATTCTTCCATTTGAAATAGGAGCATCGAGATATTCCATCGGAAGTTGGTGCCTTTGCATACCAAGACACTCCTGAATTTTGTTGTTGCAACCTCTAGAGCATTTGCTTGAAATGAACACGTTGCTCTTCCCCTGATTAATGCATTGACCACTCAACTTCCCATACACGGAGGTTATATTCATGAGACCGATGACTGACCTACGCCTACCATTGATGAAAATGAGAATATCATCAACAAACATCAGATGAGATATCATTTCGCTACCGAACATGTTTTTGTATGCCGTCAAGGACCCATTTTCAAGACCCCTCACGATATTTCGAGACAAGGCCTCTTGAGCCATGATGAAGAGATATGGAGAGAGGGGGTCTCCTTGCCTGACACCACGTGCCGTTTTAAAGAACCCAAAACCTTTCCCCATAAAAGATATTGAGAGCCAAGGAGCGACGTAGCACCTAAAGCAAAGGCCACAAAACCAATCATGAAAACCAAATTTCCTCATCACTTTAATAATAAAGTCCCATTCAAGTATGTCGTAAGCTTTGCTCATGTCAAGCTTAATCATAATATTGAAACCCATCGCTCTTAGATTCAAGTCATCGACCATCTCCTTAGCAATGCCTATTGCCCCTTGGATAAGTCTACACGGCACAAAACCATGTTTATCCTCTGAGATAAGCTTTGGTATGAGACCACATAGTCGCCTATTCAATAAGTTGGAAAGAATTTTGAAGGTGAAATTATAGAGACAGATGGGTCTAAACTGAGACAGGTCAGTAGGGTCTTTAACCTTGGGTAATAGAATGACCCTAGAAGCACAAATTGCTCTAGGAAGAGGATCACCTCTAAAAAAAATCATGAACCACCTCAATCACATGGCTTTTGATAATACTCCATGATGTGACGAAGAACGACCCATGGAAGCCATCAGGCCCAGGGGCACTCTCCTGTTTCAAACTGAACATTGCATCCCTTATTTCTTCTTCCCCTGGAACCCCGACTAGAACCTGGTTGTCTTCCTCTCCCACCATACTTGGGATGCAACCCATAAAAGATTCAGCCTGAGACTGGTCACCGTGATCATCATCAAGGGCCTCCCTCGGACCTGCCAACAGACCCTGAAAATAATTCACAACCATATTACCCGCCACTTACACATCGGATGTGAAATAACCATCCTCACATTTCAGGTTAATCCTCCTTGTCACCTTCCTCTCTCTAATACAAGCTTTAATGATTGAAGTATTACAATCGCCCTCCTTGAGCCAATGGGTTCTAAAATTTTCCCTGCAAATCCTCTCAATTTTAAGAAACAATTTTGCTAGAAAATTATGTTTCTCGGTCATCATCACGAAGACATCATCATCCCATCTGTTCTGCCAGTCATCCCCAAGATTCTCAATATCCTATTTGATATCCTCTAGGTTGGAATCCCCTTCGATCTTGGAGATCCAATCCAGGAGGTTGCTTTTAAGACGCTGCACAAGACCCAACCATGCAAATCCACTCACCGGTTGGCCCCAGGAGTTGTTAACCACCTGAAGAAACCCCTCCAACTGGTGCCAGGTAGCTGTGAAATGAAAAAAAAATTCCTCTGATCCTATGTTTTCAATTCTACTAAAAGGGGAGTATGGTCCAAGAGCGTTCTGGTAAGATGAGAGACCGAGGCCCGTGCAAAAGAATCAAGCCCCTGGAGGTTCGACAGGCACCTGTCCAACCTGCACCATATCCTTGAATTGCCTTTCCTATTGTTGCACCATGAAAACTTGTTCTTGATGAAACCCATGTCAATGAGACCATTTTTGGCTAAAAAGTTCTGAAAATCAAGCATGCCTTGGCTCGTGAGATCAGTTCCTCCCCTTTTATCCGAATCATCCGCAATCGAATTAAAGTCGCCGCCTATAAATCAGGGTAACGAACCGGCATGAAACTCCGAAAGTTGTTGTTATAGGTCCATCCTTTCCATAGCCTCACATTTCGCATAAACAAAAGAAAATAAAACATCCAGACCCCCATCCCTGATTTTGACTGAGATATGCTGAGCTGAAAAATCTAATGAGTCAACTGAAATATTCTGTTTCCAAAAAATTCATATGTGGGAGTTGAGAGGATTTTCATGCATGAAATTACCGAAGCCCATCTTCTTGGAAAAGAAGGAGATACGGTCCACCCCTTTTTTGGGTTCCAGAATAAAAATCATAGAAACGTTTTGTTGTCGTGCTTCCATCTTAAGGAAGGTTGTCTTCGCATGGGCACCAAGCCCACGAATGTTCCAAATAATGACAGAAAACATTAACAGATAAAGTTGGTGGCCTTGTGGCCTGGAGAATAGGACTTTGAAAGTGGGTTGAGAGCGGACATACCTCTCGCCATGGACCGTGTGATGTGCCCACTATCCGCAGAGGAGGGAGTCTGCTAAACATCCTTACCCTTCTTTCTTGGAGTAGAAGGAAGGTCATTCAAAGGATCTTCAGCGGCCTCAAGAGCTGCAAAACTATTGTTGGATACTATATCAACCTTGGAGAACGACAATGCCACACAACCCGAATAAAAGGACTTAAGAACCCGACGTTCCGACAAGGACCAAGCCGCACAGATCTCATCGACAACGCCCTTTGGGAACGCTTTATTCTGAAAGAAAGCCACCAAAATAGGAGCATCCTGCGTAACCGTAGAAGGGGGGCGAGCATCATGAGAGACCGCGGGATGTAAGGACCAGAGGACGGAACCGACTGATGAACCGAGCCGCCAACAGCAGGCACCAGCGGGAGAAAACATCCAGAAACCGATTCAGACGCGGAAGGCGACACAACGGTCAACTTGTCAGGTGCGTCAAGCAAGGAAGGCGTGTGATCCTCGTAAGAAGAAATTGAAAAAGTTGAGCCCACCTTTTCCACAACTTCATCTCCGACTATCGAAGCCCGGTTGACCACCACCAGAGGCGCTATCGACTGAGACCGTGACCTATAAGAAGTGTTGGACGGTGCTACCCTGCCCCCGGGATCCAAAGTGGGGAGATTACCACCAAACACTGAAGCAGACGAAGGACACTCAACACGTTCAGGGGCCACACCTAGGAGCGACGGCTGAGCGACATCCACGGGAGGCGCCATCACCTTCTTAGACTTCCTGCAGACATCGATCAAGTGGCCCTGGAGATGGCAAGAAGCGCAAAATCTGGGGAGGCTTTGGAAAAACACCTGCTGCCCCCAGGAAAGAGAGGAACTGGCCTGAACCAAAACCCGCGACGGAAGTTCCGCAGACAGATCCACCTCAACACGCATCCGCGGACAAGCCGCATTTTGAAGACTTCGAGTAGCATCATCCAGACATAAAAAGTTCCCCAGTGTGTTGCTGGTAGACTGAAGTATGGATGGATTATGCAAGGGAAGAGGGAGACCCGGAAGGTGGATCCAAACAGCAGCCTTACACGAATCTTTTCCATAGTGAGCGTCCCAGGACCATCTGAAGAGGGAGAACCGCCAAGACCCACAACGACGATCCTCACGCGCCCAAGATTTAACAAAATCCTCTCGGGAGAATAGATGAATACAGAAGGAAGACCTTGAGAGATCTGAGACCGTCGCTGGAAGACTGAAACCCCAAGACCTGACGAAACCCCTGAAGAAAGCCAAGGATGGTTTGTCTCGACCGAACCGCACCACCAACAACAGATCGTCAAAATCCATGGCTGAAGAGAGATCTTCCTCTGAAAAATCCACTATACGAAATTCGTTCTAAGAACCGAAGCAGCTTGATGCCAGGGAAATGCTAGGAATACAAGGAAGCACCCCAGCAGGGGCCGAAGGGCCAACAAGAACTTCCTTGAAAGACTTCGATGAATGTCATAGGGCGGGTCCTCCTTAGATTCAGGTAATATCTACATTTATTGAATATCGTGAATTCATGTTGTGGATTCTGGAGGGGTACCCCTGTTGAATGTCGCTGGATAAGATCCTTGTATTTGACTCGATTATCATTAGTATAGAATTTCTCAGGTGTGAGCCTTGGATTTCAATCAAGTCGTGCTTCTGAATGTCGTGAGTGGTCCCTTAAGTTCATACTCAACTGTTGGTTATCTTGAGAATTGTTGGGAGGGTATGCCCATATGAGCCATGTGGATTCTTCTTGGGCTGCTTGGTTATGGTTTCCTCGATGATGCGCCTTGGAACCGAATTTAGACGTGATATGCTTCCACTATGTTCAGAGATCGGCGTTGGCTAAGAAGGTAATGCCAGTTTGGGTTCTCCTCTTGAGACATGAGTTCGACTTGGTTCCAGTTATTTCTACAACTTACTATTATTGATGTTCATTTATTTATTACACATTGTTATGTTTTACAGCTGTTTTACAATGTCGATGGTGACCTACTAAGTTATACTCACACTCCGTTCGGGTTGTCAAGGCACTTGGGTAACCAAGATACTTGGTTGTAAGTTATAGGTTCAAGGTGAGGCCTGATGTGATTCTTGATTGTATGGTTGGGATGGAGTTTGGGCACTAGTATTCAAGCTAGAGCTCTAGACTTCCGAGGTTATGTTGTCTTTTGGTCTTTGGCTTTTTTTTGGGGGGGGGGGGGTGGGCTGGTTGTATGTAGCATCATTATGATATTGCATGCGATGTGACTTTATGTTTTAGTACCCGCGGGATGTGACTTTATGTTTTAGTACCCACGGTTTATTAGTTTGGATTTGATGTTATATTATATTCCCTTATTTCCGTTGTGTTGCACACTCTAATAGCAAGGGTATAGTCCCATACAATGATCTCACAGACCTCCACCGCTAATCAACAGCCTCTGATGTACAGAAAGACACGCTTGAGGTCATATGACACGCCTATAAAAAGGTATTTTCTAACCTCTTTAAGGCAAAGGTCAAGGTGCTAATACATTATTATATAATGAGGGGTAGATAATCTCAAAAAAGGTGTGCTGGTTGTTTCATATAGGTTTCTTCATCTCCAAATACATTTTTATTTGATTTTAAAATAAACCACTTTTATTTGGGTTGACCGGGAAACCTACAAACAAGACTCAAAAGAAGCTGCATAATCGGAATAGACAACACAAAAACCAAACACCCAATACCAGAACAGTAACCAAATAGACAGCCAGAGGCACATAAAAATTCCATGCCAGGATAGTCATACTTGTATTTCCAAGCCAGGTCCTGGATATATTAAGGTCGGGGTGATACTGCAGGTATTCATCATACATAGCAGTTGATTGAAATGTAGAAATTCTCTGGGTTGAAACCCCGAGAAATGGAATCAAGCTGACTGAGGTACCAATTGAGTTGTTCTTCATTGAGGTTATGGGCATCTCTTGCTTTCTTCAAATTCTCTAGGTCATCCGGATACATCTGTCTTGAAAAACCATTACTAGATACATTTTTAGCAGCCTTACCAAATTTTCCATAGGCTATTTTCATACTTCCATTTAATTGGAGCAGAAATGAGAATTTTCTCATCTTATGACCATACAAGTCATTCTCTGACTGAATTGTGTTTGTTGTAGAAGTCTCCATATTTGAGAAGATCACTTGAACTAGTGATACCATAGAGTTTAGGTCGGATTCATTAATTTTCATGGCCTCAATGCCCTTTTTTCTAACTGACCTTGTCATCATTATCTTTGGCAGGTTGGAGAAATCCTTGTCTAAACATCTTCCAGGGAGTCCAGTCGAAGAGAAACCCCCTAAACTAAAAAAACCCTAATTTTCTTTGGCTGGACCCGAACAAAAATACTCAACAGCTCTTAGCTCTTAGTTATCTTATCCTAAAGCCTCGGAATATTCCCCCTCCTCCTCAGCTGCTATTTTCATGCATCAAAGCCGCAGGAGATTCCACTGGAAAGATAGATTCACTTGCACACAAAGCCCCAGTTTGATTCTATTTTCCCATTGGGCCTGCTATTTTCCAACCTTCTTCCTACTTATTCTCTTTGGTAATATTACCTAGGTAGTCGAACTGGTTCTGTAGAACAATATGACCAGATTGATTCCCTTTAGGAGACCCTAATTCTGAATTGTTTCACTCCTTTACTGGTTCGGCTTGCATTTGGTGGATAACAGGGGGTGCTTTATGTCATATGATGTCTCACCAATCCCTGGCATCTACAACTTCATAGGAACCTAATTTTCAGAAGATGGATTTGCGTTGTCATCAGATGGCTTGAAACTAGCCATAATCTGGCCATCTGTATAATCATTCTGGAGAGCAAATTCTTCCTATTGGGAGATAACCACACTACTCGGTATGCCCACCAATCCTATTGAAACTCAAGATGAACAGACCATTGGATAACAGCCTATCCAAAATCCCACCGAGACCTGTTCAATATGCCCTCGATAGGGATACCAGACACTGCATCCGAGGGATCGTCCAAATCACCTATATCTTCCAGTGACCTACTGACACCTATAGGGGCATAACCAACTTCCTGTAATTCCCCCGAAGAAGCCTTCTCTGATTCGATCTATGGCTCCACACTTATCCCATCGGTACAGACTCCTCCCAAGCCTGAGGAAACCCAGTAATCTGAGACATCCACAAGAGCCTCAGGTTGAACAACGAATATCATTCCATCAGACACCTCGCCTGAAAGAACATCATATCTAGATCTCCTTAGGAAATTGGTCGAAGCATGTCCTCAACACAAACAAAAATCCCAGTAACCAGTGCCTGATTCATAGAGAATATACTGATTGTAACGACCCGAAATTTTGAATAAATCTTGTTTCCTAATTTTATGTGTTATTTTATTTTGTTTTTTATACTCAACAAATATGTTTCATTTGATAACATTAGCATAATTAAAACGAGACCATTGGGTTTTGACTATTATATGACCATTGGTCAATATGACCCCTGGAAACTAAACATTTTGATTATTGTCTCTAAATACAAGTAATCTTGGTTAATTATTATAGAAAGAAGATTCGATGGCCTCACCCAGTAGTCTTGGACCGATCGAAGCCCATCTAACAGAACTTGGGAAGGAGGTAGCACCACTGGGCTTTGCTCTGGACCAAACCCAAGCCGAACTTCATCGTGTGAAGCTTGAACGGAATTGCCTTTGCGAGAAGTTCAAACTGATAGAAATTACTACTCGTGCGATGTTAGTCGAGCCTCCCTCAGATTCTCTCACCTTAACACACCTTACACTTAGGTCCTATGCTGGTGTGATAAGTGGCTATGTAAGGAGACCGTAACTGCCTTGTGTAATCCTTTGTTTTAAATAAAAATTGGGATTTCTTCTTATGATGAAGTTTATGAATTTTCAAATGACCGGATAAATATAGTATGCATATTTTTTATGAATTTTAGAAAAAGGATATTTTAAAAATGTTTATGTAAACCTTAAATAATTAAAAATGTGTAATGATATTCAAAAAATGGTCTTCTACAATTATGCTCAGTACGAAATTTAGAGCCTAACAAGATCAACTTAATTTTTGATTAATAGTAAATTATGAATAGTGATTTTATGATTAGGATTAGTAATGTGTCCAAATGGATTAGTAATCTCACTTAAAGAAAGTATTAATATAATCTAGGCACCTTGATTAAGTAATGTGATTCAATAAAATGGTTAAATAAAGATTTCATAAATTATTATTCAAGTATTAGTTTTTTCGAGTGAATAGTGTTTTTTAATTAAAAATTAAATTAAAAATATTTAAAAAAATTATTTTTATAAAATAGATTTCATTTTTGAACTCAGAGCACTGATATTATGTTATGGTAATTTTTTGGGGTTTTTTCTGAAAAAAAGGAATTTTCGGTGAATAGTGTATTTATTTAAAAAATAAATTAAAAATATTTAGAAAATATTTTTTATAAAATGGAGTTCATTTTTGAAATCAGAGCATTGATATTTGGTTAAGGTGAAATTTTGGGATTATTCTGAAAAAGTTGAATTTTCGATGAATAGTGAAAATACAGTTTTTAAGTTATGGGTATTTAATGACATCATTAAATGATGTATTAAGTATGTAATCAATATGGTCGACTTATGAATAGTAAGATAAGGTATGAGGTGTCCCAAGTGGCCAATACCATGGGCAAATACCATGGGCAAGCCCATGGTTTTTCCAAAACCACTAATGAGGTGTCCCTTGGCCATTAATGCCTTGTCCCCTTACTTTCCCTATAAATACCAAGCCATCCTCTCATCCATTCGACTCCCCACTCTCCCCCAATGAAGTTATGGTCTCATTACCTCCCAAAGAGTCCTCCCAAGGTGCCCCCAATCCCTCAAGGTCCCAACCTTTGAGTTTTAAGAGTTACGTTTTAAGGTAAGGGATCTGATCTCTCTCTTTCTTTTCAAGAAATCTCTTTTATGTAATTTCTTTTATGCTCCATGTTCTTATGTTAAAGGGTGTTCTTTTATACTCCTCTTACTGCCCTTTTCATGTTAACATAATGAGAGATCCCATCTTACTCTCGTTATTTCGTTTTATGAAGTTTTAAGTGGCGTCGTTAGGTTGCTGAAATTTTTATAACGGATTCTTTCTCCCTTCTCATTTTTCAAGATCTATTTTCATGTAAAGTATTTCAAGTTCCTTTTTATTATGTTGGGGTATGGTCTATAAATTTATCATACTGATCTTTTATGATCATATGATGATATACCCCATTTTATCTCTTCAATTCATTATTTTGAAGTTTTAAGTGGAGTCGTTAGGCTGCCGAATTTTTAAGTGGTTCTTCACCCTTCTTGTTTTGAAGTTCTACTTTCATGTCAATTCTTTCAAGTTCCTTTTTGTTATGTTGTGGTATGATATCTATATCTATCATACTGATATTTTATGACCATATGATGAGAGACCCCATTTGATCTCTTCAATTCAGTATTTTGAAGTTTTAAGTGGCGCCGTTAAGCTGCCGAATTTTTAAGTGGTTCTTCACCCTTCTCGTTTTGAAGTTCTACTTTCATGTCAATTCTTTCAAGTTACTTTTTGTTATGTTGGGGTATGATCTCTATATCTATCATACTGATCTTTTATGACCATATGACGAGAGACCTCATTTGATCTCTTCAATTCAGTATTTTGTAGTTTAAGTGGCGTTGTTAGGCTGCTGAATTTTTAAGTGGTCCTTGCACCTTTCTCCCTTTTCAAAGTTCTAATTCCATGTCAAGTATTGCAAGTAAATATTTATTATGTTGGGGTATGATCTATATATCTATAATACTGATCTTTTATATTCATATTATGAGAGACCCTATTCGATCTCATCAATTCATTTTTGGTTGAAGTTTATGTAACGCTGTTAGGATGCCAGATTTTCATAAGAGAAATCTTATTTTTGTCTTCCTTTCATGTTCTTCATTTCATATGGTATATTTTCAAATTTCATTACCATGTTCTTAAATCCCTTATATTCTGTCCCTCTAATGTTTTATGGGTCATTTATGAGTGTTTGAACCATGTCCCATCTCTTTTCAATGTTTTCTAAAACCCTGAAACATATTCGTTATGCTGCAGAATTTCCGTCTCAAAATGTCTCTCTCTTTTTCTAAAGTACTTTTATTTTATTAAGTGAATACTCAAAGATCTTTCTTCAAAAGGGGTATTCACATATATACGAAAATGTTTTATTTTAAATTATGGGATTTACATACGTGGGACCCGTTCTCCCCTTCTGTGGGTTTAAAGTGACATAAAGATCATGTCTTTAAAGCAGTTTTTAAAATGTTATGATTATAAAATGAAACCCATTTCTTTTATTCTATATGGGTTGTTTATGAAATGATTTATGATGATATATGTGTCTCACCTTATAATAAAGTCAAATTTAAGGGTGCGCCCTGATAGCACTCCAATGCATTGGGTAATGATGTAACCACTAGAGATTACAATTTTCACGATATCTTGGTGAATAACCTTGGTAATTTTCAAATGACACCTTGGGGATGGACCTTGGTGATATGTTCATGATTGTCTATATTAAATGTTGCAGCCACATCTTCAAGTTATGAAAAATGTTATTTTTATTATGATATGCCTCATGATTTCTTTCTCATGCCTTAATGTTCTTTTCATGACCTTATTGAAGTATCTCAAGTTCACATGTAAAATGTTTCTCTTGTTTCCCTTACTGGGCCTTCTGCTCACCCTTTCTTTTGATGTATGTCCCCAGGTTATGAGATACAGCAATGAACCTAGGATGAACATGAGGAGAAGCCTTTCAAGTGTTTAAGAAGAATCTTTTATGTTTTCATGTTTAAAGTTCCTGGTTTCCAAGACACTAAACCTTAAAGATCCTCGGTTTTGTAAAATGTAATGAAAGTTTATGTGATAAAAAGACGGGATGCTATAGTTGGTATCAAAGGATGGTTTATTTATTTGTGGAAATTAGGATATGAAAACTCTAGGAAGAACCCTATAAAAAAGTGTAAATATGGGAAATCTTCCTAGTATTTTGGTCAGTATTGAGTAAGGGGTTGCCAAGAAAATACATCCCTGTCTGGATATGAGCAGGTAGAGGTGGCTCTGGCACAGATGTACATAGGGGTAAAACCCAAAAACACCGCTTTGAGCTAGACTCGAATGAGAACTTGTACACGATAACGGGCCTTGCTGCACTCTTGGTTACGACACTCCTAGGGGATATTCTTTGGTAAATTCATAAGCTTAGTATGAACCATTGTTAAAGGAACAAAGATAAAATAAAATAAAGATTCACATAATAATATATGATCATGGATAACCTAGATGGGAACCTAGGTGATCACAAGTTAGGGTATACTTTTCTTCTACAAGTTATCCTTATATGCTTTCAGTTCCTTTTCATGATTATTGGCTAAGTACTTAAGCCCCTAATTATGCTTTCTCTTCTTAGTTAATGGTGGGAAATGGAAGAACATGTCCCAACAACCAATGTGATAGGAAATGCGACGATTGTCATATTAATATGATAGGTATGATTAGGGGATTAAAATATGATTATTATTTTGGAAGATGTTCACTATTTTGGGGACCCTATTTGATCGAGGTAAATAGATTACTACGGTATTTTCATTGAGGAGTAAGGTTGACTTATATTTTGAAGAATCGATGAATTTAAGGTGGACTTATAGTAATTTAGGTTACTTATGGGAATGATTAACCTATCTTGGGTAAAATATGTTTAGGTTAGATAATTTTGTTATAAGATGTTAGGAGTGGTTGATGTTGTTTGGAGATGAACAATGAAGTTTATTTTGGAAGACTATGTTATCAAATCCTTCTTGTATTTGGGTTTCAATCTTAGTTTGGTTTATTTTGAGGAATTTTAAGGACCGTTATTTATGGAATGGACTATGATGAACTTTGGGTAGTACCATGGAACTTTGAAGATTTAAAAGTAGTTTCCATTCCTATGGGATTATTTCTTTTTGAAGAGTTGTTTTACCTTACCCTTTCTGTTTTTGGGATAATGTTTAAAGATAGAAGAAATAGATAGTTAATCTTTTGTGGATTATGTGATTCTCTAGAAGATGATTCTTGTGTTTTGATGAGACCAAGTAGTTTTTAATGCTCATAGTTTGGAGAAAATATTAGTTTTGGGTAGAAACTTATTAAAGGATGAAACTATACATGAAGATAGGTATATTTTCTTATGTTTTTGTTTTATGTTGTAAATGAATTCCTCAAAATTATGAAAAGTAACGTAAAACAAAAACGTTGTTGGTTTACGTTTCCTACTGGGTAATCAAAGACCGTTTACACACATCATAAGTTTGGGATTTTCTTATGGTTAACTTTCTCCTAATCATGTTTTCTATCACTCTCCCTTAGAACTTGACCCTTTGTTTTCTCCTCCATGTCCATGTTTTCGTATATGGAATCCTAGTGTGGGCTAACTCGGGTGACCTTTGTACTTACCTTTTTTTCTTTTAAAGTAATAGTTTTACTGACTCCTTTTCCGATGTGGGTCTTTCAATGAAATTTCAAAACCCAATTTTAAAAATTGCGAGGACGCAATTTCTTAAGGGGGAAAGATTGTAACGACCCGAAATTTTGAATAAATCTTGTTTCCTAATTTTATGTGTTATTTTATTTTGTTTTTTATACTCAACAAAAATGTTTCATTTGATAACATGAGTATAATTAAAACGAGACCATTGGGTTTTGACTATTACACGACCATTGGTCAATATGACCCCTGGAAACTAAACATTTTGATTATTGTCCCTAAATACAAGTAATATTGGTTAATTATTATAGAAAGAAGATTCGATGGCCTCACCCAGTAGTCTTGGACCGATCGAAGCCCATATAACAGAACTTGGGAAGGAGGTAGCACCACTGGGCTTTGCTCTGGACCAAACCCAAGCCGAACATCATCGTGTGAAACTAGAACGAAATCGCCTTTGCGAGAAGTTCAAACTGATAGAAATTACTACTCTAGCGATGTTAGCCGAGCCTCCCTCAGATTCTCTCACCTTAGCACACCTTACACTTAGGTCCTATACTGGTGTGATAAGTGGCTATGTAAGGAGACCGTAACTGCCTTGTGTAATCCTTTGTTTTAAATAAAAATTGGGATTTCTTCTTATGATGAAGTTTATGAATTTTCAAATGACCGGATAAATATAGTATGCATATTTTTTATGAATTTTAGAAAAATGATATTTTAAAAATGTTTATGTAAACCTTAAATAATTAAAAATGTGTAATGATATTCAAAAAATGGTCTTCTACAATTATGCTCAGTACGAAATTTAGAGTCTAATAAGATAAACTTAATTTTTGATGAATAGTAAATTATGAATAGTTATTTTATGATTAGGATTAGTAATGTGTCCAAATGGATTAGTAATCTCACTTAAAGAAAGTATTAATATAATCTAGGCACCTTGATTAAGTAATGTGATTCAATAAAATGGTTAAATAACGATTTCATAAATTATTATTCAAGTATTAGTTTTTTCGAGTGAATAGTGTTTTTTAATTAAAAATTAAATTAAAAATATTTAAAAAAATTATTTTTATAAAATAGATTTCATTTTTGAACTCAGAGCACCGATATTATGTTATGGTAATTTTTGGGGTTTTTTCTGAAAAAAATGAATTTTCAGTGAATAGTGTATTTATTTAAAAAATAAATTAAAAATATTTAGAAAATTATTTTTATAAAATGGAGTTCATTTTTGAAATCAGAGCATTGATATTTTGTTAAGGTGAAATTTTGGGATTATTCTGAGAAAGTTGAATTTTCGATGAATAGTGAAAATACAGTTTTTAAGTTATGGGTGTTTAATGACATCATTAAATGATGTATTAAGTATGTAATCAATATGGTCGACTTATGAATAGTAAGATAAGGTATGAGGTGTCCCAAGTGTCCAATACCGTGGGCAAATACCATGGGCAAGCCCATGGTTTTGCCAAAACCACTAATGAGGTGTCCCTTGGCCATTAATGCCTTGTCCCCTCACTTTACCTCTAAATACCAAGCCATCCTCTCATAAATTTGACTCCCCACTCTCCCCCAATAAAGTTCTGGTCTCATTACCTCCCAAGGAGTCCTCCCAAGGTGCCCCCAAGCCCTCGAGGTCCCAACCTTTGAGTTTTAAGAGTTACGTTTTAAGGTAAGGGATCTGATCTCTCTCTTTCTTTTCAAGAAATCTCTTTTATGTAATTTCTTTTATGCTACATGTTCTTATGTTAAAGGGTGTTCTTTTATACTCCTATTACTTCCCTTTTCAATTTCACATAATGAGAGATCCCCTATTACTCTCATTATTTCATTTTATGAAGTTTTAAGTGGCGCCGTTAGGCTGCCGAAATTTTTGTAACGGATTCTTTCTCCCTTCTCATTTTTCAAAATCTATTTTCATGTAAAGTATTTCAAGTTCCTTTTTATTATGTTGAGGTATGATCTCTAAATTTATCATACTGATATTTTATGATCATATGATGAGAGACCCCATTTTATCTCTTCAATTCAGTATTTTGAAGTTTTAAGTGGAGCCGTTAGGCTGCCGAATTTTTAAGTGGTTCTTCACCCTTATCGTTTTGAAGTTCTAATTTCATGTCAATTCTTTCAAGTTCCTTTTTTTATGTTGGGTTATGATCTCTATATCTATCATACTGATATTTTATGACCATATGATGAGAGACCCCATTTGATCTCTTCAATTCAGTATTTTGAAGTTTTAAGTGGCGTCGTTAGGCTGCCGAATTTTTAATTGGTTCTTCACCCTTCTCGTTTTGAAGTTCTCCTTTCATGTCAATTCTTTCAAGTTCTTTTTTGTTATGTTGGGTTATGATCTATATATCTATCATACTTATATTTTATGACCATATGATGAGAGACCCAATTTGATCTCTTCAATTCAGTATTTTGAAGTTTAAGTGGCGCCGTTAGGCTGCTGAAATTTTAAGTGGTCCTTGCACCTTTCTCCCTTTTCAAAGTTCTAATTCCATGTCAAGTCTTGCAAGTTCCTTTTTATTATGTTGGGGTATGATCTTTATATCTATAATACTGATATTTTATGTTCATATTATGAGAGACACTATTTGATCTCATCAATTCATTTTTGGTTGAAGTTTATGTAACGTTGTTAGGCTGCCGAATTTTCATAAGAGAAATCTTATTTTTTGTCTTCCTTTCATGTTCTTCATTTCATATGGTATATTTTCAAATTTCATTACCATGTTCTTAAATCCCTTATATTCTGTCCCTCTAATTTTTTATGGGTCATTTATGAGTGTTTGACCCATTTCCCCTCTCTTTTCAATGTTTTCTAAAACCCCGAAACATATCTGTTATGCTGTAGAATTTTCGTCTCAAAATGTCTCTCTCTTTTTCTAAAGTACTTATATTTTATTAAGTGAATACTCAAAGATCTTTCTTCAAAAGGGGTATTCAAATATATACCAAAATGTTTTATTTTAAATTCTGGTATTTACATACATGAGACCCGCTCTCCCCTTCCGTGGGTTTAAAGTGACGTAAAGATCATGTCTTTAAAGCAGTTTTTAAAACGTTATGATTATGAAATGAAACTCATTTCTTTTATTCTATATGGGTTGTTTATGAAATGATTTATGATGATATATGTGGCTCACCTTATAATAAAGTCAAATTTAAGGGTGCGCCCTGATAGCGCTCTAATGCATTGGGTAATGATGTAACCACTAGAGATTACAATTTTCACGATATCTTGGTGAATAACCTTGGTAATTTTCAAATGACACCTTGGGGATGGACCTTGGTGATACGTTCATGATTGTCTATATTAAATGTTGCAGCCACATCTTCAAGTTATGAAAAATGTTATTTTTATTATGATATGCCTCATGATTTCTTTCTCATGTCTTAATGTTCTTTTCATGACCTTATTGAAGTATCTCATGTTCACATGTAAAATGATTCTCTTGTTTCCCTTACTGGGCCTTCTGCTCACCCTTTCTTTTGATGTATGTCCTCAGGTTATGAGATGCAGTAATGAACCTAGGATGAACATGAGGAGAAGCCTTTCAAGTGTTTAAGAAGAATCTTTTATGTTTTCATGTTTAAAGTTCCTGGTTTCCAATACACTAAACCTTAAAGATCCTCAGTTTTGTAAAATGTAATGAAAGTTTATGTGATAAAAAGGCGGGATGCTATACTGATGATATCGAGCTCACCCAAAATCACAGTCAAGATGCAGTTGGGGAGGGCTTTGGAGATGTTAAGCTCGATGCAGATCCAAGAGACAATGGGGTGCTTCACCATGTGAGTTCGTGAATCAGAACATAAATAATGATCTAACTTGTTACCTGTAATATTCTACGAGGGATTCTGGAATGGTAAAGGCAGCTGAGTAAATTTAACCCAAACAGTAAATGTTGAAGGATCCATGTGCGAGGAAAGATCAAACGACCACATGAGGAACAATAATCTGATTGAGCACAATACATGAGAAACACGGGACCAAGCCAATGCAAAATCTTCCTCATCTGCGAGTTAAAGAAGCATGTGAAGTGAACCAAGAAGACCAATTACCGCACGAAAATGTAGGCCCCGGTATTAGTTAACATGACAACCAATATCGAGAGCTGAAGTCTAATGACACCCAAAACTAGTGATTAGGGAAAGGTCATGCAGCTTTGATGCATCAACAAACTCGGACGGGGAGATTTATACCATTGGTTCTCCATCAATCGGTTGAAAATCCCTAAGGCCGATCATGATACTACTGAAATTTGGAAACAAAACCATGTCTTCCTCTGGGTACCCCCCTCCCCTTGCATGAAGGTACGGGCCGCATCGTCCTCCATTGAGCGTTAGGGCATCGCTGCCGTGGGTGCGTTAGTGCATCGATCATATAATTATATTCGAGTTTTTTTTAACAGGTTTTAGGATTTTAAAATTTTAAAAGGGAATAGAGTTGGAGATATTTAAAAAAAACATGATCCTTCTACTCTCGTCATAAAGCGTGACATGTGTAGAATTTTTAAAGGAAAATTGAACGACATTTACTCTTTATCCAGATTTTTTTAATAATAAATATTTCTATATATATATATATAACTAAATACAAAAATAAAAATCAATAAAAATCAATTAAATATTTATAAAAACTAATTATATATAAATAAATATTAATTAAAAATTCATCAATGTTAATAAAATATCAATAAATCTTAATTAAATATTTGTAAATATTAATAAAAATTAAATAAATATTCATAAATACACATGAATATTAATAAATATAGATTAAATAGTAAATAGATATTCAAAAATAATAATAAAATATTAATAAAAAATAATTATATATTCACAAATATTAATTAAATATTCATAAATATTCATAAATACGAAAAATATTAATTAATATTAGTATTTATTAACAAACCTTAATAAATATTAAATAGATGCTAAATAAACATTCATAAATATTCATAAAATATTAATTAAATTTAAATAAATACAAATAATATTAATAAATATTAATCAAATATTCACAAAAAGTAATAAAATTTAATTAAATAACCATAAATACTAATAAATATTAATAAAATATCAAAAAATTCCAATAAATGTCAAAAATATAAATAAATAATAATGTATATTAATTAAATATTATTATATATAAATAAAATACTGACAAATATTAATAAATATTAATGAAATAATTTTTAATATTTATAAATATTAATTAAAAATTAATAAATATTAAAAAAATATAAAAAAACATTAAATAAATTTGAATTAAATATTCATAAATACGAATCGATAATAATTCAATATTAATAAAAATAAATTAATATTGATAAATATTAACTAAATATTAAAAAATAATAACTAAATATTAATAAATTTTATAAATATTAATAAATAATATATAACAATTAAATAAATATTAATAAATATTAAATAAAGATTATTAGATATTACTATATATCAATTAAATATTCATAAAAATTCATAAAATATTAATAAATATTAATAAATATCAATAAATGATAATAAATATTCATAAATACTAATAAATATTAATTAAATTCCAATAAATATCAATAAATTTTCTTGTTGTGGGTGTTTCTTATGTTGACTTCCCTCACTTTCTTTTTTTTTTGTTGCACTTTATTTTTTTCTAATAAATTTGGTGGGTGTGGGTTGGCTTGCCAAATAATACTCTGACCATTTCGATTAATATTTATTTATATTTATTGATATAAATTAATATTAAAAAATATTAACTAAATATTAATAAATATTAACTAAATATCAATAAATTTTATAAATATTAATAAATAAAAGATAACAATTAAAGAAATATTAGATAAATATTAGTAAATATTACTTAATATCAATTAAATACTCATAAATATTCATAAATATATAAATATCAATAAATGCCAATATATATTTAGAAATACTAATAAATATTAATTAAATATTAATAAATTCCAATAAATATCCATAAATATTAATATTTAATTAATATTTAATTAATATTTATTGATATTTGTTGGAATTTATTGATATTTAATTAATATTTATTATTATTTATTGATATTTAGGGGAATTTATTGATATTTAATTAATATGTATTAACAATTATTTATATTTATTGATATTTATTAGAATTTATTTATATTTATTGATATTTTTTAATATTTATTAATATTTATGAATATTTAATTGATATTTATTAATATCTAATAATATTTATTTACTATTTATTAATATTTATTTAATTGTTATCTATTATTTATTAATATTTATTTAATTGTTATATTTTATTTATAAATATTAATAAAATTTAGTTAATATTTAGTTAATATTTATTAATATTCATTAATATTTAATTACCATCGATTAATATTTATGAATATTTAATTAATATTTATTAATATCTATTAATGTTTATTTAATGTTTTTTAATATTAAATTAATGTTTTTTAATATTTAGTAATTTTTAATCAATATTTATAAATTTTTATAAATATTGAAAACTACTTCATTACTATTTATTAATATTTGTTATCATTTAATTTATATATAATACGAAAAAAGGTCTAACCAGAAAGCAGAGCTCCTAGTCAGTTATTAAAGATAAAAGAAAGGAAAACAAGCAGAAAAGAAGACGGACGAGATCAAACAAAGAGATATACCCTCATCCATAATCACTATAAAATTCATCATCATCAGTTTCCCACTCTGAGTGTGAGTTCCTTTGATTGAAGATCACAAAGTACTTCTCCTTGATCGTTTCCTGCTCTTGATTGAACTAAATATGAGATTTCTTGAAAGAAGACCTTATAGACACACTTCATCCACTCCCTCGAGATGCAGCCCAATCATCTCAGCCACGTTCTCGACCACGGCCTTTTGGATGCCTACCCGTCTCCAAGATTCTTTATGCCAAATTCCTTTAGATTCTCCCTTCACAACATCCAAATTGTCCTTCACTTTAGAAAAATGCTCCTTATCAACCATGTCATCAATGGAAGCAGATGGTTCACCACCAGTGTACAGCACTTCAATGATGCCGACAGAAAAAGAATATATATTTTTGTTATGTCTTAACTCCTCATTGAGTGATTCAAGCACCCCAAATTTTTTTGCCACTGCTACATTCATTGACTGACCAAGCTTTTGATCACAAGCCTTAAATAGATCAAGTTGAGAACCAATTTTCTTGTGTGTAATCATTTGAAAGACTTCATTGTCCATAGGGACTGTAACAACCCGACTCTTTGACAAAGGTACGGATCGTTAGTTTTTCTTTCAAATCTTTCCTTTAAGCTTGCTTAATGTGTGTAACGTTTTAAGGAAGGTTTGGGGAGTGTCTGGGGCTTGTTCAGAGCCCGGGAGTTGGAGATTTGGAGTTGCAGACTGAGGTGCACGGTTTGCGCACGACATGAATAGTAAAGTTGCACAGTTTTGGATAAACCATGCAGCCCTGCATTCCGGAGGCAGTGAGGTGTGCACGGTTTGCGCATGGTTTGGTAAACCGTGCGCCTAAACCATGCGACCCTGATCTGGGTAAAAATTTACAATTTTTCCATTAATTCTATTTAAGTCTAAAACCCATTCTTTCTTCTACCCGTGGACAGAACTAGAGGGGAGCCTCCTTTGAGCTCCAAAACCCTCTCCTCACTCATTCTCTTGCTGTTTCTTCCCCCGGTGTCCGTTATTCAATCCGTCAAAGGCGTTGGATCACCCTTGGTAAGGCTAAAATCACACACCCCTTTCTCCTCGGCAAATCTTTCCTACCATTGTGTTATTTTGATGCAATCTCATATGCCCTATTTCGAGGGCTTTGGACAAAAACTCAGATCTCTCCCAATCTACTGCGAATCTGAGGTTGATATTAAGCGAGCCTACGCCTACAACCCTAAGGTAGGTGGTCATGTGTTCTCCTTTTGGGTTTTCCGTCACTTTGGGTTTATAATGTCATGTCATGGGTTGTCTTTCCCCCAACCCCTTATTTATATTGACCGCTTACTATCTAAATGACCCGTGTGGGATGGGATTAATGAATATAACCTTGTTAGGGCGTTTAGAGGAGGTATGGACTGGGAGTGGCCAACTATAGGTGTTATGCCTTGAGATTTTCCCCTTTCTCAACTTTTAACCTAAATGATATGTCTTGAAAGGGCATTTTCCATGTTAGGCAAATGAGATGACTTGGTTAGAGGTTTGCTAGGATGAGATAGCCTGAACCCCTTGAATGAATTAAAATGTGTATATGCCATGTTTTTCTTATGTGACATTATAAGATGGAAATGCTATGCTTTATTAATGTGATATGATATAAGATGTAATGCCTTATATAATGTGATGTGAATGGTTATTCCTTGCTGTGTTGACATGCTTGTGATAATCCGTGGTTGGGCGGGAGGCATTCTTACCCCGTGCCAAGATGAATCTCCATGTGTTGGGCGGGAGGCATTCTTACCCCATGCCAGATGAAACTCTGTGAAACAGGATGAGAGGCATTTGTACCTCACACCTATATAACCTTTATTGGTGGGAGGCATTTTTACCCCACGCCAGCTACAACGATTGAGGAGGATAGGCATTTATACCTCGTGCCTATATAGCCTTTATGGGTGGGAGGCATTTTTACCCCACACCAGCTACAATGATTGAGGACGAGAGGCATTTATACCTCGTTCCTATATAACCTTTATGGGTGGGATGTATTTTTACCCCATGCCAGCTACAACGATTGAGGGCGAGAGGCATTTATACCTCGTTCCTATATAACCTTTACGGGTGGGAGGCATTTCTACCCCACGCCAGCTATAGTGCTTATAGACGAGAGGCATGCTTACCTTATTCCAGTGATAACCTATATGTATGTACTTATACTCTGGTGACTTGTTCAGATTTCCATCCTTGATCTGAAGCAGGTAGACCCTCCAGGTGTCCTTCCGGAACCTGAGCGGGAGGGTTGTTCATTTACTTTGTTTTACTTACTTGCAGTATATTACTCATTGTTGCATACGAACACCTACGTAGACACTGTTGGTGGTGGCCTACTAAGACTTGTCTTACACCCTACCCGGGCGGCCTCCTGGGCACCCGTGTAGACTTTACTGTTGCAGGTACTAGTAGGGGCAAAGGCCCAGCGTTCAGTTGTTGATACATGCATGTTATAGCTGGAGATCTAGAGCAGAGGATCGAGTTTGGCTAGAGATTCTCATGGACTACTTTTGTTCTCTTTTTGTATTACTTCCTAGCATGCTTGTCTTCTATTTCCATTGTATCAGTATGCCATGCATCCATTTTGTATCAGACACTACCTATGAGGATTTTGTATACTTATCAGGGTTTTCCTTACTTCCGTTGTTTGGTTTTTATATTTTCCTATTTCTCCTGTTTATCCATTGGTTGTGCTTCCGCTATTTATATTATTTTGATACTATAACGCTGTGTTCTCTGACATGGGGGTACAGTCTCCCCACTGAATTACCATTACACCCCCACTACTAGTCGGTAGCCCCTGGCCTACGGGGAGACGAGCCAGGGGTTATGTGGCCAACCGGGCTCGGGGCTCGGGTTGATGGGCAGCCGGGTCCGGGACGTCACAAAGTGGTATCAGAGGATTTTCTTTCTTTCTTGATTTACTATTTGGAAACGATAGACTTGGAGACCAGGAACACTTAGGGACTTATTTATAAGTCGTGCTTGGGAGTCGCGAACCCATGTACGGGGAAAAGACCAAGTTGCCTGAATTATGTTATTATTGATTCTACTATTTGCTGTTGATACTGTTTCACCATTGGGTGCTTCACATGAATTGTGATGTTAATGACTTTTTTGAGATTGAAATTTTTGTTTCATGGTTCGACCTGATGAAATGAGGGTTATGCATTAGAACATGCATCATGGTAGGCGCAATATGATTAGGTCATGCATTTTTCCATGGCACGTCTAAATTTTCATCGAGCATTCCTTGTTGGTTATTTCCATGCCTTGCCAATGTGTGTGAAACTGTGCTAACCCTACTTGTAGGTTGTGAATTGAGGAATGAGGTGGTTTTAGTGGGTGTCACTCTTTGGTTCATAAGGTGTATGGGCCCTTATGGATCAGAAAATGACATTCCAACTAAACCAATCATTTTCTTTAAAGGAAATTCAAATGCTTGTTTAGTAGTAGTAAATGATAAATGAAATCCAAGTGTGTGTCATCTTTCAGTTCATGAGGAGTATGGGCCATTATGGGCTGGGAAATTCCATATCACTGGATTAAGTTAAATTTGAGCAGTTGTGGGTTTTTATAAGAATTCTTATGGGTATGGATAGGTGATCTTAGGGGTATGAAGTATTAGTACCTGTCCTAGCTTCTAGAGTTCAACCTTTAATTTTTTGGTTTATTCTTTTAAGACGTTCGTTTGGAATTATAACACTATTCCTCTAAGACTTCCTCGAGTCGCGCTGGCCGAAGGCGGCGATGATCACGTTCCTGAGGTGGAGGGCCCTGATCCGCCAGTTGATCTTCCTATCGATCCACCCGTGGCTCCTCTTGTTGTTCTTGAGATGGGCGTCGATGCCCAGTTCCATGAGAGATTCTTGCGTATGATGCAGAGTATGCAAGGTGGAGTGCGACCTGCCCAGAGTATGGCAGAGTTGACCTGTGAGTTTTAGTCACAACATCCTCCTACTTTTACGGGAGATGGCAGACCACTTGCTGCGAAGTCCTGGTTGGAGGTGAATATTGGAATTTTGGGCCCTAACGTTTAGTCATCTCATGGTATGATCACTTTAGATACCCCTTTAGGTGTCCGTTCAAAGGGCGTTCGACGTTGTCAGAATTGTCCCATCGAGGTGGGCAGTTACCTTTTTGTGTGGAACCTGTTTGTTTTGTATATAACAGGTTTTGATGTAATAGTCGGGATGGATTGGTTAGTTCCCTATAGAGACTAGATTGACTGATATCGTCAGAGGGTGACGTTTACATCACCAGAGGCCGACACACATATGCATAAGGGAGAATGGGATCATAGTGCGACACGAGCAGGACCGGAACACCAGAGTTTAGGTGGCGTCGAGGCACAAGTTTCCAGTATTTATCTCGATGACCAAGGGTTACAACCCACTGCTTGTCCTCCTATAGTGAATCGCTTTAGAGATGACTTTCATGATGACTTCTTTGGTCTACTTCCATTGTGAGAGGTGGATTTTACCATTGAGCTTGTACTAGGAGCAGCACCAGTGACCATTCCTCCTTATAGGATGGCACCTAAGGAGATTATGGAGCTCAAGAGTAAGTTGGAGGACCTGGAAGAAAAAGGCTTTATACATCCCTGTACTTCTCCTTGGGGATCGCCGGTCCTCTTTTCCAAGAAGGCAGATGGTACCCTTCATCTTTGCGTGGATTACCGTGAGTTAAATCAGCTGACTATTAAGAATTGGTATCCTTTACCTTGAATTGACGACCTCTTCGATCAGATTTGTGGAGAGAAGGTATTTTCAAAGATAGATTTAAGGTCTGGCTATCACCAGGTGTGTTTTAGGACTTCAGACATACCTCGCACGGCATTCAGGAGCAGGTATGGTCTCTTTGAGTACCTAGTCATGTCGTTTGGGCTTACGAATGCACCTGCAGTGTTTATGGATCTTATGAATCGGATTTTTCACCCTTACATTTATTATTTTTTGGTTGTATTTGTGGATGATATCTTATTCTATTCACGCTCGAGACATGACCATGCAACCCATCTTGATATCGTGCTGAATATGCTAAGAGAGCATCGACTTTATGCTAAGCTCAGTAAATGCCACTTTTAGATAAATAAGGTTCACTTCCTGGGTCACATTATTTCTGAGTCTGGAGTTTCAGTTGACCCTGAGAAGGTGAGTGATGTAGTCTCTTGGGAGAAACCCAAGAACTTCTTCGATATCAGAAGTTTATTGGGGCTTGCTGGTTATTATAGGTGGTTCATTCAGGACTTTTCACGCCTAGCAGCACCGCTTACATCTTTGACCAAAAAGGGGGTGAGATTCAAGTGGTCGGAACCTTGTGAAACATCTTTTCAAAAACTGAAGGGCAGACTGACTTCAGCGCTGATACTAATCTTGCCGGATCTGGGCAGGGCTTATACGGTCTATTGTGACGCATCAGGTATCTGTCTTGGAGCTGTCTTGATGCAGGACGAGTGAGTCGTTGCGTATGGTTCTCGTTAGTTAAAGCCTCATGAACGGAATTATCCGGCGCACGACCTCAAGCTCGCAGTAGTTGTACATGCCTTATGCTGTTGGAGACACTATTTGTTGGGAGAGCGTTTTGTGGTATTCACTGACCACAAAATCCTCAAATATATCTTCACTCAGTGGGATCTAAATCTCAGGAAACACAGGTGGGTCGAGTACCTGCAATCTTTTGATTTCAAATTGGCCTACACTCCTGGGAAAGGAAATTCAGTAGCCGATGCGCTGAGTCAGAAAACTTAGTCACAAGTAGTCCAGAATCTGATGAAGAGTGGAAGCTGATGGCCCTATTTTTGAAGATGCATGTTGAGGTTCAAGAGGGTCAGGGTCAGACTATTCTCTCAGCCTTAGCAGTAACATCTACTCTTTTGGAATGGGTTAGGGCAAGACAGTTATCAGATTTGGAAGGCCTTTTTTTACAAGAAGGTGTCGCTGACGATACATCTACAGATTAGACCGTGGATGAGAGTGATACTTTATTATTCTGTGGGCGGGTATGGGTCCCAAAAGACATCATAGAGGAGCTGATGAGGGATTTCTACACCTCAACATAGGCAGTTCACCCAGGCATCACCAAAATGTATCGTGATTTGTGACAACAGTACTGGTGGCCTAGCATGAAGCGGGAGATAGCCGGTTTCATCATGCGTTGTTCCACCTGTTAGCAGGTGAAAGCAGAACATCAGCATCCGGCTGGGCTTTTACAGCCGTTGTCCATTCCAGAGTGGAAATGGGACGATGTTTCTATGGACTTTGTAACTGCATTACCCAGGTCACCTCGTGGCAACGATGCAGTATGGGTTATCATCGACCGTCTGAAGAAGGTTGCACATTTCTTACCGATGCGGGATACCTTCACAGTTTATGACTTGGGAAGGATGTATGTTAAGGAAATTGTATTCCTTCATGGAGCACCTCGTTCGGTTGTTTCGTACAGATATCCTCATTTTACATCTCAGTTCTGGCAGGGTTTACATAAGGCTTTAGGTACGCCGATACTTTTGAGTACGGCCTGTCACCCACAGACTAACGGACAGACCGAGCACACTATACAGGTACTAGAGGATATGTTACATGCATGTGTTCTCGATTTTGGAGGTTCATGGGAGAAACACATTCCTCTTGTCGAGTTCAGTTATAACAATAGCTTCGAGGCTACCATTGAGATGGCTCCCTATGAAGCCTTATATGGTAGGCCTTGTTGCTCGCCTTTGTGTTGGCTTGAAGCAGGGGAGACAACTATTCTAGGACCACGTCTTGTGCAGGAGACTACCGAACATATACAACTTATCAGGAAGCATATATAGATAGCTCAGTCTAGACAACAATCTTATGCTAACAAGCACTGAAGACCTCTTGAGTTTGAGGTCAAGAACCGGGTTTTCTTGAAAATCTCACCCAGGTTAGGGCAGAGACATATTCAGAAGCAGGGTAAGCTTTCGCCGAGGTTCGTAGGACCCTTTGAGGTGGTGAAGTGGATCGGACCAGTAGCTTACTAGCTTGCACTTCCACAAAGATATCAGGCCATGCACAATGTTTTTCATGTATCTCAGTTTCGCCGATACTTTTCAGATCCGACTCATGTGTTTCAGCCTTATGAGGTTGAACTGAATATGGAAGCTTCCTTTGAGGAGTATCCGATGCGAATTGTCGATCGGAGCGTGAAGACACTCCGAGGCAGGTCCGCTCCTCTTGTACGGGTGCTATGGCAGTATGGATGGGTACAGGACAAGACCTGGGAGTGGGAGGCTGATATACGATCTCAATGGCTGGAGCATTTCGCTGGTGACACCTCTTTACCCTCGGAAGGCCAACTCGGGGATGAGTTGCTTTAAGGAGGGGAGGTTGTAATGACCCGACTCTTTGAAAAAGGTACGGATCGTTAGTTTTGCTTTCAAATCTTTCCTTTAAGCTTGATTAATGTGTGTAACATTCTAAGGAAGGTTCGGGGAGTGTCCGGGGCTTGTTCAGAGCCCGGGATTTGGAGATTTGGAGTTGCAGACTGAGGCGCACGGTTTGCGCACGACATGAATAGTAAAGTCGCACAGTTTGTATAAACCATGCAGCCCTGCATTCTGGAGGCAGTGAGGTGCGCACGGTTTGCGCATGGTTTGGTAAACCGTGCGCCTAAACCGTGCGACCCTGATCTGGGTAAAAATTTACAATTTTTCCATTAATTCTATTTAAGCCTAAAACCCATTCTTTTTTCTACCTGTGGACATAACCAGAGGGGGGCCTCCTTTGAGCTCCAAAACCCTCTCCTCACTCATTCTCTTGTCGTTTCTTCCCCCGGTGTCCATTCTTCGATCCGTCGAAGGCGTTGGATCACCCTTGTTAAGGCTAAGCTCACGCACCCCTTTCTCCTCGGAAAATCTTTCCTACCATTGTGTTATTTTTATGCAAGCTCATATGCCCTATTTATAGGGCTTTGGACAAAAACTCAGATCTCTCCTAATTTACTATGAATCTGAGGTTGATATTAAGAGAGCCTATGCCTATAACCCTAAGGTAGGTGGCCATGTGTTCTCCTTTTGGGTTTTCCATCGCATTGGGTTTATAACGTCGTGTCGTGGGTTGTATTTCCCCCAACCCCTTATTTATATTGACCGCTTACTATCTAAATGACCCTTGTGGGATGGGATTGATGAATATAACCTTGTTAGGGCTTTTAGAGGAGGTATGGACTAGGAGTGGCCAACCATAGGTGTTATGCCTTGAGATTTTCCCCTTTCTCAACTTTGAACCTAAATGATATGTCTTGAAAGGGCATTTTCCATGTTAGGCAAATGAGATGACATGGTTAGAGGTTGGCTAGGATGAGATATCCTGAACCCCTTGAATGAATTAAAATGCGTATATGCCATGTTTTTATTATGTGACATTATAAGATGGAAATTCTATGCTTTATTAATGTGATATGATATAAGATGTAATTCCTTATATAATGTGATGCGAATGGTTATGCCTTTCTGTGTTGACATGCTTGTGATAATCTGTGGTTGGGCGGGAGGAATTCTTACCCCGTGCCAAGATGAATCTCCATGTGTTGGGCGGGAGGCATTCTTACCCCATGCCAGATGAAACTATGTGAAACAGGACG
Source organism: Viscum album (assembly GCA_963277665.1). Classification (NCBI taxonomy): domain Eukaryota; kingdom Viridiplantae; phylum Streptophyta; class Magnoliopsida; order Santalales; family Viscaceae; genus Viscum; species Viscum album. The sequence continues at coordinate 1,592,192,291 of OY728145.1, read as the reverse complement.
AGAGCCATTTATACCTCGTGCCTATACAACCTTTATGGGTGGGGGTCATTTTTACCCCACGCCAGCTACAACGATTAAGGACGAGAGGCATTTATACCTCATGCCAATATAACCTTTATGGGTGGGAGGCATTTTTACCCCACACTAGCTAAATCGATTGAGTATGAGAGGCATTTATACCTCGTGCCTATATAACCTTTATGGGTGGGAGGCATTTTTACCCCACGTCAGCTACAACAATTGAGGACGAGAGGCATTTATACCTCGTTCCTATATAACCTTTATGGGTGGGAGGAATTTCTACCCCACACCAGCCACAATGCTTATAGACGAGAGGCATGCTTACCTTGTTCCAGTGATAACCTATATGTATGTACTTATACTCTGGTGACTTGTTCAGATTTCTAGCCTTGATCTGAAGCAGGTAGACCTGCCAGGTGTCCTTCTGTAACCTGAGCGGGAGGGTTGTTCATATACTTTGTTTTACTTACTTGCAGTATATTACTCATTGTTGCATGCGAACACCTATTAGGATTACACTTAGACACCGTTGGTGGTGGCCTACTGAGACTTGTCTCACACCCTACCTGGGAAGCCTCTTGGGCACCCATGTAGACTTTACTACTGCAGGTACTAGTAGGGGCAAAGGCCCAACGTCCGGTTGTTGATACAGGTATGTTCTAGCTATAGATCCATAGCAGAGGATCGAGCTTGGCTAGAGATACTCGTGGACTACTTTTGTTCTATTTTTGTATTACTTCCTAGCATGCTTGTCTTCTATTTCCATTGTATTAGCATGCCATGCATCCATTTTGTATAAGACACTGCCTATGAGGCTTTTGTATACTTATTAGGGTTTTCCTTACTTCTGTTGTTCGGTATGTATATTTTCCTATTTCTCCTATTTATCCATTGGTTGTGCTTCTGCTATTTATATTATTTTTATACTATATTGTTGTGTGCTCTGACATGGGGGTATAGTCTCCCCACTGACTTAGCATTACACCCCTGCTACTAGTCGGAAACCCCTAGCCTACGGGGAGACGAGCCAGGGGTTATGTGGCCAACCGGGCTCGCGGCTTGGTTTGATGGGCAGCCGGGTCTGGGACGTCACAAAGTGGTATCAGATGATTTTCTTTCTTTCTTGATTTACTATTTGGCGACGATAGACATGGAGACCGGGAATGCTTAGGGACTTAGTTATAATCCATGCTTGGGCATCGCGAACCCATGTACAGGGAAAATACCAAGTTGCCTAAATTATGTTGTTTTTGATTCTGTTATTTACTGTTGATGCCGTTTCACCGTTGGGTGCTTCACATGAATTGTGATGTTAATGACTTTTGCAAGATTGAAATTTGTGTTTCATGGTTCGACCCGATGAAATGAGGGTTATGCATTAGAACATGCATCGTGGTAGGCATAATATGATTAGGTCATGCATTTTGCCATGCCACGTCTAAATTTTCAGCAAGCATTCCTTGTTGGTTATTTCCATGCCTTGCCAATATGTGTGCAACTGTGCTAACCCTCCTTGTAGGTTGTGAATTAAGGAATGAGGTGGTTTTAGTGGGTGTCACTCTTTGGTTCATAAGGTGTATGAGCCCTTATGGATCAGAAAATGACATTCCAACTACACCAATCATTTTCTTTAAAGGAAATTCAAATGCTTGTTTAGTAGTAATAAATGATAAATGACATCCAAGTGTGTGTAATCTTTTAGTTCATGAGGTGTATGGTCCCTTATGGGCTGGGAAATGCCATATCACTGGATTAAGTTAAATTTGAGCAGTTGTGGGGTTTTCTAAGAATTCCTATGGGTATGGATAGGTGATCTTAGGGGTAGGAAGGCTTAGTACATGTCCTAGATTCTATATTTCATCCTTTAATTTGTTGGTTTCTTCTTTTAAGACGTTCGTTTGGCATTATAACACTATGCCTTCGAGACGTCCTCAAGTCGCGCTGGCTGAAGGCGGCGATGATCATGTTCCTGAGGTGGCGAGCCCTGATCCGCCAGTTGATCTTCCTGTCGAGCCACCCGTGGATCCTCTTGTTGTTCCTGAGATGGGCGTCGATGCCCAGTTCCGTGAGAGCTTCTTACGTATGATACAGAGTATGCAAGGTGGAGTGCGACCTGCCCAGAGTATGGCAGAGTTGACCCGCGAGTTTTAGTCACAACATTCTCCTACTTTTATGGGAGATGGCGGACCACTTGCTGTGAAGTGGTTGGAGGCGATTATTGGAATTTTGGGCCTTGACGTTGAGTCATCTCATGGTATGATCACATTAGATACCCCTTTAGGTTTCCGTTCAGAGGGATTTCGACGTTGTCAGAATTGTCCCCTCGAGGTGGGAGGTTACCTTTTTTGTGTGGAACCTGTATGTTTTGGATATGACAGGTTTTGATGTAATAGTCGGGTTGGATTGGTTAGTTCCCTATAGAGCCCGGATTGACTGATATCGTCAGAGGGTGACGTTTACGTCACCAGAGGGCGACACACATATGCATAAGGGAGAATGGGATCTTAGTGCGACACGAGCAGGATCGGAGTACCAAAGTTTAGGTGGCATCACGACACAAGTTTCCAGTCTTTATCTCGATGACCAAGGGTTACAACCCACTGCTTATCCTCCTGTAGTGGAGTGCTTTAGAGATGACTTTCATGATGACTTCTCTGGTCTACCTCTAGTGTGAGAGGTATAGTTTACCATTGAGATTGTACCAGGAGCAGCACCAGTGACCATTCCTCTTTATAGGATGACACCTAAGGAGGTTATGGATCTCAAGAGTCAGTTGGAGGACCTAGAAGAAAAAGGATTTATACGTCTCAGTACTTCTCCTTGGGGATTGACGATCCTCTTTTCCAAGAAAACAGATGGTACCCTTCATCTTTGCGTGGATTACCGTAAGTTAAATCAGCAGACTATTAAGAATCGGTATCCTTTACCTCGAATTGACGACCTCTTCGATCAGCTCTAAGGAGCAAAGGTATTTTCAAAGATATATTTGATGTCAGGCTATCACCAGGTGCGTGTTAGGACTTCAGACATACCTCTCATGGCGTTCAGGAGCAGGTATGGTCTCTATGAGTACCTAGTCATGCAGTTCGGGCTTACGAATGCACCTGCAGTGTTTATGGCTCTTATGAATCAGAGTTTTCACCCTTACCTTTATTCTTTTGTGGTTGTATTTGTGGATGATATCTTAGTCTATTCACACTCGAGACACGACCATGAAACCCATATTGAGATTGTGCTGAATACTCTAAGAGAGAATCGACTTTATGCTAAGCTCAGTAAATGCCACTTTTGGATAAATAAGGTTCACTTCCTGGGTCACATTATTTCTGAGTCTGGAGTTTCAGTTGACCCTGAGAAGGTGAGTGTTGTAGTCTCTTGAGAGAAACCCAAGAACGTATTCGATATCAAAAGTTTCTTGGGGTTTTCTGGTTATTATAGGTGGTTCATTCATGACTTTTCATGCCTAGCAGCACCGCTTACAGCATTGACCAAAAAGGGGGTGAGATTCGAGTGATCGGAACCTTGTGAAACAGCTTTTTAGAAACTGAAGGGCAGTCTGACTTCGGCACCGATACTGATCTTGCCGGATCCGAGTAGGGCTTATACGGTCTATTGTGACGCGTCAGGTATCGGGCTTGGAGCTATCTTGATGTAGGACGAGCGAGTTGTTGCGTATGGTTCTCTTCAGTTAAAGCCTCATGAACGGAATTATCCGACACACGACCTCGAGCTCGCAACAGTTGTACATGCCTTACGCTGTTGGAGACACTATTTGTTGGGAGAGCGTTTTGTGGTATTCACTGACCACAAAAACCTCAAATATATCTTCACTCAGTGGGATCTAAATCTCAGGCAACTCAGGTGGGTCGAGTACCTACAATCTTTTGATTTCGAATTGACCTACACTCCTGGGAAAGGAAATTCAGTAGCCGATGCGCTGAGTCGGAAAACTCAGTCACAAGTAGTCTGGAATCTGATGAAGAGTGGAAGCTGATAGACCTATTTTCAGAGATGCATGTTGAGGTTCAGGAGGGTCAGGGTCAGACTGTTCTCTCAGCCTAAGCAGTAACATCTACTCTTTTGGAACGGGTTAGGGCAAGACAGTTATCAGATCCGGAAGCCCTTGTTTTACGAGAAAGTGTCGCTGACGATGCATCTACAGATTGGACCGTGGATGAGAGTGATACTTTATTGTTCCGTGGGTGGGTATGGGTCCCAACAGACATCATATAGGAGCTGATGAGGGATTTCCATGCCTCAGCATGGGCAGTTCACCCAGGCATCACCAAAATGTATCGTGATTTGCGACAACAGTACTGGTGGCCTAGCATGAAGCGGGAGATAGCCGGTTTCATCACGCGTTGTTCCACCTATTAGCAGGTGAAGGCAGAACATCAGTGTCTGGCTGAGATTTTGCAGCAATTGTCCATTCAAGAGTGGAAATGGGACGATGTTTCTATGGACTTTGTAACTGCATTACTCAGGTCACCTCGTGACAACGATGCAATATAGGTTATCATCGACCGTCTGACGAAGGTCTCACATTTCTTACTGGTGCGGGAGACCTTCACAGTTGATGACTTGGGAAGGCTGTATGTTAAAAAAATAGTATGCCTTCATGGAGCACCTCGTTTGGTTGTTTCGGACAGAGATCCTCGTTTTACATCTCGGTTCTGGCAGGGTTTACAGAAGGCTTTAGGTACGCAGGTACTTTTGAGTACGGCCAATCACCCACAGACTGACAGAAAGACCGAGCACACTATACAGGTACTAGAGGATATGTTACGTGCATGTGTTCTTGATTTTGGAGGTTTATGGGAGAAACGCATTCCTCTTGTCAAGTTCAATTATAACAATTGCTTCTAGGCTACCATTGAGATGGATCCCTATGAAGCCTTATATGGTAGGCCTTGACGCTTGCCTTTGTGTTGGCTTGAAACAAGGGAGAAAACTGTTCTAGGACCACGTCTTATGCAGGAGACTACCGAGCAGATACAACTTATCAGGAAGCGTATGCAGACAGCTCAGTCTAGACAGCAATCTTATGCTAACAAGCACCGACGACCTCTTGAGTTTGAGGTCAGGAACCGGGTTTTCTTGAAGGTCTCACCCAGGTTAGGGCAGAGACGTATTCAGAATCAATGTAAGCTTTCACCGAGGTTCGTAGGACCCTTTGAGGTGGTGAAGTGGATCGGACCAATAGCTTACCAGCTTGCACTTCCGCAAAGATATCAGGCCATGCACAATGTTTTTCATGTATCTCAGCTTCACCGGTACTTTTCAGATTCGACTCATGTGTTTCAGCCTCATAAGGTTGAACTGAATATGGATGCTTCCTTCAAGGAGTATCTGATGTGAATTTTCAACCGGAGCGTGAAGACACTCCGAGGCAGGTCTGTTCCTCTTGTATGGGTGCTATGGCAGCACGACCGGGTACAGGATGAGACCTGGGAGCGGGAGGCTGATATAAGATCTCAATGGCCGGATATTTTCACTGGTGACACCTCTTTACCCTCGAAAGGCCAACTTGGGGACGAGTTTCTTTAAGGAGGGGAGGTTGTAACGACCCGACTTTTTGACAAAGGTACGAATCGTTAATTTTGCTTTCAAATCTTTCCTTTAAGCTTGCTTAATATGTGTAACATTATAAGGAAGGTTCGGGGAGTGTCTGGGGCTTGTTCAGAGCTCGGGAGTTGAAGATTTGGAGTTGCAGACTGAGGCGCACGGTTTGCGCATGACATGAATAGTAAAGTCGCACGGTTTGGATAAACCATGCAGCCCTGCATTCTAGAGGCAGTGAGGTGCGCACGGTTTGCACATGGTTTGGTAAACCGTGTGCCTAAACCATGCGACCCTGATCTGGGTAAAAATGTACAATTTTTCCATTAATTCTATTTAATCCTAAAACCCATTCTTTCTTCTACCCGTGGACAGAACCAAAGGGGAGCCTCCTTTGAGCTCCAAAACCCTCTCCTCACTCATTCTCTTGCCATTTCTTCCCCCGGTGTCCATTATTCGATCCGTCGAAGGCGTTGGATCACCCTTGGTAAGGCTAACCTCACACACCCCTTTCTCCTCAGAAAATCTTTCCTACCATTGTGTTATTTTGATGCAAGCTCATATGCCCTATTTCCAGGGCTTTGGAAAAAAACTCAGATCTCTCCCAATCTACTGCGAATCTGAGGTTGATATTAAGCGACCCTACTCCTACAGCCCTAAGGTAGGTGGTCATGTGTTCTTATTTTGGGTTTTCCATCGCTTTGGGTTTATAATGTCATGTCGTGGGTTGTATTTCCACCAACCCCTTATTTATATTGACTGATTACTATCTAAATAACCCTTGTGGGATGGGATTGATGAATATAACCTTGTAAGGGCGTTTAGAGGAGGTATGGACCGGGAGTGGCCAACCATAGGTGTTATGCCTTGAAATTTTCCCCTTTATCAACTTTGAACCTAAACGATATGTCTTGAAAGTGCATTTTCCATGTTAAGAAAATGAGATGACTTGGTTAGAGGTTGGCTAGGATGAGATAGCCTGAACCCCTTGAATGAATTAAAATGTGTATATGCCATGTTTTTCTTATGTGATATTATAAGATGGAAATGCTATGCTTTATTAATGTGATATGATATAAGATGTAATGCCTTATATAATGTTATGCAAATAGTTATGCCTTTCTGTGTTAACATGCTTGTGATAATCCGTGGTTGGGCGGGAGGCATTCTTACCCCGTGCCAAGATGAATCTCCATGTGCTGGGCGGGATGCATTCTTACCCTGTTCCAGGTGAAACTCTGTGAAATAGGACGAGAGGCATTTATAACTCGTGCCTATATAACCTTTATGGGTGGGAGGCATTTTTACCCCACGCCAACTACAACGATTGAGGACGAGAGGCATTTATACCTTGTGCCTATATAACCTTTATGGGTGGGAGGAATTTTTACCCCACGCCAGCTACAACGATTGAGGACGAGAGGCATTTATACCTCGTGCCTATATAACCTTTATGGGTGGGATGCATTTTTACCCCATGCCAACTACAACGATTGAGGACGAGAGGCATTTATACCTCGTGTCTATTTAACCTTTATGGGTGGGAGGCATTTCTACCCCACACCAGCTACAGTGATTATGGATGAGAGGCATGCTTACCTTGTGCCAGTGATAACCTATATGTATGTACTTATACTCTGGTGACTTGTTCAGATTTCCAGCCTTGAGCTGAAGTAGGTTGACCCGCCAGGTGTCCTTCCAGAACCTGAGCGGGAGGGTTTTTCATTTACTTTTTTTTACTTACTTGTAGTATATTACTCATTGTTGCATGAGAACACCTATTAGGATTACACGTAGACACCATTGGTGGTGGCCTTCTGAGCATTGTCTCACACCCTACCTGGGCGGCCTCCTGGGCACCCGTGTAGACTTTACTGCTGCAGGTACTAGTAGGGGTAAAGGACCAGCGTCCGGTTGTTGATACATGTATGTTCTAGCTGGAGATCCAGAGCAGAGGATCGAGCTTGGATAGAGATGCTCATGGACTACTTTTGTTCTCTTTTTGTATTACTGCCTAGCATGCTTGTCTTATATTTCCATTGTATCAGTATGCCATGCATCCATTTTGTATCAGAAACTGCCTATGAGGCTTTTGTATACTTATCAGGGTTTTCCTTAATTCCGTTGTTCGGTTTGTATATTTTCCTATTTCTCTTGTTTATCCATTGGTTGTGCTTCCGCTATTTATATTATTTTGCTACTATACCACTGTGTGCTCTGACATGGGGGTACAGTCTCCCCACTGACTTACCATTACACCCCCACTACTAGTCGGTAGCCCCTGGCCTACGGGGAGACGAGCCATGGGTTATGTGGCCAACCGGGCTCGGGGCTCGGGTTGATGGGTAGCCGGGTCCGGGACGTCACAGGGACATTGTCTTGAATTTTTCTCCTCTGTAGATTTAATCGGGGAATTAAAACTCACTTTTTGGTTACCTTTTCTACTTACTAAGGCATGCATGAAGAAATTATTAGTCGTAACTTTTATGTCAATTTTTCTTTCTCATCAAGATGATCCATTATGTCCACCATAGGTAAATTCTGAACATCCAGGAGAATTATTCTATTCGCCATTTCAAATTCTCCATCATCATCATGAGATGAAGTTTCTGTGGCAATAATATCCGACCAAAGCTGTTGAAATAGTGGGTGCCCTAGACCCAACTATACAGTACTTTAGATAACCATATCGTGTTTACAATTAGATATACATGATGTATTCTTACCTTTATAGTGTAGACTTTTCTACATCCACTATTTACCGATAATGTCCTAGATTAATATTCGTATCAAAAGGTTATAGCATATCCCAGACTATAATGAGAACCTCGAGATATAGTGACATTAATCTTAAACAAATGTCATATGGTCTAGATGCATCATACTGATTGGACACAGTTGATGTTTGACTATCAGGTGCTGGGGGATCATAAGCATTGAGACTTCTTCTAATGAAGATCGCAATTGGTAATCTCTAGTAGTAAGATCATGAGGACACACCTGGCAATATGAACACCACATGTTTTGGGTGTCATTGGTTGTTCTTATCCACATAAATTTGTATTAATCTCCTGACTTGAGACCATTACTAATGTGTGTCATTTGATTGTGTACTTTGATGCAAGACAAAAATCATGGTATTTAAATCGTGGAGAGGTAGCTTGTGTTGGGTGCGTCATTGGTGGTATGAAATTGATTGAATGGTTAGGAAACGATTTGTCGCTTTCAAGTTTAGGAAGTTGTATATCTCAGGCCTGGTTGATCAGAATGGTGATACCTTCATAATTCTTTGGCCAAAATAGTCTAAAGGTAAATCCATCTGGATAGATCAACAAATGATAAAGCAAGAAAAGGATGATGACACAAGTGTGCGTCCTACTTTATGAGATATTTAACGACAAATAGATTATAATACACAGTCAGTGTTCATAGGTTGGTAGTCATTGTTATGACTATCTTTATCTTTTTAGGGGCCTTGGTGGGTGCAAGAATCTGCTCTTGGTCTGTGAATGTTATTCACTACTATCGAGATATGGGCTTAGAAGGTCATACACAATAGTGTATTCAAGAATCTGTCATATTCAGTTGAATATGTATATTAGACATGGTGGGCCCCACTACGAGGTCTGAGTATTGTCCAAGGTATCGATCACCAAAGAAATAAATTCATTATTATTCATGTTATGAATAATTGGAATTGAATTTATTTAAATATATTTACAAGTTAAGTAAATATGAGAAAATATTATTCGAATGAATGTTATTTTAATATTCAAGGTTTGTTTAATATTAAGTGGGAATGGAGAGTCGAGTTAAATGGGTCGGTTTTATCACGTAATATATTTTATACATATTACAAGTATGTGATAAATTATTAATAATATTTATGACGCAGTTTAGTTCTCCATAATTATTATTTAGTGAATGTTAAATTTCTAGGGGTTGGGGAACCCTACTGGGTGTTATTCATCGTCCACTATAAATAAGTGGAGAGAGGTTCAAGCTAATGACTATTCATGGAATTTTGGCTAGATCCCCTCTTTCCTCCCACTTCCTAGAGAGAGAAGCAGTCGATCCAAGATCTCGGATTAAGATCTCCCTCAAGCATCGAAGGCATCTCGATGTGGTGATCGTTGGGACGTTGAAAACATCATCGGAACGCCATGTTAGCACCCAGAATTTGACGATCGGTGCTCTTGTGGATTTTTAAAGCACGTGTGGACGATCTAGAGGGATCCTGTTATGGATCCTTCTAGCAATGATCATCGTCGACGAGTTGCAGTTGAGCACAACTTTAGATTTTAATAGGTATGTTCTCGTTTTTAATTTATGTTCTATTTTAATTTATGTGAGATACTTGGACCATACCAGGGCTCAGATCATTGATGACAAGTCCCGTCATCTCATCGATGAAAATTATTAAAATCCTTGGCTCATTGGCTTCTGTTAGGGCCCCCGATACCTTCAATTGGTATCAAAGCAACCACATAAATTTTCAAATCCAAATTAAAATTAATTTTCATTAAATATAATAGAGGGTTTAATTTTGGTCTCAATGTTTTAAACCGCACATTGATCCAATTTCAAACGGCCATGTTATGACCATTTGTTTTTTTTATATGGATTAAATTTTCGGTTTGATCTCAGGTTTTAAAATTTATTGGATTACTTCCGTTCATCCCAAAGATCCGACTAGTTTGAACTTATCGAAAGTAATTACAATTATATGAAAATTATAAATTTTACAAATTTTAATTTGCATAATAATTTTATTATTATTATATTTAAAGACTAGAGTATTGCCTTTAGAAAACTTGTGTGTAGAAAAAATGACACATAAACAAAATGGGTGGGGAGACTTTGGTGTAAAAAAAATAATAAAGAAGGAGGTTGTATGAAGAAATAAAGGGATGGGGTGCCTATTTCATAGTAAAAAAACACTTTTGAAAAGGAGAGGGCATGCCCCCCCCACTTGTCCCCTACCTCCCACTTGTCCCCTACCTCCCATCGGATAGCTCGGGGACCACCGCCTAACCCCCACTCACCGTTCAGCCGGCCGCTGCGACCGCTTCTTCCAGGTCGCGACCTTCTTTCACTGGCTACCCACCACACCGGCCTCACCTCCACAGCGCTGGCGTCCCCTCCCCTTCTGTGACCGACGGACCAGCCAGTCCGCCACCTCCCCTGTGAACAGTGGTGCCGCAGCCTCCCTCATCCAGAGCCAGTCTCCATTAGCACGCCACACCAGTCTGGCGACCTCAACCTCCTCAGGACCTCCCCTTATCATTGCGCCAGCCGGCGCTTAGTCGGTTCCACGAGCTCCCTCATCCAGCGACCCAGATCTGGGAAAATCTAAGGTTGTGGCTCTCCTCCATAGTCCACCCCAGTTGCCCCGATGGTCACCACCCAGATGTGGAAGGATGGCGAGCTTTCCATCGGCCAGTGCGCTCCGGTGAACATCGAAACTATGAAGTAATGCCACCTCAGGTTCTACTGGACCCAAAACACCCCGAACGTGGCCTGGGTAGGTCTTCCCAACATGGAATGGGTTCGGGCGGACCTGCATGTTCCAAAATAGGCCCGCACAAGCTTTGGTTTTCCCGTTATGGGTTTGCACAGGTTTAGCACGACCCACAATGGTCCATGTTATATTAAATTAACATTTCAATTAAATTGATTAAAATATTAATTTGTGGTTGAAATTAATAATTTTTAATACCCTTGGAAATTAATTTAATTGCTTTATTAAATTAATTAATTAATTAATTAATTTAATATTTGCATAAAATTAAAATAATTATGAGATCGATAAATAATTTAATTATTTGGATTTATTTAATCCATTTAATTTAATTAAATTTACCCTCATGCTTATTTAATGCAATTTAATTTTTATTGTGCATTAGTTTACCCAATGGTCTTGAGCACTGACCTTTTGTATGTATGAATTTATTTATTTAATTAATTATTTAACTACGTGCAATGTTTGTAATTAATTAAATGACGGTCTACACATCGTCTTATTTCAATTAAAATGTATAAGGAACTGCATGTCTAATTTAACTGATGTACATTACACCCGTAATCCCCTCACACGTGCGCGAGTATTTTTGTACTTCAGATGAAGGTGGTGTACGACGTGGACCTTGCCAAGATGAGATGATGTACGTTGACCAAGACGATGCAAGACGTGATGTGGATCCTGCCAAGACGTGGTGGTACTTCAAGACGTAATGTGGACCCCACCAAGACGTGGTGATATTCTATATGACTAGCAGACATATAGGAAGGGGACGAGCTACATCACGAGTCAAGTGACGACTCAGGTATGATGCCGCTAGGTCGTTTAGATGCTCAAGACCAGTCAGATAGTAGTTTACCCTTATGCATTTATTTATTATTTTATGCATTTTATAACACCAGGAAAATATATAAAATAATAAAAAATAAATAATAAAATGCATAAAGAAGTGACATGCATTTTTCTATTAAAGTTCAGTTGTGAGCGTGATAACATAGATGAACAAGATTAATAGAAATGGATTACATTCATCGAGAGAAAAATACATAAACCCTCAAAGTAATATTAAGTCATTACCGCCTTGCATCATTCAAGTTTGAACAAAACCGAGTGTTTGAGGTGCTAGTTATGCCAAAGTTGAGGGTGCCTCTTTTTATCAGAGAGTTCTTATAAGAGTGGTGGGTTGACTTAACTAAAATTGTAGCAAAGAAATAGTCAAATCTAGATTTTTTTAATTTTAGAGGTAATCATTGAGTAAATCAAGTAAAGATTTTTGAATCTGGGACTTCACTCAACATATCAAGAAACTGTGAGTTATTGCAGTTGGCCAGCCAAACACCTACCTTGAACCCTCTGAGTAGTGGCGTAACCATAGCTTGTAGACTATGAGGGAAGGTTCAAGGATCCTTGCCACTAGAATACTCAAGCTATAGAGTATTCCAATTCTAGTACAGAGGGTTCCTAGAATTAGTTAAAATAGTGGGAGACATTAGATGATTTATTAAATTAATCGGTAATGTCTAATTTGGTAATCAACATAAAAATACTAATATGCTAAAGTTTATTTTTGTAGAAAAATGGAAAAAAATACCATAAGTAAAAACTGTGATAAAATATTGGACAATTTTAAATGTCTAAACTAGCACAAATTTCCAAGTGTAGTACACATGCTTCTACACATTACTATAATATAGGAAATTCAAGGTGTTGGTGTCCCTATACCTGTTAAGCCACCTCAAGAAGTGTGGGTGTAAAAATACTTATAGAAGACTCATGAATCGAGCATATGATGGTTATGTCATGATGTTATCATCAATGTCTAATGTTAGTTGTGGTCACTACACCATGACATGGATGATATCACATGCAGTCTCATCTCCAAGAAGTTTGTGAGGAGAAAGTGGAACAAGATTTGAATGTGATGATTACAATCGCTTTGTGTAAACATGAAAGACAAGCTATGATCTTTCATGACATCCCATTCTTATACCCTTTTCACTCAATTACTCTATTTTTGTTTAAGGATAGTAATGAACAGTATGTAGTAAACACTTCATTGCCTTTTAGGTAAAATTCACCAAGTAATAAGAATATTAAAGAAAGTACCATCATTTATTCTTGTGGAGAATAAATTGAAAGACAGGGAGGAAAAGGTCAATGAAAAGTTACGCCACATATACCTTTGTAATTTCCTTCAATAATTATAGGTTGGTTATTAAACATGAGGTTATTTGCATCACATATAATGAAATAAATTTATAGAAGTTTAAAATACAATGAACTGAATTGAATAAGAAAGAACCATCTTCCTATTTAGTGTTTATTCATCAAATAAAATTATTGAATCTGAAATTCTTCTTGGGTATTAGATACAATATTTCATTCACATATGTGTATTGAAATACAGTAACCAAGTAAGTATAGAAACATTAATAGAAGTAAGGTGACTTCTCCAAGAAAATGAGAAAGGGTGATTCCTTAGTCAGTGGTGAGAAACACATAACTTCAATTTGCCAAGTGAATGATTCAAATTGAACAAGTTGTTGAGTATAACTAAAAAATTTATCTCATGTTCCCATTGTACATAATGAGACATTATTCCAAGTTCAAGAATGAATGTTTTTTGTGGTAACATATTCAACAAATAGTTCAAAGATACTTGAATCATAGGCAATAAGGGATAAATATAAAAATGTAAGACTTTTACCCAATTGTGGAAAGATAATTATTTGTTAAGAAAAACTAAAATTGGACACCAAGGGTATACCCAATATGGTATTTAGGATCGACATAGCTAAATACCTTTGGTATTATCAACATTTAGTTTGGATAAAGAAAACTTTAAAAATAAAGTATACCATAAGGCTTTTGGAATATGTTCATCAAGTTAGTGTGAATTATTCCAAAGGAAATCTAGTGGTAAAGATACTTCATGATATTAATTCAGGTTATTAAGGAATGTGATAGTAAAGTATAAGCATGGTCAGAAAATATGAGTTACTTTAGATCGGCATGCCAAATAATATATTGACCAAGCATTCATCGATCATGATAATGTAGCATGGAATAATTTCTAAATGCACATTACCTTATCTACATCAGAGCATTGATGTTCATAAGGAGGATCAATTACAAGTCTTACATATTAACATTGATCAAAAAACATGTAGCACAGAGCAATTCCTAAATGAACATGTTATATATAAAAGTTATTATGTAAGTTGTATCAATGTTACAACTTGCAGAAACTTATATTATATTTCAAGATGTGATTTGCAAATAATAGAAAAAACCCATAACCAATATTCCAACTAAAAAAAGAAAAATGGGTATCATACGAGTCATAGTATGATGGAAATCCATTATGTTATAGGACATGTGTTAAATATACAAAGAGTTTGTTAGGATTTAAACAAACATGCATCAAGTTAAACACATTGTGCATCTAAGGTGATTATCCTAACAGTTTCTTAGGATATTACATAAATCCATAAGATAGAAAAGTGGTAGTCAAGTGATAGAATAAATTTATATAAATAGGGTGCACATCTCTACTTGAGATAGTGGGAGTAAGATTGACTTGGGTCTAGTCAATTATCTAGAGGCATAAATGGTTGGCATGGTAATAAGATCCATAAGTACACATGGAATAGGAATGTTCAAGAGACACATACTACGTAGGAAGGTTAAAACCATGGTGGTGGTTTTTGAATTCACCACGATCGGTGATAAATTATTCTTTGAGAATAATAATACCTACAAGTAAGATATTAGGTCCAAAAGGTTGAATACCCAAAGGGGTGGTGAATCAGGGTATGACAGATTAAAACTTTTTCCCATTCAGATCTTGTCTCGTTGTTAAACAAAACTCAATTATCTCTTCCTCCCATAGAAATATATGAACAGATATGAAATTGTTCATAAGACATAGCGATTTTTACTTGGGTCACCCTCATTGGGCTACGTCCAATGAGCATACAACAACAATGTGCTGATGTACCAAATTCACTAAGGCTTACTGCCAATAATGAGTACAAAGTTCAGGCTAGATATTCTATTCCCAGGATCATTACCTTTACAAGGTTTAGGGTCTTCTCACTACATTCCAAAGGGTCACTCCCTATGCCTCTTTCTCTAGCTCATTATCAATGGAAAGAGTCACCATATTCCTCTTCCTTTGCTCACTGTTCTTGGAAAGGAATCCACTCACAATTTATAGACTTGTAAGTTAAACATAGTTTATGGACATATAGGTCCCTTCATTTGCTTGAATTCCTACATCCTCTACTTTAGGTAGATGCTCTGTTGAGGTTCCTTTTTCACCCATAGATGAAGTCCACATTCCTGGGTACTGTTAGATACCAAAAAATACATTCACAAACTGATTTGAAACATTCCCAAGATTCCTTAAGTGTTCCACAAACCACCTGCTCCTCCTATGTACTGTATAGCAGGTTTCCTATGTGAACTACCTCTTCTGCGTACACTACTATATTTTTTAGTTTCTGTGCCTATGGTAGCGGGCGACTGCCATTGGCAGTCGCTATTGATACTATTAGCGACCGCCAAAAGCGGTCACTAAAATGGAAATGTAAATGGCGGGATTTTTTCTGCCCCTCGTGTTGTCTTCCTCGATGTCACCTGCTGCAACAACCATCAACACCTCTTGCCTCCGCACCGCAACCACAGGTCTCCCCCATCGCCGCGACACCGTCACCTCCTGTCGCCCCTACCAATGCTGCCAGTGAACCTGTCTCCCCCGACAGTCGAACGCCGCTATTCAATCCCCAACATCAGCCTGGACACTCCCTCCGGCCACCGTGCTTCTTCCATGGCCGTCGACCCAAGCTCGGGGTCCCTCCTCATTAACCTCCTACACGCCCGCGTTGCCCAGCGTACGATCGACACCAAATAGCCAGCGGTTTCCAAAGAGAGTTTTAGCGGTCGCCTATGGCGGTTGGTATTGAGTAATACCGACGGAGCAACTACGACCGCCAAAAGCGGTCTCATGGCGGTCTCTAAAGGGCATTAGCGACCGCCTTTGGCGGCCGCTAAAACCCACATTTCTAGTAGTGGTACCACTGCTTTTTTCTCAAACTGCCCTCCATTCGTAGACTGTCTATGCCTTCGCTATCACGTACCACCTCTGTGTACCGACTCCACGAACCTCCTTTACAAACCACCCTCTATCCACAAACTGTTCTCTATTCGCGGACTGCCTTCACTTCCAGTACTAAATCCCCCCCTCCACATATATAGTTCTTCATCCGTAGACTGATCTTCCTTTGCAAACCACAAATTTCTACAAAAAAACTTTCATGAACTATTCTGCGAACTTCTTCAGCCTTTGTGGAATTGCTTACCGCAAACCACTTTCGAACTTCACCAAATTCTCGAAGCAAATAGATGTTCTTTAATGATATTCTCTCTCTACTTTACTCAGTAGGATTAGCGCTCCTTATATAGTCAAAGATATTTTCAAAATTCTCTAATCCAATATTTACCAAATATTTGATTCGGTATAACCTCCACCGCATACCGATCCTCCGATTGCGAACCACACCCATTCTGCCAACTATTTTTCCACGGTGGTCTGTATATTGCCTTTGATCCTATATGACACCATTATCTTCTGCCATCCCAAAAACCATCATGCCTTCCTCATACCACATTCCCTTCACTGAAAACTATTTTTGGTTCTGTGAACCCTTCCTGCATACCCTTCCTACTATCCAGTACGCGCCCGTGAACCCTTGCCGGACATGGTACACGATCCATGTCCTGTGCTTTGCATTTATCTTCCTTTACCAATTTCATTTGCTGTTCTTTACACCATTCATTACTATGAAGAAAACCTTACATTTCCAAACACAAATTCCCGATTTTGAGGCTCAAAAATTTGGCAAACATTGGGAAACTACACCACTTTAAAAACCTATCTTCAGAAAACACCAACCAAACTCATTCACAGTCATCTAGCTTTGTCAAAAAACAAAATCACACCCAAAAAATACCGAGAGGAAACCTTGAGGGATTTCACCAACAATATTCCCCTTTGGGTTTGTTAAAAACTCTTCTAAAAAAATTCTTCACATTTTGATACCTTGTTAAAACTCCTTCTATTTCCAACCACCATTCGCTTCATGAGATTAAGATAAAGATCAAGGATTTACTCAACACATACTCTAAGACCACATGATCCTTGCTTAGCATGATAAACAAGATTATAATGCAAATTTCATCAATGAATCACTTTATTCCTAACACCAACTCTTGAAACCAATCAACCGCTTTCATCACGAACCTCAGCTATCATGATATGTAATCTTTGATTGATCACTTTTAGCATCATCATATTTAATGCTCTCCCTAAGTTATAGCTCCTCCAAACATCTTCAGCTCAACTTAAACCCCCATTATCTCTCTCCTCCACTTAACTGATTTTCCCCATGTCCTTTCTCCCCTAGAATAGTTACACTTTCTCAATCTTTGTCAATGATCCTGGAAGACACTTCATGGTTTTCTACAACAGGGTAAAGAATGCATATCAATACATTAGGGAAAACACATCATACCTCCAGGAGAGGGGCTCCAACATCCACACTTTTTAAAGTGAGGGGAGTCGACTGGAATCCTAGAGCCAGTTTATGTCTTTCAAATTCTTCTTTGGGTAAGGCCTTCATAATAATATCTACAACTTTTTGTTCTGTTGGCACATACTCCAACTTCACAAGCCCTTTCTCCAATTTCTCCTTGATAAAATGATTTTTGATTTCAATGTGCTTTGTCCTTGAGTGATGGACTGTATTTTTTTCTCAGATTTATAACACTTGAATTATCACAATGGATTCCAATTATAGACTTCACTTCAACTCCCATATCATCAAGCTGCTGCTTCATCAATAGTAATTGTGTGCATGCTTGAGTAGCCACAATGTACTCAGCTTTTGTAGTACTTAATGAAATGAAATATTGTTTCTTTATCAACCAATAAATACACAATCTACTAAGATATAAGGCACCTCTGAAAGTTGATTTCCTATCATCTACTAAACCAGACCAATCTGCATATGTATATCCCAATAACTCTGGATGAGATTTTTCATTATAAATTAGGCCAAAATCCTCTATGCCCTTGATATATCAAAGTATTCTTTTCATTGAAATCATGTGGCTCTACTTGGTATTGCTTTGATTACTCACTACTTGGAATGTGGAAAATACAATATCAGGCCTTGTTGTTGTTAGGTAGAACATACTTCCAATGATTTGCCTGTATTATGTGATATTAATTATCTTGCCTTCATCATCCCATGAAAATTTCAACCGGATAACAACTAGAGTCTTCATCTATTTGGAATTATCCATTCAAAACCTTCTCAAAACCTCCTTAGCATATTTAGATTGAGAAATAAAATTTACATTCCTTCCTTACATCACTTGTAAGCCAATGAAAAACATTATCTCACCAATCATTGACATTTCAAACTCGCTTTTCATGAATTTAGAAAACTGCATGCATTGTGCTTAATCTGATCCACCAAAGATTATTTCATCAACATAAACTAGTACCCTCATCCTTTTACTACTTACATTATTGAAATACATATTTTAATCAAATCCACCATGCTGGAAACCAATCTTCTTTAGAAAATGATCAAGCCTTGAATACCATGATCTTGGTTTCAAACCATATAAAGCCTTTTTTAGATAAAAAACTCTGTTATCATATTCATGAATGAGAAAACCATCTATGTTTTCAATTTAAACTTCTTCTTCCAGAACTCCATTTAGAAATATTGACTTGACATATATCTGGAAAACCTTAAATTTTCTTTACACTGCTATTGCTAAGAATAATTTGATTGTCTCTAGCCTTACAACAGGTGAAAATGTTTTATCAACATCAATACCCTTTATTTGGGAGTACCCTTTACACACTAGTCATGATTTGTTTCAAATCAAAACACCATGTTCATTTATTTTGTTGTGAAAGACCCATTTTGTCCTGATGAAATTCTTGTCTGCTTGTCTCGAAACAATTTCTCACGTCCGATTATTCTCAATTTGGTCAATCTCTTCATTCATTTTCTGAACTCAATTCTCATCTCCAGATAATTCATTAAAGTATTTAGGATCCACTTGTGATAAGTATAATGATTTCTATAGAGAATTCATCCTCTTTGTCTGCACTGGTGCTGTCTGATCACCAATTATGTTCTACCTATCAATTTTATCTCTTCTCGTTGGTCTCTGGGTAGACACTAATTTATTCTCATCATCCGAGTCTTCTTCTGAATCATCCTCTAGAGTTGGAACATCTCCTAACCTACTCATCTCTTCATCACTATCCTCTTGAGTCTGATCATATATTTTCTGAAGATTCCTTTCATTCTATACTATATTCACATCATGACTTTCAACTATCTTTCCTAGCCTCTTATTGAAGAATTTATATACTTTTATTTTCTTTGAGTATCCATTAAATATCCCTTAATCCCCAAGATATTAAAACTTCCTATGTTTCTTCTTATTGAGAATGAAACATTTACTTCTAAAGACTCGAAAGTATTTTAATGATGGATTATTTCCATACCATAACTCGTATGGAGTCTTCTCCTATTTTGGAAAAAGTAAAGCTCTATTTTAAGTGTAGACTGCTGTCATCACTACTTCTTTCCAAAATTTCACTAGAAGGTCTTTCTCAATGAGCATTGTTCTAGCCATGTTGTTGAAAATATGATTTCTTCTCTAAAATACTCCATTCTATTGTGGAGTTATTACTGCTGAAACTTGATGTCTTATCCCATGTTTCTTGAGATAATCCTCCACTTGAATATTTGTGAACTCTATTCCATTATCTGTTCGAATTTTCTAGATTCTATGACCAAGCATCTTTTCACATTCCCATTGATATCTTGTAATGCAACTAAACACTTCATATTTGTGGGTGATTATTGAAACTAATTCCATTATTCTATAGTCATCAATGAATAGAACATAATATCCCCTCCCATTAATATCCCTTGGCGAAATTGGCCCTCACAAATCAATATGTACCAACCCAAGCAATCTTGTTGACTTTTTATCCTTTGACTTATATGTATTTTGAATGATCTTACCTTATTGGCAGACATCACACGTATGAGTATGATCACGTGATAATCTTAAGAGATTTTGAGTAGAATCATATTTCACCATATCTTCCAAGGACGCTTGGATTATGTGGCCAAGACACTTATTCCATAACTTGTTTTCTTCATCCTTGGACAGAAAGAACATATATTCTTCTCCACTCATGAGGTAAAGATTCCCTTTTGTACACTTTCCTTGCAACTCAAGAGCACCATACCTCACCTTGATGATACATAATTTCTTGGAAAAACTTATGGCATGCCCTGAGTCACACAATTGACTGACACTAAGCAAGTTGTGACTAAGCCCTTCAACAACCAAGACATCTGCTCGTCTCATGTTTTTTCCTCCAAAATTTTCCTGAACCAATAATTTTCAAGCCCTTATCATTACCAAATATTACAATACCTTATTTATCATACCTAATTCCTTTCACTATATCCTTATTTCTCATCATATGGGCAGTGCATCCACTATCAATGATCCATATCCCAGTGCGATCTGATACCTTGAACTCAATTTCTGCAACCACTGCCTACTCGACCCTTTTCTTTTTGACCCAAGTATTTGAATTCATACCCAACATGGAATGATACTATTGATCTTCCTCAGTGTATGATGGACCAACTTCAACTTGCAGAGCTGTAAATCGATTTTGAGTTTTCAACTCTCTTGATGATACATTTGTCTATTTCTTATGAACAAATTTAGTTTACGTCGAAACATTCCTCTACATTTTTGATGTGCAGTATCTTGCCATATGTCTGTGTCATTTACACCTGAAACAAATACAATCAAATGATAACCTAGAAGTTTGAGCTTTGTACGACCACCTATATTGGTCTTATTCCCTTTGATACCTCTTTAGTATGGAACATACATTTTTAGAGTGTCCCATCTTACCACAACAGTAGAATCTTATGTGAGGTACATTCCTATGTGGCAATGATGTACCACTAGTTGTGCCTTGGGTTCTCTGAATCTTATGATTCTAATTTGAACCCAAATTGATATTCAATCTGGGAGTGGGTGCTTGTGGACTGACTTGAACCATAACTACTTTATATTTTAGATCAAGCCCCATACCAGCCTTATCATTCAGAGTTGATTGTATGTTCTGTTAGACCACTCTTCTCAAATCTCATATTCTCTATTGCTTGTATGATCTTCTTTCCTGATGTCAAACTGAGAGTTAACAGCTTCTATTAATCTTTAACTGCTCATCACAGACTGACGACTTCCTCTTCTAGATTTTGATAGGTATGATTTTATCTTTTCCTATTTCAGTCAAACTATCAATTTTTATTTTTTGTGCTTAAATTTTTATTTTTTACTCTACCACCTTTTTTGAGATTTCTGGCATTAAATACCTCAAATTTTTAATTTCTACATTCAGTTTAGAATTCTCTTTTTCTTGCTACAACATATAGAGTTTGTCATGACAAATAACTTTGTTATATTTCTTTGTTTTGGCCCTCAAAATATCTATCTCTTCAAGGGAAGATTATGATTTATCCTGAAGATCAATTTTTCCTTCAATTTCTCCTTCTTCACTATAACTTTATTCTTTTGTTAAATAATTTTTGACCCTGTCAAAGAATGCATTAACAGTCTCATTGGGGTTTATTCTGATATCCTCATACTTGTTCCATAGAACCTACAACTTTACTTCTCAGACTTTTTTGTATCCCTCATAAATGTTCAACAAATTTTCCCACATATCATGTGATGTTTTATAGGACATCACCTTTGTATAAATTTCATTTTATAGGGATCCTCCTAAAGCATTGATTCCTTTAGAATCAGAATCCAATTCTCTTCTTTCAGATTCTGATAAAGCACCACTATTGATGTCAGCTAATATTCCATGCATAATTGTTGTGAAGACATCCATCCCTACTGATCGGAAGTAGTGCTGCATCTGATTCTTCCATAGTTGAAAATTATTTCCATCAAAGATTGGAATTAATTTATTATTGACCACTTTTATTTCTTCATTTGAGAGAGAATCACTAACTTTCAACCTTTCCATATGATACCAATTTTTAGGTCCACAAGGTCGAATACCTTGAGAGGGGTTGGGGGGGGGGGTTGAATCAGGGTATGACAGATTAAAACTTCCGCCCCTTCGAATCTTGTCTCATTGTTAAAAAAACTCAATTCTATCTTCCTCCCATAGAAATATATGAATAGATATGAAATCATACACAAGACACAATGATTTTTACTTGGTTCACCCTCACTGAGCTATGTCCAATGAGCATACAATGACAATGTGTCGATGTACCAAATTCACTAAGGATCGCTTCCAATAATGAGTACAAAGTTTGGGATAGATCTTCTATGCCAAGGATCACTACCTTTACAAGGTTTAGGGTTTTATCACTACATTCCCAAGGGTCACTCCCTATGTCTCTTTATCTAGCTCACTACTGGTGTAAAGGTTCACCATCTTCCTCTTACTTCAATCACTTCTCTTGTAAAGGAATCCATTCACAGTTTATAGACATATAGGTCCCTTCATTTACATTAATTCTTGAATCGTCAACTTTAGGTAGATGCTCTTTTGAAGTTCCTTTTCACCTGAAGATGAAGTCCACCTTCCTAGGTATTGTTAGATACCAAAAAATACTTTTGCAAACTGATTTGAAACTTTCCCAAGCTTCCTTGAGTGTTCCGAGAAACACCTGCTCCTCCCACGTATTATGCAGAAGGTTTATTATGTGGACTGTCTCTTCTGTGTACCACTACCGCTTTCGCTAACCACCCTCCATTCATAGATTGTCTTCGCCTTCACTATCACGTACCACCTCTGTGTACTGACTCTACAAACCTCCTATACGAAACACCCTTTGTCCGCGAACTGTTCTCTATTCGCGGAATGACTTCGCTTCTGCATACTGAAGCTCCCCCTCCGCGTATCGTGTTCTTCATCCATACACTAATCTTCATTTGTAAACCACAACATCCTACAAAAACAATTTTTCAAACAATTTTGCAAAGTTCTTTAGCATTTGTGGAATTGCTTCTCATAAACTACTTTCAGACTTCATCAAATTCCTGGAGCAAAGAGATGTTCTATAATGATATTCTCTCTCTCCTCTAATCGGTGGGATTAGTGCTCCTTATACAGGAAATGATATCCGCAAAATCCGTTAATCCACGATTTACTAAATCTTTGATTCGGTACATCCTCCACCGTATAATGATCCTTTGGCTGCGAACCACACCCATTCCACGAACCATTTTTCCACAACGGTCTGCATACTCCCTTTTAACCTATGGGGCGCCATTGTCTTATTCCATCCTACAAACCATCTTGCCTTCCGCATACCACATTAACTTTTCCACAAACCATTTCTGATTCCACAAACCATTCACGCATTCCATTCTCGTTGCCTAGTATGTAGCCACGAACCCTTCATGGACATGGTACGCGGTCCATGTCCTAGGCTCGACATTTCTCTTCCTTTTCAAATTTTTTTCTCCGTTCTTCACACTGTTCAGTCCTATGAAGAAAACCTTACATTTCCAAAAAAAATTCCAGATTTTGGGGCCCAAAAATTTGTCAAACATTGGGAAATTGTTCCACCTTAAAAACCTATCTTCAGCAAACACCAACCAATATCATTTGTGGTCATCTGGATTTGTCAACAAACATAATCAAATCCAAAACATACCGAGAGGACAACTTGCGAGAGGACAACTTGAGGGATTTTTTCCCAACATAAGTAGTAAAAGAAAAATAGCTAAAATTGACAAGACCAATTAAAATTCAATAATGTATTCCATGTATCAAATTAAAAAGGGCTTATAAATTGAATATTACAGAGGGTATTCAAGAAAGTTAATAAATGGGTGGTACAAGATAAGTACCAATAAGTACCGATTGGTTATACCAAGTTGGTATGCCTAAATCCATTAGAATTTTACTTATCATAGCTAACTTATAAGATCATTAAATTAGACATTGGATGCCAAGATCATCTTTTGTGGAAGGTGTCTATATGACGCAACCAGAAAGGGATGATGACACCATTGGATTCCAATAAGGGTTGCAAGTTACGGAAATCTAGTTTAGGATTAAAGTAAGAAACAAGATCTTAGAGCATTCATTAGGAATGAATATTTTCCATGTGTCTACCAAAGGTTAGTGGGAGCGCCATTTTTTTCTAATAGAAATATGTTAGACATCATATAGAAAATAGATATTGGTCATACAATTAGTTAAGACCATGATAAAAATAATTCTCCAATGATTGAATTAAAGTAGGAACCTATGTTTTAGGGAACATGATCTACTGAGGTGGATCTAACAGTTTCTTTCACCTAATCAATCATACACATAGTGATGTGGTATTGAGAAATACATATAGGAACAATTCAAGAGGGAATTGCTACCAATGTCACATGGAATAATCTCTCCAGGTTGACATGTTCGGAACATGTGAGGAGATTAAAGTTGTGAGTTGAGTTCTATACACTTAAACGATGGATCAATCATGTATTCCATGATATGTAAAATAGTTGATATTTCCAAGATATACTTTAATAGTAGGAAAATATCAATTATATCTAGGAGAACTGCAAGTGAAGCAGTCAGAACTATCTGATTGTACTTCGTCAAGTACAAATGATATGTACCTGGTATGTAGAGAAGAAGGATAATAGTTATTTTGGGACAAAAACTAGCCTTCCTTAGATCAATTTGATCTAGTATCATAGTTAGGATAAGACTATGAGTGAAAAAAGATCATATAATCTAGTGGTAGTCATATCTACAAATACCGAGTACGTTATAACTTCTATGGCAGCTAAGAAGCAGTTATTTAATGCAATGATTTGTTGCAGTTCTTAGAATCACACCTATAAAGTAAAGTATTATCATAATATAAATTATGATATTCTTACTAGCCAAGATTTCAAGTTTAGACAGTGGAAAAAAGGGATATACTCAGGGATACCATCTCTTGATAGATTTTACTCAAGGATATGAGGTTGCATATAGCAGAATATCCATGCGGTGGAAACATGGTAGAACCAGCAGTTAAAGCTGTTACACTATAAAAACATGATATTTATCATGTGAGTAGCTAACAATCATGGTTAGTAAGTTGGATCTAGTGCAAGTGGGAATGTTGAAATAGTGGGTGTCCTAGACCTAATTATGTAGTACTTTAGATTACCATATCATGTATACAGTTAGATATACATGATGCATTCTTACTATTATAGTGTAGACTATTCTGTATCCACTATTTATTGGTAATTTCCTAGATTAATTATCATATCAAAAGGTTATAGAAGATCCCGGACTATAATGAGAACCTCGAGATACAATGACATTAATCTTAAACAAAGTTTATATGGTCTAGACGCATCATACTAATTAGAAAAAGTTGATGTTTGACTATCAGGTGTCAGGGGATCATAAGCATTGAGACTTCTTCTCATGAAGTTTGTACTTGGTGATCTCTATTAGTGAGATCATAAGGAAAAATCCGCTAATAGGAACACCACATGTTTTGGGTGTCATTGGTTGTTCCTATCTACGGAAATGTGTATTGGTATCCTAACTTGAGACCATTACCAACATGTGCCATTTGATTGCATACTTTGATTCAAGGTAAAAGCTACGGTATTGAAATCGTGATGAGGTAGCTTGTGTTGGGTGCATCATTTGTGGTATGAAATTGGTTGAATGGTCAAGAAAAGATTTGTCACTTCCAAGTTTAGGAAGTTGTATATCTTAGGCTCGGTTGATCAGGATGGTGATGCCTTTATAAGACTTTGGGCAAAGTATTCTAAAGGTAAATCCATCTGGGTAGATCAACAAATGATAAATCAAGAAAATGATGATGACACAAGTGTGTGACTTTCTTTATGAGATATTTAAAGACAAAGAGATTATAATACATAGCCCATGTTCGTAGGTTAGTAGTCATTTCTATGACTATCCTCATCTCTTTAGGGACCTTGATGGGTTTATATACTCTGCTCTTGGTCTGTGGATTTTATTCACTACTATCGAGATAAGGGCCTAGAGGTTCACACACAATAGTTTATTCAAGAATCTACCCCATTCAATTGAATAGGTATATTGGACATGGTGGGACCCACCACGGGATCCGGGTGTTGTCCAAGGTAATGATCACCCATGAAATAAATTAATTAATATTAAAGTTATAAATAATTGTAATTGAATTTATTTAAATGTATTTATGAGTTAAGTAAATACGAGAAAATATTATTCGAACGAATGTTATTTTAATATTCAAGGTTCATTTAATATTAAGAAGGAATGACGAGTCAAGTTAAATTGATCAGTTTTATCATGTAATATATTATATATATATATATTATAACTATGTGATAAATTATTAATAATATTTATGATGTATTTTAGTTCATCATAATTATTATTTAGTCAATATTAAATTTTCAGGGGATGGGGAACCCTACCGGGTGTTATTCATCATCCACTATAAATAAGTAGAGAGAAGCTCAAGCTGATGAATATTCATGGAATTTTTACCAGATACACTCTATCCTACCACTTCCTAGAGAGAGAAGCAGTCTATCAAAAAGCTCAGATCAAGATCTCCCTCAAGCATCGAAGGCATCTCGATGCAGTGATCATCGAGACGTCAGAAACATCATCAGATCACCTCGCTAGCACCCAGAATTCGATGATCGGTGCTCCCAAAGATTTTTGAAGCACGTGTGGAAGATCTAGAGGGATCTTGATATGGATCCTTCCATAAATGATCTCCATATATGAGTTTCAGTTTATCACAACTTCATATTTGAACAGGTATGTTCTCATTTTTAATTTACGTGCTCTTTTAATTTAAGTGAGATCCTCAGACCATACCGGGGCTCAGATCGTTAGCGACGACAAGCCTCATCGTCCCTTCGATAAAAAATTTCAAAATATTCAGCCCATCGGCTTCCACTATGGGCCCCAGTACCTTCAAAAGGTTTTTCTCATAGCACTTTATAGGAAATGCTGACGATGTATCCCCTACATGCACTTTCCTGATTTCAAAAGCAGCTTGTCCTCCATATTGAACATCACCATGCCCTACATTTGCATCAAAAGAAGAAATATCCAACTACCCATATTTATTATTCATGTCATGACCATGAGAAGAATGTGGATAGGGTGGGGATCCACTTCCCAAATAAGGCATCTCATAGTTTGAAATGAGACCCCCATCAAACAACATTATTGATCCATCATTCACAATTTTAGAAAGATCCAAATTATCCAAGGAAGCTGACTTAATCCTTTTATCAGGGGTTTTCCATTAGCTAAGATTTATTTTTTATCTTCATAAAAAACATGCAATTGAGACATTTACCTATTCAAAAACTTCTCATCATCCATAATTTTAGACAAAGGGCCATGCGACATAGAGTCATCATGTCGTCCACTAGCTCCAACATTTGCAGAACGAACAATAGTCCTCTCATGCAAAGTCCTCCTGTTGTGGTGGCTTGCCTCATGGACATGAGCTGGGCAGAGTGAACAAGAAACAAATGTTCTATAGTTCACTGATTCATGGATAATTATCTTAAATTCTAAATACAATTTCAAGACTTTCTCATAAACAAATTTAGGCTCAAGCTCATTAAATTCAATGGAGAGAAAAAAATTCAACCATGGTGGCACCTAAATCAACCTTGAGTAGAAATCGTGCATAATGTCCAAAATGAGTCCACTCAGTCTCATTATCTAGATTGATGGGAACACCAATTTAAAAGAAAAATATCATATAAAATTTTTGGGTGCCACAACAACCAGTTAAGGCAATAAATTTTGACCCACAATTGTGCAGATGAGTTACATACCTCCATTGGGTTGAAATTATTATCCCATTATCAAAGGTTCAGGACACTAGGCTTGAGAGAGACTGACCCAAATCCCTGTGCTCACAACTTCAAGTCCTCTGTGGGAAAGAGAATGTGGAAGAATTTCCTTCCCAATGAGACACATCTCTATTTATCAAAACCCCATACTGGTGATAGCAGCATGACCAATTCATCAACTTTCCAGGGTTTGGAGCCCCTGTTCAAAATTAATCTTACATTAATCAAATGGTTACCCAATTTAAGGTGTTCCGAGACCACTTCATCATCAAATTTTACATGGTCTATGTTCCTATTTCCGTGAATCTCCCCAACAGAAGACCCTTTTTAGATAGAAAAAGAGATTTTGTTCGTAATAGATGAAACCAATTCCTTCGATTTGGATTCATCCCAAGTGACTTTTCAATCCTTAGATTTGATATTTCCTACCTATGCAAGTCAAAGCACCTTTTACCTAGAGATATTTCAGCAACTGAAGTGCCAGAACGAGTTGCCATCCGCAAAGAACCCTAAAAATCGCCATTGTGATCTAGAGAAATCAACTCCCACACAGACCCCATATTTATATATAATAATATTTAATTAATATGCAACAATATTTATTTATATTTATTGATATTTATTGGAATTTATTAAAATTGTGTTAATATTTATTAGTATTTATGGATATTTAATTAAATTTTATTACTTTTTATGAATATTTGATTAATATTTTATTATTATTATTAGTATTTATTTAAATTTGAATAATATTTTTGAATATTTATGAATATTTATTTAACATATATTTAATATTTATTAATATTTGTTAACAAATACTAATATTAATTAATATTTTTGGTATTTATGAATATTTATTAGTATTTAATTAATATTTGTGAATATTTAAATAATAGTTATTAATATTTTATTACTAATTTTTTATATTTATTAATATTTATTTACATTTATTTATATTCATTAGTATTTATTAATATTTTAAAATATTTATTTAGTATTTAATCTATATTTATTAATTTTTATATGTATTTATGAATATTTATTTAATTTTTATTAATATTTATTAATATTTATAAATATTTATAAATATTTACAAATATTTAATTAATATTTATTGATATTTTAATAATATTTATTATTTTAATTAATTTTTATTTATATAAATTAGTTTTTATTAATAATTAAATATTTGTTTATTTATTTTAATATTTAATTATATATATATTTAGTAATATTTATTATTGAAAAAACAAAGGAAGAGTGAATGTTGTTCACTCTTTCTTCCAAAATTTCACATAGGAAGCATGAACCCCATTCACGCTTCCTGGTGAGGGAAAAAGCGTTAACGAAGTGAACCCTTCTTGAGACCCATTTTTTTAATATCTCTAACCTTACCCCCCTTTTTAAATTTTCAAAATCCTAAAACCCATTAAAAAAACTCGATATTTTGTAATCCACACCACTCTGAGTTTTTAGGTGCCTTTATATATGATGGTTTTAAATATAAAATTATTCAAGTGTCCATTTATCCAAGAATAATGATTAAACATTTTAGAATGGTTTTTCATAAATTATTTTATCATTGTTCATGTTAATTAATTGGTTTATTATTTTTAAAATGTGCTTTGAAAGAGTTTTTCAAATTATTTATTTTCTTATATTTTTTATAATGGATAGAAAAAGAATGTTAGTGAACTACCATGATTTACCGTGAGAAAAGAAAAATAGATTATGTTGTGTAACTATGCAGTTCATTGGGCATGGTAGAATAAAATGACACTAATAAGGATTCTTATTGGTAAATATAGGGAGGCTATGAAAAACAATTATAGAAACTTGAGTTTTGTCATGTAAGACTTTGATATAGGAGGGTTCTCAATAAGATGATGGCTAGCAAGATTGATAGATCCTTTTCTAATGAGGCCGCCTTAAATACATGGATATCTATTTCATGTGCCCCTTTAGGAAAAATAAATTCTGATCATAATCCTATCATCATGAGTTTAATGGATATGAAAGTGAAGACTTCCTTTCCCTTTAGATTTAGAAATGTTTGGATTCTTCATCTGCATTTCAAGAGTTTTGTTAAAGACACTTGGTGCTCTTCTGATCTCAAGGATAGTCCTATGGCCTATGTTATTAAACTCAAAATGATAAAAAAGAGAGTAAAAGATAGGATTAGGTATTTCTTTATAAACCTTAACATGCATATTACTTCATTTAAATATAATATTCATCTTATACAAGAATGTGGCTCTAGTAGAGACTTCTCTAGAAACCTAGAAAATGAAACTGAGGCCTCATCTAGGCTCAAAACCCTACTTGATCTTAAGGAAATGATACAAAAATAGAGTTTTAAGACCACATAGATTAATGATGGTGATAGGAATACTAAGTTATTTAACTCACTTCAAAGAGCTAAAAAGGTTAACCAACTGTTATCACTTCTTAAGGATGGTGAGAAGGTCTTGGATGATAGGAAGTCTCCCTCTAACCTTGTGATGTATTTTTATTAAATATCTTCAATGGGAACACATTTAATTTAGAATTATTGGATGGTATCATTTCAAATATTTTCAATGATGATGATAATTCCATGTTGACCTCGATGCCTCTTAACTTTGAGGTTAAAGATGCGGTCTTTAGTATAAATACTAGTTGCACTCCTGGCCCTGATGGTTTCACAAATCTCTTTTTTCAATCATTCAAGGATATTATACAATTTGATGTTTGAAAATGGGTTACTCATTTCTTTAAAGGAGGTTCTATTACAAATGGATCTAATGCTCAATTTCTCAAGCTTATTCCAAAAGCAGAGAATGCTTGCGACATCAACTCCTTTAGCCTGATTGCCCTGATTAATACACTGTATAAAATTATAGGTTGAATCATATCCAACTAATTGGCCATAATTTATAATAAAATTATATCTTGGAATCAATTTGTTTTTTTTTAAATAGAGGATCATGCAATAATACCTTATTACTGCTTCAGAATGTGTCAACTTGTTAAGAAAATCTATCATAGGGGGAAACATAGCTTTGAAGCTTGATATAAAAAAATCCTTTGACACCATGGATTGGGGATTCATCTGCAGAGTTCTTTCCGATTTTGGATTTGATGATATTTTCATACACTAAATTAAAACTCTCTTGGGCTCAGCACATATTTACATTCTCATCAATGGATCTCTAGAGGGATATTTTACATGTTCAAGAGGAGTTAGACAAGGTGATCATATTTTTGCCAGTATCTTTGCCATTGCATAGGACTATCTTAGTAGGATTTTAATCAAGATAGCGGATAAGGGTGATTTGAAAACCATTAGGGATAATAGAGACTTATTTTCTCATTCAAACCTATTATATGCCAATGATATTATCATGTTTACCAAAGGAGACAAAATAAATATCATAAATATTAGGAATTCTATCCTTCACCATAAAAGAGTCTCAAAGTATGGATTGGATGGAATAAATATTTTATTTAATTTGGGAATAATATTTTTTCAAACAAGAAAATATATATTCTTATCCACCATGGTATAAAAGAAGGTACTATAACCTTTTCTTATCTTAAGGTCCCTCTATTCTGGGGAAGACCGAGAGCTTGTTACTTTAATCACATCTTGGGCCAGGTTTGAATATTTTTTGAATATTGGAAAGGTAAGTCCCTTTCAATAGAGGGAAGGGTGTGTCTTGTGAAGAATATTATTTTTCTAAATTTTTATACTCTTTAATGGTTTATAAATGTCCTATCACTCTACTCAATAACATTAACATCTCTATAAAAAAAATTGTATAGAGTGGTTCCATTCTTGAAAGAAAATCATTACAGATCCTTGGAAACAATATTTTAAACCTCATGACCTTAGGGGACTTGGAATAAAAAATTAGGATAGCTTAAATAAATCCCTTAAATCCTACATTATTTGGAGAATGATAAAAAAAATTCAGATTCTATGGGATTACTTAGATCAAGGTTTTTAAGCAAGAAGAAATTTTGAAATACGAGTTATGTTGAATCCTCTATTTGGACAACCTTTAAATTTTTATTCTCTAATATTTCCTTAGACTCCCACTGGCTAGTAAGTAAGAACTCCTCTATGAAATTTTTTCTTGATAATTGGGTAGGTACACCTCTTTTGGAACTTCTCATATCCTCAGACAAGGACGTTAATCTTAACATTGCAATTAAATATCAAGTGAATAATGTGGAAAACCTCCCTAATACCATTAGATATACAGTGATAAATTAAAATTTCATAAATTAGGAGGATATCATGATCTATTAACCTATAAAGAATGGTATTATTACTTCAAGGCTTTACTATAAGCATATTAACCACAGTAAGGTTCATGATTAGATTGAAAAATTTAATGAAAAATGGTTGATACCCTCAAGATTTATGTTGGTTTGGAGGGTGGAGTTCTCAAAAATCCTGATTGATTCCTATTTACAATATGTGGGAATATCTTTATGCTCTATGTACAACCTATTTACCCATTATAAAGAGGATTTTAATCACCTTTTTCTAAGTTACAACACTACTTCAACACTTTAGTAGGTGATCTTTGATTTATCTAATATGTGTCATCCATGAACTGATTCTGTTCAGGAACTCATCAAGGTATGTTCCAAAATGTTTGTATCTCTCGACATATGTCTAATATTTTAATGGTATCATGTGTAGAGCTGATGCACATTGTTTGGCTTAGTAGGAATCTAACAAGGCACGACTAAACACCAATATGAATGTAGTATGATATCTTGAAAATTATGGCGGATGTATGGGATGATAACCACATACAAAATGATCACTACAACAATTCTATTCATGAATTTTATATTTTGAAATGCTTTGGCATCATAGGAAATTATTGTCCTCCAAAAGGGACCCTAGAATTTATATGGATATCACCTTTTATTGGATGGATTAAATGTAATTCTGATGGCGCTTCAAGAGGAAATCCAGGTCCTACAATCTCAGGTGTTGTTTTTAAAGACTATAATAGAAATGTCATTAGATTCCTTTATAGACAATGTGGAATTTAATCATCTATTGAGTATGAAATGATGGGTCTGATTAAAGTAGTTGATATGATGAGATAGTGAGGATGGGACAACCTATGGTTTGAATGTGACTCGACTTCAATTATAAAAGCTGTCAGAGATGGAAATTATTTCTTATCATGAAAGATGACCTCAAAATAGAACAAATATTTTGATTTCATTTCAACCAATAATTACATC
The DNA here is from genome assembly GCA_963277665.1 of Viscum album. Lineage (NCBI taxonomy): Eukaryota > Viridiplantae > Streptophyta > Magnoliopsida > Santalales > Viscaceae > Viscum > Viscum album. The sequence continues at coordinate 1,592,158,930 of OY728145.1, read as the reverse complement.
ATCACACATTCTTTTCAAGAGGAAAATTTCCTTGCTAATGGACTAGAAAATAAAGAAGTGAGTTGTGAGAATCTCATTTCCTCTAATGTACCACATGAAGATATGATGCCTCTCTTCCAAAGAGACTATTATAAAATACCATCCTTTAAACTACTGTAATTTATTTTCTTCAATAAAAGTTTCTTAATTAAATTTCTAGGAATATTTATGGAACTAGGTGCTGAGTCAGTGTAGGATTTCAGGACCCGGAAAGCCTCAGTGTAGTGATATTAAATATATTAAATATATTTTATCACATGGACATAGTTTTTTAGTAAAAGTGGAATAAATCTCAATCAGTGTCTTGGATTAGAAATCTATGATCATAGTTGATTTAAAAATATGGTGTTTACCCTAGGAATAACATAAAGTTTGTCTACATCGGGTGCTCAGTTGAGGATGAGTTGGATGGAAGTTAAAAGGAGATTTATTAATTTAATAAAAATTAAATTAATAACCCTCCCCCAATTTGGATCTTGCACATGGAGGAGGAGGAGAGGATCCCTCCCTTACATGAAAGATGACCTGAGGCTGAACTGAATTTAGGAGGTGCCGTTGATCCCCATTTTTGATGCTGATCATCATCAAATCATGTTGGAGTGACTTCTGAGCATTGTTTTGAACCCGAAATTTAGGCATTTCACCATGAGGTAGTAATATTTGAGTTTAAAGTCCTGATACCCTTTTTGATGGATTATTTTAAGGCTTTAAATCCCTTAAAAGACTGCTAAGAACCCTGTGTAGGTTGATCTATGGGTTTCAGTATAAATTGGGGTGATTTGGGTGGATCACAGGGAATTCCCATTCGGAATTCTTGATCACACGACGTGTAGTGAAGGAGAACAAACTGTGTGTTCTTCTCATTTAGGGAAGATTAAATTTTAGGGAATGCATACCGTGTAACAAGGAAACATTCCATGTAGTGAGCCCAAGTTCTGTGGGTGAGGGACAAGGACAAACATGCCCTTTTGAGGTACATGGTCATGTGGAAGTACACGACTAGAGACATGGACATGGGGTGTCGTACACAGGAACAGGATGAGGACATGTCCAAGAGGATAGTTAGCTAGAACACATCATGTACCATGGTTACACACCTTGTTGATAACACATTTTGTCAAACTTTGTGGTAAAAGATATGGCCAGGGGCTTGGGTGAGGTGAGACATGTTGTGTACACCATGTACATGCCTGTAAGCTCACATAGTCAGCCAAGCCATGAAGTGAAGGAAAAACTAGGTGTTCATGTTGGGTCACATGCCATGTATACCCCAGTACATGCCACGTACTATTCTTGGTAACTTCTTCTTAGTATATCTCTTTCTTTGGGGATTGATTTCATGTTTGTGAGTAGCCTATCCTAAGTAGTTTTCCTCATAGAAAGTGATGATAGACTTTTTGGTGGATTTGGAGATATGGCGTGGTGTGATTTTATCACAACACAACATTAACAATGCTTTATCATTAGGTAGTGATCAGGCTAGATCAATAGAGAGATATTGGGTTCAGTACCCTTCTGTAACATCCTAGGATGCAGGTCCCCCTAGACTCTTAGGGCCAGTAGAGCGGTGCTCCCCTACTACCAGGGAACGAGTCCCCTACCCATGGAAATTTTTCGACGTGAGGTGTGACGATCATGAATCTCCTTTTATTAATACTTGACTAATGCTCGAGGGAAGTTTGGTTAATTAGAGAGAAGCTGGGATCGATAATCCCCTATCGTACCAGGGTGCAGGTTTCCCTTACCTCTTGGATTGGTAGAGATAAAACTCCTCCATAGTAGGGAATGGATCCTCTACCCACAAATTAGTTCTTCCAAGTTCAGTAATCCCTTATCAAACTAGGGTGTGGGTCCCTTATATCATTAATATATTTGGAGATAGATCTCCCCTTTCTCATCAGGGCATAGACCCTCTGAACTTATTATGTAGATAGACTCGATACTCCCCTGAGGTGCTTGGGTGTGATTCCTCTATCTATGGTGTTAGTAATCCCATTTTTTACCAGGGTGTGGTTCCTCTATTCTAGGGTCGTAACTCCCCCGTCGTGTTAGGGTGAGGGTCCCCCATTAATTATACAGGTAGAGACTAAACCCCCTATACATAGGGTGCAATTCCTCTATCTATGGAGTGGTACTCCCCCCATTTTTGAGTAGTGGTAGGGAGTGGATCCTCCATGGGTGTTGGAGATCCCTCAGCTGTGGAGAATATTTAAGAGTGGGGCCCTGTACTTGTTATTCATTACAAATTTTTAGAAGTTAGTTCTCTCTCAACATAGTGAGGTGCATGCCTCTCCATACAGGTACTACATAGGTTTCATGGGATAGTTTGGAGTTTTTAATCCCTTGGCTGCAAGGTGATAGTGAGGTATGGGTACCTAATTTATCTCTCTTTAGAGAGGATACATGTGGTTCATGGTCTGGAGTAGTACGCCCTCGATTATGTGTAGTGGTGAGGGGAAGGCCTCTCCACTTGGGTTTCTATGAGCTTGCGCAGGGTGCAATAAAATGGTGATAGGACCTATGGTGCTGGGAAATAGAGTTAAAACTATAGATATGTTCTTTATGAAGTGTACCTCTTGATTGGGTTCTATCTAGGATGACATGGATCATGGAGTGTGTGCTACATGATGAGCATTAATTTTGAGACTTGAGTAGAATCATGTGGCTGGCTATGAGGTTGGTACCTCTTGAGACTTGCAGTCTAAGAAAATTATATCTGGGTGTTTTCTAGGATATCTTGTAGTGATGTCATGTATCTTGATCAACACACCATGTTGTTATATCTAACTACTCATGTATAACCAAGGATTGTTTGAGATAGAGTTTGTTCTATCTTTCTTGGGTTCCCTCTGTCTTGGGTTGAGTGGACTGCTACTTTTAAGTTGCTTCCTTTTATTTTGGATTTTTGGGGTGCCTACTAGGTGTTGTTATACTCACCTATACATGGGATTTTCCCGCATATGTCGTGTCTTGTATAAACAACAAACCTTTCAATGGAGTTCAAGGAGGACCCATAATAGGTACATCATAGAAAGTTAGACAGACCGAGGTGTTTGTCGGTGCTTCGCCGAGAAGTTTTCCAGCAGTTTCATTTGACAGTGGTCCCCTCCTAAGAATGTTAGACGCTATTGAAGTTTTTATTAGGCTTGTATTTTTAACTTTTTACACTTTTAGTACTTTTAATGTTCTCTAATTGTGGGATAGATGTATGCATGTATTTTTTGTTTCAATTTTATTATCTTTGCGCTATTTCATGTAGATGTATGTGATTGAATGCATAATAGTACCATAGACTAAGGCCTCACATGTGTGTGATATGCCTACTCAACACTGGTCTCTAGCCCATGGACTATTGGAAGTGATCTTGGGGGGTCGCGACTCGGGTCCCAGTGGGTCGGGTTGTGATAGATTGGTATTAGAGAAGGTTCCACATTAGGACCACAGTGTAGAGGCTATCCATCTATGAGTTTGGTTTAGGATTTATAGTGATAGTTTTAAGGTGTATTGAGTTTTGATTTATAGGACTAGGAATCTAGTGTTGGCTTAGAAGCCAACATATCCATTTACCAGGACTTTTATAACCTTCTTGTTGACTTGGTACATTGAGGAACTAGTTGCAGGGAAACTTTGGTGCATGCATCATATAGGATTGGGTTGTGGGTTCCATGTACTTCTTGAGTTAGTTACCTAGATATAATCTTTTAATGCAGCATGTCTTGATTATATTTTAGTATTCCACCATGATGAAATCCATACAAGGTTCCACGGTGTGATTTTGGTGGTGATCCACCTAGTGATGAGACTTCAGTGCAGGGAACTATCTAGGAGGCAATACCTCCGGGTAGTCTTCCGGTTGAGCCTCCACCTATCGAGAGGTAGGTTGTGATGGAAATTTAGGTCGAGGATGTGCAAAATATGAGCATGATAGATGAGTTCCAGAGGTAGTGAACTCTCAGGTATTGGGGTGAGACAGATCCCTATACAGCTGATGAGTGGCTTGAGGAAGTCATGCATGTTTTATACCTTGTGAGGACACCTCCTGATTAGATGGTGGTCCTAGAAGTGAGCCTTTTATACAGATCGAATAGGTGGTAGAGTCTAGTGACACATACCCATGATGAGATGATGCTCACCTAGATGGATTTTGAGTGACTCTTTAGTGAAGATTTTTATCCAGCCACATTGATATCGGTGTATATCCAGGAGCTTCTGTAGCTTCTCCAGGGTAGCATGTCCTTGGAAGAGTACTTGGAGAGGTTAAAAAACCTTTCATGATACTCCCTAGATATGGTTTGAGATTTGTTTTTCCAATCACATAACTTTGAGTAGGGCCTTCATAGATACATCTGATCAGGTGTGGTCTCCTTGTTCCTTCCCTTTTATGTGGGGGTTTTGGAGTGAGCTATAGTGATAAAGAGATTCCTAGTGGAGGGTTGAGTGGATGATGTCAATAGTAGTTATCATGAGTCCAAGACATATGAAACAAATGGAAAAAGTTAATCGACAAGATTTCAGCATAGGAGGCATACCCATGCCTAGACTCAGACATATGGGTATGTAGCATAGGAGTTTCACTAGGGATCTGGTCAGCCACAAGAGAGGTGGTGTTACACTTGAAACATATGGGGAAATCTTACAAGAGATTATCCAACCCACCATGTTACTGAGAGAGAGATGATCAATGGACTACCTTGGCAGAATAAAGATTTTGATCAGGGAGTTATGAATGATAGAGGATGTGGTAGAGGATTGGGGAGAGTAGTAGGAGGTGGCACATGGTTTGAGATGTTGTCACCACCACCCCCAGGTGGTCAAGTCCAGGATGAAAAAGTTGGACGATGGGGGTGAGGATAGCACAGGCTGAAAAGTCCTATGACTCAAAGGGTCTAGGGATGATTATATTTATGATCTATGTACTTTATATATTTTCATTAATATTGTTAGACACTATAGTGAGGTACTCTATTATTTTCACTTCTTGCTTAAGGCTCATCCAGGGTGACACAGAGCATCGGTAGAGTCCTGTGGTGGTGTTGTTTGATGTATCTTCTAATGCACAAGGAATAAGAATGCTTCCCCCACTAATATTCATTCTTGTGATGTGATATAAAACTGTGCGGGTGAGTTAGTGATAACCATAGAGGATAATATCGATGTGTGGTGGACGATTTCCTTTGACTTGTGTATTTGGGGAGGGGTTGCATGTTGGAGTGTTAGAGAAGGACCTGGTGATACCAATGGAGCCTTTATGATCGACCCAAATATCAAAGGTTCCTAAAGATAAGATCAGAGTGAAGCCTTGGATGTTTCCTTAGTGAGGATTGGTTTCCTACCTTCCATGATTTGATGTTTTCCACCAGTGGGTGTGGCAGTGTTTTTGCATTGTGAGACAGAGTGTTTCCTATTTTGGAGAGGAGTGATCTCAGGCCAATCAAGGAAAAATAATGTGTGATAATATACAACTAAATTTAATCAGATGGATAGTATGACATGTGGAGCTTTGTGAACTCTGGTGCAGTTGGTAGTTTGCAGACGGAGGCCCCAGTATGACCCAATATTTACACTTGGGTAGCCCTGTGTTATTTTTTGGTACCCTCATATACTCAGTGTCATATTTTTACATGATATTCTTGATGATGGAATGATGTGGGTTATCCAAGGGAAGATGAGGACTGTTGGGTTACACTAGTATCAGCATCAGGCTAGTGAGGTGGTGTACCACTAAACCCTATGACAAAAAATGGACTGATTTCTTAGTGTTTTACATCTGTCGTAGCTGATGAGACATGTTCATATATCAATGAATGATTTCAACCAAGTTGAGATGGAATTTGTGTGTGGTTTAGCTTTTGTGGTTACCCTGAGTGTAAGTTGGTAGACAACATAGGAACCCTTTGCTGAGCTCACTGGAATGGGAGATCCAATTGAGAACTTAGTTTCCTCCCTCATGCTTAGGATTTCTCTTTTTAGGGACAAAAATACCTAAGGTGGGGAGAGTGTAGTGATTTTATTTTTTCCATGTAATACTTTGGAATATTTATAGGAATATTTATAGAGTTAGGAACCGAGTTAGTGTGGGATTCTGGAATCTGGAGAGCCTTGGTGTGGTGATATTAAAAATATTAAAAATATTTTATCATGTGGATATAGTTTTCCAGTAAAAGTGGAATAACACATGACCAAAGTATTGGATCTAAAATATGAGACCACGATTTAGTTTAGAACATGGTGTTTACCCTATGCGTGACATAAAATTTGTCTGTGCTGAGTGATCGGTTGAGGGAGAGTTTGTGGGGTGTTAAAAGAGGAGTTATTAATTTAATAAAAATTAAATTAATAAACCTCCACCTATTTGGGTATCATTAATTAAATAGGAGGAGAGGATCCCTCCCTTATGTGATAGATGACTCGAGGCTGAACTGAGGTGATGAGGTGCTATTGATTCCTATTTTTTATGCCAATCATTATTAAATCATGCTTCAGCGGCTTCTGAGCATCATTTTAAACTCAAAGCTTCGGTGTTTCTCTAAGTGGTAGGTAGATTTGAGGTTTAAGTCTCAATCCCCTTTTGATGCATTTTTTATTGTTTTAGATCACTTAAATGACTGTTAAGGACCCTGTGTGGTTCAGTCTATGGGTTTCAGTGGAAATTAGGGTGATTTGGGTGGCTCGTAAGGAATTACCTTTCAGAATTCCCAATCACATAGAGTGTAGTGTAGGAGCACATACCATTTGTTATTCCCATTTTGGGAAGATGAACTTTTTGGGAATACATGTCGTGTACCAAGGGAACATGACATGCATTGATCCAAGGTTGTGTGATCATGGGACATGGCCCTATGGAAGTACATACCCAGAGACACAAATACGGGGTTCCCTATAAGGGAATAGGCTGAGGACATGACCAAGAGGTTGGTTATCCATCACATTCCATGTACCATAGGTACACACCATATTAATGACACGTATGGATGATCTGTGTAGGGAAGGACACGTCCAAGGGCCCAGGTGAGGCAAGACACGCCATATACACCTTGTACACACTATGTAAGCTCACATGGTCAGTCAAGAAATGTAGTAGAGGTCATGACTAAGTGTTCAAGTGGGTCCACACACTATGTAGACCCTAGTACACTCTATGTAATATTATTGGGAACTTTCTCACAACATATCTCCTTATTAGGGGCTTGGATTTAGGCTTGTGAGTAGCCTATCCTTAGTAGTTTTCTATATAGAACACAAAGGTAGCCTTTGTGGTGGTTTTTGAGATACAATGTGGCATGATTCGAGCATAATGCTACATTATCCGTGCTTTATCATCAGGTAGTGATCAAGTTGGATCACTTGAGAGATGTTGGGGTAGTAACCCTTCCCTAATGTATTAGGATATGAGTCCCCCTAGATTCTTAGGACCAGTATAGTGGTTTTCCCTTACCATCAGGGCATGGGTCCCCTACCAATGGTAGTTTTGTGATGTGAGGCATGATGAGTGTGATGCTCCTTCTAGCGATTCTTGAATGATGCTTGAGGCCAGTTTGGTTTATCAGAGAGACATTGGGACTAGTACTCCCCTTTAATACCAGGGTGTAGGTTTTCCTTACCTCTCAAATTAGTAGAGACAGAACTCCCCATAGTAGAGCATATGTCCTCTATCCATGGAGTAGTTCTCCTAGTATTGGTGCTCCCCTGTCAGACTAGGGTGTGGGTCCCTTATATTGTTCATGAATTTGGAGATGGAGATCCCCTATTTCATCAGGGTGTAGAACCTCCATACTCATTGTGTAGATATATTCAGTACTCCTATAAGGTGACATGGTGTGGGTCCTATATCCATGGAGTCTATACACCCCTATCGTACCAGGGTGTGGGTCCTCCATATGTGATTTTCAAGTAGAGTTGGTAATCCCCTGTTGTACTAGGGGGTGAGTCCTCTATTCTTGGGACTATACTCCCCTATCATATCAGGTTGTGGGTCCCCCATTGTTATCATATAGGTAGAGATATAAAACCCATATAAACAGAAAGTGGGTTCTCCATCTATGAAGTTGTACTCCATCATCTTCGAGTAGCGGTGGAGAGTGGGTCCTCCATGGGTGTTATATCTCCCTTTGATTTGGAGTGTAGTTGTGAGGAGTTGTCCCTTACACTTTTTATGTGTGACATCTAGTTAAGAGGTAGTTATCCCTCGACACAGAGAGGTGTGGGCCTCTCTATATGGGTACTATAGAGGTTTTGTGGGATGGTTAGGAGTTTGTACCCCCTAGGTTGGGACGCAGTAGCGAGGTGAAAGTTTATCCTTTATTTATCTTTAGAGAGGATGCACATGGTTCATGGTCTGGAGTAGTGATCCCTCAAATGTGTACAGTAACAAGGGGCATACCTCTCCACTGGGTTTCTATGAGCTTCTGCGGGGTGCAAGACAACAATGATAGGACCTTTGGTGTTGGGAACTTTAGTTGGGCCTAGTGAGCTATTCATGATGGAGTGTACCTATTGGTTGAGTTTGATATAGGATGGAAGGGATCATATAGCGTGTTCTAATGGATGAGATTTATTTTCAAGACTTGAGTAGAATCCTATGGCTGGCTATGAGGTTGGGACCTCATGAGACTTGGAGTATAAGATGAGTATACTTGGGTGTTTTTTGTGATACCTTGTAGAGATTTCATGTATCTTGATTAAAAAACCATGTGGTTAGGGCTGACTAGTCATGTATAGACAAGGAGTGGTCAATATAGAGTTTCTTCTCTCTCTCTTGAGCTCCCTTTGGCTTGGGTTGAGTAGACTGTTACTTCTTAGTTAATCCCTTTTGTTTTGAGTTTTTGGAAAACCTACTTGGTATTGTTATACTCACCCCTATATGAGATTTTCCTACACATTTCATGTCTTGTATAGATGATAGTCCATTCAATGGAGTCCCAAGAGGACCCGAATCAGGTGGATCTTAGTGAGTTAAATAGATTGAGGTGTTTGGTAGAGCTTAGACAAGGAGTTTTCTGGAAATTACATTTGATAGCAGTCGCCTCCTACTGATCATGTTGGACACTTTTAAAGTTTTTGATGGGATTTTAATTTTTCCTTTTTATGATTCCTATAATTTTATTGTACTCTAATTATGGGATAGATATATGCATGAATTTTTTATTTCAGTTTTATTTTCTCTGTACTATTCCATAGAGATGTATGCGGGTGTGTGCATACAGGTACCATAGGTTAATGCCTCTCATGTGTGTGATATTCCTACTAGGTTCTAGTCACCAACCCCTAGCCTATTGGAGGTGGGATTGAGGAGTCGCGTCTTGGGCCCCAGATGGGTTGGTTTATGACAAAAATCTTATGGATGTTTTGTATTGTCTAAAATTATTGTAAATTCAGTGACAAATTTTTCATAATTTTTTAGAATGATTTTTTTGTTAATGTTATAGGATTTGGTGGCTGAGATTTATTTTTTGGGTTTGAGAGGTTTGATTTGGTTTTATCCATTTGAAGTATTTTATAATGGCATGAGTTTTTTTTATGGAATTGATTTATGATTTTTGAAATGGCCAGTTGATCATATTGGTGAGTATTGTACTTGTTATGGTAGATGACCCCCTTAATGGTTGTAAATGATCAAAATGAAATGGTGGAGTGATTTTGGATCAAACCAAGGGATAAATAATTTATAGTTAAACTATATTAATGTGTGGGTTGAGTGTGAATAAGTTTCATGGATTAATGAGAAAATTTTGGGCTTATGGAAAAATAAAAAATATGCATGGATTGTTGGTCATGTTACACAATTTTTATATGGTTAAATAAACATGAATTTTAAAAAAATCAAACAGTGAGGGTTGCAATATTATTTCATAGTTAAATAATTGGGAACAACAACCACACTTTATGAAAATAATACCTAATTTTTTTTGTCCATTGATATCTATGAATTTATTTCTAGTTGATTAGTGAAATTATTTGGAAATATATATACACTACTGGAATTTCAGATATTTGTGACGGGCTATTTGCGACGGGATCCCATCGAAAAAACTCTGTTGCGACAAGGTCCCATCCCAAAAACTCTATTACGACGGGGTCCCATCGCAAATAGCCCGTTGTAGAAAATGACATCGCAAATAGTATTTTTTGCGATGGGAAGCGATCCTGTCACAAATAGATGTTTGATTAAATACATTATATATACAAGAATCTTTTGCGATGGGCCCATCACAAATAAGTATTTGTGACGGGATGTCGACCCATCACAAATAGCTTATATTTTATAAACCTGTTGCGACAGGCTCATCGCAACAAAGTTATTGCGATGGTAAATCAACCCATCACAAAAACTTTTAATATATATATATAATCTATTTGAAATGGCCCCCCATCGCAAAAGGTCCTGCCACAAATACTTAATAAAATAAAATAAATAAAATATAATTATGATTATTGAAAAAATAATATTAAAATTATTAAATTAAAAATATATATTAAAAGTATCAATATTTGCAAATACTTGATAAAATAAAAAAATAATAAAATTATGATTAATGAAAAAAACAATATTGATATTATTAAAATAATAAAAAAATAAATAAAAAATTAAAATTCTCATTATTCAAAAATATGTATAAAAAAATCATAAAATAATAATAATAATAATATTATTAGTAAAATAAAAAAACATTAAAAAAATATAATTCTAATAATAAATAATAAAATAATAAAATATTAAAAAAAATAAAAAATTATGCAATATTCGCACCAATATAAAAGACAAAAATTGTAAATAGTTCATATTATAACAAGTGTTCAATTCAAATGTTTTTAACAGAACAACAAAATCACTAGGGGGGATAGTCTTCTGGAGGAGCTGGAGGAGTTGGAGGAGATGGTGGATGGAACTCCATCCCTAAACTACGAGTAAGACGACACATGTACTCCATCTGCTCATGCTGCTGCTGCTCCATTGATGCATGTACTCCTCATGCTACAACTGCCATTGACGCATGTCCTCCTTATGTTGTTGTTGCTGCTACTGCTACTATTGACACATCTCTTTCTGCTGCTTCTACAAAATCTCTATAAGCTCAGTTTGAGCTCACAACTACTCCTAATACTGTGAGCCAGAAGATGATGCCTCTCCACGATCTCCTCTCGATCTGGATTTCGATATCGCAGAAATTCCATAATAAGTCCCAGGAGTCAAATAATAGCTGATACCAACTACTCGACCCTTCTTGAAGGCATACTGGGTCGCCTGCATCCATGTCACCTCATCGAAATGGTGGGCACTAGTCTCATCATCTATCTCGGCCTGACTCTCAACCTGTGTCTGAGAGGTCACAACCTCATACGACTCCTTCAGTTTCAATTTGAAAATCAAATATTGAAAATATTATATGCAGTTAATTTTCAAACTGAAAAAGAAATAATACTGACAACAATCTAATGCTGACGATCACCTCTAATCTCTCCAGTGGCTAGATCACTATACATCCTCTGATAAACGTTGTACTCTATAATATCGAGATGCTCAAATACCTATATAAATATAAAATAAACTATTTATATGTAATGTTATATAAAATATTTAAAAAAGATACTTACCAGATGCTCTCTATGCATACTGAATGTACGACTACCAGCTTGATGTGTCACCTCCTGTCTCCCCTAGTTCTGCTGGCCCAATGAAGATATCCTATGAAATACACTACTCAACCAGTGTGAACATAATCCATCCCAAATGTGAGATGAAATGTACTCTGGTCGGTGGGCTCTACATGACTCATAAAATACTGTCTCTCCTACTTTCTTAATGAATGTCCTTATCAAATTGTGCAAAAACGGATGGAAACACTCACGCATAGACACTTCACATGCCTCGTGGATAGCGCCACACATGATATCATCGATGGGATACCATAAATCCTACAAATAATTTATAATATCAAGTTATTAATGAAATAAATTTCTAAATAAATTTTATTTATATACATAGCAGTCAATGATTGAACATTCCAAGTTGCACATCAATGGAAATGTATTCCCATGTGATCCATGGCTAAGAAAAATAATTGTATAAGATAGCACTCCCCTGTCCAACATCTACCTGTGCAAAACTGTGAAAAAAGAACAAATAATAAAACAATTAGTATATAAATAAATTAATGAAAGTTAACTAAAATACACAGGTTACCATACCTCTGCGTACATGGATCAAAACCAAGACATGAACATCACTCGGGGATAGGTTTAGGAATCATCAGTCATGAAAGACCACACCCCCTCTGCGTACCCCCTGAACCACCAGTAGCCTAAGGGTCAGATGATCCCAAATCCTCATCATCCAAAGGTAGCTCAGCCTCCTCCAACTCACGAAATAGATCAAGGTCCATCTAAAACACAAAATGATTGTTGTTAGCAGATAGTTGAAAATAAATATTACATATAGATATATATTAGTTATGATTATAACCAGCACTTAACTGTGTCAATGTTGACTTTCATCATCATCTTCATATCTGACGATGTCAATGTCTTCATATTCATCATCGGTGTCATCAATATCCATATGAGTTCCAGTTTCATCATATATTTCCATTTCAAATTCATTTGTAACATCATTAACATCATCGTCACCATCGACCCTTAATTGTGAGGTGTCATCATTGATATTCATGTCTCTTTTTGAAAATGATGTATTTTGAGTAGTCTTTTAATAAATTTCAATCCCTTTTACTTCATCGGAACCAAATTCAGTTTGAGTAAACTGATTTTCCTGAGATTTTATTTTTATTATACTCCCCCAATCACTCAAGACTCTTGAAGTAGCACAATACTTTTTGTAATATATTTGATATGCCTGTTGAGCCAGTAAAAATGGTTCATTTACTACAAGAAGACTTTTATATTTAACATTGATGATTCCATGAATCAGATGAACACGTAAGACTCTCTGAGTATCTAACCACCAACATTTAAACATTTTTATGTAATTTTTCCCTAGATAACACAGTTCAATAATTTCATCCAGCATGCCGTAAAATTCAACTTCAGTTTCTCTATGATGAAATCCTCTCAAGAAAACTCCACTGTTCAATGTTTTTTTGATTCCCCATATGCACGTGTATGAAATCGAAAACCATTCACCACATATGCATTGTAAGATTTAACCATTTTGGATGGTGGGTTACTCAATATACACAATCGCTTATCAATTTTATCAGCATGTTGAGACACCTGAATTTTTTTTAAAAAATTATCAATATAATAAATAATAAAATGAATTGATATGTTAAACCATCAATAATTTATGTTACCAGTTTTTGAAACCATTGAGAATTTTTTTCGGCATTCTTCAAGATAAGCTGTAATTTGTGGAATCTGTTTCTTGATATGATTATCATATAACCTAAAAATAAAAAAAGTTTACTTATTGTAACATAAATTATATAATAAGTGATATAAGCACTCATAGTACAAAGGATTTTATTTCTTCACAATTGAGCAGAACATATGTATGAGCTCTGTGATGTTCATCATCTGAAATCCATCATCCATGAACTCCACCGAAGCCAAGCTCTGGATGATTAAAAACTGATAATTTATTATCCATTTCATCATCAAAATTTCCCTCATTCCATCCCATGTGGTTGTGTTTTGAGGGATATTTAGAATCAAAATAACGAGAGCAGAAAAAAGAAATTTGCTCTTGCAAATAAGCTTCAACAATTGAGCCTTCAACTGATGCTTTGTTACGTACTTTTTTCTTCAATTTCTGCATGCATCTCTTGAATGGGTACATCCATCGAAACTTTATCAGACCTTCACATTTAGCTTCATGTGGAAAATGTAATATCATATGTTCCATTGATTCAAAGAAAGTCGGCGAGAAGATTTTTTCCAGTTTACATATAATTACAACAACAACTTCTTCCAGTTTACTTAGTGCATCATAGTCTTTTGTCGCTGCACAAATGTCTTGAAAAAATATGATATGTCTATTATTGAATCCCAAATCATAGAATTCAACAAACCTCTTAATCAAATCGGTATAATTCTTTCCATTATAACATGACAATAATGACTTTTTAATCCGGTAATATGACCATTCTTAACACATCTTCCCAAATTGGAAGCATATATATCTAGAAGTCTCAAATTTATAATCAAATGACAAAAATAATAAGCGAATCTCTTTGGACAGTGTATACGCTACTTTTGTCTTCATTAACCTCTATGATCTGACATTTTGAAATAGTTCATGTTTGGGTCGTCTGCAAATTTGGACAAGATCTAATCATGCCTTTACATTATCTTTGGTCTTACCTGGTGTATCCAAAACTGTATGAAATAAATTATCAAAACAATTCTTCTCAATATTCATGACATCCAACATGTATCGGACCAAAAAATCAGACGAATATGGAAGATCCCAAAAAATTCTAAGTTTTATCTAATTATGTTATTTCCCAAAGTCATGAATTTTCTATTGGTTTACTATTGGTACAAATGTGATGGGAGGTAATGAAAATAGAACTGATTTTAACTCTATACCTGAGATAATTTTTGGAGGTTTATCCCTTTCAATTGTGTGCTTTCTGAAATGAGATTTGTTCCTCTGAAAAGGATGATCAGTTGGAAGAAATCTGCGATGACAGTCAAAATAGCAAGGTTTTTTTCCATTGATGAGCATAAAGGCTTTGTTGTATTTAATACAGTAAGGACATGATTTTGGATCGAAACAGTTGTTTGACATTGCATTATCGGATTTAATAGACATAAATTTTGCAACCACTTCTAATTTTCTTATCTTACAACTAAGATATAATGCATCCTCAATAGACCTCAACAACTCATAAAATTTGGATGGTTCCAACTCATGAGTTAAATCAATATCATCTTGAGTTTTAGTTTTTTGAACAGATGGACCTGTAACATCATGTACTAAATTTTGAAATCGTGATGGATCCGGAATCAAGTTATTAGTATCTTCTTTGGAACTGCGTTCACCACGTTGATACCAAAAAACATAATCTGGTTGAAAACCAAACCGTAAGAGATGTCCTCCAACCTTTTCAAATGTGCCAAACATTCTCAGAGTACATTTTTTACAAGGACACTTAATTGTGCCTTTTGAAACAAATTCTGGTTTTTATGATGAAAATGATAAGAAAAATTCAACACCCTCAATATATACAAGATTTAAACTAGAACCGTTTGGATTTCTGTGCATATTTATCCAAGCATGGTCATCTGATAATGACTGTTGTCGACTTTCTTATTCCATATTTTTCTACAAAATATAAAATCATTACTGTTTTTAAATAATTTAAAATTAGAAAAACACTTTTTGAAAAAATAAGATAAATAATCACAAAAACTTCTTAATAATTACCTTTAATTATGGGTGACACAATTTCTAGTGAATTGAAGACTACTCTTTTGCTAGATGGCTCATTTACTTGCAACTTTATCACACTGAAATCACAATGAAGAATCTTTTTAGAGGTACACATATTCATTCTCGTGCATACAAGAATGTATAAGCGTACCTCCAAGTGGATTCTTCATTGTGATTTCAGTGTGAGAAAGATGTAAGTAAATGAGGAATCAGACAAAAGAGCCCCCTTTTCATTGATGAATCATCTTCTTACAATTGTCATTGTCTGAAAACATTATGAAAAATGCGGTCCTATGAAGGCATATTCAAACTCGTGCATACGAGATTGGATATGCATACGTAGAAGCATACTTTTCATAATGTTTTGAGTTGGTGAGAGTTGAAAGGAGAAGAGTCATCAAGCAAAAGGATTATCACCAATCCACTGGAAATTGTGCCAAGTTATTACAATTTATTACAATTTATTACAATTTATTTTATATATAATTATTCTTAATTATTCCTAATTATTCCTAATTATTCCCAATTAATCCTAATTATTCCCAATTAATCCTAATCATTCCTAATTAATCCTAATTATTCCTAATTAATCCTAATTATTTCTAATTATTGCTAATTAATCCTAATTATTTCCAATTAATCCTAATTAATCCTAATTAATGCTAATTATTGCTAATTAATGCTAATTATTGCTAATTAATGCTATTTAGTCCTAATTATTGCTTATTAATTCTATTTAGTCCTAATTAATGCTATTTAGTCCCAATTAATGCTATTTAGTCCTAATTACCACTATTTAGTCTTATTTACTACTATTTACTACTAATTAGTGCTAATTTGTCCTAATTAGTTCTAATTATTACTAATTATTGCTAATTATTGCTAATTATTCCTAATTACTTCTAATTATTCCTAATTATTCCTAATTATTCCTAATTATTCCTATTTATTCCCAATTATTCTTAATTATTGCTAATTATTGCTAATTATTGCTATTTATTGCTATTTATTTTTAATTATTACTAATTATTTCTATTTCTTAATATTTATTGTTAATTATTGCCAATTATTGCTAATTATTCTTATTTATTGCTAATTATTGCTAATTATTTCTAATTATTGCTAATTATTACTAATTATTTCTAATTATTACTAATTATTTCTAATTTATTACTATTTATTACTATTTATTACTAATTATTACTAATTATTACTAATTATTACTAATTATTACTAATTAATACTAATTATTACTAATTATTACAATTTATTACTATTTATTACTAATTATTACTATTTATTACTATTTATTACTATTTATTAGTAATTATTACTAATTATTACTAATTATTACTATTTATCACCATTACCATTTATTGTTATTTATTACTATTTATTGCTAATTGTTGCTATTTATTACTAATTATTGCTAATTATTGCTAATTATTTCTAATTATTGCTATTTATTGCTATTTATTTCTATTTATTGCTATTTATTGCTATTTATTGCTATTTATTGCTATTTATTGCTATTTATTCCTAATTATTTCTATTTATTCCTAATTATTGCTAACTATTCCTAATTGTTGCTAATTATTTCTATTTATTGCTAATTATTGCTAATTATTCCTAATTATTGCTAATTATTCCTAATTATTGCTAATTATTGCTAATTATTTCCATTTATTGCTATTTATTGCTATTTATTTCTAATTATTTCTATTTATTGCTATTTATTACTAACTATTATTAATTATTGCTAATTATTACTAATTATTACTAATTATTGCTAATTATTACTAATTATTCCATCCATCCATCCAATGGCCCGAAGGCCTTCATTTTTTATTGATTTTTGATAATCCACCTTTCAAGGGGTGAGGTGGAACCCTTTACAATGCCCGTAGGCGTAAGTATTACATGGCCCGTAGGCCTTAGAGGAATTCATTGCCCGTAGGCTTCAAACATTACATACAACCCATACTAACTACTTGCAACAACTCCTCCCCAACATCTTCATCGTGAAATCAGCTCTCCACCTTCGCATGGCTGTTCGGCTAGGCATTCTCATGCATGCATAGTTTTGTCCCGGTGGCAGGTGCCATACCCTCTCATTCTTGCAATTCGTGTAGCTTCTGCTATGGTGAAAGCTCCTTGCCCATCCTCCTATAGAGCATGTTCCTTGAAGGTTGTCTGGTTTGCATCTGCACTTAAGGTGCCCCGAAGGCCTTGAGGTGGCCCGAAGGCCTTACTGGCCCGAAGGCTTAGGTGGCCCAAAGGCCTTAAAGGGCTCGGGGACCAAATCAGTGGCCTGAAGGTCCAAATAGGGGAAAATTCCCGGCTGCTACACTGCCAAACAGTGCCTGCTACAGTACCTGCTACAGTGATGCACAGTCCCGCTACAGTCTGCTACAGTCTACTATAATACCCCCCGAAAAATCGTGCCTCTACCTAGATTTGATCCCAGGTCACATGGATGCACTTAAGATTCCTCACCAACTGGGATGAGGCTCATGTGCCTAATTATTCCTAATTATTGCTAATTATTGCTAATTATTCCTAATTATTCCTAATTATTCCTAATTATTTTTAATTATTTCTATTTATTACTAATTATTGCAAATTATTGCTATTTATTGCTATTTATTACTATTTATTCGTATTTATTCGTATTTATTCATATTTATTTGTATTCATTCATAATTATTACTAATTATTCCTAATTATTACTAATTATTACTAATTATTAGTATTTATTACTAATTATTACTATTTATTACTAATTAGTACTATTTATTACTAATTATTACTAATTATTACTATTTATTACCAATTATTACTAATTATTACTATTTATTCTAATTATTACTAATTATTACTATTTATTACTAATTATTACTATTTAGTACTATTTATTACTAATTATTACCATTTATCACTAATTATTACTAATTATTATGGATGACAAAACAATTTAAATCTAACTTAATTACAACTAATCAACAATAATTAAAATTAATATAAAAAATGAAATAAATACTAAATTAAATAAAACATAAACACCTTTAAACTTGATCTCTTATAATTGTAGACAGCTCCACAACTTCGTAAAAAAAAGTAACTCTCAAAAATTTTCACTCTAAAATTAGAATTTAGAGAAGCAGAGGAAGAAGAAATTCAGGAAGAGAGAATTGGAGGGTATATATAGGTTATATTAGTTGCGACGAGACTATTTGCGACGGGATCCCCGTCGCAAATAGTACTTATTGCGACGGGTCCCATCGCAAATACCTTCAGCCGCATTAATTATGGTCGGCGGTTAAAAGATTATCTGCGACGGGGCCCGTCGCAAAAAGTAACCTGTCGACACACTATTTGCGAAGGGACAACATCCCGTCGCAAATAGGTTTTTTACCACCGCCGATTATTTGCGACGGGTCCCGTCGCAAATACCCTCCGGGGGTCGAACTAGTTGCGACGGGGGATCCTCCGTCGCAACTAGGTCTTACCGCCTCCCGACATTTACGACGGGCGGTGCCTACCCATCACAAATAATGGGTTTTCCCGTAGTGGTAGGCATTGGATTGGTTTGAATGGTAAATAGTGGATGTTTGGAAGGTAATCATGTAATTATTTAAAAGAGTCTATTACTATTATTTTTATTTATGAATTCAATTTAAAATAAGAAAATAGGGTTAGGTGACATAATTATTTTTATTTATGAATTCAATTTAAAATTAGAAAATAGGGTTAGGTGACATATACCACACTCCCTCCCACTCTCTCTCTTACACAATGGGTTCACCAGGTGATAAAATCTCGATATATATATATATATATGGGAAATGTTTCATGGTGTAAGACAAAGATATGATCTATGATTTCATGATGTGCCACTTTCTTATTCAATTCCTGGTATCTAAATAAAATGTTTGGGGGGGGGGGGGGTTCGGCTATGCTCATCGTATTTGAATTGAACAAGTAAATTCAACTATAGATATGAAATGTATAAGAAACTATTAATGTTAGTGGTGTATGTACCAAATAATTTTCCATTGAATTTTCATTTTGTGCGTGTTCTTATATGAGTGGGGATATTAACAAACACAGGGAACCCAAACAGGTTCCTTGAATGTATATAAAATTATATTATATTCATGTAATCTAAGATGACGAACATGGTCTACTTATAATGACAAATTAATTTTTGAAATATTAAGTAATTATATTACCTTAGGACCTTAGAGGGAAATTAATTTAAAGGGTATCACTAAGATAAAATTTTCTAGATAATAATTTTACCTACATTAATTTTACCAAGATAAACATTATGTTATTGATGGATTGATTTTTTGTAATCCAGTGATGTTTCTATACAATGGAGCCATAGGGTGTTTTGGAAAGTAAATCATGACTATTTTTTTAGGTTTTTTGATTATTATAAATATATTCATAGAATATAATCGGTTTAATATGGTATCACTTGAATAATAAAAATTATTATTGAATTTACAAGTGAGTATGTCCCACAATAGTGTTTGGGATATTATTTAATTTATATAAAGTGTGTAATTTTTTGATATTATTTTTAAATATATAATAATGTTTTTATACTATTTATTCCATGTATTAGACAATTGTTATGATGTGTACATATATGGAATTAAAATATTAAATGAATGACACGATGGATGATATTATGGTTTGATGTATTCTTACATGTGTAATGCATCATAAATAATAAAAGGGATGGGAAATAGGGGAATGAGAGCTAGAATAACTTAACGAGTGAGATAAATTAACCACAACATATATACTTTATAATTATTTTTTTATTAATATCCATTACAGGTCATAATAAATCACCCTACCAAACCTATATTTTTACTATGTTTGGATATTAGATACATAAAAAAACTTATTTAACAACAATTTGATCTTTTCTCTATATTCTCACCATACTTTACCACCTTCTAAACATATCATATCTTATACTCTTCTTCATAGTCTGGGGAATGAAAACATAAGAAAGGGTGAACTTAGATGTTTAGTAAGGGGTGAGCATAAGAGATATCAATCTAAGATCATAAGTGAGCATAATATAAACTTTTGGGTATGGTAACATAATCAATATACATAAATATAACATAAGGAAGTCATACCCAATAAAACATGGATTGTAAATCATGAGTCTTGACATAAGGAATTTGGTATAACCTAATAAATGAGGCATATAAATATGGAAACATGAGAAATAATCATGAACCATGAATCATATCATTAGAATGTTGTAAAACATTGAAATATAGCATAAACATATTTATAGAAAATCATTTCTTAGGTTAATCCTCATTTCCAAGATTATCATCACAATGTGAATAGATTCCCATAATATAGTGGATTAGGTTCACTCCACATTACCACAAACATATTGTCTTAGGATCACTCCTAGGCCTATTACATGTCATTTAATGAGATATAAATAATTACCCAATTCATTGGAGGGTTATATGATTTTGGGTTAACCTATCACATAATGAAAAACCATACATATGTGTGTTTTATGAACATGAAAACAATAATAATTCTATCATAGCATAATCAACCCATGAGAATGAAATGGGTTTCATAAGAATCAAAAAAATACATAAAAATAAATTATCCATAAAAAAGAGGATGATGCTATTGAAAAATATCCCAAATTAAACATGATAGAAATTAAAGAATATTTTCATGGATGAAAAAACACTTAAGATCATTAGAAAATTATTTAGGAAAAAAGAATAAATTATTAATCAAATTTTGATAAATTTTGTAAAAGGAATAATTTATATATCAACTTTTATAAAAGTATTGATAATTTAAATAAAAATTACTTCTATGGATCATGAAAATTCAGAAAATAAGATATATAATGAAAAAATCAATCAATTAGAGAAAGGATTTGTGTATAAATCTACTAAAAAAGATTTTATTCAAATTTTTGTAATGAAATCCAAAGTCAATAGAAAATTACCATAAATAATAATAGGTGTAAGGATAAAGACATCTATAAAAGAATATCAAAATCATATACATGGAAGAAAATGAATCCTAACCAAATAAAAGACATAAGGATGGTTCCAATTACAAGCACCATTTCAGGTGAATTATTAACTAATAGGAGGGAAAATGGTAAGAATACATGTAAAAACAAAAAATAACTAAAGGGGAAGAAAATAAATGGGTTTTTATATATAAAGGATATATAAATTCTCCCAATGTAATTTTATACGTATAAAATATTTATTTCGAAATGAGTTTGGAAAAGAAACCCTTATGGATTTGGTAAATTTTGAATCAAAATCCCATGAATGAGACAATATGGTATGGGTTTTTAAATACCATTAATTTCATGAAAAATATGATCAAATAAATTCATGGTGTATTATATACACCATCTAAAGGAAAACAAATGGGGAATATGGAGAATATCTCAATAAAGGGAAATTGAGAAAAAGAACCCTTGTCATTACTCCCGACTTCCATAAAGCATATTAATGTCCTGAATAATAAACATAATCATATTAATCACATATTTTATAACATTATTAATATCTATTACCATTTATTATCTTCAATTAGAATCATTTATTTTACATGTATTAGTTATTTATTATTTATTTTCATCATCAAATGTTTGTAAATTTGATTTTTTTCATATAAGTTTGATACTGTAGATGTAGATCCTCATTATTTGATTACAAGTTCATAATTAATTTATTTTTAATGGTATTTTAAAAACTACATTTCAATGATTTATGTATTCCTATGTTCATTTTATGAAATTTATGGGTATGCTTCATAAGGATGAAATCTCCAATGAGTATGTTCCAGGTAATTTATCGATAACAACATGTTACATTATAACATCCATACATTTTTATGTCACCCTTAAAAAACCATATTAATAACATAAATTTATATTTAATATCATATATATCCACTAAAAATTTATAGACACTCGTTCATATTGGAATCAGTGAATATAGTAAAACATAATTCATGTAGATGGCTGAACATACCCTTAAAAAACATGTTATACAATTGTATGAATAAGACTATAGAGTTATATAATAGTAATATAATTTTCATAAAAGTATAATTATTATAATATAACATCATTAGATTAGTGAAGGATATTTTTAAAGCATTGAGATGAGAATATAATTGAAAAATATTGAGAAGAACAAGATACATACTTAGATGAAATCACTCATCTCGTAATAGGTTGCTTTAGAATGAAGGAATTAATACTCCTTGGGACCAAATGCTATGAAATATATAAGAAGAAATTAAGAGATAAAAAATGATTAGGGATTAAATAGATAAATGGAGTATATAAGTGTTTTGTAAGGGGTGATGTAGAACTCTATTCATAGGTAAAAAATGAGGGATATTTCATTGGAAACTTGAGTTAGGCAAAGGGTAAAATAGAATCACATGGGAGTTAGTAAAGGAAATGTGGGTGAGAAATGTAGTATTGACTCCCAAATCTAAAAAATTACTTTAATAATGTCTAAATATCAATATAATTATCAAAAATTTGATCCATGTTAATTTACCTATTTTCCCTCTTTTTCCCTATTTTAACCTCTTTTTACCTTATTTAATTATTTACTATAGTAATTGTTTTGTATTAAAAATATAAGATGTCCTAATGTACCAAATTCAAATGTGTTGATTTAAAATTTGGAATCCATTTAATATAATTAAATTTCTATATATGTGAAATTTAATTATTAAATAAAAACATAAAATAAATAGAAAAAATTATTTTTATAGAAAAATTTCTTCTTAAACAATTTTTATTCTTTATATTATTCCATTTTAATTATTAAGTAAATGAGTGATAATTTATTTTTTATACATAGAAACATAAAATTTTATTAGAAAAATTATTTAAAATTGATCAATTTAATTTTATAAAATAATAATACATAACATTTAAAAATTTCATTAAAAAAGATCCCATCATAATATTAAATCATTCATAATTATTTATTACATATGAATTAAATTATTTTATATTTTTTACTATCTATGAAAATTAAAAAGATTCATTGCACTTATGGGATACAAGCATATATAATGACCATATATCCAACAACCATATATCCAACAACCATATATCCAATTACCATTTATCCAATGATCATATAACCAACAACCATATATATAATGGTCATATTACATTTATATATATAGACATGCATACCTATATAAAATCCTTCATCCAATTATCTTATATGTTTATTATTTTTCTAACATGCTATATACATCCTATAGTTATTATCAATGATATTATTTTTATGGTAGATCGTGATGATGATAATTTAAACCTTGTTGTATAATTATTTTTGTTTGGTTTCATTACTTCAATATTTTAACTAATTATGCGTCATTTAGTTTTCTTTTACTATATTTTATTTTGTATTTTAATATTCAACTATTATGAACTAAATAATTGTTTAGTATAATTTCTTGTTGTGTGTTCCAAATGTTATTGAACACCCTTAATTTCATTGAAAGAAAAATACATACTAAAAGGATGAGGTTTTACATTCTATCCTCCTTAAAAGAATTTAACCCTAAAAATTTCTATAATCAGAAGAAAAAAATTGGGTAATTTTTTCTTATTACATCTTTAGGTTTCCACAGAGCTTCCTAACACTTATTATTTCACCATAGAATACTGATTAGGTGGGTGGAATTACTTTATAGTACTTCATCTATAATATTTAATATTTTTGCTGGTAATTCATCAGAAGAGAAATCACATTCCAATTGTAAAACATATGAGTTTAGTATATATGATTTATTAGGTATGTACTTTCAAAAAAGTGATATATAGAATATATTAATTAGTTGAGAGAGGTTTTTTTGGATGTTTTGAGTGATAATTCACAACCCCCATGAGACCAAGGATCTCAAAGAGGGAGATGTATCTAAGGACCAACATTCCCTTCTTCCCAAATCCCATGACCCTATTACATAATATTCAAAGGAATACATTATATCCAATATTAAATTCTAAATCTTTCCAATTATTATAAATGTAGTTCTTCTAGAAACATTGTGCTACTTTAATATACCACTAAATAGTTTAATCAATCTCTATAATTTATTGAGAAAGATCAGGTATCAAAAGTTTCCTATCTCAAACATAATACCAGTAAGTTGGAGTTCTACATCTCTTCCCATATAGATCATCATATGGTTCCATTAGGATGATAGAGTGTAAAAAATTATTATATTCAAACTCAACTAGTGTAAGTTATTGATCCCAAACTCATTTTAAATCCATTGAGAAAGATTTTAACATATTTTCCAGGTTTTAAATGGTCATTTCATGCTAACCACTAGTTTTGAAGATGATAAGTTTTCATAATTCTTATATTTTTATCCAATTCTTATTGAAGGATTCTCCTGAACATCAAGATTAAGCTTGGATTTTTATCTAATACAATTGAAAGTTTTACTCCATATAACCTTACAATTTCCTTTATAAAAACCACTGTGAGTTGATTGGGTGATAATTACTATTGGATATCAACGAAATGTGTTGAGTTTATGAGATGATCAATAAAAACCCAAATTTAATTATGATATTTATAAGTATTGGGAGGTATTATGATTAATTACATGGTGATGTTCTACAATTTACATATAGGTATGGGTAATGGTTTCATTATCCCATTAGAATTCAGAAAATTGACCTTAATATGTGAAAAATATGCATTGATATATATATATATATATATATATATATTGAATTCCCTCTTCATCTTGTCAAACTAAAAGATCACTTTGAGAACTCTATATATATTTATTCTTTAAAGATGAAAGAATAATTATAAGTTATGTTCATCATCTAATAGTCCTTCATCAATTCTAGTATTAATGGGAAACATATTTGTTTTTTGAATCTTATAATTGCATCATTATCAAGGTTTAACTCTAGAATATTTCTCACCTTCTCCTATAACTCTACATCTTTATTGTAGGCTTCCTTGATCATCACAGTTATGGATGATTGAGTAGTTTTTTTAGAAAGATAATATTTCTCCCCTTCCCTTATGATTTTAATGACTATCTTCTTCAAATCCTTGATTATTTAGTCACTTTCAATATTTATCATGGATAGAGATAAATGATCCTTCCAGATCAGAGAATCAATAGCCTTGTTCACCTTCCAAGGGTTGTAATGTATTGAGTAGTCATAGTCCTTGATCAACTCTAACCATGTACTTTAGTGCATGTTCTACTCATTCTCTTGGAATTTATACTTAATTATTTTGTTATCAATATATACATCACAAATTTCACTATAGTGGTAATGCATTAATATATTTATGTAAATATTACCATTATAAACTCTATAATATATTCTAGGTAATTTTTCTTATAGACCTTTAGTTAATGAGAGACATAATATACCACCATTTTATTTATATTAAGGACACATCCCAATTCCTTAGTTGAAGCATCATTGTATGTCACAAAACCATATACACTACAAGGTAGTGTGGTATAGGTATAGTGACCATCCTTTTCATAATCTCCTTGAAATTTTCATCATATTAATTTTTCTATAGTAACATGATTCCAAACTATATTAACATGGTTCTAGGATTTTCCTGATATGATAAATTTCTCACAATACATCAACAATATCCATGTAATCCTAGAAAACTATAGATATCTATTATGATGGTTAGTCTGGATCATTAATTAATCACCTTTATCTTGTAAGTATCTATATATATACCATTGACTATGATTACATGACCCAAGAATGATACTTTCTGAATAAATAATTCACACTTGAAAAATTTGGCATACAACTCTTCCTTCTTAAGGTCTTTAACATAATCCTCAGTTGTTCTCCATGATCTTCATTACTTTGGGAACATATAAGAATATAATATATAAATACCACCACAAATTGACCAAGGTAATCTCTAAAGACTGTATTAATCACTTCCATAAAGATACCAAGGGAATTTTTATGTCCAAAAGACATCACTATGAATTCATGGTTTTTATATATTTTATGAAAGGTCATATTGGGCATATTTTATATTTTATTTTTTAATTTATGATATCCAAATAAAAGGAATATCATTGAGAAATATTAAACTCCTCATAGTTGATGGATTAAGTCATCTATATGTGGTAGAGGATACTTGTTCTTTATTGTGATCATGTTAAGTCCATGATAATCAATGTAGAGACACATTGATCTATCATTATTATTAACAAACAAAATTGATGAACCCCATAGTGAAGAACTTGGACATACAAAACCCTTATCTAGATTCTCTTGATGTTCCTTATTTAATTCCTTTAATTAATTGGGTTCATTCTATAAGGAGTCTTTCATATTATCATACCACCAGTTATAAGTTCAAAGTAAAACTCAACCTTTTGAACTAGGGAATACTAAAAAACTCTTTAGAAAATACATCAATGTTCTCATGCACAGTCAACATATCCTTAATATTGAGTTTATCCTTAACTATTTGTGCTAAATACCCCTCCTTATTTGGTAATAAGACCCATATAAGGGAATTAACTTCCACACAAACTTCATAGTCATCCTTGCTCTGATAGACAATCATAGGATGATTTTGGATATGAAATTTGTTTTTCATATCCCATAAATTGGTATATTCTCTATGTAGATATATAAAATACATGCCAAAATAATCATAAATTTAACTAAAGGGAGAATAATAATATTTTCAGGAACCAAATTACCAAAAACCTACATTGGAGAAGAGTTCTAGACTATGCATGTAATAATCACACCGCTATAAATTTTCACTGGTAATTCAATATATTTTATTTGGGATGATGAAATAATACTTTAAGAAAACTTTCTAGATATAAAGGAGATAGTATAAAAATAATAAAATAAGACATTTGATTTTAATAAATGTATAATAATAATACCTATCCTTATTTGATTTTGGTTCAAATATTTTATTAAAAGAAAAATGGTTAATTTAATTATTAATCATCAATAACTAGTATAAGAAATCATATGATCAAGAAAATAAATCCTAATATAAAAAAAACTATGAAACCTTTATTCTAAAATATCACATTTAAGGTTCAACCTATATCACCTTTTTGGACAACCAATGATACTCACTCTTGGTTCAAACTAGGTTTCTTTGAGTTATGTCATACAATTCTTCATAACCTAATCCCTCAAAAAATAAAACCCTACTATAATATGAAATGAGATGACTGAAACATAATATACATATATAATAAATCATTTTTCCAAAATATGAATTACATCTCACAATAAAACACACTCTTAATCCTATAGGTTTAATGTGTTTGGAGATTAGATATATAAAAGTCTTATATTATAACATTTTGAACAATTCAACATATTTAAACCATATTATACCACCTTATAAACATATCATATTTTATACTCTTCTTCATAACCTTGGGAATGAAAACATAATAATGTGTGATCTTAGATGTTAGTAAAGAGTAAACATAAGAGATGTCAATTGAAGATCATAAGTGAGGATATGATGAAAAAATTTCTATGAGAACATAATGAAGGTACATAAAGATATCATAAAAAAATCATATCCAAATAAATATGGATAGTAAATGATGAATCATGACATGAGGATTTTCTAATAACATAATAAATGAGTAATATTAATGTGGAAACATGTAAAAAATAACAATGAACAATGAATAATAACATAGGAATTTAGGATAATATATAAATTTGGTAGATACATAAGGATATAAATTCATTTCATATATCAAATATCACTACTAATACCGTTATCACATAGTGGTGAGAGTCCCATAATATAGTATATTAGTTTCAATCCCCAATCTTATAAACATAGTATATTGAGTTCATATCTAAATCCCTCACATTCTATCTCATGAGATATAAATCTTTACAAAATTCATTAGAGGGATACATAAATTTAAGAAGATCCACTATATAATAAATATCCATACAAATGTAATCCACATTAATGTGAAAACATTCATAATTATATCATATCATAATTAATACATGATAATGAAGTTGATTTCATAAGAGTCATTAAAATGAAAAAAAACCAATCAATCAAATAAATATTGTGTATGACTAAATTGAAATATATCAATAATGAAATATGAGAATAATTAAAGGATATTAACATAAATAAAAAAAATTATAAGAGCATTAAAAATTACATAGAAAATAAGAAAAAATATACACTTCATAAATTTAAAAAATAAATAACTAATAAATAAACGTTTTTAAAAAAATTAAGAATTTAATTAAAAAATAATTTAAAGAATTGTGAAAAATTATAAAGGAAGATTTATAAATAAAAGAAAAGAAATCCATTGGAGAAAATGATTGCAAAGAAAAAGTTAAGAAAAATACGCCTTTAATTTTTTTGAAAAGAATGTAAAAGTCAATTGAAAATGACCTTAATAAAACATAGGATTAGGGATAAGGACATATAAAAATTAATATAAAAAAGATATACATGAAAGAAAAATATTTTTGATCAAAAATAAGAGATAAGGTCAGTTCTACTTATAAGAATCATTTCAGGTGAATTATAAACTAATTAGGGGGGAAATGGGATGAATTATTGTAAAACCAAAAAATAACCAAAGTTTTCAAAAATATATTTTGTATTTAAGTGAAATAAAATAAATCTTCCCTCAATGTAAATTTATATACACATACAATATCTTCTTTAAATTGAAATTGGAAAAGAAACCCTTCTATAATTGGTAACTTTTGTATCAATATCTGTTGAAATAGGGAACCTAAAATGGGTTTTTAAATCACTTAACTTTCATGAAAAGTATGATAAAAGACATCCATGGGTTATTATATACACAAAAAAAAAATCAAGTGGAGAATATGGATAATATCTTAAGGAAGAAAAATTTATATGAGGAACCCTTACCTTTACTCCTAGTATCACTGAATGCATTTTAACATCCTTTATAATAAACATAACCATATTAATAACTTATTTTATAAACATATTAAAATATATTAAATTTTATACCCTTAAATTATATTCATTTATTACATATATATTAGTTAGTTATTATTTATTTTCATTATCATATGTTAGTAATCTTGATTGATTCATACATGTTTCATATTGTGATGTTGGTCCTCATTCTTTAATAATAACTTTATAGAACCCACTAGGCTGCTAGTATGTTTTATTGTGAGTTTTTATTTTTATTCTATTTATGTATGAGTTTTCGATATTAGGGGGTTGAAAATATGGATTTTTGGTAAAGTAGGCTAGGGTACATGGTTGAGACATAATTAATACTAACCATTCACCTAACCATGGGAGTGTGGGTTTAGAGAGACTATGGTATTATTTAATGGTTATCATACTGGTTTTCTAAACATGTAGACTCTCCCAAAAATCCATATATCCCATTTTGTAAAAGGTAGGTGGCCCACACCATTTTCTCATAGCTTGAAAAACTATGCATCCAAACCATGTGGGGTTTTCAGGTTTCTTAATACTATGAATCAACCTATATTTCTATGATGATTTTTAACCCTATTTACCAAATTTCTTATCCTACTCATTTGAACTATCCCCCTTCAGCCGAGATCTCTCTTCTCTCTTTCACCCATGGTTGTATTCCTTATCCCATGGTGATTTCCCTTTATGAAACTCCCATTTTCTCTTAATTTCATCTTCATATCCCTATATTATCCCATAATTTTATACTCCTTTGGATTATTATAAACCTAGAAGGTCACAGGGTTGAACCTAGGGTTAGGGGTAAGTGTTTAACAAAAGTTCTTATTTTTTTAGGATTTTTGGAATCCCTTTATTTTATTAAAAATGGTTTCAAGAAAATATAATAATATTCTATTAAATTTAGATGTAGGTTTCACTACATAACATAACTTTAAATTTTTCATTCCGAGTTTTCTTGAGTTTTCCTATAGTTTTTTTGATGAAATATGTTTAAAATTAATTTTTGAGGGATGGTGGTTGTGATTTCATGGTTGTATTGGATTTTATCGATATAAATAGTTATTTTACTTGGATTTTCCATTGAATATCAGTTTTATACCTTGAAGGTGTTTTTACAAATGATAACAAAGATTTATTATGTTAAAATTAAGTTTTCATAGGGGTTTTAAAAGAAAATGCGACTTCAAGTTATATTATTGATTGTGGCATATGATTTTTCATTTTTTTTACTAATTTAGTATGGGTTAATTGAGTTGTGACATGGGAGATAATGGGTACGTGGGTGACTAGATGGGCGTGGCCCTAGATTTTGGTGTGAACAAGATAGGGTTCATTTCTGATGAGGTCACTTGAGGCCCCAAGATAAATCACTTTATTAGGATAACATAGGATGGCCAATGTTCCGTGAGAGAGTCCTAGTTACCTTTAGAATCCATAGGTCAGATATATTCCCATGTTGTTAATATTTTTCTTAAGTTAATACTTGTTTTCTATGATAACTATTGTAATATTTATAATTACGTGATTATGGTTTATTTCCCTCATCCATTTTGTTAGCGTAGCCTATTATAAAAAATTTGGGAAGTTGTTTTGGTTATAAAACTAAAGGTATTATTTATTTTTTTTAAAAATGTGAATGTATTTCAAAATGGTTTTAAAACTATAATTTAGGTTTACATTGGGAAAATATTTATGTAGATTCATGGTGTTATTATACTGATATTTTACTCACACTTTGTATATTACATTAAGTATATACAGACTTTATTTTATAGGATTCAATGAAAGTAAATAAAACTATATAGATTAGCAGATCTTCTATATTTATATTTTTCCTCTTCAATGTCATGGTGGTGGTTACCAGTGGTCACAAGAAGTTGGGATCATGTAGAGTGATGAGGGTCATCAATAGTTTGAGGTTATGTTATATCAACATCACTAACCATGACTAATTTTGGTTATTTATATATTTTTTTAAAAAGTGGTGTTCTGGTCAAAGAACAAAACACTAATTTTATATTGGTTATATATATATATATATATGACATTAGTTATCATTTTTGATGTTGAAGATGTGATATTTATGAGTTATAGTGCATTATTATTGTTTATTAGAATCTATTTAACCATGTATATATTTTAAATTGTTTATTTAATTATATATACATCCAATTTATGGATTGTACATGAAATATTTTCAGGAGGAATCTATGTGATGTTTATTTGGATTTTGAGTGTGAAGACATTCCTAATTTGTTGTATTTTTCTAGCCTTTTTCTTTTTGGATGCCCATGGAAATCAGTAAAGTTATTTGGTATTTTTGGCGAGCCAAGTCAGGTGATAGGTCAAGTTGACCTGGGTCAGTTCCTTAAAAAATGGTAACAAAGCCCTCTTTTTATCATGGGATTAATTTTTTTATAGAGATAACACCATCAAAGCTTATGAAGTAGGTGAAGGGGAGTTCTTGACCATATTATCTTCATGTTAAACCATGAGTTACTATGGTTGTATAGGAGTTGTGCCTTGGATTTGAGCTAAATTTTATGTTTCTTATGAGATCTGATGATTTTTATTACTCATTATTTGTTTTGGTAAGAAACTATGTTTTTTTTTGTGAAAATTCAAGTTTCAAGGTGAAATAGTAGAGGAATATAGAGGCACATGGTTTAGTATCATGGTTAGTAGAAACCATATAGAATCTATGCAACTAGGTTTGTAATCCTTCTAGTGAAATTTTGGATGGTTGGGGAATGGTTTTTCAAACCAAGTGACCAAACCAAGCATAGTGTCAAAATGATTAAATTTTCAATGTTTTCACTACATTGATATTTTTAATTCTGGATATTATTGTTATTACTAATTTAAGAGTTATTGAATGGGATTTTGTAATTAGATAGATGATTTTAAATTGAAATTTAGTATTGATTGTGTCTTATGTCTTGTGTTATACATACCATTCCTCCCAAAAGGACCCATAGGAATTGGATAAAAGAAGTTATAGAGAATACACCATAGGACAATCCACCCATAGAATCCCATCTTTTTGTATCAGTTATCTAAAACATTCAATCTATTGGGAAAGTTAGTGAGCTTGGGTAAGATCATGTGGTGGATCATTCCCAGGAGTTTATGAACCATAATACACCATCATTTTGAGGTGATGGAAGGCCTTAGGAACTATAAAAATTGATTTAAAATATTGAAAACATATTCAATTTCTTATGGACTCTTGATACATCCAAATATTTTTTACACCTATGTGTTAGAAGGTCCTAGTTAGAGGTGGCGAGACTTGATCGTGGTGGATAAGCTCCATTAATATCTTTATTGGTCTATGTTCAAAAATATGTTCAACCAACAGTTTTATCCCATGAACTTAAGAGTGGATAAAGAAATAGAGTTCATGAAACTCAATAAGAATGACCATTTTTTTATAGAATAAACCACTTTGTTTGTCGTGTTGGTTCACCATTTACCTGAGCATCACACAAAATAACATCTTAACTATTTCCTTTTTAAAATTGGTTTAAAAATAGAGATCATATTGAGGGTCATTTTTTTTCTACCAACCTATACATAAGAGGTATATACATTGATTATGGTCGAATAAATCATGTAATGTCTGACTGGTATGGGTGGTACCCCTATTTATAAAGGGGGGTCATAGCTATTCCTCAGGTAAAAAGATAAAATGTGAGGAGACTCGACTAGGTAGTAGTGGTAGCATGTGGTGTCATGAATATAATTTTGAGGTGTATTTAATATGAAATTCAGTGGTATGTTATGAGTGTGGGAGGCCAAAGCATACCAAGAAATTCTACTAGAAGGCTCTGAGGACATTCCATCTATATGGAAACATGGGGCATCTCCAATGCTATTGAATATCCCTTCATTAGGGTAGTGTGGTGGGTTATTCTCATACCAAGGTATCCTAGGTATAGTTTGATGCAACTATGGTATTTAGATCTCTCCCTTAAGTGAAATTAGACTTCCATTCAACTAATAAGGCTTAGGGTAAGCCTGAATATGGGTGATTATTGGTGGAAGAGCATGTTCTAGAGAAGTTAGAGGTCGGGCCAACAATCGTTCAAGGTAAGGTTATTATTATTTCTTCCATAACTTTGGAATTGTTTTCTATAGGTGAATCTAATTCATTCAATTCATTTAAATGGATTAATACCTTGGGATGCAATGAGAGTTAATTATGCATATAATGGATATTTTCATGCTGTTGGGAGAGGGGAAGGAGAAAGGATTCAATTTTCAAGAGTACTAGGATGTGTTTTTTGATTTTGACACTGTGTGGGATTTCTTGGTCCCTGAGCTATACATTTTTTTATCTCTTTATCATTATGGATTGGATGATCAATTTCAAGGTAAAAATATATTACTATAATCATAGAGTAAAGTTCTTATCTCCTAATAGAAACACTCATGTATTTTAAGGTGAGGTGAACTCTAGGCCTAGAAGAGTAGGACTAGTTGTTCTAGGTGATGGATTAATCTCATCCTATTTATTGAGGATACCCTTTGATGCAGTAGAGTAAGGTTTAGTCAATTAGCTTCAAGTGGTGGAATTTAGGTATCTTGAGGTCTTTTCAGAAAAAGTTTCTAGTTTTTTAGCTCAATGTGAGGTATATTTATCTATAAAGTAACTTCCTAGGATGAGACTAATAACTTTTCTATATTATAGGATGCATCTTACCAAGTTAATAGATTTTATGGTTTAGTTATTGGACTTTGATGAAAATGGATTTATTCGACTGAGTGTGTCACCATGGGCATCATTATTTCTCTTTTCAAAGAACACAAACATATGACTATGACTCCACACCGATTACTAAAATCTAAACCAAGTTACTATCATGAATAATTACCCATAATCAAGAATTGATGATCTCTTTGACCAGTTTAATGGATCCCACTAGTTTTTAAAAATTTATTTGAGATCAAGATACCATCATTTGAAGGTATGAGAAGTGGATGATCCCAAGACTGAATTCAAGAGTTGGTACTGGCATTATGAGTATTTTTTATAACATTCAAACTTACCAGTTATCTAGATTTTTTATGGGTTTGATTAATAAAATATTTCATCACTATCTATATTCCTTCATGGAATTGATTTTGGATAACATCCTAACATAATATAAGTTGAGTGAGGAATACAAAGACCATATAGTAATTGCCTCATGTATGAAAATCTATATAAATTTCAGTTCTAAATTTATTGTGTGAGATTAATATGTAACATGGTATTTGAAAAATGAATCTCAGTGGATCTTGAGAATATCAAAGTAGTGATGTCTTTGGAGCATCCCAAGAATGTGTTTGAGATCGAAAGAATTATGGGTCTTTCCGAATGATATAATCATTTCATCTAGTAATTTTATAGGTTTTCTTTTCCCTTAATAGAATTATCCCAAGAGTGGTGATGTTCAAATGGGTTGAGAGGTGTCAAAGGTCTTTTGAGGAGCTAAATATGGGTTTGACCTCAGAACTCATTCTAATTCTCCTTGTACTGGTTTAAGGTTATACTGTGTATTATGATCCTTCGAGTTTAGGAATGATGTTTATACTAATTTAGATTTATCATGTGGTTGTATATTTTTATCACCAATTGCATAATCATGAGATGAAATACCCCAATATTCCCTCGAATTAGGTTCTATGATTCATTCCTTAAAGACATGGTGCCACTACATTTTCAAGGAGAAACTTTTGGTGTATTCAAACTATAAGAGTCTATAGTATAATTTCACTCAAAGGAATTTGAACCTGACGTAGAGACATTAGGTGGAGTATCTCAAGACATTTGAATTTAATATATCTATACACTCATAAATGGGAATGTGGTATCTTATACCTTAATTAGGAATCTAATGATCTAGTAAGTGATAGAATCCATAGAGGAATGGTGCCTGATAGAATTGTTTATAGAGATGTAGTTGGTTGTGAAAGAGGAGGGAGATAAATTTATCTTTTCATGTGTGTAGACCATGACTTCCTTGGTTGATTGAATTTGGATTGTACAAGTATAGGATTTTGATTTATAACACATTAAAAATATTATAAATAGTGGGGAGACCTCAGTTGATAGGTCTCAATCTTTTGATGGCACCATTATATTTCATAATAGGATTTCCTTTCCCTTGGATTTGAGGTAGGAGTTGATAGAAGTTTGGAACAAATCTAGTTAGATTGTTCAATATGATCCTATTGGTATGTTCAATGATTTGATATGTTTATATTGGTGGCCTTATATGTGATGTAATTTTTCTGATTTTATATCTCAATGTATCATCTATCAGATGATCAAATTTGAGCGTCATATTTATGGTGGTTTATTACAACCCTTTATTATTATGATATGGAAGTGGGATGAGATCTTGATGAATTTATTGATCAGAGATACCTAAAATCAAAGTATTAAATATTTTACTTGTGTTTTTTTGATTAGTTATATAAATAAACCAATTTCCTACACATTATGGATTTAAAAAAGGTAGATAATCTCATACACCTTTTTCCTAAGAGATCACGAGACTTCATAGTGTGTTTTTATCCATTGTATCTGATTGAGACACACACGTTATATAACAGATTTAGAGTAGTTCTTAGGAGGTGATGGGATTGATGTTGACATTGATCAAAATATATCACCCTCATACCAATGTCCAGACTAACTGGACCATTCAAATTCTTAAGGATAGGCTTCTAACAAGTGTTCTTGATTTCAATGAATCCTGGGAGAAACATATATCACTAGTTAAGTTCTATTTTAAAATAGTTACCAAAATTAGATCAATATGTCTCCCTTTAAAGTTATATACTAGAAATTATATTGATCTCCTCTCTATCAGATAGAATTGGTTGAGCATTACTTGTTGGGGCTAGTCATCATTCAATAGACAATAAAGGAGGTGAAGTTGTTTCAAAAGATGTTCGTGATAGTGTAGTGTCTTCAAAAATATTATGTTGATCTTTGTTATTTCCTGTTGGAGTTTTTGGTTAGTGATGGGGTATTTTTAAGGGTTCCTACTAAGTCATGACACTATAATATACGTAGAAATGGAAATTTGGTGTCGTGTTATGTTGGGGCATTGGATATCATGTAATACCTTAGGATGGTGATGTATTAGTTGGTCATTCCATCTATGATGATGCCCATCCATGATGTATTCCATGTATCCCAACTAAATAAATACAATATTGATCTATCCCACATGGTTGATTAAGAGGATTGTGAATTAGATCCTGATACCTCTGTTGATGATAAGTCTTTTTGTATGTTGGATTATCATAACAGTGTAATGCTAAATCTATTTATTTAGTCTATGGTTTATGGTAGTGTAGCTCAAACATCCATGAAACTTCAGATCATGAAACATTGGTGAGGGAGTAGAGGCCTCACATTTTCATAGATTTAGAACATTTTGGACATTTTATGGGAATAAAATGACATGGTGGAGAGAATTGTGACACCCTTCTGGACACTAGAATGCTCTGTTGTGAGTTTTTATTTTCATTTCATTTATATCAGAGTTTTTAGGAGTAAGAGGTTGACAATATAGATATTTTTGAATATGGTATAGGGAATATAATGGGTTCACATTTAGTAGTAACTATTACTTAACCATGTGAGGGGGTATTTAGAGAGACTAGGGACATTTTTCATTATTACCACATTTTTTTCTAACTGTGAAGACTCTCTAGAAAAACCATGCATCCTATTTTGTAAAGTGAAGGTGACCTACATAATTGGTGTATAGTTTGGAAAAACCATTTATCCAAACAATACGGTCTACCTAGGTTATATAAAAACGTTAATTGATCTATTTTACCTAGATTATTTTAAACATATTTATATAATTTATTCTCCCACTCTTTCAAACCAGTCCCCTCCAACCGAGATCTCGCTTATCCCTTTCTCCCATGACACTCTTCCTCCCCAATTGGTGATTTCCATTGAGTTAATTGTAATATTCTCTTTATTTAATGTTCCTATCCCCCTATTCTCTCTTATTATTCCTATCCTTTTAGATTCTCAAAACCCTATAGGGCCATGGGAATGAACCAAGTGTTAGAGGTATATTTTTAATCAAATTTCTTGTCTTACTAGGCTTATAGGGATCACATTCTTCTATTCTTAATGGTTTCAAGTGAAGGAAACAATATTCTATTACATTTTTGTGGGTGTCTCTACATAACATAAATTTTCCTTTATTATGCCTTTTGTTATTGAGATTTCATTTTTTGTTGATGAAATATGTTTGAAATTAATTTTGGAAGACTAGTGGTTGTGATTTCATGGATATGTTGGATTGTGTTGATATAAATTCTACTTTCTTAACTTTTCCATTGAAAATCATTTTTAAATTTCAAGGTATTTATCAAAATTATAAAAATGATATATTGATTTCAATGTATGTTTATAGAGTGGTTTTTGAATGAAAATTTGATTTGATGTTATATTATTGATTTTGGGATATCATTTTTCATCTTGATTATTGATTTGACATGGGTTTATTGTTTTGGAAAATGAAAGACCTTGGATATGAAGGTGATTGGATGGGTTCTACCCTATATTTATGTGTGAAAATAGATAGGGGTCATTTCCAGTGATCCCTCACGAGTCCTTGAGATAACTTACATGTTTAGGATCAAATAGGTTGACCAATGTTCCCTAAGAAAGTCCTAGATACCTCTTAAACCCATGGTTATGATATCTTCTCATATTTATTATATTATGTTCGAGTTTAATTTTTTTATTATTCCCAATCTCATATTATTTATGATGGTGTGATTATGGTTTATTTCCCTTATTCATCCTATTTTCTTGTATTATAGTTGTAAATGATTGATGTTTTTTTATAAAACTAATGGGATTATTGAAATGTTTTAAAAATAGATATGTAGTTTTAAATGGTTTTCAAACTAGAATTTAGGTTTTAATTGTGAAAAGTTTTATGTATATTCATGGAGGTATATTACTAGGTTTTCTACACAACCTCCACATGCCATTGGGAATATGAAGACCTATTTTTTAGATGTAGGTA
Organism: Viscum album; assembly: GCA_963277665.1. Classification (NCBI taxonomy): domain Eukaryota; kingdom Viridiplantae; phylum Streptophyta; class Magnoliopsida; order Santalales; family Viscaceae; genus Viscum; species Viscum album. The sequence goes on along the minus strand of OY728145.1, from coordinate 1,592,120,387 downwards.
AATGAAAGGGATCCATTAATATTTATATTTATTTCTAGTTCTCATTATCCTTCTTTGATGACATGGTAGTGGTGACTGATGATCACGAGGAGTTTGGATCATGTAGAGCATTGGGGATCCTCAGTGGTTTTTGGGTTATGTTGTATCGGCCTCTCCAAAAATGAAATTATTTTGGTATTTGTTATATAAATATATGAAATCAGTTATCATTTTTTAGGTTAATGATTTAATGTTTATTATTTATATCCCATTATTACTTCTTATACTATATTTAACTATCTTAATTTTTTAAAATTTTAATTTGATGGAATGGATGTCCAACTTATGGAAGGTTTATACTGAATTTCTAGGAGGAATATATTTGATATTTATTTGGATTATGGTGATGAAAAAAATTCCATTTTTTATTTTATTTTGAAACACTGGTTCTTGTCACCAACCCTTGGTGATCATGAATGTGCTTAAGGCATTATGGCAAGCTGAATCGGGTAACGATTTTAGGTTGACCAGAGATGGTTTTTTATAAATTTCATCATTTTTATATCAGTAAAGGTATTGGAATATTTTTTATTTAATAATTTATGTAGTCCCATGTTCAATTAATGGATGTTATGGGTGTGGTTTCCCATAATATAATCTAGGATGTGCATGTTGCATGTGATCTACTAATAATAATAAGTTACTTTATAATGACCATTAATTTTTGTGTAACCCTTCAAAAACCATATTAAAAACCAAAATTTATATTTCATTTCCTATATTAATAATTTTATTGTCTTGATACTCATTTATGTTGGAAACAATGAAGTTAGTATGACATCGTTCATATAGGTTTCTGAACCATCCCAAATAAGAACATTGTATACTAACGAATGAGTAAGATTAGAGAGTTATATAATAGTAATATAATTTTCAAATAAAAATAATGATGTTAATTTAACATCATTAGGGTGGAGAATGATAATATTAAATAGTTTGGTGAAAAGGTAATTGAAAAATATAGAAATTAAATAAATATATAGATGGAATCACTCCTTCTTGTAATAGGTTCTTTCAAAATATATTATTTATGCCTCCTTCATAAAACAAGAAGTTACCAAACTACTAAGAAGACTTTAGTAAAGAAAAAATGGAAAGGATTCAAGAGATAATATAAGGATATGAGTGGGTAGGAAGGGGTGTGGGAGAGCTCCATTTATAGGAAAAAATGAGAAAAATTTCATTAGAAACATGATTTATGTAATAGGTTAAGATATAATTGTTAAGTCAATGACTCAATAACTTCTTCTGTTGAAAAAAAAACAATTAAATTTATGAAAATATGATTTAACATGGTGTTTATTTTCTATTCATATTTTGTATACAAAACTAATTTTATTATAAATGAAATTAAAGAGAACTTAAAATAAAATTATGGTAATATAAATATATATGAAAAATTACATTCATTGAATAAATGATCATTGTAATGATGTAGAAAAAACTCTATTTTAAATTTTTTAAGCTAAGTTGAGTTCAAAAAAAGATGAAAAATAAGACCCTGATTCAATAACAATAGATCCCAAATAAAGAGGATTTGAACATTGGAGTTTGTGACAATGAATTCTATAAATAATGTTATATCTTCTTTGAGATAGGAGGGATGTTACATGATTATTTGAAATTCATTAGTTGTTTTGAAGTTGTGTAATAGCTTATTACCTTGAGAATAATTTTGATCAGTATATATTTATTTTTTTGATGATTTCTCTAATGACTCGCCACTTCTCATTGGACTGAGAGTACAACGAGTCATTACTAGGGCTTAAGCGACATCCCCAAGGTGCCAAAGGCTGGCAATAAATTCCGAAGGGTTTCAAAAAAAGTGGGGGACGATTTACCCTTTTATAACATACCATAGAGACAACAACCATAAACAAATAAATCAACTAAATGATGCATGATAAAAGCTAAGACAAGTCAACCAATTGTTTTATCATAAACCAACCAAAAGTACCATAGTGAAAACCAACACTAAATCAGAGTAAACAGTGGAAAGACAAACTAAAGACCACAACAGGACAACCTAACTCCATGCTCCACAAGCTCCAAGCTCTAACATCATAAACCATCCCAAGCATCATGAAGTAGTGCTATAAACATGTGACACTTTACCTTTTCCAACATACCGATATATGACATTTGCAAAAGCACCAACGTTCCAAAGCAGGGGGTGAGTAATGAAACTCAGTAGGTTTTCCCCAATGACTTCCCAACCCATTCCTCTAGGATAAAACATGTTAGTACATTTATATAAAACAATTTATATAAAAAAATTCCAAAACAGTTCACAATATAACAAGTTCCATGTCAAAACCATTTTCCAGCAAAAACCATATTTCTCAAGATAATCAACCAAGAAAAGTTCCAACAAATTCACATTTCCATTTCACAAAATCCCTTTTTGGCACACCCAACCATTTCACAACCCGTGAAATCAACCATGCATGCTTCGTTATGACAGTTCCATACTCATGAGCGGTCTCTCGTTGATCTACCAAGTCGTCACAAGGTAATTATTCCCCATGTTCCATTACACCTTTGGCACCGAGCACAAGGTCATATTTCAACCAAGCCTCATAAATACAATATAAACACACACACCAAGTATGCCCAAAAACCACACCATTCCAACCATAACAAAACCATTTCAATAAAACAACCCTTTTATTGAAAACCTTTTTCCCACAAACCATTTTCCAAATCCAACAAATCCATATTTTAAAATCACTATTTTAAAATCAAGAAACCAAAACACTTTGCACAAACCATTCGTTTAATTTTCACAATTCCATCAAAACCCATAAATCATCACTAAATAAGATTTATAACATGATTTTCACCACAATTTCATAATAAAAACCAAGAAATTAAATGAATTTGAATTAAGCCTTAAAGTTCTAAGAAAGAGGAATCGAGAGTGAAGCCACCTACCTCAACAAATAGGCGAAACCAACCAAGAACCGGGTCGAAACACCACGAAACCTCCTTAGATTCCTTCCCCTATCACCAACAAGACCAAAACCCGACTTAAAGGTCATACAGTACCTTAGATCTACCCACCTTGGGCATAAATCTAAGGATCCATCAAGAGGGAAGAAGGAGATCTAAGAAAACTAAAGGAAACAAGACTTACCTCAATCAACCGACCTCTAAATGCCAAGGAAAACCTTCAGACCACTTCCAAAACGCCTGGTAAGTGTTCTCCCACCTTCACCAGAGAGAAATCCCAAGTTAGGGCCGTCTAGGAGCAAAAAAGAGTGGGTTTAAAGATAAAATGGATTATATCCTTAAAAATAAGATCTAAGTTGACTCCATGCACGGTTAGTCCGCACAGTTAGTCAAATAGTGCACTAACCATGTGGTAGTCACTGCTTGGAAGGGGTGCTCTGCATGAACTCCTCACATGGTTTTCCCAAACCGTGCACACACCATGCGGTTTCCTCTATCCAAAGTGACACCACCTGCATAGCTTCCGTACGGTTTAGGCAACCCGTGCGAAGCCCGTGCGTCACCACCTTTTTCCCTTTGACACTTTAAAAGTCTCCAAACTTTCCCCAACCATTTCTCATATGATTCATGTACTTAAAAAGTATAAAACAAGGGTTACTTACCAGAAAATAGGGGTACTACATTCTCCCCACCATTGGCCTTTCCATCCCCGGAAAGTAGAAAACCATCGCTTGCCTGAAAGAGTTCTGACCACTGCTCTTTCATTTCTTTCTCGCATTCCCAAGTCTCTTCCTGAATCTGACCATGTTGCCACAAAAACCGCACTAGACCGATGCTTTTTCCACTCAAGACTTTATCCTGCCTATCCAAAATTCGCACTGGAATATGTACCAATGAAGCATCCAGCTCTAGGTCAACATGATCCCATCTAATCACATGTTCAGGATCAGGATGATACTTATTCAACTGAGATACATGGAACACATTATGTACTGCACTGAACTGTGGTGGTAATGCCAACCGATACACCACCTTGCCAACCCATTACAGTATCTCAAAAGGGCCTATACTGAAAAATCCCGAGAGCTAGGTGAAAACCTGCTCCCATAAGATTAAATAAGGAAAAGTTTAAACAGTACAAACCAATCAGGAAAGGGGATCTTTACACAGCCTTGTATACACAGTACCAATTCTATCATTGCAAACAAGATCATTGCAATAATCAGGAAGAACGAAGGACCAACTAGAGCTCACCTCCAGAATTTCCCTTTTTGAGAGTGCATCCGCCACTTGATTTGATTCCCTGAACACATGATAGACTCAAAAGGGCCTATATATCGAGAAGATAATTTTCCCTGCTTCCCAAAACGATAATGTCCAAGCCTTGGAGAGATTCTCGAAAAGACATGATCACTCACCAAAAATGACAACGGTCTTCAGTGATGATCCGCATAAGATTTATGACGACTCTGTGCCGTCTCCATCCTCTTTTTTATCATCTGAATCTTCTCTGTTGTTTCTTAGACAAGGCTCGGCCCAACTAGTGAAGTTTCACCCGTTTCCACCCAGCATAGTGGAGAATGATAAGGACGCCCATACAATGCTTCAAACGGAGCCATGCGTATCGAGGACTGATAACTGTTGTTATATGATAACTCCACTAAAGGCACTTTCTCCTCCCATGATCCACCAAAATACATTATTCAAGCCCGAAAAATGTCTTCCAACGTCTGTATAGTCCTTTCGGATTGTCCGTCCGTCTGAGGATGATACGCTGTACTCATATTTAACTGAGTTCCTAGGGCTTTCTGTAAGGATTGACAAAAACGAGATGTGAACCTCGGATATATGTATAACACTATTGAAACTGGTATTCCATGTATCTTTACCACTTCTCGAATATTTTTTTTTGAAATATCTTCCACCGTATGAGTTTCATAAATAGGGATGAAATGGGCCGACTTGGTTAGAAGATCCACTATCACCCAAATGGCATCATGTTTCTGGACTATTCTTAGAAGACATGTATCAAAATCCATTGCTATCTGATCCCATTTCCACACTGGGATAGATAAATACTGCAACATACCCACTGTCCACTGATGTTCTGCTTTAACTTGCTGACAAGTTAAACACTGCGAGACGAACTCTGCCACTTTCCTTTTCATGCTGCTCCACCAAAACTGTGCTTTCAACGCCTTATACATCTTATGTGTACCTGGGTGTACAACCTATCTTGAATGGTGGTAAGCATGAAGGATTTGTTCTTGAGTAGTTAAAGGTACAACCATCCGATCTCGAAAAAACAAAACTAAACTCCCATCCACCTTCCATCCCTCAATGGTCTCCCCACCATTGAGTTTTGAACTCATTGCAACACAGTCTACATCGGATGCCTGTTCCTCCTTTACTATCTCTACCTAATCAGAAACAAGCGACACGAAAAATAAAACCGCAACATTAGCTCGGTCTTCACATTCCATATGCATGTTAGCTAAGACCGACATCAACTTCCACTCATCTAAAGCTTCTTTCGCCAACTGAGCATACAACTTTCTTCTTAATGCATCCGCCACCAAATTTCCTTTTCTGGGTGTATACATCAAGTCAAAGTCAAACATTTGAAGATACTCCATCCATCTCCTCTACCTCAGATTCAAATCTCATTGTGAGAAAATATGCTTCAAACTCATATGATCCGTAAACACAGTGAATTTCTCACCAAAGAGATAATGATGACAAGTATTCAAGGCATGAACAACTGAAACTAACTAAAAATCACGTGTTGGATAGTTCTTTTCATGCAATCTCAACTGTATTGAGCCATAAGCAACAACATGGTCTCCTTGCATGAGAAAACATCCCAACCCAGATCCTGAAGCACCACAATACACCACATACCCCTGTCCTGATTCTAGAAAGATCAAAATAGGTGCCGATGTAATCTGAACATTCAACTCTTGAAAAGATCTCTAAAATTACTCAATCCATTGAAATACACTGTTCTTCTTTATCAATACTGTCGTAGGTGAAGCTAGTCATGATAAGTCATGCATAAAGTGTCGGTAATAACCAGTTAGACTAAGAAATCTTCGTATTTCAAAGACATTCTTTGGCAGTTGCCAAGAAAGAATAGCTTCTATCTTTTCTGGATCCACTGAAACACTTTTCTCGGAAACAACATGGCCTAAAAAGCATATCTCTTGTATCCAAAAATTGAACTTTGATAATTTGGCATACAACTGATGGTCTCTCATGATTTCTAACACTATCGCCAAGTGTTGATCATGCTTAGCCCTTGTTCTTGAATACACCAATATGTCGTCCACAAACACCACAACAAAAGAATCCAGATATCACTGAAATATCCGATTCATCAATGCCATAAAGACTACTGGTGAATTCGTAAGACCAAAAGGCATGACTACATATTAGTAGTGGCCATATCTGCTTCTGAAGGCTGTCTTCGGAATATCCTCCTTTCGAACTCGCAACTGGTGATATCCTGACCGCAAGTCAATCTTAGAGAACCACTGAGATCCCCTAAATTGATCAAACGGGTCGTCAATGCATGGAAGTGGATATCTATTCTTTATCGTAACTTGGTTAAGTTTATGATAATCCACACATAGCCTCAAATTTCCATCTGTTTTCTTTACAAACAAAAATGGTGCTGCCCATGGAGACACGCTTGGTTAAATAAAACCTTTGTTTTCCAGTTCTTCCAGTTGCACTTTCAATTCCTTTAACTTCACTGGTGCTATCCTATAAGATGGAAGTGAGATAAGACTAGTCCCTGGAAGGAGATCAATCATAAACTCCACTTCTATTATAGGTGGTAACCCTGAGAAGTTTTCAGAAAAAACATTAGGAAATCCACAACTACTGGAAAACTGTTATTCACGATCTCATCCATCGATTCCAAGTTTAACACAACCAACTGTTAAGAGATAATTTCCACTACTAGTTCCAAAAAGCCCGTTGCACCCGCCCGTCTTCACCACTCTTTCTTCTATAAAGAGATGCTTGACGCCATCCTCAGTCGCGAAACTAACTGTTCTGCAATAACAGTCGATGTGAGCCCTGAACTCTGTCAACCAATCCATACCCAGGATTATATCATAGACATCCATCTACAGCACAAAGAAATCCTATTTTAGATCAGCTTCATCAATAGTTATAAAACATGCTCTATACACGAAGGCTCTACATTCTATTTCACCGAGAGGAGTTTGAAGTTTTATCATAGAAGGAATAATTTCAAGTTTTAAGTTCAGCAAATCAGAAATACGAGAAGTAATAAAAGAATGCAATGCACCAGTATCGAACAACACTTGCATGAGGGTAGAATTCAAAAGAATCATACCTCTCACCGTAGACGGTCCAGACTGGTCATCCACAATCACCTGTTCCGCTCCATACAATTGCTTTGTTGCTGCACTTTGCTCCTTATTGCCTTATTGAGATTGCCCTGCCTGAGGAGTCATGGTAATTATTGGAATCACCATAGCTAGCTCTGTTCTACTGGTGAGACTGATTTTGCTGTCCTCACCCTGTTGAAGCATAAGATGCTTGCGACACCTGAGAAGTGTCTCGAACACCCGACCGTGGAGCACTATGACAATATCACGAAAGATACCCCATATTGTTTCAATTGTGGAATGCTCTCAGTGGTGTTGTACATTCTCATGTCATGTGATCAATCGATCCACATTGAAAACTCCCAGCTTTCATCATGGGTCGTGGAGGAAGATTCACTGATCCATCCATCTGATTCTGATTCGCACTCCCACCTTGGAAGTAGGTGTCCCTCTTCTGCTTGTTCTCAGCATTAGAGTTCCCACCTGTTTCCATGGGTATGATCATACTTCCTCCTCCCATAACTCTTGATATGTCTCTTTCAGATACTATTTATTTGTTTACCATCTCCGTATAATCCGTAATATAGAGCACAACTTTCTTCGAGCGAATCTCCTGTCGCAACCCTGATTCAAAGATGTGGGCCTTCAGCGATGCACTTGCAGCAACTTCTAGTGCAAAGCGCACTAAATTAATGAATTTATCCACATACTCCGTGATAGAGATATTCTCCTGCTCTAGGATGAAAAAGTCCGTCATCCTCTGGATCTTGAATGTGGGAGGATAGAATTGTTTATTGAACAATTCCTCAAATTCCTCCCAGCCCAGGCCTTGATCCAACTTAGCCTGCACCACTATCTCCCACCACTATCGTGAAAGATCCTCCAGCATATACGTTGCCAACCATCAAGCTTTTCCATATTTACCCATTTCTAAAAAAAACTTTTCGTTCTTTTTGAAAATCAATCTATTTTAAAAATACATCAACCATTCTCTTTTCAAAGTATTTCATTTGAAAACAAGTTTAAAATTTTCAGAAATCACACTTTTGCATCAAACCATAATCCATTTCTCAAAATGATATATGCCCTCCTAGTGGGAAGTCATTCCTTTAATGCATGTCATGCTCATCTCATTGGATAAACCCATGAAAATGAGATTTTTTATCCTATAAGTGTCTCAAAAACACTTATGTACCCAAATCCTTGGTAACTTGAAGTTCAAAATAAAAAGGTTAGCTATGCCTTTTTATTCTCTACATTCCAAGTTCCGACAAACCTACTCCTTCCTAAGATGACCACCCAAGGAATAGACATGTAAGAATTCAACGCCAATACCAACTTAAATAGATGACTACTTGTTTCACAAAGAAAGGAACAAGATAATTTCATTTATACCCCATGGACCGAACAAAATGATACCATTTATAATGACCCGCCACTTCTCATTGGCTTGAGAGTACAATAAATCATTACTAGGCCTTAAGAGACATCCCCAAGGAGCCAAAGGCTGGAAATAAATGCCGAAGTGTTTCAAAACAAGTGGGGGATGATTTAACCTTTTATAACATACCATAGAGCCAATAACCATAGCCAAACAAATCAACTAAATGATGCATGATAAAATCTAAGACAACTCAACCATTTATTTTATCATAAACCAACCAAAAGTACCATAGTGGAAACCAACACTAAATCAGAGTAAACTGTGGAAAGAAAAACTGAAGACCACAATACGACAACCCAACTTCATGCTCCACAAGCTCCAAGCTCCAACATCATGAACCAGCCCAAGCATTACGAAGTAGTGCTATAAACATGTGACACTTTACCTTTGCCAACATCCCGGTATATGACATCTACAAAAGCACCAACGTGCCAAAGCAGGGGGTGAGTAATGAAACTCAGTAGGTTTTCCCTGATGACTTCCCAAAACCTGCCTCTATGATAAAATATGTTAGCACATTTATATAAAACAATTTATATAAAAAAATTCCAAAACAGTTCACAATATAACAAGTTCCATGTCAAAACCATTTTCCAGCAAAAACCATCTTTCTCAAGAAAAGAAACCAAGAAAATTTCCAATCAAATTCATATTTCCATTTCACAAAATCCCTTTTTGGCACACCCAACCATTTCACAACCCGTGAAATCAACCATGCATGCTTCTTTATGACAGTTCCATACTCATGAGCGGTCTCTCGTCGATCTACCAAGTCATCACAAGGTAATTATTCCCCATGTTCCATTACACCTTTGGCCCCTAGCACAAGGTCATATTTCAACCAAGCCTCATAAATACAATATGAACACACACACCAAGTATGCCCAAAAAACACACCATTCCAACCATGCCAAAACCATTTCAATAAAACAACCCTTTTATTGAAAAACTTTTTCCCACAAAACATTTTTCAAATCCAGAAAATCCATATTTTAAAATCACTATTTTAAAATCAAGAAACCAAAACACTTTGCACAAACCATTATTTTAATTTCCACAATTCCATCAAAATCCACAAATCATCACTAAATAAGATTTATAACATGATTTTCACAACAATTTCACAATCAAAACCAAGCAATTAAATCACTTTGAACTAAGCCTTTAAGTTCTAAGAAAGAGGAATCGAGAGTAAAGCCACCTACCTCAACAAATAGGTGAAACCAACCAAGAACCAAGTCAAAACACCATGAAACCTCCTTAGATTCCTTTCCCTATCACCAACAAGACAAAAACCTAACTTAAAGGTCATCCACTACCTTAGATCTATCCACCTTGGGTGTAGATATAAGGATCCATCAAGAGGGAAGAAGGGGATCTAATAAAATTAAAGGAAACGAGTCTTACCTCGATCAACTAGCCTCTAAACACCAAGGAAAACCTCCGGATCGCTTCCAAAAAACCTGGTAAGTTTTCTCCCTCCTTAACCAGAGAGAAATCCCAAGTTAGGGCCGTCTAGGAGAAAAAACGAGTGAGTTTAAAGATAAAACAGATTAGATCCTTAAAAATAGGATCTAAGTTGACTCCGTGCATGGTTAGTCCGCACGGTTAGTCAAATCATGCACTAACCGTGCGGTAGTCACTGCTTGTAAGGGGCACTCCACATGGCCTCCTCGCACGGTTTTCCCAAACCGTGCACACACTGTGCGGTCTCCTCTGTCCAAAGTGACACCACCTGCATGGTTTCTGCATGGTTTGGGAAACCCGTACGAAGCTCGTGTGTCACCACCTTTTTCCATTTGACACTTTAAAAGTCTCCAAAATTTCCCCAACCATTTCTCATATGCTTCATGTACTTAAAAATCATAAAATAAGGGTTAATTACCAGAAACCGGGGATAATACAATTTCACTAAGATCTACCATTGTGTGAGGTTTTCCTTATAAAATCTCTTGGTTTCCATGTAATCATTGAGTTTTTGATTATTGAGATCAATGGATTTATTTAATGAATAAAAATATTTCGGTATGTGAAGCATGAAAATGACCTCTCTATCAAGGTATTCATGGAATACGAAAAAAATAAACTACCGATGGGTTTAATTCGAGGCCTTCCAAAGATTGGAATAAATACCTTCCATAAGGTATAAAATTAGGGATTCTTAAATTTAAGTTTATATAATTCCTTACCGCTTAATTTTAAAAAATTTTGATTTTATAATATCCTTTTTAAGAGTGTTTGAAATGCGATTCAACACTCTAATCTATGTTTTAATACTTTGTTTCTATTGTGTTTATATACTTAATCATAAGTTATTAAATTTACAATAGAATTAATTTTCACTAATTTTACTTATATACATTGATAAATTATGAACTAACTAGAAAATATTATTTTTGATCAAATTAAAATCTATGGGCGTAGGAAAATTGTAAGTTTCATTTAACAATAATTCAACACCTCATACAAAGTACCTGCCATAGTTTAGGAAAAAATATGTTATCAAAGCAATTTTCTACTAGGATAAGAGAGTTATCTCATTTTTACTGATTTGGTGTCAAATCTAGTTTCTAGTTGAAAGTGATACTATTCATATTTTTAGTTAGTTTACTAAAAATTATCTCATATTTCTTTCTTAATATAATTATATTGTTGAATAAAGATTCATTTATTTTTATTATATAATAACTTTAAATTAAAAATCTAGAGAATATAAATCCAAGTAGACCACATATAATTGATCATACTGATTATGAATATTTTCATTATCATATGAAATATTTTATCATTAATACTAGTGTTGATAATTTTCTCATGATGATTTAAAGTTACAATGTTTCGAATATTTTTTTACCATGAATAGAAATTTGAATATCAGAAGAATCGTGAAGGGTGGAATACTTTTTTATGTTTGATGACTAGAAATATTTATAGTCAACTATATTCTTGAGATAAAGTGAAAAAAACTTGGAAAAACATAGTGGTTACACCTTTTAGAACATCTAAGGTGTTGGAAACTTAAAGAGATCTGATAAGAGTAGACTACCTAGATTTTGATTTCCTACCTGGTGAAAAGGTGGATAAAATGAATCAATGTTTTATGACTATTAAAAATAATTTATAATTTTTTGGTGAGAAATAATTAAAGTAAGATAAACTTATTAAAAAAGTTATTGATATTCTTCCAAAGGAGTGGGAGTCAACGAGGATATTTATCAATGACACTAAACATTTGACTAAGTCAGGTCATGATGAATTTATTGGTACTTTAATTAAATTTGAAATCAAATTGAGGAGATATTATAAAAAACAAGAAATGAATAATTGAGTTTCCTTTTCATTCAATACTGGTAATTCTACTTTTGATGCTTTTAATTCATATATTAATTATTATAAACCTCATGCTTCAAAGAATAAATGTAAGCATTCATACTGAAGTAGTTCAAATGATAGTGATAATGAACTTTCTCAATTTCCTAGAAGAATGAATAGGATTTTTTGAAATAATAATTTTTTATATAATAATAAAAAATATAGAAGGGATGAATATGTAAATAAAGAATATTTAGATATCATTTCTAATTAATACAAGTCAATATGTCATATTAGAGTATATTATCTTAAATTAATGAAGAAATATTGAAAAAAGTGGATTTCTAAGAGTAGTGGTAAAAATATCATGAATTATTTGAACACCTAGAGTTCTAGTGATGCTGATACTACTTATAATAGTTCATAATATGATAGTAGAATTAATAGTAAGAAAATAAATTTTTTATTCAAACACTTCAATGTATAAAAAATGATTCATTGTTATGGAAACTAAAAAATCATTGATAAATATAACTTTAGATTAAAAGTTTACACATAAATTTGATAATGAATTTTCAAATTCATTGGATGATGGAAAATAAATTCTTTCAGATGATAGAAAATAAAATTCATCAAAATAAGAAGATGATATACCTAATTTTCAAGAAATATTTAGATGTGTAGGCCTTATGAAGATAGAAAATAAAATATTGAAAAATAAATATATTTTTGCATAGGAAAATCTCATTAAAGATAATAAAATCATTTAAAAAATAAATTTATAAGTATTTAATTTTTCATTATAATTAGATTCAAAATCTTATTATTATTTGATTATAGGATATCATAATCTGTTTGTTAAAGATAAATTTTAAGTAAATAGATTAATTATTTTTTTATAACTTTACTTCTGGTAAATAAAATTTTCAAAAAATGTATAAAAACTAAAATCCTTTAGAAATTATAATGGAATAATATTTAATTATAATAAATATAATTTCCAATCAAATTATTTTGTACCAAAATGTTTACCATTTTCACTAAATGTCAAAGGGGAGGCCACTGGGAAAAATATTGTTTTTTAAATTGAGTTCAATATTTTGGTTTTTATAGACCTTTTATTTCTGGATAACTAGAAGATATTCAACATAAAGGAGCTGGAAATATGTGGGTTCCTAATATTTTATTTTCTAACATAATCATAACTAAGAAAGTGTGGGTACCAAGAACATAGTCTTATAGTTTTTAGGAAAATAGGCTGAGTAACATGAAATAAAATGAATGGTACAAGATTTTTCTTGGTATAATACTAGAGATAAATCTAAATTCTTGAATCTAAAAAAGTTGAAAAGTGGAGGTGTTACTTTTTAATGCAATGAATAAGGTGAAATAATCAAAATCAATGATGATTCTATTGTTGAAAAAACATTAATTTCTAACGTGTTGTATGTTATCATATTTAAGCACAACTTTATCAGCATTTGTCAACTATGCAATGAGGGATAGATTGGTAATTTAGAGAATGAAAAATATAATATTAAATATTCTTTAGGTAATTTCATTTTATCATCCTATAAGCATGATAATTTTTATACACATGAAATAGAAGACTTAAGACAATAGAATTAACCAAGTATAGGTGTAGCTGGAGTTTTAACTTGGTTGTAGTATTGATGATTAGGATACTGTAACTTTCAAACTTTAGCTAAAATTTCTATGAAATAACATGTTAAATAAAAACTAAAACATAATATTAACTCTACAAGAGACTATGATCCATATAAATTTATAAAGAAATATAATTCTAGTTTTAAACCTAAAAGTAAAGTTTCAACTTCAAAATCATTATAGTTAGTGAAAAAGTATTTATTTGGTTTTAAAAAAACTTGGAGTGTAGAGGGAAAACACTATGTATATGTATTTCATATTTATTACACTAGATTTACATGTTTATCTTTTCTCACACAAAAAAATAAATCACTTTTTCAATTCAAAACTTTTTGATTCTTCTATTAAAAGTGAGAAAAACCTACCCTTGATTATTCCATAGATTGATCACTATGGTGATTTTTTAAATTATGATTTTGAAAAAAATTACTGTAATAAATGAATTATACATAACTTTTCAGCACCAATAACACCTCAAAAAAATGTTTTACTAAAATGAATAAATATAATTATTCATAAAATTACTCTAACCTTATTGAGTAAATAATCTATTGGTAGAAATTTTTAAGATGAGTTAGTGAGTAGTGATTTATATACTATAAATTGAGTTTTACTTAAACTATTTATTAAGAATAATCATTATGAGTTATATACCATAATATAGAAATACATTCACACTTCATATTATTTTTAGGTAAAGTATTCATCTTGAGTGATAATGATGAAATTTATAAATTTTATTTCAAGGATAACAAAAGAATTTTTCTTGGTTATTCTTTAATTATTTTATAATATAAAGTTTTTCATAAATGGAGAATTCTATTGAATAAAATATTTATGTAAAGTTTGATAAAATTTATCATTTTGTTATTAATTTTTTTTTTCAAAATTTAATCCTTTAGTTGATGTTTTTGAAAATTATCCTATATGTTTACCAAAAGATTCTTCACAACCACTGGCAGTAAACCCTCAAAAAATAACATCAACAGATTTTAAATGTCTAGAAAATATTTTGATATAAGATATAAAAAATTAAAGATAAACTTACAACTTTATCTAAAAAATAGTAGATCTTAAGGATTCACACCTCAAATAATATCATTGTTGATGTATGAAAATTATTCAACATTGGAATTTCATTAAGAAATACATGCATAAACCATGTGCTTATATCTCATTTTGAGCTGAAAATGGTAGATGATGACTTGAGTGATAAAATATGGATAACAAAAATGTATAAAGGAATAAATAAATTTGAATTGAATCAAGTTTGACATTGGTTTAATGAAAAAAAACAAATTCTAGTGATTGGAGTAAGATGTGTTTTTATAAATAAATATGATGAAAATGTAAATATAGTATAAAATAAAGAATTCCATGTTTCTAATGGTTATTTTCATGAAGGATTATTAGACTATGGTGATACTTTTTCACTGGCATTAATACTTTAATCTATCCAAACTTTACCATCCTTTACAAAAAATATTAATTTTAATTTATTTCAAATTTATATGAAAAGTTTATTTCTAAATTGATTTTTAGGAGGATTTTTATGCTGAACAACCCTGAGTTTTATGATATTAAATTATTGGATCATGATTTTAAATTTAAAAAATCACATTATAGACTTAAACTAGCCCCAATATCTCGGTATGATAGTCTTTCAAGATTTTTTACTTTTAAATAATTTTGTTAATGGAAATTATGATCCAAAACCTTTTATGAAAATGGTTTTGAATCTAGTATCATTATTTAATTTTTTTTATTAATTTTTTTTGATTTAACTCAAAAATCTATTTTCAATTTTTTATAGATTTATGAAAAGTGAGTTTGAAATTAGTATAGCAGTAGAACATAAAATTTTCATTTTCTTCAAAATATTTTAAAACTATAGGGAATAATTTTAACTCAACAAAAATTTATTAGTGATTTACTAATATTTTTGGTTTTGACACTGATTTACACAAAAATACTCTGATAATAACAACTAGAAAACTTGATCTTGATGAATATGTGAAACTAGTTGATCAAAAACTTATAGAGGTTTGATCAGAATATTTATTTATCTATTTTATAGTTCAACATACATAATGTTTTACTTATGTATTTTTATGATATTTAAATTGATTATGAAGGAATCACATTTTAAAGCAGTAGAACACATTTTTCATTTCCTTAAGCAAACCACAGACCATAGATTATTTTATTCTTCTAGAAATTAATTTTTTTTTCATAAAAGTTACTCATATGATGACTTTTGAGGTTTTATATTGGATATAAAAGTACTTATAGAACATTTAATTTCTCATGAGAATATTTTTTGTCTTATTATGAATCAACACCCAGTTTCACTCACCATTGATAAAGATAAATACATAGTAGTTGGAAGTGGTTGTGCACAAGAATTTTAGATGAAACATGTAATGGTCATGACCTTACTAATATTTCATTTATGGTTTTTGAGGCTTTGTAGTGATGAGTAGAAGTTTAGGGGTGTTCTAGAGGCTAAGAGAGGGGCTTGGGCTATTCTAGGGATCACCATGCCCTGATGATGGGTGTAGTGAAGGCCACCCTGTATATAAAAGGAAAGATCAGAAACACTTATTAGATGGTGTAACACTAATCATGGAGCCTTTGGGTACCTTCTATCCAAAATAGGGAAGATAATATCACTATGTTGTGGCCTTGGGAACAACGATGGGAAAATGACTAGGCATTTGGCGTCAGATTGTGGTGTCTATCCATGTTAAATGTTAAAGGAGTCACCATGGATTGTACCATGCTATGGTTGAGGCTATTGTGGTGGTCAAATATAGTTTTTAAAACACATGTAAAAGGGGGAAATATCCACTAGAGATCAAGAAATTTATTTTACCAAATCCACCACATTCATTTTGGTTGTTCACCACATCGTGGTAGAGTCCAGCGGGTTGCACTTATAAATATGTGGATCGACCTCCTTTTTTGAATTCCTTTATTCTCCCTTAAATTTCTTGGAGACTTCTAGGACTACCTTTCCCTCTTTAACCATTATTTTGTGAATCTTAACCCCTTGGATCATTGGATCAAGTCTTATGGATCAAGGCATGATGTTTCCTCTCCTCTTTTATTATTCTTATTAATTTATTTTTTTGAGTGGATTTTAGAAAAAGGAGGATCTGTTTTAGGAATAGTTTGAGTTTGGTTTGATGGTGGATTTATAAGGATAGTTTTTTAGATTTCTCCATTGATCTTAATTAGGATTGATCTCTTGTTTCTTCCATTGAGAGTGGTGGTTCTCTTTGAAGCTTCAATCAAGGTTGGGGGTCCTTCATCTCTCCTTCTTTAGATGCACATGTGGGAATATCATGATTTTGTCTTCCTTTGGGTATATGGTACATATTATCTTAATAAATATAATTAACCATATTAATTGAAATTGAATAGGGGGATCACATGAGTTTTACTTGTTCTTATGATTTTTTCTATATGGTTGTGCATACTTACCACTTTACCAATTTGATTTGTGTTGAGATTGGTGTTTTGGTGTGATTTTTTGATTTAAAATCACCAAACATGAAAAAGGATAAGAAACTATATCTCACAAATAAATTGGGTTTCCATTGAATCTAGGATTTTTGTGATAATACTATTGAAAATAATGAAGTAATTATGATGTAAGACCTTGTTAAAACTAAATTATATGTGTGGTGGTTTTGATGTGCGGTGTAAGAGATTTTTGGTGGTTTTGATGTGTAGTGGATGAGATGTGTTGTGGTTGTGATGTGTGGGGGATGAGATATTTTGTGTTTGAGATGTGTGTTGGTTGAGATATGGAATAGTTTTGAATTGAGGTTCATTGGCATGATATGGATGGGATATTTTGTATTGTGTTGTGTAGTTTACCAATGGATATGGGATGAAATTGAAATGTTGAAATAGAAATTGGAATGTGGTAAATGAATAAATGTTTAGAATGAATAATTAATGGGATGGGTTTAAATATTAAATAAAATGGATTAATAAACGAATGTGGTTGGTAATTATAAAATATTGAAATGGTTTGATTTGAAAAGGGAGAAGAAATGTGGCTTATGTGTGGATTAGTTATATGGTGTGATCCATTTAGAGGTGGTAGGATTGGTGGTGGAGGTTTTGAGGCCTTTTGGTGATGTTGTTGGTAGCGATGGTGCTCTTGTTATAAACTCCTTGGTTGGGATTGTGTGCGACTATCCTATATTTTATTTTCATTGTGATTTTGATACTCACCCCACCCAAGTCACATGTTTACACTATTACCCATTTTTTTTTTGGGTTCTGGGTGTTTTTCCCAAACATCCATGATGGTGAGGATGGCTGGATGGATACCCACTATTTTTTATTATATATTTCATCATATATTCTTATGCATAGGCTATGATGGATTTTTGATATAGTGTACTAAAAGTGGTGATTGGTGAGAGGATGTGGTTGTTCATAGTAGGGGTTATGAATGGTATGTGGAGGGAACGAGGTTACTATCCTTCATGTTCATGATACCTTAATGTTTTAGTTATATGAAAATGAATATGGGAGGATAAATATGTGATGACATATTTTATGCAGGATGTATGGTATGATGTGGTTTCCGAGGTTTCTTTTGGTGGGATGTGATTTGGTTTCCTAGGTGTCTTCATCATGGTTATTACAGAATGGATGGGAGTGCTAAGACATACGATGTTGAGGTGTGAAAGTAAAAAATCAATAGGAAAATGGTGTAAGGTACCCTTTATTGATATTATTCTTATTATTTTACTACATTGTATGTGTTATTTGGTGAGTTTTCCATAGTGAGGATGAGTTTGGTTAGTTGACCAGTTTAGGTTCATGTTGATTCTACTCTTTTCTCATGAGTGTATTAATATGCACTTTTTAAATGTGAATAAGATACCTTGAGTATAATCCAATTGAGTATAAAATTTTATTCTCACCATATGTATATAAAAACTATTTTTTAGGTTTGTAGGTGGAATTCAAGGGCCGAGATAAACATTATTATCCCAAACATTGGATCTATTTCTAATTCATTGCATTAATATTTATTTTGGTATTTATTTAAAGACTCTATTTGTATTTGTTTACATCATAAATGTATTATGGGAGGGTTTTGGTTTTAATTTTTTTATGATATGGGGTTTTTAGTAGTTTTCATCCTATATCCTAATCGTTATTATACAATTGAGGGTAATGCCTTCTATATGTGATTTTTTCATACCTTCATCGCTAGTCACTAACCCAAGGCCTATTGAAGGAGGGAATTGTGGATCATTATTTTTCTTTCTTAATTTCCATACTAGGAGGAGTAACTTTGGATGGAGGGTTATATGATATATAGAGGTTATGGGTGTAGTAGAAGCACCATGTGGGGCATTCCCAACTCAGTCTTTTTGTCACAATCAAAGGAATTGAATCAAAGATTAATTTATGATTGAATTACAAAACCAAGACACTAGATAATTTCATATTATTTATAATTAATTTAAACAATTAATGAATTACCTTTTGATGAACTCTTTCTTCAATGATGGATCTAAAAACATATCTACATTGTACCATCATTACATTGTAGGAATCAATAGTAGATTCCATCTAGCGGTGATCCACATGTGTTCCATGAACCTCCAAATGTCGCTATTAGAATATTCTTGTGCTAACACCATAGATCACAACTCTTGATTCATTTTCCTTTGATTTACTTTAGAATCTATTGAATAAATATTCTCTTTGATCTCTCTAGACACGAGATTGGTGGTGGAGGAGTATATCTCTCTGTTCTTGAGAGAATTCTTAGAGAGGGATCTCTCTAGGACTTCAAGAGAATTATATACATATGTCGTTGTACACAAAAAAATTGAAATTGAAACCCCTTAATAAAATAATATAATTGGGTTTATATACCACTAGGGTTAGAAAATAATAATTTCACAAGTTCCCCTTTATTTTTTATTTAATATTTGCAGAACCTCATGTATAAAGTAATAATAGTATTATTATATCTTGACATGTGAAAAGACAGTGAATAAAATTAAATATTATTTATTTTAATAATATTTAATATATATTATTTATCACTAGTTAATTAAAATAGGTCTTCCATTCTTCCATAATATTTTTTGGGACTTGAATAATGACCATTTATTCATTAGATAAATATCACTACATCATTATCAAATAAATAAATAAATATTATCTTCACTAAATAGAAAATAAATGTTTATTAAATAATCTCCTCACAAAATATTCTCTCGAATAACTGATGACATATATATGCGATCAAGAAAACATGATTAATTATTAAAATACATGCATGAATAATATTTATTAAATTTTTTAAATAATCAATAATATTACTATTTAACTGAAGTTCTGGATACATTTAGTGCGTGACCCTCTAGGAATATTTCTCAATGGAATTAATAAAAACATCTCAAAGTCGAAGTTTAGCATCTAAAAACACACCAAGAAACACATAGAGAAAGTGGTTAATGTAAAAATTATATAAAACCTCATACAAACACTTACAGTGTAATATAATCCCTTTATCATGATATCTCTAATCAAGGAGGTTGCATGAGGGTTCCATCAACCAATGTGATTGATGTATCTTTATTTGCCTTTTTGGAAATTTAACTTTCCTATAGAACACTATATTCATAGATTTATTTATTCCATATCATTTACATAAAAGGTCTTGAGATATCAACTTATTTTAAATAACATAAGGGACAAATACTTTCTCATATTATTCATTAATAAAGTATTACTCACAATGCACCCAACGTATCCTAATTCAACATGAATATCTGTCATCATGGTTTTCATTAATACATAAAATTACACAACTCATAATATCCATTAGTAATAATATTAAATTCTAAGGACCAATACACATGTACACATATAGAAACATCCAATGACACATATAAATATGGATTTCCTACTGGAGGGTCTCGTTCTCATAATCTTTCACACTAAAATTTACCAAGGTTGTACACCATAAGAAGGTACATCAAATTCCTATGAGTCTATACACTTATATCCTATATAATATTTGTCCCTAAAATTATTTATTCTAGACATATAACATAGATTTAAGAATAATTTCATGAAACTTCTAGGTTCTCATCATAGTGGGGAACTACTAAGATATTTCAGTGTGACAACTACTCATAGTACATTATCACATGCTATGTAACAAAAAAGAACAATAATTATGTTATAAGAAGTTTATTAATATTAAAAACTATGAATATAAGAAATCATAATGTATACAAAAGTTGATTGTAGGGAATCAAATCCAATAGACTCCCACTTGCATTAGAGACAACTGCTAACAACCTTCAGTCTATTAGCAATCACATGATAATCATGATTCTGCTGAGATAATGATTTAGTCAAGGGATCCAAAAAAATTTATTCCTTAGAAATTATGTTTACTATAACTTCACCACTCTGAGAAAAATCCATCATTAGGTGATAATTCCATTGAATATGTTTTTTTCATTGGTGAGACCTAGGCTATTTTTCAAGATCCACTACTACAGTATTATCACAATACAATGTGATAGGTTCTTTACTACTAGGTACCACATCAATAATCTAGAAAAATATTCGTATCCAAATAGTTTCCTTAGATGGATAAGAAGTCACTATATACTCAAACTCCATTATAGAATCTATAACAACTGGATGCTTTGAACTCTTTCAACTCACATATCCTCTATTAAGATTGAAAAGATACCCTGAATGTAACTTCTGAACATTTTGATTAGTCCGGAAACTGGCCTCAGCATAACCCCCGATGACTAGCTCCTCATCTCCTCCATACACCCACAGCATATCCTTAGTTATTATCAGATAATTAAGGATAACCTTGATAGAAAGACAATTTTATTTACCTAGATCATCTTGATATCGTCCTACCATATTCAATACATAGGCAACATCAAGTTTAGTAAATAACATGGAATATATGATTAATAATATATCAAAATAATATGAGATATTACTCATTATCTCTTTCCCTTATTGTGTCTAAGGACATGTTTTCTTAGAAATATTTATATAATGTCACACTATAACTAATAATTTATTGAATTATTCCATACTAAATATCCTTAGTATCTAGTCAATGTATATACTTTTACTTAGTTTAAGTAGATTATTATATCTATCATGAATGATCTCGATCCCTAAATATATGATGCTTAACCTTATTACTTTATGGAGAAACACTTGTTTAACCAGTACTTAATAGACTATAATACTAGTATTCCATTTCTAATAAGTATATGTCATCAACATGTACTACTAGGATAATGACCACATTCCCACTAAAACACTTGTAAACACATATATGTATTCATTCTTAATGAAACCAAAATCTTTTATAACTTCATCAAATTGAATATTCTGTGACCCAAATGCTTACATTAATCTATAAATGGATATTTGAAGCTTTCATATTCTTTTATAATCACACAAAGTTACAAAACCTTCTATTTTTATCATATTGACATATTCCTAAAGGTTCTCATTAAGGAAAGCTGTTTTGGCATCTATCTTCTAAATTTAATAGTCATGATGAGTATCTATATCAAGTATAATTCTGATGGATTTAAACATGGAAACTTATGAAATGGTTTCATGGTATTTAGTGGCTTGATGCTATTTAAACCCTTTAGACACTAAAATTTATTTATAGGTACTTAATTTAACTTTCATGTCCTATTTTCTATTGAATAACCATTTACACTCTATGGGATTTATACAAATTGGCAGATCAACTAGAATCTATACTTGCTTATGATACATGAAATCCATTTCAAAATTCATGGAATATTGTCATCTCACAGCCTCTAAGATCCACACCACCTCTTTGTAGGTGATAGGTTTATTATTTTCAACCAATAATGAGTCACCATATACAGTGACTAGAAAACCATATCTCTTTATTTATCTTACCTTTCTAGTGCTCCAAAAAAATAATTTTGTTTTAGGAACAACTTATTCCATTGAGACTTGTTGAATCTGCTCACGTACCAACTCTTATTTATATTGAGCATAAATTTCATTGAATACAATATTTATCTCACTATCCTTCTTGAGGATGTGATCCATCTCTAGAATTATAGTTTTTCTAGAGAAAATATCTTTCTTTTCTGATAGGTTTTATATACAGTATCCATTTTTTTTGTTAGGATACCCTATAAAGATGCACTTTGTGTCCCTTAGTACTAGTTTGTTGTATGAGAATTCCTTAAAAAAATTCCTCGCAACCCCATAAACATGTATACGATAAAAATCATTTCTTTACACTCCATATGTATAGGGTAATTCTATTTAAGTATTTATTTGGTACTTGATTTAGTGTGTATACTACAATTTGTAATTCATATTCCCAAAATGATAATGGAAAATATTCCTGACTCATCATCGACCTTACCACGTCTAGCAATGTACTATTCCTCCTTTCACTAACACTATTCCACTATGGTGTGTAAGGTGGAGTGAGTTGAGATAGAATCCAAAAATATCATAGAAGATCGATAAACTCTTTGTTAATGTATTCACTACCTCAATTTGATCAAAGATTATTTATATTTTTTCTAAGTTGATTCTATACTTCATTCCCAAATTCTTTGAATTTCTAAAAGGACTCAGACTTGTACTTCATCAAATAGACATATTTATATCTACTCAAGTCATCTATAAAAGTTATACAATAAGAATAACCACCTCTAGATTCTACTGGAAATGGTTCACACACATTAGAATATACTAATCCTAGAAGCTCTGTGGCCCTTTCACCATGTCCACCAAATGGTGGTTTGATAATTTTTCCTTATAAAGAAGAATGAAAAATTTCAAGTGGTTTTAGATCAAAAGAGTCTAAATAACTATCTTGATAGATCTTTTTCAAACACTTCTCATTTACATGATCAATATGTAAATGCCATAGTGGTGTGTTATATGAGTCATGTAAACATGATTCGTTATCAATTACCAATACTTGGTTTTCATATTTTAAAACATAAATATCATTATCTAAATGTTCCATACCCTAACATATACCATATTTATAAAATAACCAACTTTTATTTACAAATTTTAAAATAAAACAATTTTTATCTATGTAGGATACAAAAATTATGTTCTTGGTAATAGTCGGTACTTAATAAAAATCTCTTAAAACCAATATGATTCTCATTGTCAATGAAAGGAAGTGGTCTCTAATATCTAGAGTATCCAGCCTCACACTATTGGTAGCTTACACATCCACCTCTCTCATGGAAATATATTATAATCTAATTGGTTCCTATATTTGGATATAGATGTGAGTACCACAAGATATATCTAATACCCAATGCTTAGATATTGGAAGATTACACCGGATAAAAAATTCACCTTTAGATTCACATTGCTTTTGGGTGTAGTTCCTCTTCTAGTGGCCTTGCTTTTCACATGATAAACATACTTCTTCCTGTTCCTTTCCTTTCCTATGGATCATCCTCTTCTTGTATGGATGGTGCTCAAGATCTTTTGACTTGTTATAATTCTTGGGCCCCTTTTTTTATTCTTCTTTTTATTATTAACCATAAAGACCATAGGTTTTCACACCCCATGTCTTTTTTCCACTTGGAGAATTAGAGTAAGAAGTTTTGAAATACTCTTCCCATTACTCCCCATTCTATAATTATCAATAAAAATGGATAAGGACTTGTGTAGTGAGGAAATTATGACATCTCTGTGAAACTCATCTGAGAATTTAATCCCTAAGATGTATAAGTATTCAATGTAGCCAATAATATTGACTACATGAGAACCATATGGAATTGAATCTATAAGATTGGTTATAAATAGAGAATTAGAGATATCATATATCTATTTTATCACCTTATCTAGATAGATATCCTGATTGAGATACATTATGCTATACACATCCATATAATGATGTTTCTTTAGAAACTAATTGGTCATGGATGATGGCAAGAAACATTGAACATATTTAGCATCATTGAAACTTTTATTATAGAGAGAAAACTCTTTCTCACTGGCCTCTATACCAGGTGATTTAGGAATAGTTTCTTCTAGAACATACAATTTCCTTTCATGGAATAGGATAACACGTAAGCACCTTTCACACTCATGGAATTTTTTTTCCAATGAGATTGTTATCCTTCTCAAGTATAGATCATAGTGACATGTTTGAATCCATTTTTATTACCATTTCTACAAA
This sequence comes from Viscum album, assembly GCA_963277665.1. Lineage (NCBI taxonomy): Eukaryota > Viridiplantae > Streptophyta > Magnoliopsida > Santalales > Viscaceae > Viscum > Viscum album. The sequence goes on along the minus strand of OY728145.1, from coordinate 1,592,095,354 downwards.
TAATATGAGCAGAACTTCAGTACTTTATTTGATAAAAGGTAGATAAATAAATATTATATTATATTTATCAATCTCCCAATATTTTATCAAAACCCAATATCCATCACCATTGGATTTGGAATATCCTGATACTTATAAATTGTAGTTCCAAAGATCCATATTCCACTTCTCATAACCTCAAATTTGGCCGGTAAAGCAATTTAAATGTTTTTATATATGAATTCCAAATGGAAACTGTATTAACTCATAGTTACATGATCTATTGAATGGAATAATTAATAAAAAAATTGTTAAATCGGATTTCCTTAACCTTTTCCACTTAGTTACACCAATTCCTACTTTGGCAGTCGACCCTTGATGTAAACGAAGTTAAGTCTACCCAAAACATCAAGTTAGAATTCCTCAATAATTGAAATCACCCCTACTTTGGTCAATCAAGTACTTTAAACTATGGTTCAATTTTAACTTACGTAGTAGAAGTATATACTAACTTAATATATATATATATTGTAACATCCCCAACTCAGAACCCACTAAACCGGTGCTCCAAGCCGGGTGGTTACATGACCTTAAGTGCGACTCCCCATACACCAAAGGTTTCTGACTAGCAGTGGGGGTCTAAATAGTCAATTGGGGAGACTATACACCCTTTTTATCAGATCAAGACATAATAGAAGATAAACAAAATAGGGTAATAATAATCAATATTACAAGATCATGCATAAATAACCATTCCCAAATGGGGTACAACCAGGTCCAACAGTAAATATGCCATGCCATGCTACAAGTGAAAAAGTAAACAAAACCCAAAATAAAGACAAACTGAAAAATCCCAAAAATAGTCCCAACACCAAGTTTGGGTCCTCCTCCTCGCACAACCATACCAACCCAACTTAATATCAAGGTCCTTTTCCCTTATTCTAACCTGTAAACATGAATTCTGCTCGGGTACCCAACAACGGCTTGAGCAGGGTGTGAGTAAAACTCAATAGGCCACCACCAATGGTGTATACAAAATATCTGGTATAAATAAACATGCATGAAAAAGGAAAATGAGTAATAAATGATAAGAAAAATATTAAGTGTCCTTAGACATTTTAGGTCCACTAAAAAAATTTGTTACCACTTCCATATCCTACCATTTAATCCTATTTCTCATTACTTACCATTTCCAACACATCTAACATGGGATCATTAAACACAACAAGTTACACAGGCTCAAAAAATAAAATCACATGCCTAAGGAAAAACATGTAGTTATCATATCTCACCAGGACTAACTTCCTCATGTCAACCATATCCTCATATCAAAGCATCAGTCCGAGTGGATGCAACCGTTAGGGGAATAGAGCATTAGTCCTCATCCCTAACCTGTGCATTGGGGGTGGAGTTTAGAGCATCATTCCAACTTGACCCGTGGGCATAGAACCTCAGTCAACACCCCAAAATACCAAGATATTTTCACATGATATACATATATGTAAACATTAACCATTCACACAACATCACAACCATTTCCCATGGAAAACATAAATCATAATGACAACATATGAGTTAATACCATGCCTTATCCCATTAACACATTTACCACATTTCACATCATTATCCATTTAGCCCAATTCCCTTTTCATTATGCTTATCTCACTAAGAATTTTTCATTATGCATAACTCACTAGGCTTCATTAATAGGATCATAATCCATTCCATTATGGTCATTAATCATTTCCACATATTAACCCATTACACATTCCAACACTGTTCACAATTCATTTAGTATAGCCATGTTCAACCATATAAACCACTTCCATGTTAACCCAACATCCCATAGGTTATTATTATTAAGACTATGTGCACCACCTAGCTTATACCCCAACACCATAAATCACATCAACATGTTTATCAAGGGATCATCATATACACACCACAATCTCACTTGTTGTTCACCAAATCCCTAAGCTCGGAAAGGTCGGCTCACCCCATGGGTGGTCCTAGTTTAGTCTCATCACTCTTGATGCATCCCATGGGAATAATGAGGGTTTCCATTTACCCTTTTTAAAACCATTTTACCAAAACATTCCATGTAGTTAAAACACACCAAGAGACACCCAAGTACAAAACCATACATGCACAAATCCACAAATAAACCATGGAATATAATTTGTAGACCACCTAACTCGATTCCGCATATGAAGAAACTCTTAATCAAGCCCTTATATTCCACTTCAACCAACCTTTGAAGATTAAACCTAAATCTCACCCAAGGAGTAGGGTTTTAGAGCTTTAGAAAGAGAGGAGAAGAAGATACAAACCCTAAACTCAAAAGAGAACCAAGGATGGGATTATCCTTACCCGGAGCTTCGATCTGCAACCAACGTCACCAAAAATTCCTTATAAACGAGGAAGATTGATCTCTTAGATCCCTTGGTAGGTTTGGTTTGATCCTTGGGTGAAGAGATGTAAAATGGGAGGAATTCCTAAGTTGGGTATTAAAAATCCCAGAGTAGAAAAATTGCAATTTTTAAAAGATTTCTGGACCGCACGGTTTACCCGCACGGTTTTCCAAACCGTGCGCAAACCATGGGGAAGCCACTGTCCAAAAACAAACATCCTACATGGTTTCCTGGGCTATCCGTACAGTTATCACTAATCGTGTGCAGACCATGTGACCTACCAAAAAAATCCTTTTTTTTTCATTTTTCGTGTCCTGAATTCTCGGAACACCGTCGAGCCTCCTCTAGGACTTGGGTAAGCACTTAATTAACCAAAACATGGGATTAAAACCAAAACTTAAATGAGAACTTACCTTTCTAATATAAATTATCTTACAACCTCCCCACCTTATAATGGATCATACTCGATCCAATCTCCCAATCTCCATTGCACTTCCAAGGAAAAGAGATCAGGCCATTGAGCCCGCATATATGATTCTCGCTCCTAAGTTTCTTCCTAAAAATTTCCAGGCTGCTATAATACTCGTACCAATGGCACAAACTTACTCCAAAAGACTTTCTCAATACGATCCATGACATGAACAGGATGATCCTCAAATGACACATCATCCTCAAGCACAATATCCTCAACACCCACCACGTGAGTCGGGTCAGGGTGACACCGCCGAAGCTGCAACACATGAAAGACATCATGCATCCTGATATACCACTATGGAAGATCCAATCAGTATGCCACTGGCCCGATCTTATCTACAATCTCAAACAGCCCCACATACTTGGGTACCAACTTTCCCTACTTCTGAATCCGTCAATGACCCAACCTCGGCGACACCCGAAGGAACACACTATCACCCACCTCGAACTCAAGAGGTCTATGCCTCTGATATGCATATGAATTCAACCTACTCTAATCCATTTCCATCCATTTCTGAATCAACTCAACCTTATCTGATGTCTCCTACATGTGACTTAGTCTTAATAGCTTGATTTTACCAACCTGCAACCAATACAACGGAGATCTACACAGCCTCCCATAGAGATCCTCAAATAGTGCCATATGAACTATAGCTTGAAAACTATTATTGTAGGAAAATTTAACAAGTGACAGGTGATTTTCCTACAAACCACCAAAATCCAAGACACAAGCCCTCAACATGTCTTCAACCCTTGGATTGTACGCTCCAACAACCCATCCATCTGTGGGTGGAAATTTCGTACTCAAGAGTACCTGTGTACCCAGCGCCTTCTGCAAACCTTTCTAGAAACACGATGTGAAATGAGGATCATGATCTAAAACTATAGTCTTTGGTACACCATGCAACCCTACTATTTTCTGAACATACAAATCACCCAACTGATCAACTCTATAAGTCTCCTGAATTGGTAAGAAATGAGCCACTTTCATTAAATTATCCACAACCACCCAGATTGCATCATTCATCCAAGGAATCCTCAGAAGACCCACCACAAAATCCATCATCACATCATCCCACTTCCATTCCAGAATGGGAAATGGATGTAATAGTCCACCTGGGCATTGATGCTCAGCCTTCCTTTTTTATTGATGCTGACAGGTAAGGCACCGTGCCACAAATCCTGCAACTTCCTTTTTCATTTTTGTCCACCAAAACTATCTTCAGAGATCACTATACATCTTGGTAAAACCAGGATGCACTTCCCATTTTGATTCATGTAACTCATGCATCAACTCTTCCCATATTCATGCTGGCACAACCACATAACCATGAATACAAACAATCCTGTCCACACCGACAGCCCAACCAGAAGGTGGATCCCCACCTTCAAGTATTTCCTTCATGGACAAATTTTCAAGATCGTCAATATGAATTCCCCTAACACAGCTCAAAATCATCGATTAAACATCCATGGAAGCAAGAGTCACCTGACCATTTTCCTCCTGCACCTCCAGGTGTATCTCTGCGAACAAGGCCATCACCTTCCACCTGGTGATGGATTCTTGAACCACCTAATTTTGAGCCTTCCTGCTCAAAGAATCAGCAACACTATTCCCTTTTCTCGGTATATACACCATCTCAAAGTCGAAGTATTTAAGATATTCAACCCATCATTTCTGCCGAATATTGAAATCCCACTGCGAAAAGATATACTTTAAACTCTTGTGGTCATTATATACCCTGAACCATTCCCCCAACAAGTAGTGCCTCCATAACTTTAAGGCATACACTAATGCAGCCAAAACAAGATCATGAGTGGGATAATTATGCTCATGGGGTCTCAATTTCCTTGACCCATAAGCCACAACCTACTTATCTTGCATCAACATATCCCCAAGCTTGTTACCGGACGCATCACAAAATAGAACATACTTTCTACCTGGCTCAGGTACGATCAAGATCGGTGCGGTCATCAATTGATTTTTCAACTCTTGAAAGGCATTATCACAAGCCTTCGACCACTCAAACTTGATTCCCTTCTTGGTCACGATAGTGGTGCTGCCAAGCAAGAGAAATACTCGATGAACCTCCGGTAATACTCAGCCAAACCCATAAAACTCTTAACATCTGAAACACTCTTGGGCTACTACCAAGACACAATAGGATGAAATTTCTCTAGATCCACTGACAAACCTGCCTCAAAGATCACATGACCTAGGAAATTCACTTCTCCAATCCAGAACTGAAACTTTGAGAGTTTGGCGTATAGCCGATGATCTCTTAGTATACTCAGAACGATATCAAGATGTTGGGCATGATCGTCATGAGTTTTCGAGTACACCAAGATGTCTTTAACAAAGACAACCACAAACTGATATAGATAAGGTTGAAAGACTTAGTTCATCAAATCCATGAACACTACTGGTGCATTGGTCAAGTTGAATGGAATCACCACAAACTCAAACAACTCGTACTGACTCCTGAAAGCTGTCAGCGGTACATCAGAAGGCCTCAACCTCAACTGATGATAAAATAATCTCAGATCAATCTTAGAAAAAACCTATGAACCCCTAAAATAGTAAAACAATTCATTGATTACAGGAAGAGGGTACTGATTTTTCCCCATCATCTAATTTAACTTCTAATAATCAACACACATCCTTAATGAACCATCAACCTTCTTTCCAAAAATATGATGAGATCCCCACGGAGACATACTAGCACGTATGAACTGTTGGAGTTGGTGGCCTAGAACCAACTACTTTTTACTTTATTCATTAATAAATTCATTATCACATCTTGATTGTTCTTCTGCGTGACAATGCATGTGATAATATCCTAAGGACAATTGTTGCATTAAAGGGTCATAGAGGATCCTTGCTATGATGAGAACTTGCAAGTGCCATAACACTATTATTGAATATATGTTCTATGGTCGGATGATGTTATTTGAGGGACACAAATAATAAAGGCCATTAGGGGTGAGGTCTCATAAAACTTTGAGGCACCTTCTCATGGTGTGCTCCCTTGGTAACATCCAGGAGGATATTATGAGAATGAGACCCACCAGTAGGAAGTACACATTTCATACTATCATTGGATGTTCCTGTCTGCGGACGTGTGTATAGGTCCTTAGACTTTAAGATTATTATTGATGGGTATTACAACTCACACACTTAGATGTATTGACGAAAACTGTGATGACACACTGTTCGCAGCGAGGTAGGATACGTTGGGTGCATCATGAGTAATACTGCATTAATAGATAATGTGAGAAAGGATTTGTCCCTTATGTTCCATAACGAAAGTAAATATCTCAGGCCCTTTTCCAGAATTGATATATCCTAAGTAAATCCATGGCCATGGTAAGGAATGGGAAAGTTCAATTCTGGAAAGTCAATGAAAGAATAATCGAGCACATGGGTTGAAGGGACTAGCATGCAACCCACTTTATTCGAGATATCATGAAAAAAGGATTATATTACACGGTAATCATTTGTATGAGGTGACACGTCATTTTGGCATTAACTTCTTTCTCTATGGGTGACTTGGTGTGTTGCTAGATGCTAACCATGGACTTTAGGCAGGCTCTGCCTAATGCCACTGAGAAAGAGGCCTAGAGGGTCACACACTAAGTGTGTCCATGTATCTCAGTTAAATATTAATTTAAAAAGTTAAATAAAGATTATTCCCGACTGTGGTTTAATAATTATTTAAGGATGCATGATCACATTTATTTCGACACTAGTTATTCAAGAGAATATATTTTCAGTGAAATAATATATATTTATTAGTGAGTAAAGTAGTTACATTTATTTAAGAAATAAGTATCCATTAATCAAGGTCTAATAAATGTGGTGGAGGAAATAAAGAAAAATGAAAACAAGATAAACATGCCGTGTAAATTGAATTTACACGCCGTGTAGTTTTCATAGAAAACAAGTACACGCCGTGTAGTTTTTCTAGTCTGGATTTTGAGGAAATAATATCATTTTATTAAATGATATTTATTATAATCATTGTGGGCACATGTCAAGGAATTAATCATTCGACATGGGGGTTTTCAATAAGAGTTAATGAAATAAATAAAATGCATAACGTGTTTATTATTTATCATAACTCTATAACCTCAAACCTGATTATAAATATCCTCACAACCCCAACAATTTTCTATAGATAATTGTTGTGCACAACAATTATAGAGAGTTATCTCAAGGTCAAAAGAACTCCTTCCTCTAAGAATGCTCTCAAAACCAAGAGAGATCCACCACCACCGGATCAAGGCTATCAAAGGTAGACATCGTAAGTGAAGGTTCTTCCGTACTAGCACTCGGAGATCCCTTTGGTGATGTCCAGAGATACATGAAGCATGTGTGGATCACCACTAGATGAATCCTACACTTAGATTCTATGATTAAACAATGGATCACATCAGATCGTGACTGGAGACATCAACGGAGAAATAATTCCATCAAGGTAATTATTTTCAATTAATTAAATTAATTATAACCAACATATGATGATCCTATATCTATGGTTTTGGGACTCCCTCTTTTGTTTTTAATTCTTTGTTATATTCTAAAGATCTGGTGTTTCACATCGTGACGGATCTCCGATTGATCATTGTTAACTCTAAAATAAAAGTTGGGCAAACCCACCAACGTGCTTCCGCTGCACCCGGAACCTACAAGTGGTTTCAGAGCGGTCATATTGTTGATTATAATTATTTAGTTTTTCATTGGTTATTTAATCATTTAATAATTTAGTTGTTTCAATTCAAGTTAATCATTCTTAAAAATCTGAATCTCGAGATCTATTCCTCCCCTCTCATTTCCCATTCACCTTACAGAAACACATTTTTCTTTTAATTTTGATTAAAATAAAATAGAGGAACTCATCTGGAGGTGCCAAACGATCCTAGCCATACAACACCAGAATACACGGTGTGTATTCAGAAGTACACGCTGTGTATTATAGGTTTAATGAATTGACTGATCTGCCAAATTAGGTCGTGTATTGGATCCTATCTAAGTCATTTATGACACTGTGTGTTGACCCGGAACAGGTGGCACACAGTTTTCAGATTACACGCCGTGTGTTCCAACTAAAGACGGCGTGTAGTCCTTTCGGGTTAGGGTTGGACCGTGTACCCCATACACAGCTTTCCCGGCTGGAAACTGTGTAACGCGGATACTACACAACGTGTGTCCAATTGAACACACTGTGTACTCTGAAGATTTCCCAAGTACATTTACACGCTATATCCCCGGGCGTGTACTTCGGATGGACGGTGAACAAAAGTACATGCCATGTAGTCAGAACTATACGCCGTTTAATCATCCAAATTATACATATTTATTAAAATTTATTATTATATTATACAAACCCTTGAGACATGTACCATGGTGCTGGCGTAAAGCTGAGGCACAACACGTGATAGGTGTTTTATATATATGTGTTTAATTTAACATCTGCATAATGAATGGGAATTCACCGGGTTTCCTCCAAGGTACAAGTTACATCCAAAGATAATTTTAAATGAATTTATTTTTTTAAAATTATGATGGATGAGAATCTCAATAAAATTCATAAAAAGGGTTTAAGATAAAAGGATTGATTAATTAAAGATAATTAATTGATTCGAGCGTGATTTATCTTAAACAAGAACGATTAAATAATTGAATGCTAGTTTTATTAATGTGTAATATCGTTACATGTATAGATGATCATGAGATAGAACAAGACCTTTGTATGTGAATGGTTTATTTTAATTAATTTATTTAAATTAAATTTGTTGGCCTGCGAGCCTTCTCCTCATTAATATGTAGGGCCTGCAAGCCCAATGTTTCTTTTATGTAAAACACCTTTTACTCCTCACCTGCGTGTGAGATAAATGCATATGTAATGGATGGAGCTCCCAAGATAGTGTAGGCAGCTCAAAACCAATCCAAAAAGATGCGAAGGTGGACAAGTTGAAAGCTGTAAACACGAACCAGAAAGGTTTAAGGTGTTTTATCCCAAGGTCTTGGGTTAGTTTATCAACCGCTAGATAAACTAATCAATATAAAAGATCATGATCATACAATTTATTTTATTTCTGTCAGTTTCATGGTTTAAATTTATTGCCGGTGTGTTCTCACGATCACACAATTAATGAATTAAATAAGCATGCAATATGGAACTAAAATAAGACCATCTTATGCATAAATATTATCTTAGACATGGTTAATCATTTAAATATATCCCACTTAATATTAATAAGCATGTAATCAAAGATAATAAATTGGAAATTTATGTATAAGGATAAAATCCCTCAAATAAATATTAAGTCAGTATAGCCTTCCATAATCTTGGTTAGAATTGAACCATAGTTCAAAGTGCTTGACCAACCCTAGTTGGGGTGCTTTCAATTATCAGGGAATTCTAATTCAAGGTTTTGGGTTGACTTGACTTGGTTCGCATCAAGGGTTGACTGCTATAGCAGAACTTGGTGTGACCAAGAGGCAAAGGTTGAGTAAATTCAAAATAAAAGGATTTCTGTATTGGGGAGTCCACTCAGTAGATCAAGGAGATGCGAGTTAATGCAGTTGGAATTTTGAATGCCTACCTAAAACCCTTCAAGTTTATTGACCAACCCTAGTTGGGGTAATGCGAAGGGCAACATGGATCCTTACCACTAGAATATTTAGGCAACAAAATATTCCAAAGTCAATGGTGATGGATATTGGATTTAGATAAAATAGTGGGAGACTAATAAGTATTAATATATTTATTTGTCTCAGTTTTTATAATAAAGTACTAAAACTTTTTCCATCTTAGTTTTTATAAACGGAAAGAAAAATTACTTCAAACATATCATTTCGAACCATACTCGAGAAGGAAAATGTAACATCCCCAACACGGAAGCCACTAAACCGGTGCTCCGAGCCAGGTGGTTACATGACCTTAAGCACGCATCCCCGTACACCAAAGGCTGCTGACTAGCAGCGGGGGTCTATGTAGTCAAGTGGGGAGACTGTACCCCCTTTTTATCAGAGTAAGCCACAACAGAATAAACCAAATAGTAGAAACAATAACCAATAAACCAGGAACATGTATAACAAGCATTTCCAATAGTAAATATGCCATATCATACTACAAGTGCAAAAGTGAACAAAGCCCAAAATAAAGACAACGACCAAATCCCCAAAATGGTCCCGACTCCAAGTCTGGATCCTCCACCAAGTGCTACCCATGTCCACTCACTATCTAGCAAGGACCTTTCACCTTCTCCTGACCTGCAAACATGATGTCTGCTCAGGTGCCCAACGATGGCCCGACCAGGGTGTGAGTACAACTCAGTAGGCCACCACCAACAGTGTTTAAAAAATATCCCATATAAACAGTAGTGCATGAAAAAAGGAATATGAATGAAAATTACCAAGTAATTACTTGAGGTTCCATTAACAAGTTCAGGGCCAAAGCCATTGCCGCTACTATTACCATTCATTACACACCAATTATCATCACTCGCCATTTCATCACATTTCCACGAGTTAATCACATACATTATGTTACATGGGTCTAAGGCCCACAATCACATGCAAGAGGGTAAACACATTGTTATCCTATCTCACTAGGACTAACCCCCATCATAGCAACCATAACCTCACCTCGAAGCCTCAGTCCAGGTGGATGCAACCGTTAGGAGAATAGATCATCAGTCCCCATTCCTAACCCGTGCATTTAGGGTGGAGTTTAGAACCTCAGTCTTCACTCGACCCGTGGGTGTAGATCCTCAAGTCATACCCTACACTACTAAGCCATGTGAACATACTTATATATATATAAATAAACATCAACCCATCATACCATTTCCCTTTGGAAAACACCATTCACAACAACCCACATGGGAATACACATCATGCCTTAACCCATTAACACATTACCATTTCACCTCATTTAGCCATTCACCCAATTCCCATGTGTTATGCGTATCTCACTAAGCATTCAACACAATACCCATAACCTATCCCGTTATGGTCTTTAATCAGTTTACGCATTAACCCATTAAACCCGTTCATCATTCCCATGAATCAACCATTCAACCCATTCCAATTAACCCTTAGGTTATTTCCAAGTCTAGCTGCATCACCCAACTTCTATTCCAAGTTCAACCAATCATTCCAACATATTCTTCAAGGGCTCTACCCTTTATTACAACAAGTTCACTTGTTTAATAAAAATCCCAAGGTCCGGGGAAAGCCGGCACATCCCATGGATGGCCCCAAATTAGGTCAAGTCAATCCCAACACATCCCGTGAGGATCGTGAGGGTTCCCATTTACCATTTTAAACACCATTATTACAAAACATGCCAAGGTTATTAAAAACATAATCAAAGGAAAGAAAGAACACAACTAAACATGAACAAACACCCAAATAACTATGGGATATCACTTGTAGACCACTTACCTCGAAACCGCGGTTGAACATACTCTCAATCGAGTCCTTAGACCTCGATCCAACCAACCTTTGGAGCTTCAACCTAAAACTCACCCAAAAGATAGGGTTTTAGAGCTTCAGAACGAGAGGGAGAGAAGATACAAACCCTAATCCGAAAAGAGAAGCAATGATGGGATTAGCCTTACCAGGAGCTTCGATCCACAACCAACGACACCAAAAAATGCCTTAGAATTGAAGGAGATCGGTATCTTGGAGCCTTTGGGTGATTTGGTTCATGCCTAGGGTGGAGAGGGAGGAAATGAGAGGAAATACTGAGTGGGGTTTAAAATCCCAGAGTAGAAAACTTGTAATTTTTCCCAACATTAAGTGGATGCACGGTTTGTCCGAATAGTTTGGAAAACCGTGCACAAACCGTGAACATGCAATTGTTCGGAGGAGGAGTGGTCACACGATTTAGCCGCACAGTTTGGAAAACCATGCGCATGCTTCTATACAGAGGAGGAAGGGTCTCACAATTTAGCCGCACGGTTTGTAAAACCGTGTGCAAACCATGCACATGCTTCTGTCCGAAGGAGGAAGGGTCGCACGATTTAGCCTGGGTAGGCCGCACGGTTTACCTGGGCATGCACAGGCCATGCGCCCTGGCCTGTCTTGCCCAGATTTCCTTTCTTCCGTGCCCCAAGCCCCTGGAACACCCCCAAGGCCTCTCACACTTTCAGGAAACATTTTAAAGCCCCAAAACAAAGGGTTCAACCTAAAACACAACAAAAACATACCTTTCCAAAAACTAAGATCTTACAACCTCCCCACCTTATAATGGCTCATCCTTGAGCCGAGTTTCCGAGCCTCATTGATCCATCGAAGAGAAGAGTTCGGGACACTGAGCCCGCATATCCAATTCCCGCTCCCAAGTTTATTTCTTAACTTTCCCATGTTGCCATATTACTTTCACTAATGGCACAAACTTGCCTCGCAATAGCTTTTCATTATGATCCACCACACAAACTGGATGCTCCTCAAAGGACACATCAGCCTTAAGCTCCACATCCTAAACATCAAACACATGAGATGGGTCAGTGTGATACTGTCGAAGTTGCGACACATGAAACACATCATTCATCTCACCATACTTCTATGGAAGATCCAATCGGTAAGCCACTGGTCCAATCCTCTCCCTAATCTCAAAAGGTCCCACATACCTGGGCGCCAACTTACCCTGCTTTCATATTCGACGGTGACCCAACCTTGGTGACACCCGAAGTAACACTTTACCTCCCACCCTAAACTCAAGAGGTCTACACCTCCTATATGCATACGACTTCTGCCTACTCTGACCTATAGCCATTCACTTCCTAATCAACTTAACTCCCTCTAAAGTCTCCTGCATGAGACTTGGCCCTAACAACTCAGATTCACTGGCCTCTAGCCAACACAATGGAGATCTACGTGGCCTCCCGTAGAGTACCTCAAACAGTGCCATCTGAATCGTAGCCTGAAAACTGTTATTGTAGGAAAACTCAGCCAACGATAGGTGTCTCTCCCAAGAACCACCAAAGTCCAAGACAGAAGCTCTTAACATGTCTTCTAACACTTGGATCGTACGTTCCGACTACCCATCTGTCTACGGGTGGAAATCCGTACTTAAAAACACCTGCGTACCAAGCTCTTTCTACAACCCTTGCCAGAAATGAGATTTGAAACGTAGATCTAGGTCCAAAACTATGGTTCGTGGCACCCCATGCAACCACACTATCTCCCGAACATACAGCTCACCCAACTGGTCATCTGTAAAGGTATCTTGAATCAGTAAGAAATGAGCCACTTTTGTTAACCGATCCACAACCACCCATATTGCATTATTCTTACATGGCATACTCAGAAGAACCACGAAAAAATACATTGTCACATCGTCCCACTTCCATTCCAGAATGGGAAATGGATGGAACAAACCGCCTGGGTGTTGATGCTCGGCCTTCACCTGCTGACATGTAAGACACCATGCCACAAAGCCCGTAACTTCCTTCTTCATTCTTGGACACCAAAACTGCCTTCGGAGATCATGGTACATCTTGATCAAACTAGGATGCACTACCCACTTTGATGCATGGAACTATAACATCAACTCTTCTCACACACACTTTGGCACAACCACACGATCATGAACACAAAGAACACTGTCCATGCCGACGGCCCAACCAAAAGTTAGATCCCTACCTTTAAGCTTTTATTTCATGATCAAACACTCAGGATCATCAAGTTGACCTTCCTTAACTCAACTTAAAAGCGTCAAATCCATCGCTAAGGAATCAAGAGTGACCTGACCACTCTCCTCCTGCACCTCCAGGTGAATTTCTACAAACAAAGCCATCACCTTCCACTCAGTGCTGGACTCCTGAACCATCTGATTCTGAACCTTCCTACTCAGACCATCAGCAAAACTGTTTCCCTTTCCCAGCGTGTACACCAACTCAAAGTTAAAATATTGGAGATATTCAACCCATCTTCACTGCCGAAGATTCAGATCCCACTGATTGAAGATGTAATTTAAACTCTTATGATCAGTAAACATGGTAAACCGTTCTACCAACAGATAGTGCCTCCATCACTTCAAGGCATACACTACTGTATCCAAATACAGATCATGAGTGGGATAGTTCCACTCATGGGGTCTCAACAACCTTGACCCATAAGCCACAACCCGCTCATCCTATATTAACATAGCCCCAAGTCCGATTCCGAACGCATCACAAAACACGATGTACTTATTACCTGGATTAGGTAAGATCAATATAGGTGTGGTCATCAACCGCTTCTTCAACTCTTGGAAGGAATTATCACAAGCCTCAGACCACTCGAACCTAATTACTTTCTTGGTCAAGCCCGAGAGTGGTGTTTCCAGGCGAGAGAAATCCTAAATGAACCTTCAGTAATACCCAACCAAACCCAGAAAACTCCAAACATTAGAAATGATCTTGGGTTGCTCCCAAGATACAACTGCTTGCACTTTCTCTGGATCCACTAACACACCTGCCTCCAAGATGAGGTGACCCAGGAAATGTACCTCACCTATCCAGAATTGACACTTGGATAGTGTGGCATATAGATGATTCTCTCTTAGCATACCCAAGACGATGTCAAGATGTTGGGCATGATCATCATGATTTTTCAAGTACACTAAGATATCGTCAATAAAGACAACCACAAAACGATCTAGATAGGGATGAAAGATCCGGTTCATAAAATCCATAAACACCACCGGTGTATTGGTCAAGCCTAAAGGCATAACTACAAACTCAAACAACCCGTACCGACTCCGGAATGCTTTCCACGGTATGTCGGAAGACTTCACCCTCAACTGGTGATAACCCAACCTCAGATCAATCTTAGAAAACACCGATTCACCCCTCAACTGATCAAACATGTCATCAATTCTAGGAAGAGGGTACTGATTCTTCACTATCATCTGATTTAACTTTCGATAGTCAACACACAGCCTCAACAACCCCTTGGCCTTCTTTGAAAAAAGAAAGAGAGATCCCCAAAGAGATGTACTAGGACAGATAAACCCCTTACGCTCCAACTCCTTAGGTTTAACCTTCAGTTCTTGGAGTTCTACTAGTGCCATTTGGTATGGCGGAATAGAAACTGGCTCCGCTCCCGGCAGTAACTCGATCATGAACTCGACATCCCTCTCAGGTGGTAAACCCGAAAAATCCTTAGGAAACACATCCTAAAACTGATCCACCATGGGAGGAAAAATAGATTGTTCTCCTCTTTCATTATAATTAAGCATGAGACATGCCACTCGAGCTGTGAGTCCATTCAACCGCTGACCAAACGGTCCTGCACGCCCTGCTCCAACATCCCACTCGCCATGGTGGACATAAGTGTCACCCTCAAGCAACCTGAATGATACTCTGCGATGATAACAGTCTATATGAACTCGATACAACACCAACCAATCCATTCCCAAGATTAGTTCAAACGCTGACATCGCAAGAATGAACAAGTCCCACAGAAAACGATACCCACCAAATTACAAGGCACATCCTTTGCACTTCTTGATATCTTCAACTCACACCCCCAATGGAGTGTCAATTGACATAACTCCACACACCCTCTCCATAGGTAAACCTAGCACTACCATAATTTGAGTAGAGACAAAAGAGTGTGTGGCACCTATGTCAAAAAACACACAAGAAAAAGTAGAATCTACAAGGATCGTACCTCGAACAATTAACGGTCCGACATCGCTATCACCAGGTGAAAACTGAAATGCCTGAAGCTGACTTACCCCTCTACCCTAGGTTTCAGCCTGAACACCCTACGCCGCACTGCCCCGCTGGTGTGAGTGATCTTTCCTTGGAGTTCCACGTCCACCGCCCCTGCCAGTACAGACTATGGAGCTCCAACTGCCTGCCTGATACGGGGAAACTGATCCCCTTCCCATATCTGATATCTGCTTTTCCTCATTATGCTCACCCGTATGCCAAGGGTTCCTGTAGAACCTCTGCACATGGCCCATTCTACCGCACGAACAACACTCAACTAGAGGTTGAGGACACTGACCACACATATGCCCCAGCCTGCCGCACTGATAACAAAACACCGGGTTCCCACTCTGAGAGGCTGACCCCCTCTTTGGACCACCTTGCTGGAAAATTTCTAAACGATGCTTCCAACCTTAGTAAGATGCACCACTTATCCTCCCAGCTGGCATGACAAGCCCACCACCCAAAGCTCCCTCCAGGTTCCCTTTAGAGATGAGTGCATGATCCATCACCTCTACAAAATTCTTCAAGTGGAAGATATTCACTTGAGACCTGATCTCATGTCTCAACCCATCCTAGAAACACCTTGCTATCACTACCTCATCCTTAACTAACAATGGGACAAAGCGTCGCAATTCAGTGAAGCGACTAGCATAGTCCATCACCGATAGAGATCCCTGAGTCAGGCTTATAAACTCTGTAGTCCACTCCTGCCTCAAAGTATCTGGGTAGAAATGCTCCAGAAACTTTTCCTGGAAAATGTTCCACAACATCCCATCAGCCTGCTCATTCTAAGCCTGAATGTCCCACCAACGCCTTGCCTGGCCCGGCAACATATAAACTGCCAGCTTTACTCGCTTTTCAACAGGGTTCTTCAGATGATCCAGTATCATTTGGACAAACTCTAACCAGAAATCCGCTGCCTCTGGCCCACCCTCTATGGTAAAAGTAGGAGGGTGCTGCAGCTGGAACTCCTTGGTCAGCTCAAACATACTCAGTGTAACTCGCCCTGGGTCCCAATCCATCATCTGCATAAGGCGAGCCAAGTTCTCTCGGAACTGGTCTTCTCTACCTTCATTGATCGCCACATTTTCTTTCTCCTCTACTGGAGGAGTGTTCTTAGCAACACCCTCCCATTTCCCAACTGGTAACCGACGTCATGGTGGCATTTATCTACAATGCCAAGCACGAGATTTAGCACACATACCACAAAAATTTCACGACTTTATCGAAAGATCTTTACTAGCTACAACAACCCATTTTCATATGCTAATTTAACAACATTAGATCCCCAATTCACCACCCCGACCATCCCTACCGCGGGCCATGGTCCATATGGGGTAAAAAACCATGCACTACCACCAAACTCACACAACATTTTACAAAACATTTTCCACTTCATTTCAAACCCTTATGTTTCATTAAACATCCTTCACCCACTTGTTTCATTTCATTCTTCCCATTATTTCTTGATTTCATGAGATGCATGATGCACCCTACCTTCCTGCCTCACACACCCATCCTGTGTGTGTGCCTAACACGATGCATGCCACCTATCTCCCTAGGTTCCTACAATGATGCATGAATGAAAATCCTCGTGCTGTTAAGGCCATGATCCAAATATCATAAAACAACCACATCAAACCACATGTGCATCACCCAACAGTGAAATATCATCAACTGTAACAATACACAACCAAGAACAACAATTCACACCCAGGGTGACTTGGGTTTTCCCTTGTACATGGGTTAGCTACTCCCAAGCACAAGCTCATTACCAAGGCCCAACATGTCTAATCCCTTGGATACCAATCCCAAATAACAAGACCTCAGAGAAGGAGAAGAAAGACCTCCTATGATACCACTTTGTAACATCCCTGACATGGAAGCCACTAAACCGGTGCTCCGAGTCGGGTGGTTACATGACCTTAAGCGCACCTCCCCATATGCCAAAGGCTGCCGACTAGCAGCGGGGGTCTATATAGTCAAGTGGGGAGACTCTACCCCCTTTTAATCAGAGTAAGACACAACAGAATAAACCAAATAGCAGAAACAATAACCAAAAAACTAGGAACATGTATAACAAACATTTCCAATAGTAAATATGCCATGTCATACTACAACTGCAAAAGTGAACAAAGCCCAAAATAAAGACAACAGACAAATCCCCAAAATGGTCCTGACTCCATGTTTAGATCCTCCACCAAGTGCTACCCATGTCCACTCACTATCTAGCAAGGACCTTTTCCCTTCTCTTGACCTGCAAACATGAAGTCTACTCGGGTACCCAACAACGGCCTGAGCAGGGTGTGAGTACAACTCAGTAGGCCACCACCAACAGTGTCTAGAAAATATCTAGTATAAATAGTAGTGCATGCAAAAAATTAATATGAATGAAAATTACCAAGTAATTACTTGAGGTTCCATTAACAAGTTCAGGGCTAAATCCATTGCCACTTCCATTACCAATCATTACACACCAATTATCATCACTCACCATTTCATCACATTTCCATGAGTTAATCACATACATTATGTTACATGGGTCTAAGGCCAACAATCACATGAAAGAGGGTAAAAACAATGTTATCCTATCTCACTAGGACTACCCTCCCTCATAGAAACCATAACCTCACCTCGAAGCCTCAGTCCAGGTGGATGCAACCGTTAGGAGAATAGATCATCAGTCCCCATTCCTAACCCATGCATTTAGGGTGGAGTTTAGAACCTCAGTCTTCACTCGACCCGTGGGCGTAGATCCTCAAGTCATACCCCACACTACCAATCCATGTGCACATGATTATATATATATAACTAACCATCAACCCATCATACCATTGCTCTTTGGAAAACACCATTCACAACAACCCACATGGTAATCCACATCATGCCTTAACCAATTAACACATTACCATTTCACCTCATTTAGCCATTCACCCAATTCCCATGTGTTATGCCTATCTCACTAAGCATTCAACACTATACCCATAACCTATCCCGTTATGGTCTTTAATCAGTTTACACATTAACCCATTAAACCCGTTCATCATTACCATGAATCAACCATTCAACCCATTCCAATTAACCCTTAGGTTATTTCCAAGTCTAGGTGCATCACCCAACTTATATTCCAAGTTCAACCAATCATGCCAACATATTCGTCAAGGGATCTACCCTTTATTACAACAAGGTCACTTGTTTAATAAAAATCCCAAGGTCCGAGGAAATCCGGCACATCCCATGGATGGCCCCAAATTAGGTCAAGTCAATCCCAACACATCCCGTGGGGATCGTGAGGGTTCCTATTTTCCATTTTAAACACCATTATTACCAAAAATGCCAAGTTTATTAAAAAAATAATCAAAGGAAAGCAAGAACACAACTAAACATGCACAAACACCCAAATAACTATAGGATATCACTTGTATACCACCTACCTCGAAACCATAGTTGAACGTACTATCAATAGAGTCCTTAGACCTCGATCCAACCAAAATTTGGAGCTTCAACCTAAAACTCACCCAAAAGATATGGTTTTAGAGCTTCGAAACGAGAGGGAGATAAGATACAAACTCTAATCCAAAAAGAGTATAAAGGATGGGATTAGCCTTACCCGGAGCTTCAATCCGCAACCAACAGAACCAAAAACGCCTTAGAATCTAAGGGGATCAGTCTCTCGGAGCCTTTGGGTGATCTGGTTTGTGCCTAGGGTGGAGAGGGAGGAAATTAGAGAAAATCATGAGTGGGGTTTAAAAGCCCGGAGTGCAAAACTTGTAATTTTTATGAACTTTAAGTGGCCACATGGTTTGTCCGCATGGTTTGGAAAACCGTTCACAAACCATGCACATGCCACTGTCCGGAGGTGGAGGGGTCGCATGATTTAGATGCACAGTTTGGAAAACCGTGCGGAAACCGTGTGCATGCTTCTATCTGGAAGAGGTAGGGTCGCACGATTTAGACTCATGGTTTGGCAAATCGTGTGCATGCTTCTTTCTAGAGGAGTAAGGGTCACACGATTTAGCCTAGGCAGGACACACGGTTTACCTGACCGTGCGCAGGCTGTGCGCCCTGGCCTGTCTTGCCCAGATTTCCTTTCTTCCATGCCCCAAGCCCCCAGAACACCACCAAGGCCTCTCACACTTTCAGGAAACATTTTAAATCCCCCAAAAAATGGTTTAACCTAAAAAACAACAAAAACACACCTTTCCAAAAACTGGTATCTTATAGAAAACCTTCTCACTGGTACCAATTTCCAAGAATGGCAGAGGAATTTACACATCATCCTTCGCCACGAAAGGAAATTGTACGTGCTAGAAGATCCTGTTCTAGTTGCACTTGGGAAATAGGCCAGTGATGAGGAACTATCTCTCTATATGAAACACATGGATGATTCCACAAATGTTCAGTGTTTCATGCTATCGGCCATATCTAATGAGATCTTGAAGCAACATGAAAGCATGGACGCATATAGCATGATGTATCACCTTAAGGATCTCTACCAAGAAAAAGAGATACATGAGAGATATGAGATCTCCAATGCTTTGTTTAAAACTAAGCTTGGAGAGTCTGTGCCAGCTAAGCCTCATGTAGTCAAGCTCATTAGATACATTGAACGTCTGGACATCTTAGGGATTAAGTTCCCAGATGAGTTGTGTACAAATATCATCCTATCATCACTGCACAAGACCTTCTCTAGATTTATTGTCAACTACAACATGAGAAATAATGAGAAGAGTCTATCAGAGATTCCGACCTTGATTCTCTAGGTAGATAAGGACATGGGGTGTGACAAACCCACAGTCCTTATGATGAATAAGAAAAGGAAGGACAAGGAAAAGGGGCCAAAGACTTATAAACGGTCTGAAGCCCCTGAGCGCCGTCCCTACAAGAAGGGGAAGATAAAGAGGCAGGGCAAGGAATGGGAGGCAGAGTGTTTTGCATGTGGCAAGCAAGGCCACTTGAAGTGGAACTACACCCAGAAGTGTGGGGACACTAAAGGTGCGTTCGTTATCAAGTGTAATCTTTCTATTTCTACACATTGGGTATTAGATACAACTTTTGGGGTTCACATCTGTATTCAAATGCAGGAACCAAATAGATTTAGAAAGATTTCCAGAGTAGAGGTGGATCTTTGAGCTATCAATAGTGCAAGGCTGGATGCATTGGCTATTGGAGATTACCACATCTCATTGCCGACTAGGATGATTTTGGTTTTGCATAATTGTTATTATGTGCCTAGTGTTTCCAAGAACATAATTTCTGTATCTTGTTTGGATATGGATGGATTTATTTTCAAGTTTTTAAATAAGGGTTGTATCTTTTATAAGAAAAACGTATGTTATGGTATGAAACATTTAAATAATGATTTGTATGTATTAAATTACAAAAACCAAGTGTTGGAAATCGATAACGAAACAAACTTACATTACTCATACATCACCCAATTGTGGCATCACCGTCTCAGTCATGTAAAAGAGAAGCGCTTGAGAAAGCTCTTCCAAGATGGTTATTTAGACTCTACTGAGCTAAAACCACTTTATAGATGTCACGCCTATTTACATGGTAAAATGAATAAGACACATTTCGGTAGACAGGGTGAAAGAGCCATAGAGCTTCTAGGATTGGTGCACATAGATGTGTGTGGACCATTTCCAGTAGAAGCTAGAGGTGGATATTCTTACTTCATTACTTTTAATGATGATTTTAGTATATATGGATATGTCTACTTAATGAGGTATAAGTTAGAAGCCTAAGATAAATTAAAGGAATTCAAGAATGAAGTAGAGAATCAGCTTGGTAAGAAGATAAAGAAGCTTCGATCGGATCGAGGTGGAGAATATCTGAACCAAAAGTTCATCGATCTTCTATGGGAGTCTGGGATTGTAACACCCCAACCCCAATAATCTAGAGTCGGTGCATTATTACATAACATTGGCATGATAACAAAAGATCAAGTCTCAAAAGATCGATTAGATTAGTAGCCTTGGAAACAGTAGATACATTCATAAGTCTTACATTATATGATAAAATGGAAAACTACAACAACATAGTCTCCATAGTCCACACTCATATCCCCTCAGACTATCCCTAAAGGTCAGTCATAAAATACTTCTTCACATCCTGGGAAAAAATAAAACATAGAAAGGGGTGAGCTCAGATGCTCAGTAATGATAACAATATAGCAGAAACTTTCATAAATAAGAATAAACATTTAAGACAATGTTTAACTAAAACAAAAACCTTTTAAACTTGAACTTCAGCATAACATGGCAAAAATAAATTGAAATAATTCTATTTAATTTTTCAAATGGATATTCTACTCGTCGAATAACCACATGCAATATCAATAACCACTTCTATAATGATGGAATGCATAATGCCATACTATCATAACCACATAGTCAAGGCCTTGTGCCAAGACTAAAAATAAGATTTTTTCAAGGCCTTATGCCATGACACTAGTTTGTCTCATGAGAACTACTGATGCATCGAGGAGTTTTAGTGAGCTCCACCCATCACTTACTAAGTCCAATGCATTCCTCATATGAACATGTTTAAACATAACATAAACATTCGTATTAAAACTAGCATACGAAATGTCAATACTTTATCCATAAAACATGAATGGTTTAAAAATAATACATCCATAGTAAAAAATATAACAAAACCTTCAATACTATATGGAAGTTTTGTATCATAATAAATCAACTTCAAATAAGCTTAAAATCCATCAAAGGAAGTTGACATAGATGAAATCCAAACTATTTGAGAGAAATGTCTCTTTTTTTTAAAATCATTTAAAAGTCAAATAATTATAAAATAAAACATTTAATTTGAAAATATTATTATAAGCTTGTAAGGGAAGCTTGGACGATTTTATAATGGTTTAAAATAGCCGCAGCCACCATATAAGTTAAAAAATACATTCTTAATTTAATTTTTTCGAAAAAGTTAAAAAGGACCTTGTTTGGAAAACGATGGAAATATTCCTTTATAAAAATCTTATAAAAAGTAAAATAAGGGTATAAATGACTTTAACCCATATTCTATAAAATAGTAAGAATGTTTTGAAATACATTTTTAAGAAAAATGGATGTGGATGATAAAGAGGCCACACTAGATAATTACATATAAACAACCTCAGATAATGAATAGATTGTAAAATTAACCCTTACCTTGAATTTTACTTGGTATAGGGTAGGTTAAACTCCTGTATAATGGTGAAATAATTATTATTAAATTATACAAGAATCATATACATTAATATGATATCATATATGATCTTTTAACATTGCTTTGTTAATAATATCTTAGTATTATCATTGTTTCAGGTGTTAACGGATTTGTTTTAATTTATTTTATTTGTCATGTGAGTCATATTTGTTATGTATGGGATGTATCTTATTCATATCCAGAATTATATCAAGTCTTTAAACATTATTTTTAATCATCTTATGAAAATTAGTCTTGAATGGATACGATGAGGAATGAATCTCATCGCTATGTGGAGACCGTAATCCATACGTACGCATGAGCGAAAATATCATTCTTTTGATATTAAAATAATATATAATTGGATGGTATATAATATATAAAGAATCATTATCATGTTATATTTATTATTTACATCAATTACACATCATTATTATACCCATCCAAATAATAATGTATTGAATAACAATTACACCATGACATGGAGACGGTAAGCCGTACGTACGCACGTATGGTGACATGTTATTCAAAGGATGGATAGAATAATGAATTTGGTTGTACTATATTTATAATAACATAATAGTATATAGAAGATACTGTATTTATTATTTAATAATGGAAAAAACAAATAAAAAGGAAGTGGAAGAAGAAAGGAACTTGAAAGGGGTGGTGATATATTTACCTCTTCTTCGGGTTCTTCCTTTTGATTTGATCAAAAGGGATCATTAGGTTGGATTTATGACTAAATTAAGGCCTCTAGGATGAAGGGAGGATATTTGAGAGGGTATTTGGGTAGAGGTTGTCCGAGACAAATGGCTTTGAAGGTGTGAATTAGAGAGAAGGGGGAGTGCCCTTTTATAAAAGGGGTGATGGGAACCTTAGGAAAATCTAGAAATATTAATCTATAATAAAATAATTATCACTTTATAATGGCTCCAAAATGTATTATTTAAAGGATAAGGTGTGGATGGGTCGAAAACCACTCAACCAATAGGTTTTATATAGGTTTGGGTCACTATATTAACTTTATCTTTTAGATTTAACTCTTAGTTAAATAGCTTGACATTTACCATGTCTCTTTGTATTTTTATATTATATGGTTAATAAACTTACTATATACTTCCAAGAAAAACCCAAGTGTATAATTAATGATACAACTATAATTATATAAGTCCTTTGGCTTAACCTTATATTTTTATGAATATAATATCAATTAATAATATAATATTTGTTTTAAAAACTCTTTTATGTCAATTTTGAAACTATTTGGTTTTTTGTTTTTTCTAAATTCATAACAGCATTATTACTTCAAACAAAATTCATCTAAACAACCCTAATATGTCATATTAACCTATAAAATTAGTGTAATTCATAAAAAGTCTCAAATTACATTTATTTGGATATTTATAATATCAATTATTTTAATATTTCATTAATTAGGTAATTACTGCATCATCATTGTGTCATAAATAAATTATATTATTTAATGTATAAAAAATATAAATAAAATACCATTCTGTAGGAAATAATTTTATATTTCTAATGAATATTTATAGTTGAATTTATCTTATTTTTATCCCTATATTAACAATGTTTTGGTTATTAAACTTTGATTTTAACTCTTTTAACTCTTCTTTGAATTAAATAATAATAAACATCCTAATATAATCCAAGTGGACCAAAGAGGATCATATTTTATTACTAAGGTTGATTTTGGTTGAACTATACTTATCCAATAGAATTAGGACATGTGTTAGGGTAATAATAATATCATTTTTACCCTTAATTACCCTATTTACTTTTAACCGTGGTAAATAAAAGTACAAATTTACTATTCACCAAAAATTATTTTTATCTTATTGAACCAAATTTTACTCCTTGATATTAACTGTGTCTCTCGAATATTTGAAATTCCACTCACAGAATGGTAAAATTAAGTTTTATGTGAATTTTAAAATTCTCCTAGGAGGTGGGTAAAAGACGGTGAAAAGTTCAATAAAATTTATATATATATAAAATTATTATAAAATGACTCCAATGAATTATATTGAACTTATATAGGTATTATGTATCTATTTTGACCTAAAATAAATTTAAATAAAATAAATAATTATTTAAATAAAAATTCGGTTTCTATCTATAACTCAGTGTTTTTCACTATTCATCAAAAATTGAAAGTTTTCAGAAAAATACAAAAAATTCACCCTAAGATAATTTCAATATTCCGAATAAAAAAATGAATTCAATTTTGAAAGATAAAATTTATAAAATTTCAAAAAGTGGGTATTACTATTCATAACAGCTACTTTGTTTGGTTGTGGCATGTTAGAACTCGAAGTTGCGTACAACACACACTACTGTATTATTCAAAGAGAAGTGTACTGTGGAAGCTTGGGGTATTACATTATCCCATCCTTCAAATAATTTCATCCTCGAAATTTCTAGAGTCTTACTGCATAAAAAGACTCGGGTGGTTCTTTATCATATGTTCCTTGGGTTCCCACGTTGCCTCTTCCATCTTATGGTTTCTCCATAGAACTTTTACCAGACGAGTCATTCGGTTTCTCAATACTTGTTCTCTTATATCAAGAATCCTGACAGGTTCTTCGCAATAAGACAGATTGGGTTCTAGTTCTAATTCCTCATAGGTGAGTACATGCATTAGGTCAGGCATTTATTTTCTCAACAGTGATACATGGAACACATCATGAACTTTGGAGAGATTTGGCGGCATTGCCAAATGGTAAGCTACCACCCCAATTCGTTCTAGAATTTCGAAAGGTCCAATGTACCTGAGACTCAATTTTACCTTCTTACCGAAACGTATAACACCCTTCCATGGAGATACCTTCAAGAAAACATGATCTCCTACCTGAAATTCCAAATCCTTCCTTCGATTATCGACATAGCTCTTCTGCCTACTTTGAGATGCTTTGATATGTTTTTGGATTACCTTCAACTTTTCCATCGTTTCCTCCACCAGTTCTGGGCCTACGATTTTTTTTACCAATATCATCCCAACAGGTTGGTGTGCAACATCTCTTTTCGTATAACGCTTCATATGGTGCCATCTTAATACTTGAATGGAAGCTATTGTTATAGGAAAATTCTACCAGAGGTAAATATTGATCCCACATACCCTGAAAGTCAAGTGAGTAAGATCTCAACATGTATTCTAAGGTTTGAATAGTCTGTTCTAAATTTCCATCACTTTGGGGGTGGGTAGGCAGTGCTCAAACGAAGTTCAATATCCAGGGCTTTCTGAAGACTTTTCCAGAATCTTGATGTAAAACGTGGATCATGATTAGAAACAATTGATAGTGGTACTCCATGAAGTCTTACAACTTCATTAAAATATTGTTTTTCTAATCGTTCAAGTGGAAAATCTTCTCTTATAGCGAGAAAATGTGCTGACTTGGTAAGACAATAAAAAATGACCCATATTGCATCATTCCTTCTAGGAGTCTTTGGTAGTCCCATGACAAAGTCCATCATAATATTATCCCATTTCCACTCTGGTATGGGAAGATGTTGCACGACTCCTCCAGGCTGTTACCTTCTAGCTTTCACTTGTTGACAAACCATACATCTTGACACAAAATCAGAAATCTCCCTCTTCATGTTGTCCCACCAAAAATGTTCCTTCAAATCTCTATACATCTTAGTGCTACCAGGGTGTATAGAGAAATTGGAACTATGAGCATCATCCAAAAATTCCATTTTTAGATTAGGTATATCAGGAACACAAAGTCTCTTCCCAAATTTCAAAATTCCTTCTTCATACACAAAGTCACTAAATCTCCCATCATTCACAGCATTAATCTTCTTTTGAAATTCTTCATCATCATTCTAAGAACTCTTTATCCTTTCTAGTAAATATGTTTTGGCAACCATTTGAAAAAGTATCTATGTTTCACCTTCCATGGTAATTCCCATATCCATCTTAACTAGATCCATGAAAATAGGATCCCTTTCAACTCTCATCTTGTTCAAAACTCCATGATCCTTTCTACTCAAAGCATCTTCCACCTTATTTACCATCCTAGGGTGGTATTTTATCGTGCAATCATAATCCTTGAGTAGTTCAATCCATCGCCTTTGCCTCATGTTTTTGTGAGAAAATATATTTCAAACTCTTGTGATCTGTATAAATATCACATTTTTCACTATAGAGATAGCGTCTCCAAATATTCAAAGCAAAAGATTACAGCTGCTAACTCAAGATCATGAGTAGGATAGTTTTGCTCATGAATTTTCAGCTATCGTGATGCATAGGCAATAACCCTATCATTCTGCATAAGGACACAACCAATTCCTTTCTTCGATGCATCAATACAAATAGCGAACTCATCATTCCCCGATAGTAGAGTCAAGATAGGACCATTGACTAATCTTCTCTTCATTTCTTCAAAAAATTCTTCACACTCTTTTGTCCAAAAAAATTTAACCCCTTTTCATGTGATCTTTGTTAATGGGTTATCCAACCGGGAAAAATTTTGGACGAAACTTCGATAATAACATGCTAAACCAATAAAACTGCATACCTCAGTTATACTCGTCGGTGCTATCCATTATTGGATTGGATTGGTATTTGAAGGATCAACAGAGATTCCATCCTTAGAGGCAATATGGCCAAGATAAGAAATCTCCTAAATCCAGAATTCACACTTACTAAACTTCCCATATAATTCATGTCGTCTAAGAGTCTTCAGGATAATGCGCAAGTGATTTTCATGATATTCGTAGATTTTATAGTATACTAAGATATCATCAATAAATACCACAAAAAAGTCATCAAGATATTCCTTGAAAACTCTATTCATTAGATCCATGAAGACATAGGGTGCATTAGTCAATCCAAAAGGCATTACTGTAAACTCGTAATGCCTGTACCTGGTTCAAAATGCTATCTTTGGAATGTCTTCCTTCTTCACACACAACTGATGGTATCTAGATCGAAGTTCAATCTTTGAAAAGTATTGATCTCCATGTAGTTGTTCAAATAAATCATCAATGCGAGGTAGGGGATACTTGTTCTTTATTGTTATAACATTGATCTCCCTATAGTCGATACATAACCTCATAGATCCATCTTTCTTATTAACAAAAAGGATAGGGGATCCCCATGGAGAAACACTAGGGCAAATAAATCTCATATTACTCAATTCCTCTAGTTGTTTCTTTAGTTCCACTAATTCCACAGTTTCCATTCTACAAGGGGTCTTCGATATGGGCCTTGATCCAGGAATTAAATCAATGGAAAACTCAATTTCTTATTCTAGAGGATATCCAAGTATATCTTCTAGAAACACATCAACATATTCTTTCACAATAGTTACATACTCTATTTGAACATTCCTTTCCTCACCCACAGTTTTTTCATTATCTTCCTCCCCAATAATTGAATTTATTTGAGCTACTGGGGGTGGATTTAGATAAGAATTAGGTGGTGATGATTCTACTCTAAATATAAGGTGTTATTTATCATCATCATCAAAAATTATAACCTCCTTCTTCTTACAATAAATCTTTGCATTGTGGTTTGAAATCCAATCCATACCGAGGATTATATCAAATTCAATCATGGGTATGATGATGAGATTAGCAGATAAAGAACATTTATATGCTCTAATGGGGACTGATTCACAAAAATTTGTTGCAATGATACTTCCTTTATAAGTTTTTACTGATAAATCCCTTGTTAAATCAAATTGGAAATATCTAATTTTTTTATAAAACTGGGAAGATATGAAATAATGAAATGATCTAGAATCAAATAAATCATTTTCTAAACTTGAGAAAACCATTAAATTACATGCCACTACATCTTTCGGAGCTTCTACCTCAGCAGTAGTGATAGAATAAGCTTGGCCTTGATCCCTTGGAATTTTCGGAGGTAAGTTCCACTGATGCTTAGGACATTCATTTGCATAATGTCCCATCTCCCTGCAATTGTAGCATTGAACATTGGTAGCTTCTTTCTTCCCCTTGAAATCACAAGTTTGGTTGCCTTTTTCACCACACTTGTAACATACTCCCATTCCCTTCAATCAAGCACTGGGGTGTTTCTTCCAACATTTACTACATGATGGATATTCAAACTTTCCCTTCTTCCCCTTATTTCCATTTCCAGAGTGATCAACAGATCTCTTCTTCTCTTGCTTTTCTTTAAATTCGTAAGACTTATAGAATTATTTTTCTATCTTGATAGCACATGACATAATATCTTCGTATGACGAGAAGGATTGTGAGACTAATGCTCGACTGAGAAATGGTTTTAACCCATCAAAGAAACAATCAATCTTACTTCTTGGGTTACGTATATAATCTGCAGTATGCCTCGCTAACCTTGTAAATTTAGCCTCATACTTTGCGACATTCTCATCCTCCTTTTTCCTTAGACGCAGAAATTGCCTTTCCATATCTTCTCTATGGTCACAAGGAAAGTATTTTTCTAAGAAAATCTCTTTAAACTCCCTCCATTCCATATTTGATAATTCATCATCTTCCTTTGTGTTTTGAATTGATGACCACCATTGATCAGCATCTCCAGTGAGGCGGTAAAATGCCATGATAACTTTTTCCCTTTCACTACTCCCCAAGGCATGAAATATTTTCTCTAAGTAATTTATCCATTTCTTAGATAATAATGGATATTTACTCCCATTTAATGTTGGTGTTTGTTACCTCATGAAGTGATCTAACATTGATCCTCCACGCTGTGGTTCAGGGTGCTCTATACGGGTAAGGTTATTATTCATAACCTAAGTGAGTTGTCCTAGTATGGTGATAAGTTGATCAGCACCAGTTGTATCACCATCTTCACTATAATTATCTTGATCAGGAGGGCAATACCTACATGGAGTGCGTGTATTGATACGGTTTCCATTCCTTCCACTAGGTACCATTTCTAAACAATGGCATAAACTAGATTAGTTTATAAATCAAAATACATAATTCCAAACTTCTAAAACAATTAACATAAATTGAATAGTTTATGGATATAATCCATAATCATAAAAAAATGTTTTCTTTGAGGAAGTATATACTCATAAACCCTTCATAATGGTTTATATGGAAAATGAAAATTATCCTAAGCATATCCCCCAGGAGTGTCGTAACCAAGAGTGCATCAAGGCCCATTGTCGTGCACCAGTTCCCGTTCGAGTCTAGATCAAAGCGGTGTTTTTGGGTTTTACCCCTAGGTACATCTGTTCCAGATCCACCTCTACCTACTCGTATCCAGACAGGGATGTATTGCTCGTAAAACTCACAAAATATATACAATACCAAAATTCTAGGAAGTTATTCTATACAAATCCTCAAAGTCCATCTTAGGTCTATGTGCTCTAATCAGAGTTTATCTAAATCTAGCTTCCAAGGTTTGTACTAAAATTCCTATGATACCAACTGTAACACCCCGACCCCAGTTACCCAAAGTCGGTTCATTATTACATAACATTGGCATGATCACAAAAGATCAAGTCTTGAAAGACCGATTAGTTTAGTCGCCTTAGAAACACTAGATACATTCATGAGTCTTACATTACATGATAAAATGGAAAACAACAACAACATAGTCTCCATAGTCCACCCTCATATCCCCTTAGACTATCCCTACAGGTCAGTTATAAAATACTTCTTTACATCCTGGGAAAAAATAAAACATAGAAAGGGGTGAGCTCAGATGCTCAGTAAGGATAACAATATAGCGGAAACTTTCATAAATAAGCATAAACATTTAAGGCAATGTTTAACTAAAACAAAAGCCTTTTCAACTTGAACTTCAGCATAAAATGGAAAAAATAAAATGAAATAATGCCATTTACTTATTCACATGGATATTCTACTAGTCGAATAATCACATGAAATATCAATAACCACTTTAATAATGATGGAATGCATAATTCCAGACTATAATAACCACATAGTCAGGGCCTTGTGCCAAGACTACAAATAAGATTTTGTCAAGGCCTTGTTCCAAGACACTGGTTTGTCTCATGAGACCTACCGATGCATCAAGGAGCTATAGGGGGCTCCACCCTCCACTTACTAAGTCCAACACATTCCTCATATGAACAGGTTTAAACATAACATAAACATTCATATTAAAATTAGCATACAAAATGTCAATACTTTATCCATAAACCATGAATGGTATAAAAATAACACATCCATAGTCAAACATATCACAAAACCTTCAATACTATATGGAAGTTTTTTATCATAATAAATCAACTTCAAATAATCTTAAAATCCATCAAAGGATGTTGACATAGATGAAATCAAAACTATTTGAGAGAAATATATATTTTTTGAAATAATTTAAAAGTAAAATAATTATAAAATAAAACATTTACTTTGAAAATATTCTTATAAGCTTTTAAGGGAATATTTGATGATTTTATAACAGCAGAAAATAGCTGCACCCTCCATATAAGTTAAAAAAGACATTCTTACCTTAATTTTGTCGAAAAGGTTAAAAAGGAACTTGTTTGGAAAATGACGGAAATATTTCTTTATAAACATCTTATAAAAATTAAAACAAGGGTATAAATGACTTTAACCCATATTCTATAAAATAGTAAAAATGTTTTGAAATAAATTTTTAAGAAACATGGATATGGATGATAAATAGGTCCCAGTAGATAATTACATATAAACAACCTCAGATAATAAAGAGATTGTGAAATTAACCCTTACCTTGAACTTTTCCTTGGTCAAGGGTAGGTTAACCTCCTGTATAATGGTGAAATAATTGTTATTAAATTATAAAATAATCATATACATTAATATTATATCATATATAATCTTTTAACATTTCTTTGTTAATAATATCTTAGTATTATCATTGTTTCGGGTGTTAACAGATTTGTTTTCCTTCATATTCTTTGTTATGTGAGTCATATTTGTTATGGATGAGATGTATATTATTCATATACATAATGATATCAAGTCTTTAAACATTATTTTTAATCATCTAATGAAAATTATTCTTGAATGGATACGATGGGGAATGAATCTCATCACTATGTGGAGATGGTAATCCGTACGTATGCACGAGCAACAATATCATTCTTTTGATATTAAAATAATATATAATTGGATGGTATATCATATATAATGAATAATTATCATGTTATATTTATTATTTACATCAATTACACATCAGTATTATACCCATTCAAATAATAATGTATTGAATAACAATTACACCACGACGTGGAGACGGTAAGCCGTACGTACGCACGTATGGTGACATGTCATTTAAAGGATGGATAGAATAATGAATTTGGTTGTAAAATATTTATAATAACATAACATTATATAGAAGACACTGGATTTATTATTTTATAATGGAAACAACAAAGAAAAAGGAAGTGGAAGAAGAAATGAACTTGAAAGGGATGGTGAGATATTTACCTCTTCTTTGGGTTCTTCCTTTTGATTTGATCAAAATGGCTCCTTAGGTTGGCTTTATGACTAAAGTATGGAATATAGGATGAATTTAGGATAGTTTATAGGGTATTTGGGTAGAGGTTGGCCGAGAAAAATGGCTTTGAAGGCATGAATTAGAGAGAAGGGGGTGTTCCCTTTTATAACAGGGGTGAGGGGCACCTTAGGAAAAGCTAGAAATATTATTTTATAATAAAATAATTTTCAGTTTATAATGAATCCAAAATAGATTATTTAAAGGCTAAGGTGGGGATGGGTTGAAAACCACTCAACCAATAGGTTTTAGATAGGTGTGGGTCACTATATTAACTTTATCTTTTAGATTTAACTCTTAGTTAAATAGTTTGACATTTACCATGTCTCTTTGTATTTTTATATTATATGGTTAATAAACTTACTATATTCTTCCAAGAGAACCCCACGTCGTTCATTAATGATACACCTATCATTATATAAGTCTTTTGGCTGAACCGTAGATTTTTAGGAATATAATATCAATTAATAATATAATATTTGTTTTAAAAACTATTTTATATCAATTTTGAAACTATTTGGTATTTTGTTTTTTCTAAATTCATAACATCATTATTACTTCGAAAAAAATTAATCTAACCAACCCTAATATGTTATATTAGCTTATAAAATTAGTGGAATTCATTAAAAGTCTCAAATTACATTTATTTGGATATTTATATCATAAATTATTTTAATATTTCATTAATTAGGTAATTACTGCATCATCATTGTGTCATTAATAAATTAAATTATTTAATGTCTAAAAAATATAAATAAAATACCATTATATAGGAAATTAGTTTATATTTCTAATGAATATTTATAGTCAAATTTATCTTATGTTTATCCCTATATCAATAATATTTTATTTATTAAACTTTGATTTTAACTCTTTTAACTCTTCTTTGAATTAAATAATAATAAATGTCCTAATCTGATCCAAGTGGAACAAAGAGGTTCATATTTTATTCCTAAGGTTTTTTTTGGTCGAACTATACTTATCCAATAGAATTATTACTTGTGTTAGGGTAATAATAATATCATTTTTACACTTAATTACCCTATTTACTTTTAACCGTGGTAAATAAAAGTAAAAAGCTATTATTCACCAAAAATTATTTTTATCTTATTGAACCACATTTTACTCCTTGATATTAACCATGTCTCTCGGAATTTTAAAATTCCACTCATAGAAGCGGTAAAATTAAGTTTTATGTGAATTTGCAAATTCTCCTAGGAGGTGGGTAAAAGACAGTGAAAAGTTCAATAAAATTTTTATATATCTAAAATTATTATAAACTAACTCCAATGAATTAAATTGAAATTATATAGGTATTATGTATCTATTTTGACCTAAAATAAATTTAAATAAAATAAATAATTATTTAAATAAAAATTCAGTTTCAAACTATAACTCAGTGTTTTTCACTATTCATCAAAAATTGAAAGTTTTCAGAAAAATACCAAAAATTTACCCTAAGCTAATTTCGATATTACGAATTCAAAAATGAAGTCCATTTTGAAAGATAAAATTTATAAAATTTCAAAAGTGGGTATTACTATTCATAACGGCTAGTTTGATTGGTTGTGGTGTGTTAGAACTCAAAGTTGCTTACAACACACACTACTGTATTATTCAAAGAGAAACGTAGTGTGGAATATTGGGGTGTTATAGGGATTCTATCTTAGCTCACTCTTACTTATACACCACAGTGTAATGGTGTTAGTGAAAGGAGGAACCTCACCTTGTTCGACATGGTGAGGTCGATGATGAGTCATGCAGATCTTCCATTATCCTTTTGGGGATATGCATTACAAACTGCAGCATACACATTAAACCGAGTACCAACTAAGGCGGAAAATGGAATTACCACCGAGTTATGGAATGGAAAGAAACCAATTTTATCTCACACATGTGTATGGGGATACATGGCATTTGTTAAGGCCTTATCAGGCAACAAACTAGCACCCTGGGGCACGAGGTGTATCTTTATATGATATCCCAAGGAAACGAAATGATATTACCTATATAACCCTTCAAACAAGAAAGTGACTGTCGCCAGACAAGCCGTCTTTCTTGAGAGGGATCACATCCTAAAAAAGGATAGTGGGATCGAGATTGACTTTGAAGAAGTTGATGCTCAAGATACACAAGAGTTGGTACAGGAACATGTTCCATAGGTCCCCATGGAAGAGGTTCCAGAAACACAAGTACTGCGTAGGAGCTCAAGAGAGGTAAGGTAACCCGAGAGATTTGGTTTCCTAGTCACCGAGGATGGTGAATAATTGTTTTTGGAAAATGATGAACCTATCTTCTACAAGGAAGAATTAGAAATCTTAGAAGCTGCAAGATAGCTAGAAGCTATGAATTTTGAGATGGATTCCATGTATCAGAACCAAGTCCGGGTTCTGGTCGATGAGCCAGTTGATGTAAAGCCTATTGAATGCTAATGAGTATTCAAGAAAAAACCTGACATAGAAGGTCAAGTTAGCACCTATAAATCAATGCTAGTGGCTAAAGTATTTAGACAACATCAAGGAATTGACTATGATGAAACCTTCTCACTAGTTTCCATGTTTAAATCCATAAGAATCATACTTTCCATAACAACTTACCATGATTACGAGAATTGGAAAATGGATTCCAAAATGGCATTCCTTAATGGGAACCTTCAGGAAGATGTCTATATAACACAACCAGAAGGGTTTGTGACACCAGGTGAAGCCAAACGGGTTTTCAAGTTTCAGAAATACATTTATGGATTAAAGAAAGAATCCTATCCAGGGAACATTCGATTTGATAAATCCATAAAGGAATTTTGTTTCATTAAGAATGAATGTGAGCCATGTGTTTATAAGCATTTTAATGGGAATGCGATCGTTATCCTAGTAGTATATTTTGATGAAATATTACTTATTGGAAATGATGTACCAGTCTTACAGTCAGTTAAGGACTGGTTGAACAAGTGTTTCTCCATGAAGGACTTGGGTGAAGCAGCCTACATTCTAGGGATCAAGATCAATCGTGATAGATCCAAGAGGCTGCTTGGACTAAGTTAGGGTACATACATTGACCAAATACTAAATAGACTTAGTATGGAACAATCCAAGAGGGGATTGGTTCCAGTGTCACATGGCCTACATCTTTCTAAGAAAATGTGTCCTCATACACAACAAGAGAAAGATATAATGAGTAAGATCCCATTTGCTTTGGATATAGGATCCATCATGTATTCCATGTTATGTACCAGGCTGGATGTTGCCTATGCACTGAGCATGGTAGCCACATATCAAGTTGGTCCAGGAGAACAACATTGGACTGTTGTTAAGACTATCCTTAAGTATCTGATAAGAACTAAGGATATGTTCCTGGTGTATTGAGGAGATGAGGAGCTTGTCATCAGAGGGTATGATCATGCTAGTTTTCAGACAGATCAGAACAATCTGAAGTCACAATCTGGATATGTTTTCTGTCTCAATGGAGGAGCTATAAGCTGGAAGAGTTCAAAGCAGCCAATTATCGCTGATTCTACAGTGGAGTCTGAATATATAGTGGCTTCTGATGGAGCCAATGAAGCCATATAGATTCAGAACTTTGTCCAGGAGCTTGATGTGGTGCCTATAAGTAAAGACCCTATCACGTTGTATTGTGATAATACTATAGCGGTGGCTCTTGAAAACAAACCAAGGTCACATCAACATACAAATCACATACTCTAGAAGTATCACCTCTTAAGGGATTTCTATCAAAGGGGTGAAGTTGCAGTAATCAGAGTGTCCACGAAAGAGAATGTGGTAGACCCCATGACTAAAGACCCATCTTAGCAGAAGCATGAATATCATGTGAGAGCTAGCAGGTTAAAGGTTGTTAGTAGTTGGATCTAGTCCAAGTGGGAGTCTGTTGGAGTTGGTGGCCTAGAATCAAATACATTGTACTTTATTCATTAATAAATTCCTTATCACATCTTGATTGTTCTTCTATGTGACAATGCATGTGATAATGTCCTAAGGACAACTGTTTTATTAAAGGGTCATAGAGGATCCCTACTATGATGAGAACCCAGAAGTGCCATAACACTGTTCTTGAATATATGTTCTATGGCATGATGATGTTATTTGAGAGACACAAATAATACAGGCCATTAGGGGTGAGGACTCATAAAATTTTGAGGCACCTTATTATGGTGTGCGCCCTTGGTAATATCTAGGAGGATATTATGAGAATGAGACCTTCCAGTAGGAAGTCCACATTTTATAGTGTCATTGGATGTTCCTGTCTGTGGGCGTGTGTATTGGTCCTTAGACATTAAGATTATTATTGATGGGTATTACAACTTGCGTACTTAGATGTATTGAAAAAAACTGTGACGACACACTGTTTGCAGTGAGGTAGGATACGTTGGGTGCGTCACAAGTAATACTACATTAATAGATAACGTGAGAAAGGATTTTTCCCTTCTATTCCATAACAGAAGTAAATATCTTAGGCCCTTTGATGGAATTGATATAGCCTAAGTAAATACATGTCCATGGTAAGGAATGGGAAAGTCTAATTTCGGATAGTCAAAGAAAGAATAATTGAGCACATGGGTTGATGGCACTATCATGCAACCCACTTGATTCGAGATATCATGACAAATGGATTATATTACATTGTAAGCATTCGTATGAGGTGACATGTCATTGTGGCGTTAACTTCTTTCTCTATGGGTGCCTTGGCGTGTTTCTAGACGCTAACCATGGACTTTAGGTAGGATCTGCCTAATGCCATTGAGAAAGTGTCCTATAGGGTCACACACTAAGTGTGTCCATGTATCTCAGTTAAATATTAATTTAACAAGTTAAATAAATATTATTCCCGAATGTGGTTTAATAATTATTTAAGGATGCCTGATCGCATTTATTTCAACACTAGTTATTCGAGAGAATATATTGTGGGTGAAATAATATATATTTATTAGTGAGTAATGTAGTTACATTTATTTAAGAAATAAATAGCCATTACTCAAGGTCTAATAAATGTGGTGGAGGAAATAAAGAAAAATGAAAACAAGATAAACACGCTGTGTACATTGAATGTACACGCTGTGTAGTTTTCATGGAAAACGAGTACACGCCGTGTAGTTTTTCTAGTCAGGATTTTGAGGAAATAATATCGTTTTATTAAATGATATTTATTATAATCATCATGGGTGTATGTTAAGGAATTAATCATTCAACATGGGGGTTTTCAATAAGAGTTAATGAAATAAATAAAACGCGTAACACATTTATTTATTATCATAACTCTATAACCTAAAACCCGATCATAAATATCCTCAAAACCCCAACACTTTTCAATAGAGAATCGTTGTGTACAAAAATTCTGGAGAGTTTTCTCAAGGCCGAAAGAACTCCTTCCTCTAAGAACACTCTCAAGACCGAGAGAGATCCACCCCCACCGGATCAAGGCGATCGAAGGCGGACATCGCAAGCGAAGGTTCTTCCATGATAGAACCCAGAGATCCCTTCGACGACGTCCAGATATATGTGGAGCATGTGTGGATCACTACTAGAGGAATCTTACACTTGGATTATATGGCGCAATGATGGATCACATCAGATCATGATCAGAGATATCAACGAAGAAAGAATTCCATCAAGGTAATTCTTGTCAATTAATTAAATTAATTATAACCAACATATGATGATCCTATCTCTATGATTATGGGACTCCCTCTTTTTTTTTTGTTCTTCATTCTATTCCGAAGATCTAGCATTTCACATCATGATGGATCTCAGATTGATCATCGTTAATACTAAAATTAAAGTTGGTCAAACCCACCAATGCACTTCCGCTGCACCCAGAACCTATATGAACCCCTTGCGTTCCAACTCCTCAAGCTGAACCTTTAACGTTTGGAGTTATGCCAGTGCCATTTGGTATGGTGAAATAGAAACTGGATCTGCTCTCGACAGTAACTCAATCGTGAACTCAACATCCCTCTCTGGTGGAAACCCTGAGAAATCCTTAGGAAACACATCCTGAAACTGATCCAATACTGAAGGTAAGATAGACTATTCCCCACTTTCATCTTCAAGAACAAGACAAGCTACTTGTGCTGGGATCCTATCTAACTGCCGACATAACAGTCCCACATGACCTGCTCGAACATCCCACTCTCTACAATGGACATAAGCGTCACCCTCAAGTGACCTGAAAGATACCCTACGACGGTAACAATCTATGTACACCCAATACAACACCAACTAGTCCATACCCAAAATCAGTTCAAACCCTGAACTCTTGAGAACAAACACATCCCACAGGAAACGATAACCACTGACTTCTAGAGCACATCCGTTACACCACCTGATCTCCTCATTCTACACCCCCAATGAAGTGTCAATCAACACAACCCCACAGACATTCTCCACAGGAAAAACCAACACTACCACAAGATGAGAAGAAATAGAAGAGTGTATGGAACCAGTGTCAAAAAACACACTAGAAAGCATAGAAGCTACATGGATCATACCTCGAATAGTCGATGGCCCATCCTCGCCATCACCAGGTGAAGACTGAACTGCGTGAAGCTGACCTACCCCTCTACCCTAGGCTCCAACCTATATTCCCTACACTACAATGCCCTGGTAACGTGGGCGATCCTACCCTGGAGTTCCATGTCCACTGACCCTTCCAGTATAGCCTTTGGAGCTCCAACTGCCAGCCTAATATAGAGCAACAGATCCCTTACCTCCACTTGGCATCTACCTGTCACCAACATTCATGCTCACCTGCTGAGGGTTCCTGCAGAACCTCTGCACATTTCCCAATCTTCCAAACAATTGACACTCAATTGGAGGTTAAGGAAACTATCCACACATGTGCCCTGACCTGCCACACTAATAGTAGAACACCCAATCACTATCCTGAGAGGATGAACCTCTCTTCTGACCACCTTGCACATTTCCACCCTACTGAAAATTTCCAAAATGATGCTTTCGGCCCTCAGAAGCTGCACTACTTGTCTGCCCAGCTGGCATGACATGACCAATACCTAAAACTCTCTTCAAGTTCCATTATAAGATCAATGCCTAATCCAGTACCTCTATAAACCTCTTCAAGAGAAATATATTCACCTGAGACCTGATCTTGTGCCTCATACCATCCTAGAAACACCTCATAACTATTGCCTCATCCCACGTCAACACTGGAACAAAGCATCGTAGACCAGTGAAGCTTCCATAATACTCTATCACTGACATCGATCCCTAAGTCAGGATCATGAACTCTGCAGCCCGCTCTTGCCTCAAAGTCTTTGGGTAAAAATTCTCCAAAAAACTTTTCCTAGAAATATTTCTACAACATCCCCTCAGCCTGATTAGTCTGATCCAGGATGTCCCACCAACACTTTTCCTGGCCCCAGAACATATAGGGTGCCAACTTGAACCTCTTCACATCAGGAGTCTCCAGATGATCAAGTATCGTTTGGTCCGACTCTATCCAGAACTCCGCTGCCTCTGGCCCACCCTCTTCGGTAAAGGTCGGAGGGTACTGCAGCTGAAACTCTCTAGTCAGCTCAAACATACTCGGCGAAACCCACCCTGGGTCCCGATCCATCATCTATATAAAATGGGCCAAGTTCTCTTAGAACTGATCTTCCATACCTTCTTGGATCACCACATTCTCTTACTCTTCTACAGGAGGAGTGTTCTCAGCAACACCCTCTTATTGCCCAATCGGCGCTTGGCGTCATAGTGGCATTTCTCTACATTTCCATACATGAGGTTTATAACACATGCCATAGAACATTCATAATTTCACAATAAGAAGCCTCTTCACCATCCACAACAACCCACTGTATATGCACCATCCCAATAAACCGTAGTATTTTGAAAATATCACCCTGACCATCCCTACCATGGGCCATGTTCCACAAGGCGTAAACAACAATACACCACCGAAAATCTCACACAACAAGTTACATCAAAATTTTCAATTCATTAAAACACTTAACTACACATATTTCATTTGTCATCACTTATCATTCATTTATCTTCACCCACTTTCATTGTTTCATTTACCACATTTTCCCTTTTCAATTATCAAAATGAAAGGTGCATTCTATCTTTCATGCCTCACACACCCAACCCATGTGTTCCTACCATTATTCATGTCACCTACCTCTTTAGGTGCCTACAATGATTCATGAATGCACAATCTCATGCCATTGTGGCCACGAGCCAAATATCATTAAACCCTCACATCACACAACATGTGCATCACCCAATAGTGAAATATCATCAACTGTAACATCACACAATCAAGAATAAAAATTCCCACCCTGGGTGACTTGGGTTTTCCCTTGTACATGGGTTAGATACTCCCAAGCACAATCTCATTAGACCCGACACATCCTAATTCTTGTCTACCATCCCATATAACAAGATTTTAGAGAAGGAGAGGAAAGACCTCCTCTAATACCACTTTGTAATGACCCCGAACCAGAATCCACTAAACCAGTGCTCTAAGCCAGGGGGTTAGATGACCTTAAGTGCACCTCCCTGAATTCCAAAGGTTGCTGACTAGCAGTGCAGGTCTGAATAGTCAATTGGGGAGACTATAACCCCTTTTTTATCAGAGTAAGCCACAATAGAAGATAACAAAATAGAGGAATAATAATCAATATTACAAGAGCATGCATAAACAACCATTCCAAAATGGGGTACAAACAGGTCCAACAGTAAATATTCCATTCCATGCTACAAGTACAAAAGTAAACAAAACCCAAAATAAAGAAAAACTGAAAAATCCCCAAAATGGTCCTAACACCAAGTCCTTATCCTCCTCCTTGCACACTCATGCCGACCCAACTAACTAGCAAGGGAATTTTCCCTTATCCTAACCTGTAAACATGAAGTCTGATCGGGTACCCAACATCAGTCTGAGAGGGGTGTGAGTACAACTTAGTAGGCCACCACCTAGGGTGTCTAGAAAATATCCAGTATAAATAAATGTTCATGCAAAAAGAAAATGAGTAATAAATGACAAGGAAAAGATTAAGTTCCCTTATCCAGTTTAGGTCCACTACCAAGTTTTTTTACCATTTCCATATCCTACCATTTCATCCCATTTCCCATTACTTACCATTTCCAACACATTTAACATGGATTCATCAAACACAACAAGTTACGTGGGATCAACACACACAATCAAATGCATGAGAAAAAACACATAATTATCCTATCTCAATAGGACTAACTTCATCATGTCAACCATATCCTCACCTCGAAGCATCAGTCTGGGTGGATGCAACCACTAGGATAATAGAGCATCAGTCCTCATCCCTAACCCTTGCATTGGGGGTGGAGTTTAGAGCATCATTCCAACTCGACCCATGGGCATAGAACCTCAGTCAATACCCCACGCTAACAAGCTATATGCACATGCTATACATATATGTAACCATTAACCATTCACACAATATCACATCCATTTCCTAAGGCAAACATAAATCATAATGACAACATATGAGTTAATACCATGCCTTAACCCATTAACACATTTACCACATTTCACATAATTATCCATTTAGAACAATTCCCTTTTTATTATGCTTATCTCACCAAGCATTATTCAATATTACTAACTCACTAGGCTTCATTACTGGGCTCATAATCCATTTTATTATGGTCCTTAATAATTTCTACATATTATTCTATTACAGGTTCCAACACTATTCCCAATTCATTTAACATATCCATGTTCAACCATATAAACCACTTCCATGTTAACCCAACATCTCTTAGGTTATTATTATTAAGCCTAGGTGCATCACCAAGATTCTACCCCAACACCATCAATCACATCAACATGTTTATCAAGGTCTCATCATAAACACACCACAATATCACTTGTTTTCACCAAATACCTAGGCCTGGAAAGGTTGGATCACCCCATGGATGGACCTAGTTTAGTCTCATCACCCTCGACGCATCCCGTGGGAATCATGAGGGTTTCCATTTACCTTTTTACAATAGTTTTACCAAAAAATTCCATAGGTATTCAAAACACACCAAGAGACACGCAAGAATAAAACCACACATGAAAAAATCCACAAATAAACCATGAGATATAACTTGTAGACCACCTACCTCTATTCCCCAGTTGAACACACTCTTAATCAAGCCCTTAGATTCCACTACAACCAACATTTGAAGAATATTTCAACCTATATATCACCTAGAGAGTAGGGTTTTAGAGCTTCAGAAAGAGAGGAGAAGAAGATACAAACCCTAAACTCAAAAGAGAAGCAAGGATGGGATTAGCCTTACCCAGAGCTTCAATCCACACTCAACAACACCAAAAACACCTTATAAATGAGAGAGATTGATCTCTTGGATCCCTTAGGAGGTTTGGTTCGATCCTAGGGTGAAGAGGGGTGAAATGGGAGGAAATACCGAGTTGGGTATTAAAAATCCCAAAGTGGAAAAAATTGAAATTTTTAAAAGATTTCTAGGCCGCACGATTTACTCATACGGTCTACCAAACCGTGCGCAAAACATGCAGATACTTCTATCCCCAAAAGGCCCCCTCACATGGTTTACCCACACAATTTTCCAAATCATGCACAAACTGTGTGGAATCCACTATCCAAAAACACACATCCTACATGGTTTCTTGGGCTATCCGCATGGTTAGCACTAACCGTGTGTAGACTGTGTGACCTACCTAGAAAATCCCTTTTTCTCCACTTTTCATCTCCATAACCCTTGGAACCCCCTCGAGCCTCCTCTAGGACTTGGGTAATCACTTAATTAACCAAAAAATGGGATTAAAACAAAAACATAAATGAGAAAATACCTTTCCAAGATCCAAGATCTTACAACCTCCCCCACCTTATAGAGGCTCGTCCTCAAGATAAGCTCCCAAGCTCCATTGCACTTCCAAGGAAAAGAGATCGGGAGACTGAGCCAACATATCTGATTCTCGCTCCCAATTTTCTTCCTGAACCTTTCCATGATACTATAGTACTCTCACCAATGGAACAAACTTGCCCTGCAAGACTTTCTCACTATGATCCATGACACGAACTG
The DNA here is from genome assembly GCA_963277665.1 of Viscum album. Taxonomy (NCBI): domain Eukaryota; kingdom Viridiplantae; phylum Streptophyta; class Magnoliopsida; order Santalales; family Viscaceae; genus Viscum; species Viscum album. Next base: position 1,592,052,011 of record OY728145.1, on the reverse strand, counting down.
GATGCTCCTCAAAGGATGCATCATACTCAAGCAAAACATCCTCAACATCCACCACGCGAGTCGGGTCAGGGTGATACCACTAAATATGCGACACATGAAAGACATCATGTATCCCACTATACCACTGTGGAAGAGCCAATCGTTATGCCACTGGCCTGATCCTCTCCACAATCTCAAATGGTCCCACATACCTAGGCGCCAACTTTCACTACTTTCGAATCCGTCGGTGACCCAACCTTGGCGACACTCTAAGGAACACAATATCACCCACCTCAAACTCAATAGGTCTATGCCTTCAATTTTTATATGAATTATGCCTACTCTGAGTTGTTTCCATCCATTTACAAATGAACTCAACCTCCTCCAATGTCTCCTGCACAAGACTCGGTCCCAAAAACTTGGTTTCACTGGCCTCCAACCAACATAGCAGAGATCTACACGACCTCCCATAGAGAGCCTCAAATGGTTCTATATGAATCATAGATTGAAAACTATTGTTTTAGGAAAATTCAACAAGTGAAAAGTGCTTTTTCCAAGAACCACCAAAATCCAAGAGACAAGCCCTCAATATGTCTTCCAACACTTGGATTGTACGCTCCGACCACCCATCCATCTGCGGGTGAAAAGCCATACTCAAGAGCACCTGTGTACCCAGCGCCTTCTACAACCCTTTCTAGAAATGCTATGTGAAATAAGGATCATGATCCGAAACTATAGTCCGCGGTACACCATGAAACCGTACTATTTTCTGAACATACAACTCACCCAAATGATCAACTGTATAAGTCTCTTGAATAGGTAAGAAATGATCCAATTTCATTATCCGATCCACAACCACCTAGATTGCATCATTCTTCCGAGGCATCCTTGGAAGACCCACCACAAAATCCATCGTCACATTGTCCCACTTCCATTCTGGAATGGGAAATATATGTAATAGTCCACCTGGGCGTTGATGTTCGTCCTTCACTAGCTGACAAGTAAGGCACCGTGTCACAAAGCCCACAACTTTCTTTTTCATTCATGGACACCAAAACTGTCTGCAGAGATCACAATACATATTGGTCAAACCAGGATGGAATTACCATTTTGATTCATGGAACTCACACATCAAATCTTTCCGTATGCATGCCAACACAACCACATGACCATGAGCACAAACAATCCCGTCCACATTGACGGCCCAAACAGAAGGTGGATCCCCACATTTAAGTCTTTCCTTCATGGAAAACATTTTAGGATCGTCAAGATGACTTCCCCTAACATAGCTCAAAAGCATCAATTAAACATCCACAGAAGCAAGAGTCACCTGACCATTTTCCTCCTTCACCATCAGGTGCATCTCTATGAAAAAAGCCACCACCTTCAACCAAATGATGGATTCTTGAACCACATGATTATGATCCTTCCATATTAAAGCTTCAGTAACAATGTTCCCTTTTCCCAATGTATACACCATCTCAAATTCAAAGGATTGGAGATACTAAACCCATATTCGCTGCTGAAGATTCAAATCCTGCTGCGAAAAGATATACTTGAAACTCTTGTGGTCGATATACAACATAAACCATCCCCCCAACAAGTAGTGCATCCATCACTTTAAGGAATACACTACTACAACCAACTCAAGATTATGAGTGGGATAATTCATCTCATGGGGTATCAATTGCCTCAACCCATAAGTCACAATCTTCTCATCTTGCATCAGCACAACCCCAAGCCCGATACTGGACACATCACAAAATAGAACATACTTCCTACCTGGATTGGGTAAGATCAAGATCAGTGTAGTTTTCAATTTCTTTTTCAAATATTTAAAGTCATTTTCATAAGCCTCCGACCACTCAAACCTAATTCCCTTCTTGGTCAAGCCCGATAGTGGTGCTTCCAAGCGAGAGAAATCCTGGATGAACCTCTGGTAATACTTGGACAAACCCAAAAAACTCCGAACATCTGAAACACTCTTGGGATAATCCCAAGACACAACAACCTGCACTTTCTCTAGATCCACTAACACACCTACCTCAGATATGATGTGACCCAAAAAATTCACTTCTCCAATCTAGAACTGAAAATTTGACAGCTTGGTGTATAGTCGATGCTCTCTTATTGTACTCAAAACGATGTCAAGATGTTGGGCATGATCATCATGAGTTTTGGAGTACACCAATATTTCCTCAACAAAGGAAACCACAAATTGATCCAGATAAGGATGAAAGACTATGTTCATCAAATCCATGAACACTTTCGGTGCATTGGTCAATCCAAAAGGCATCAGCACAAACTCAAACGACCCGTACTGACTCCTGAAAGCTGTCAGTGGTACGTCAGAAGGCCTCACCCTCAACTAGTGATAACCTGATCTCAGATCAATCTTATAAAACACCAATTCACCCATCAAATGATCAAATAGGTTATCGATTATTGGAAGAGGGTACCAATTTTTCACCGTCATCTGATTTAACTTCTGATAATCAATACACAACCTTAATGATCCATCATCCTTATTTGAAAAAAGAACATGAGATCCCCAAGGAGACATACTAGGATATATGAAATCATTATTTTCCAACTCCTCAAGATGAACTTTTAACTCTTGGATTTCTACCGGTTCCATTCGGTATGGTGGAATGGAAGCTGGCTCTGCTCCTGGCAGCAACTCAATCGTGAACTCAACATCCCTCTCAGATGGAAACCCCAAGAAATCATTAGGAAACATATCCTGAAATTTATCCACTATAAGAGGGAAGATAGATTATTCCCCTCTTTCATCATCATGCATAAGACTAGCTACATGATTCGTGATCCTATCCAACTGCCGAAAGAATGATCCCGTACACCTGATTGAACATATCACTCTCCATGATGGACATAAGAATCCCCCTCAAGTGACCTGAATGATACTATGTGATGGTAATAGTATATGTGTGCCCGATATAACACCAACCATTCCATACCCAAAATCAGGTTAAACCCTGATATCTCAAAAACGAACAAGTCTCATAGGAAATGATACCCACCGACTTCTAGAGCATATCCCTTACACTGCCTTATGTCCTCTTTATGCACCCCAACGGATTTTCAATCGATATAACCCCACACACATTCTCTATAGCATCCCACCTTTTTATAACATAACTTTCATTACATTACACATAACTAAGGATCTTTAAGGTCTAGTGTCTTGGAAACCAGGAACAAAATACATGAAATCAACACAAAGCATTCTTCTTAAACACTTGAAAGGATTATCCTTAAGTTCATCCTAGGTTCATTACTGCATCTCATAACCTGGGGACATACATCAAAAGAAAGGGTGAGCAGGAGGCCCAGTAAGGGAAACAAGAGGAACATTTTACATGTGAACTTGATATACTTCAATAAGAACATGAAAAGAACTTTAAGGCATGAGAAAGAAATCATGAGGGTTTTCATAATAAAAACAACATTTTTCATAACTTGAAGGTGTGGCTACATCATTTAACATAGACAATCATGAAAATATCACCAAGGTCCATCCCCAAGGTGTCATTTGAAAATTACCAAGGTTATTCACCAAGGTATCGTGAAAATTGTAATCTCTAGTGGTTACATCATTACCCAATGCATTGGAGCGCTATCAGGGCGCACCCTTATATTTGCCTTTATTATCATATGAGACACATATATCATCATCAAACATTTCATAAATAACCCATATAGCATAAAATAAATGGGTTTCATTTCATAATCATAACATTTTAAAAACTGCTTTAAAGACGTGATCTTTACGTCACTTTAAACCCACGGAAAGGGAAAGTGGGTCTCAAGTATGTAAATCCCAGAATTTAGAATAGAACATTTTGATATATATGTGAATACACTTGTAGAAATAAGAGTTTTGTGTATTCACTTTATAACATAAAATAATTTTTGAGAAAAGAGAGAGGCATTTTGAGACAAAATTTCTGCAGCATAACGGCTATGTTACAAGGTTTTAGAAAACATTGAAAAGAGAGGGGACATGGGTCACCCACTCATAAATGATCCATAAAACAGTAGGGTACAGAATAAGAAAGATATATGGACATGGTAATGAAATTTGAAGGACACACCATTTGAAATGAAAACATGGAAGGAAGACAAAAATTAGATTTCTCTTATGAAAATTCGGCAGCCTAGCGGCGTTACTTAAACCTCAACAAAAATGATTTGAAAAGATAAAATAGGATCTCTCATCATGTGAAAATAAGAGTTCAGTATGATAGATATAGAGATAATTCCCCAACATAACAAAAAGTAACTTGAAAGAATTGACATGAAAGTAGAACTTCAAAACGAGAAGGGTGAAGAACCACTTAAAAATTCGGCAGCCTAACGGCGCCACTTAAAACATCAAAATACTGAATTGAAGAGATCAAATGGGGTCTCTCATCATATGAACATAAGAGTCCAGTATGATATATATAGATATCATACCCCAATATAACAAAAAGGAACTTGAAATAATTGACATGAAAGTATAACTTCAAAACGAGAAGGGTGAAGAACCACTAAAAATTCGGCAGCCTAACGGCGCCACTTAAAACGTCAAAATACTGAATTGAAGAGATCAAATGGGGTCTCTAATAATATGAACATAAGAGTCCAGTATGATATATATAGAGATAATACCCCAATATAACAAAAATGAACTTGAAATAATTGTCATGAAAGTAGAACTTCAAAACGTGAAGGGTGAAGAACCACTTAAAAATTCGGCAGCCTAACGGCGCCACTTAAAACATCAAAATACTGAATTGAAGAGATCAAATGGGGTCTCTCATCATATGAACATAAGAGTCCAGTATGATATATATAGAGATAATAACCCAATATAACAAAAAGGAACATGAAAGACTTGAATGAAAATAGAACTTGAAAACGAGGAAGGTGAAAGAATCCCTTAAAAATTCGGCAGCCTAACAGCGCCACTTAAACATTCTTAAAACGAATTGATGGGAGAAAGGGGGGTCTCTCATCATATGAACATGAAATAGGCAGTAGGATGAATATAAAATAACATCCTCCAACATAAGAACATGGAGTATAAAAGAAAAGACATAAAAGAGATTACTTGAAAAGAAAGAGAGAGGTCGGATCCCTTACCTTAAAATGTAACTCTTAAACCTCAAAGGTTGGGACCTTGAGGGCTTGGGGGCACCTTGGGAGGACTCCTTGGGAGGTAATGAGACCAGAAATTCGCTGGGAATGAGTGGGGAGTCGAATGGATGAGAGGAGGGCTTGGTATTTATAGGGAAAGTGAGGGGACAAGGCATTAATGGCCAAGGGACACCTCACATGTGCTTTTCTCAAACCCATGTGCTCTCCCTTGTCATTTATCATGGAGTTAGGCCACATGGGGCCCCCAAAACAATAATTCATCACCCTTGGCCGGCCAACCCTCAAAAGATCTCATGACATCATCATGACACCGTTATGATGTCATTAAACATACCGAAACCCTAAAACTGTATTTTTACTATTCACTGAAAATTCAACTTTCTTAGAAAAATCCCAAAATTTCACATTAACCAAATATCAATTCTCTGATTTCAAAAATGAAATCCATTTTATAAAAATAATTTTCTAAATATTTTTAATTTAATTTTTAAATAAAAACACTATTCATCGAAAATTCATTTTTTTCAGAAAAAACCCCAAAAATTACCATAACATAATATCGATGCTCTGAGTTCAAAAATAAAGTCATTTTTATAAAAATAATTTTCTAATTATTTTTAATTAAATTTTTAATTAAAAAACACTATTCACCCGAAAAAACTAATACTTGAATAATAATTAATGAAACCGTTATTTAACTATTTTATTGAATCACATTACTTAATCAAGGTGCCTAGATTATTTTAAAACTTTCTTTAAGTGAGATTACTAATCCATTTGGTCATATTACTAATCCTAATCATAAAATCACTATTCATAATTTACTATTCATCAAAAATCAAGTTGATCTTATTAGACTCTAAATTTAGTATTGAACATAATTGCAGAAGACCATTTTTTGAAAATCATTACACATTTTTAATTATTTAGGGTTTACATAAACATATTTAAAATATCCTTTTTCTAAAACTCATCAAAAATATGCATACTATATTTATCCGGTCATTTCAAAATTCATAAACTTCATCATAAGAAGAAATCCCAATTTTTATTTAAAACAAGGATTACACAAGGTAGTTACGGTCTCGTTACATAGCCCCTTATAATACCAGCATAGGACCTAAGAGTAAGGTGTGCTAGGGTGATAGAAGCTTGGGGCGGCTCAGTCAACATTGCCCGAGTAGTAATTTCTATCAGTTTGAACTTCTCATGAAGGCGATTTTGTTCCAGCTTCACATGATGAAGTTCGGCTTGGATTTGATCCAGAGCAAAGCCCAGTGGTGCTACCTCCTTCCCAAGCTCTGTTTGATGGGCTTTGATCGGTCCAAGACTACTAGGTGAGGCCATCAAATCTTCTTTCTATAATAATTAACCAAGATTACTTATATTTAGAGACAATAATAAAAACATTTTGTTCACAGCGGTCATGTTGACCGATGGTTATATAATAGTCAAAACCCACTGATATCATTTTAATTATAATCGTGTTTATCCAATAAAACATTTTTGTTGAGTATAACAACAACACATAAAATTAGGAAACAAAATTTATTTAAAAAATTTCAGGTCGTTACATTCTTCATAGGAAAACCCAACACTACCACAAGATTAGTAGAAATAAAAGAGTGTGTGGCACTAGTGTCAAACAACACACTAGAAAGCGTAGAAGCTACAAGGACCATACATCAAACAGTTGATGGACCATCCTCTCCACCACCAGGTGAAAACTAAACTGCATGAAGCTGACCTTCCTCTCTACCTTGGGCTCCAACTTGTGTTCCCTACACTACACTACCCTAATGATGTGGGAAATCCTGCCCTGGAGTTCCACATCCACCGTCCCTACTAGTACGGCTCGTAGATCTCCAACTTCCTTCCTGATATGGAGCAACAGATCCCCTGCCTCTACTTGGCATATTCATATCACCAACATTCATGATCATCTACTAAGGGTTCCTATAGAACCTCTTCACGTTTCCCAATCTTCCACATGATCGACACTCAATTGGAGGTCAAGGACACTAGCCACACATGTGCCCTGACCTTCCACATTGATAACATAACACCTGATCACCATCTGAAGAGGCTGACCCTCTCTTCTAACCACCTTGCACATTTCCACAATGTTGAAAAATTCCAAAGCGATGCTTCCAGACCTTGGAAGCTACACCACTTGTCCGCCCAACTGGAACAACAAGCCCACTACCTAAAACTCTCTTTAGGTTCCCTTCTGAGATCAATGATTGATCCATTACCTCTGTAAACCTCTTCAAGTGAAAGATATTCACCTAAAACCTGATCTCATGCCTCATCCTATCCTGAAAAAACCTCGCAATTACTACCTCATCCCCCGCCAATGCTAGAATAAAGCGTCGTAGGTCAGTGAAGCGTCCAACACACTCCACCACTAACATCGATCCCTGAGTCAGGCTTATGAACTCTGCAGCCCGCTCTTGCCTAAAAGTCTCTACGTAAAAATGCTCCAAAAACATTTCCGGGAAATATTTCCACAACATCCCCTCATCCTGCTCAGTCTGAGCCAGGATGTCCCACCAACGATTTTCCTGGGCCCACAACATATAGGCTTCCAACTTGACCCAATTCACATCAGGAGTCTCTATATGATCAAGTATCATCTGGAAATACTCTATCCAGAACTCTGCTGCCTCTGGGCCACCCTATTTGGTAAAGTTCAGAGGGTGTTGTAACTGAAACTCTCTGGTTAGCTCAAACATACTCGATGCAACCCACCCCAGGTCCTGATCCATCATTCGCATAAAACGAGCCAAGTTCTCTCTTCCCTACCTTCTTGGATCACCACATTCTCTTTCTACTCTACTGAATAAGTGTTCTCAGCAACAACCTCTTGTTTCCCAACTGGCGCTCAACCTCATAGTGTCATTTATCTACATTTCCAAACACAAGGTTTAGAACACATGCCATAGAACATTCAAAATTTCAAAATAAGAAGGCTATTCACTAGCCACAACAACCCACCGTACATGAACCATCACAATAAACCTTAGTATTCCAAAAACATCACCCTGACCATCCCTATCGCGGTCCATGGTCCATAAGGGGTAAACAAACATACACCACCGAAAATATCACACAACATGTTACATCAAAATTTTCAATTCATTACAACCCTTAACTATACATATTTCATTTTTCATCACTTATCATTCATTTATCTTCACCCACTTGCATTTTTTTGTTTACCACATTTTCCCTTTTCAATTATCAAAATGCAAGGTGCATTCTATCTTTCATGCCTCACACACCCAACCCATGCGTGCCTACCATTATGCATGTCACCTACCTCTCTAGGTGCCTACAATGATTCATGAATGCACAATCTCATACCATTGTGGCCACGATCCAAATATCATTAAACCATCACATCACACAACATGTACATCAACCAATGGTGAAATATCATCAACTGTAACATCACACAATCAAGAATAATAATTCCCACCTTGGGTGACTTGGGTTTTCCCTCATACATGGGTTAGAAAATCTCAAGCACGAGCTCATTACCAAGACCCAACACATCCTAATTATTGTCTACCATCCCATATAACAAGATTTTAGAGATGGAGAAGAAAGACCTCCTCTAATACCACTTTGTAATGACCCCAACCCAAAATCCACTAAACCAGTGCTCCAAGCCAGTTGGTTACATGACCTTAAGTGCACCTCCCTGAATGCCAAAGGTTGCTGACTACCAGTGGGGGTCTGAATAGTCAATTGGGGAGACTATACCCACTTTTTATTAGAGTAATCCATAGTAGAAGATAAAAAAATAGAGGAATAATAATCAATATTACAAGAGAATGCATAAACAACCATTCCCAAATGGGGTACAATCAGGTCCAATAGTAAATATTCCATGCCATGCTACAAGTACAAAAGTAAACAAAACCAAAAATAAAGACAAACTAAAAAATCCCCAAAATGGTCCTGACACCAATTCCTCCTCCTCCTCCTCCTCGCACACCCATGCTAACCCAACTACCTAGCAAGGGAATTTTCCCTTCTTCGGACCTGTAAACCTGAAGTCTGCTTAGGTACACAATGACGGCCCGAGTAGGGTGTGAGTACAACTCAATAGGCCACCACCTATGGTGTCTACAAAATATCTAGTATAAATAAACGTTCATGAAAAAGGAAAATGTGTAATAAATGACATAGAAAAGATTAAGTTCCCTTAGCCAATTTAGGTCCACTACCAACATTTGTTACCATTTCCATATCCTACCATTTCATCCCATTTCCATTTACTTACCATTTATAACACATCTAACATGGGTTCATCAAACCCAAAAGACCCCCTCACATGGTTTACCCCCGTGGTTTTCCAAACCGTGTGCAAACTGTGTGGAAGCCACTATCCAAAAACACACATCCTGCACGTTTTCCTGGGCTGTCCATACATTTAGCACTAATTGTGCGCAGACCATGCGACCTACCCAGAAAACCCCCTTTTCTCCACTTTTTGTGTTCTAAACCCTCAGAACACCCCCGAGCCTCCTCTAGGACTTGGGTAAGCACTTAATTAATCAAAACATGGGATTCAAACCAAAACTTAAATGAGAACATACCTTTCCAAGATCCGGGATCTTACATATATATTGAGGGATTTTATCTCTATATATGAGTTTCACATTTTATCTTTATTGCATGATTGTTAATATAAAGTGGATTCACTTAAGTGATTAACCGTGTATTAGATAAAATATATGCATAATACAATTTATTTTAGTTATTTATTACATTCCTATTAATTCATTAATTTATGTGATCATGAAAAAACATCCACAGTGAGATTAACCATGCACTTAAAATAAATAAAATAATAAAGTAGTATGATTAGGAGATTTTATTAATGGTTTGTTTATCTAACGGATGATAAACTAAGCCTCAAACCAGGGGAAAAACACCTTGAATCATGAAATGGTTCATGTTGTATCTTTTCACCAATCCATTAGTGTACCTCTAGGATTGGTTTCTCCTTAGATCTAAATTTGAACTACCTTTACTAGATTGGGATCCCCATTAATTACATAAGTTTTTACTCACATGCAGGTGAGGAGAACCAAAGAATTGTATAAGGGGTTTACATAGAAGAAACAATGGGCTTATAGGAACTTACATAATGAGATGAGGGATGATTCAAAAGACATAAATTTAATTTAATAATAAATTAAAAGGAAACCAATAACACATAAAGGGTTTTCCTATTCTCATGACCATCCACATACATGCAATGAATTAATCATTAAATAAAATATCATTCAATTAAAACATTTCTTATTTAATATAAATAATGCTTGAATCAATTAATTTTCTTCATGAATTAATCAATTATTTTATATTTATTATCATCCAAATTTTCTTGAGTTTCTCATCTATCAGAATTTTAAACAAAATAATTTATTTAAAATTAACTGTGTGAAAAAATGAAACTTGGAGGTAACATGGTGATTACCCTCCCAAACTACCCAATGTATATTATATTCGTATATTTTTCACTTATTAAACATGTGGAATACATGAAAAAAATTAATTTAATAGTGTGTACTATCAACTTAACGACCACATGGAACACATGGAATTTAGGTATCTTGTTATTATAACTTATAAATTATATGAATCCTCGAATATTATAAATAAATTAATTATAAATTTAATATATATATATATATATATAAACCATTACATGGTGTGTACTATCAACTTAATGACCACACAGAACACATGTTGATAATTTTTAAGTAGTATAATAAAGTATTTTTTAATTCTGCTTAATTTGGTAATATGAACGACATATAAAACCCAACTAGATGACATGTATATTTCTCACCATTTATTCATGGAACATGCCTAGTGACTCAGTGTGTAACCATTACATGAAAATAATGGAGTTCCCAAAGTATACATGGGATCCACAGTGAGTGGTATCCAATTTATATAGTCCCCAATCATGTAAGCCGTATAAGAGAATACATGACTCGTATTTGATTAATGGACTACACCTCATGTACGGATGTTACATGGTGTGTAGTCTGGATGACTGTGTGCCAACATCGCCTGGTCAACACGTGGTGTATTTAAATACACACCTCATGTAATAGATGAACACAAATCGAATTAATTTTGAATTAATTCTTGGTGCATTGAACATGGGAACATAAAATGTACCAATGGGCTACATAGTGTTTAATCTTGTGTTAACCAGCTAGAATTATTGGTACCTATGAATGATTTCTTCAAATTTATTTTGTTTATAAAATTAGTTAATTTTATTATATTTTATAGAATGAAGAATAATAATAGAAGATATCATAATTTAGATTAAAAAGAAATTAAACTATAATTGAATACTAATGATAAACTCATAAATAAATCAATGATATTTAAATAATTATAAATAATAATTCAACACCTTTGATACCACTTGAAGGTTTTAGGTATATTGGAATCACCAGATTGAGAATTCCCAACTTGTATTTTTTTTTCATAATTTATGATTAATTTGTTATTCACATGATGATAAATTCTGTGATCAATGGAATTGAATCAAATATTAATTGATGATTGAATTTAGAAACCAAGATGTAGGATCATTGCGTATCATTTATAATTATTTAAAAAATGATAAAGTATTACCATGTAGTGAATTATTTCTTCATTGATGGATCTAACAATGTCTCTATATCGTATCTTGATTTCATTGTAGGAATCAAGAGTAGATTCCCTCCAGTAGTAATCCACACATGTTCCATGAACCTCTAAACATCACTATAAGAGTATATAGGTGTCAAAATGGTAGATCTAGATGATTTAATCATTTTACTTTGATAACCTAGAGAATCTCTTGAAGAAGTATTCTCTTTGATCTCTCTAGAATCAATAGTGGTGGTCAATAAGGATTGATCTTCGTTCTTGAGAGCATTCATAGAGTGGGATCTCTCTAGGGTTTCGAGAGAATTCTCTCCAGATTTCATTGTTTATAGAAAAATGAAATGGAAACCCCTTAATAAAATAATATAATTGGGTTTATAAACTACTAGGGTTAGAAAATAATAATTACACAAGTTCCCTTTTATTATTTATTTAATCTCTATGAAACCCCATGTCTATAATAATAATAATAATGTTATTATTATATCTTGACCTGCACAAAACTATAAAATTAAATTAAATATTATTTATTTAAATAATATTTAATATATATTATTTCTCACCAGACTATTAAACTCGGTCCACCATTCCTCCAAAATACTTATCGGGCCTTAAATAATTATTATTTAGTTATTAAATAAATATCACTACATTATTCACCAAAAAATAAATAAATATTATATTTACTAAATAGAAAATAAATATTTATTTAACCATGTATGAGATTAATATTTATTCAACTTTTTAAATAATAAATAATAATATTATTTAACTAAATTTCTAAATACACTTAGTGTGTGACCCTCTAGGTCTCTTTCTTAGTGGCATTCAGAAAATCAACCCAAAGTCCAAGGTTAGAGTCTAGAAACACATCAAATCACCCATAGAGAAATAAGTTAATGTCACAAAAACATAAAACCACATACAAACACTTACTGTATAATATAATCCCTTTATAATGATATCTCTAATCAAGTAGGTTTCATGCTGGTGCCATCAACCTATATGCTCAATGTCTGTTTCTTTGACTTTTCAGAAATTGAACTTTCCTATAGAACACCATGTACATGGATTTATTTAGGCTATATAATTACTTAAAAGGTCTTAAGATATCAAATTATGTTAAATAATAGAAGGGAAAAAATCATTTCTTGCATTATTTATCAATGAAATATTAATCGCGATGTACCCAACATATCCAAATTCACCGCGAACATCTACCATCAAGGTTTTCACCAATACATAAAAGTAACCTCATAATATGCATTAATAATAATATTAATATCTAAGGACCAATACACATGTTCACATATAGGAATATCCAAGGACACATATAAATGTGGATTTCCTACTAGAGGGTTTTGTTCTCATAATCTTCTATACTAGAAACTAGCAAGAGCATACACCATGAGAAGGTACCTCAAAGTTCTATGAGTATCCACCCCTAATATCCCATATCATTTGTGTCCTTAAAATAATTTATTCTAGATATAAAACAAATATTTAAGAATAATATCATGAAACTATCAAATTTTCATCATATTAGGGAACTATTATGAGATTTTAGTGCAACAAATACTCTTAGAACATTATCACAAGCAATATTATGCATAAGAATAATAATTATGTGATAAATATTTTATTAATATTAAAAAAAGATGAATACAAGTAATCGTAATTCACACATAAGTTGGTTTAATGACACCAAATCCAAGAAAAGAGTAGAATCAAATATTTAGGATGAGTGATATGATAGAATTTAGAGTTATGCACTTTGAGGATTTCATGGGCTAGTAGGGAAATGATGTTAACTAATATTGGTGCATGAAATAGGAAATGGAGACTGTCCAAAACATGATATTTTATCCCCCTAGTGATTTGATGCAAGTAACCTAAGTTTATCGAATTACCAAGTGAGGTTATGTCACTTGCAGGGTAGAGAACTATTATAGGTGCATGAATTGTGATTTATTGAGTTTATGTTTTAATTGTGTGAAATTTAGGAAAATAAAATGAATTAATTTAACTAATAATAAAAATATTATAGGCTATCTAGCTTAGGGTTTCACCTTGTTTTTTATGAATTGGTCCTGGTCATTGTTCATGTGCAACTCAAGGAAAAGAAGTTCAATAGGATGATTTAATTAATCATCATAATATCGAACTAAAAAAGAAGGATGAGGAATAGAAGTGATAACTGTAGGCGCCAAAATATTGGACAAAAAGAATGAATAAAAAGAGGCCATGCACCCTACCTCGCGAAGCCAAGACACGAAGCCCCCGAGCACCACGACCACCATGAAGCAACAGAGGCGGTAACGCTCCGTGAATGCCCTGACGTTCGTGAGACCGCCGCGAAGCAGAGGAGGCGGTAACCCTCCAAAAATACGGTTGACATTCGCGACTCACCGCGAAGCGACCCCAGCCCCTTCGTGCCGCGTGAGCTCTGCTTCGTGGTACCCCTTGCTTATAAATACCGTGCTCCCCCTCAGCTCTCCAGACAAACAATCCGACCTTTCGACTTCTCAACTCCCAAATCGCGAAGCAATCTTCGCTCTGAGAACCATGAGCTCCACGAGGTATTTTTGCTTCTCAAGAGGCCTCCGTCTTGTCTCGTTTTGAGCCCCTCTTCTGAGAGGGATGCCATTCGCAAGGCCTAATGGAATTAGAAAAGGAAGGGGATTCCCAAGGGAACCCAGGAAGTCGCGGAGAATTTATACTTCGCGAAACACCCATCCTGTACACGTGATCCCCATGCCAAGGCTAGGTCACTGTACTTTGTGAAGCACACTGCTTCACAGCACCTTGCTTCGCGAGGCACCTATGCTTTGCGAGGCAGTGCTCCACGAACACCCTTCCACTTCGCGAAGCACATCCCAATCGCATCTCTTCCCCATGCTAAGGACAAGGTACTCCACTTCGCGAAGCACCCCCCTTCGCAAGTTTCCTCCACTACGCAAAGCAACCGAGTTCTGAAAGGCCCCTGCCTGTGGACCCCTCTGCTTGGAAATTCCTCTTCCCTTGCGACCCTCCAGGTTTGCACAATGTTATTTCAAAGTCCCCTGGATGACACCACCCATAGAGTTGCTTCGCCTAATGTTTCTTCACATAAGAACGCTAGTGGATATTGCTTCTTCGCATAGCCATGCTAATGTGGACCCCTCGATGGTTCGTTCTGTGACCCCCATTCTACACGACCTTGCTGATGCCTTCCCTCCCACAAGGAGAAAAGGGTACCGGTCATGTAAGACCTAGGGGTGCAGAGTAAACCCACCTCATCCGAGATATAGGACGTTAAAATTCCAAGAACCTTGTCCTCAACACATGACGTTAAACTGTGACCCGACCCCGTGCCTCGCACGAAGGGTCCCCCCAGCTCGGAAATTCTTTATGCCCTCTGGTCCCCATAGGGGATGATATCCTCCTTCTACGAGAGGAGTTTGTCTTCGGGGAAGGGAATCCGCCTTGATATAATCCCCCTAGCCCCTCTTGCGGAAGGTAACACCCATGAACCTCCGTACTTCCTCACCACCAAGGCCAGTGGAGGGCATGATAGGGAATAAGGCACCTCCTTCCTTCGATCCCAAATCCCTCTCCCCCTGTGATTTTTCGCTCTCGGGACTCCATCCCGGAGTAAGTCCCAGAACCTTGGGCCACCTAACGCGTAAGCCCCTCTTTGCTTCTCACAGACGCACCTTTCGTGATGTGATCGTCAGGTCTCTGCTGCCTCTTGTTTTTCACACCGAGCATGACTCACGTGGGCTTAGAGTAAGCATCGACCATGACAATGCCCTCGTACAACATGACATTATACTGTATGACCTCTTCCAACATGACATTAAACTATATTCCCTCATCCAGAATGACGTTAAACTGTATGCCCTCGTCCATTATGACGTTAAACTGTATGCCCCCCGTCCTGTATGACGTTCAACTGAACACCCTAACTACGAGGACTTTGATCCATGTCAAGGCACGGTACGTAGGAAGCCTCATGAGGTTCAAGCCCACCACCAGTGGACCCATGGGTTCACCTTCATGTCGGTTCTCCGGTGGAAACCCTACCTGAACTATGAGGACTTTGATCCATGTCAAGGCATGGTACATAGGAAACCTCCCTGAGGTTCAATCCCCATCACCCATCGGACCAAGGTCCTTCTTCACGTCGGTTCACCGACACCCACATTCATATCTGAACTATGAGGAATTTGATCCATGCCAAGGCATGGTATGTAGGAAGCCTCCCTAAGGTTCTATCCCAACAATCATTGGCCCCGACCGTCTCTGTGTCAGTGTGCCAAGCCCCCATTTCACCTAAACTACGTGGTCTTTGATCCATGTCAAGGCATGGTACGTAGGAAGCCTTCCTGAGTTTCATGCCCACCGTCCACCTGGACCAAGGTCCTTTTTCACTTCGGTCCTCCAACACGCCCCATCCCGTGTGATGTTAAACCGCATCCTAATCCAGCGGTAAGCCGTTGTGACCCTACCATTCAGTTGTTTTGACACCCCTTCGTGTCAGTTCAACAACCCCTTACCCGAACTATGGGGACTTTGATCCATGTCAAGGCATGGTATGCAGGAATCCTCCATGAGGTTCAAGCCCACCACTCGGTTGTTCCGACCTCCTTCACGTCGGTTCACCCTCGTCCCGCATGACGTTAAACTGTATTCCACACCAATCCGAACTACGAGGACTTTGATACATGTCAAGGAATGGTACATAGGAAGCCTCCACGAGGTTCAAGACCACCAACAGTGGACCCCCGGGTTCACCTTCATGTCGGTTCACTGAAAAAACCCATCCCGAACTATGAGGACTTTGATCCGTGCTTAGGCATGGTACGTAGAAAGCCTTCACGAGGTTCAAGCCCACATTTTCATCTGAACTACGAGGAATTTGATCCATGTTAAGGCATGTTATGTAGGAAGCCTCCACGAGGTTGAATCCCACCACTAGTGGACCCCCATGTTCACCTTTACATCGGTTCGCTGACAAAAGCCATCCCGAACTACGAGGACTTTGATCCGTTCTAAGGCATGGTACGTAGGAAGCCTCCATGAGGTTCAATCCCACCACTCATCGAACCAATGTACTTCTTCACGTCAGATCTCTAGCATCAAACCCGAACTAAATGGACTTTGATCCATGCTAAGGCATGGTATTTAGAAATCCTCACGAGGTTCAAGCCCACCACCTGGTCATTCCGACCTCATTCACGTCAGTTTTCCCACCACCTTGGGCGGCCTAGAGTGTAAGCCCCACACATTCATTCTGAACCATGTGGACTTTGATTACCTACCACGGGGATATGTAGGAAGTATCTTTGAGATTCAAGACCATCACCACCACCATCTCCATGATGACTCCATTTCATTCCCCCCTCTACTTCACGTAGCTTTCCATCATCCATCCTGATTCTTACCTGGGCCGCCACGCCACATCCCGATGAGATAATGCCACCCCATTCCACTCCACAGCATTCGGGAAGCCGCCCATGGGTTGGCTTCAATATCGGTGTTCCCTCAAGAGGGGTTCCTCAATATGATCCACTCCAGTTAGTGCTCTGATCAGCCCAATCCGTCTCCACTGGATATTAAACTTGCGGTATACCCTGTGTTAAACATGGGAATCTGAGGAAAACCTCAGATACATGCCTATGAAATATGGTTCCCCACGCTCGATGTGGGATTCCTTGGGCTTCTGCGCCCTCAAGAATCCCTATAACAAGGGAAAAAATACAGACACACCAATTCCCTAGCGTTCAGACACGTTAATGATTCCTCGACGTGACTACTCCCCCGACCGAAGGTTGCTTCCCTGACCGGACCCCTTGGAATGTCCTGATAGAAGTAGTGTAATTAACTGGCATCCATGGAAAGATGACACTGGGAAGAGTTTCACGAAAAATGTATTAAATATATGAGGGAGACTGGACTAGGTAACGAGTTCTGAGGAGGAATCCACGAAAGGAGGAACCAACATCCCATCATCCCATTTCGATCAATGAGAAAACATCTCTGAAGAAAGAATGGATGCCACCTGCCTTTGGAAAGCGGGAATGTGGGGCAACAAAATCCACGCCTGTCGCGCCCTAGCGGATGGACGCACACGCCCCGGCGAAAGCGTCAGAAACAGAAATGGTGAACCTGACATGATGTTCTTCTCCTCAATGTAGAAATTAGTAGCACTCAAGGCATCAGTAGATTGACGTGACACCAGATCCAGATATCTGGTGCCGGGTCCCGCCAAGCAAATAGAGGGCCTGGTGTGAAACTCACCTGAATTTGGGGTAGTAGAATGTGGGGAATTCCGTTCTGCAACATTGTCGGTGTGGATCCCTCTTACCGGCCACGGAAGATGGAATGGCACTGGGGCACTGGTTGTCAATTTCTTTTCCTCACAATGCTGATGAGTCAATCTCCCTACTTTTCAGGAATCAGGTTGCTGCTACAGGGACATGATCGCTGCCCACCTGCCTACACAAGGGCAGGGAAAATACCAGCACAGCCGCTCCGCGTGGCTTCGCTACGGCAACAACGGCATCTGCATCCATGAACGTGGGGTACCCACACCCTGTCTCCCCACCGGAGGTTATCCAACGAAGGTTGATTAACGACCTCATACGACGTTACGAGGAGGAGGGCATAATCCCAACTCGGGATATGGCCCGCCTGGACCTGGAGGCATCTAGGCCCCACCATCAACACTGCCCTCAAGGGCCGCGTAGGGATCCCCTTCTCCCCACCCCAACATTCAATCGTTTCGGGAGCCTGTCCCTGGAACGCCTCGACGACTCCCTGCCTTACGCTGATGAGGTGGGTGTTTTCCGACTCAGCCCGGTTAGATTCCTGATCCAAGGAATCCAAGAAAGGGCCCCCATCCAGCCACGTCAGCGCCGCCATCCAGCCTTGCTAGAGGAGCAGGTAGGCTATGCGCCTGCACCACCCGCACCGGCTTGCCTGACCCAACGCCAGCGTTGGGCCCGAGTTGAGGACGCCCGCCAAGGGGCGTCAACGTTGATAGCTACGGTGGCCCGATCCACTGCCGACACATATCAAAAAGTCCCTGTACATGCTAAGCAGGGGCACTCTTATGCCCAATAGGGATCGAGGCCCCAACCGCCCCACGGGCAGGCTGGGTTGACTCTCCGGGTCGCAGGCCCGAGTGGTGCTCGCCGCGAACCAATCTGCGGTGATGTCACCCCATACAAAGGGCCTCCCCGTACCACCACTCCACAGAGCGTGGGACTTCCCCACTCTGAAGTTCATCATGAAGGTATTCCCCATGCTACCCCCAACCCGAATGAAGACCTGCCCCGTGGCAGCGACACTAGGTGCAGAAGCCTTTCCCATGCCCACCACACTGGGTATGTAATTCCTCCTCCTACCCCCGACCGTCTATGTGAAGGCATTGCCCATCCGGTCCCTCTATAATGTGGGGATCCTCCCTACGTTCTCTATACAGTTGGCGAAGGTCCTCCTCTCCCCAGCAACTAGAGGGGTGAAGGTGCTATTCATGGAGGTCCTCCCCATGTTCCCTTCGACATTTGCCCCGGTGCCCCTCGCTCCCTGGCTATCTCAAACGGAAGTCCTCTCTGCTCTGGAACCAGCGCGGCCCCAAGACTACATGTGGGTAGTCAGACTTGTCCCGAAGATCCATCTAGGGGCAGAAGGGAAGGTTGTCGCCGCCATAAGAAGAATCCTAGGAAGGCCTAGGTGGAGATCAAATCGTCCCGCTTCTCGGATTCTGAAGTAGAATGTGACTCAGCAGTGGAACCCTCCCCTCGGTCCTCTGTGTCAAGGATCAGGGCAAGAACAAGGCATGTCATCCTCATCCTTATGGAATGTGAAGTCCACCGGATCCCTGCCTCTCTTCGCAGGTACATCCAGGAGGAGGAAATTGTGGGAATCCCGTAGTTTCCGACCGTGCAGTCACCACTGTCGTCACCAGAAGCGCCCTCTACCTTAACCAAAGATCATGGAGAGCTATTTTTGGGACCGATGGCGGTTAAGAAACAGTGTGAACCATTGATGGTAACTGAAATACCTATACTATAGGTTGTGGATATCAGCCCATCATATCGTGACATTGTGGTTAGGTCACCACACTCTTCAAAGGATGGTCCAGAATTCGGCGTCCAGTCAGCTCGTTCTCCGTATTCTCTGCCGCCCAGTTTACTGTCCCAGCGGTCCGCCTCAGTATAGATACCAGTTCCTCAGCCACCTACGGTTGATGAGTGGGGAAATGTGTGGCCAGAACCTAAATCTGAGACCAGGAAATTCTGGAACATTCTCACAGCAGATCACTTCCTGGAGAAGTTCTGGCCAGTGGCAGCGTCAAACTTTTGTGCATTGAAATCCCTCACCCCAGAGGAAGTCGAGTTCTTCCATAAAACCCTATGGGCGATGTACTTTCGTCTTCACTATCAATAGGTGTTGTACCCTAGGAGCCAAGTGCACTTCGAGGAAATCAATGATCAATGTTGTCTGGTTGATTTGGCCGCACTCCCCATGGCCCAACGCCCTGAGTCACCAGGTCGCCAGAACACCCTCCAACGGAATTGCGTTTAGAGTTTCAATGTGCTCTGCAAAATCATCAGGGAAGCTACCCTCCATGTGCAAATCCGTGGCTGGAGACAGTATTCCACCCTCCTCTTCAGTCCTATCCGGCGGCACCCCGATTCGTTATGCGACATTGAGGACATGCCCTCAAGAAGGGTTGCAGTCCACATGGCTGATATAGTGGACAAGGAAGATGATATGGAGTTTCTCGATGGAGAATTACCCCCTGAAGGTGTACCACCACTGCTGGACCCATCAGAGAGGATTAATCGTTAGCAGAGAAACGTTCTAGGCCTCCCTGCGCCCACCGAGTCGCTGGTACTTAGTCGGAATGCCGGTAAGGGTAAAGAACATATTGGAACTGTCAAGCACTCCAACCCATCCGCCTCAGTACAGAATATGGATGAAGATACCGAAAATGCTACGTTGTGCCAGCAACTTTCTAAGCATAAGAGGCTGGTCGACGAACTCCTGGCCGAGCACACTATCGAGAGGTGACCCGACTATGCTGATCCTAAGCCGGGGCGGTAGGGGAAGGAACAAATTCCCCCCGGCAAGATGCCTCCAGGCAACCCTGATCATGCTACTCCTGCAGACAAGTTAGAAGCTGGAACTCATGGAAAGAGGGGGTGATACATCTCGCCAAACCCTCCTGAATGGCGAGGCAATCCAAGGAATCCAGCTCGAGTTCCCCCATCCTCTCCAATGGTCGTTCCGCCAGTTGCTCCACGAGCCATTGAAGCCGTATACCGTGTCGAAGAGCCCGATAACACACTCATGGTTAGGGATCCCCATCAAGACAGGGACCCCCACCCAGGTGATCCTATAGCGGCACTCATCGCCCGCCTGGAGGCGTTGGAAACACGGTAGGTGGCAGTCCCACCAGATGGAAATCCATATCCCGCGTGGGTGGATGATATGCCTGCACCCTCGGGTTTTGGGAATCCCACTTTTTCACCATTTAATGGGATAGGGGACCCTCTGCAGCACCTGACCCACTTTTCCTCTAGGTGTGGCCCCATGTTGGGGACCCCAACACAGCAGGAAGCCACTCAACTCCGATGTTTTGTGCAGACATTAGAGGGCCTTTCATTTGTCTGGTACAACCAGCTCCCTATCGGATCGGTGACCGGTTGGGAGGATCTCCGTCGGTAGTTCCTATACCAGTTCATCTCCACCACGCGAAAGACCAACATCGCAGACCTCTTCAAGTGCAAACAAATGCCTGATGAGCAAGTCGCAGACTTCATCACCCAGTGGAAGGGGCTTATATACTCCCTTGAAATGCCACTAACTCAAGAGAAATTACTGATGATGTGTGTAGGTAATGTTAAAACAGAACTAGTTCCTTCCCTGATCACCCAGAACTACCCCGGAGGGTTCCAGGATTTCTCAGATAAGGCTCAACATCTCGAGGAAGCTCTGCAACAGGCTGGTCAGGCGCGTCTGTTGCCCCCTATGATCCCATCCAGAAGGGCTTCCAGAGTCGAACCCACTGCAGTGGTCCAAATAGAAGCCCCTAGGCAGCTAGAGTTGCTACTAATAGCACTGGCTCCACAACCTCGTAGGGGCCCTCCGCCTTAGGCACAGGCTCTAGCCCAACAGCGACCACCTCAGAACCGCCAGGTTCCCTCGCGCAATGCGCCACTACCGCCTAGGTGGGACAATCAGGCTCTGCCTTCTCAGTAGGCCCCTCCAGCCCCTCGTCAGGGCCAGGATCCTAGGGCCACCTATTCCGAAAGAAGGCACCATACTTACTCATTCAACGAGAATCAGGTCCCTGATTACTTCCATAGTGCCGTAGAGCTGGGGATTGTGCGTTTAACTGAGTGCAGAAGGCCGACAGAGGCGAATCTCACCGATCTCCCCAACTACTGCCCCTATCATTGGATCCTGGGGCACACCCTCAAGCAGTGCTACGTGTTTAAAGACTGGCTCCAAGACCAGGATGACAACAACATATTCAGGTTGGGCCCGACCCTGACATAAGTGGTAGGTGTCTTTGTAAATTCAGAGAGTGGTAGCGATGACAAAGGCAAGTGGCAGTAGGTTCCCAGCCATGGTTCCTAGAAGTATGACGACTGGATGGCTTGTAAAACTATCGCCCGCGCCCATGGTATCATTAGGGAATGCATGAATCATCTGGAGCCTTCAGAAGATGCGACCAATACCTCTGCGTCATCATCTCAGCCGACCTCTTCCCAGAAGGGAAAGCAGCGACGACACAAGAAGAAGCAACACACTCCACCACTGCCGTCATCGTCCCACACTCTCGGTGATTTCATGCCCACTGAGACGGGGATTCCTCCCAAAATTCACCCAGTAGTGGATGACTCTTCGAGCGACAGTCAGGGGTACTCTTCGGTTAGTACCGTGGAGCTGGTAAATCCCTATATGACTCCCGACGAGGGGGAACACGAGGAGAGCCTCCCCGACGTCCCTAGCTGACGTCAACGTCAGTGGAACCACGGCTGCATGGGTCGTCAAGGCACATCGGCGAGTGCTTTTAGCCAAACCATGCACGCTACTAAAACCAGACAGTAGGCCCAGCGTAGAGCTCAGCATGCGCAACCTCATCTAGTGCCCTCAGATCTACCTTCACCGCCGTTTGTGTTACTAGATCAGGCAGAGCTGCCTCATCCGTACCACAGCCAGTCTTTCCCTCATATAGGCCAATCTCAGTTGTCCGGTCCTCATCCAACAGCTACTCTTCAGGCATCAACTAGCTGGCAGCGGGATGTACCCAGTACCAGCCAGCCGCCGGTCCAGCCAACAAGGCCCGTCGTGCCTCCAATTGCATAGCGAACTCCTGTAAGCAGAGGCTCATGTTTGGCACGAAAGTATGATGTTATGAATGAACTTTCCGGCATTCCATCAAGTCTTTCTATCCTTGAGACTCTTCAACTGTCGTCTGAAATGTTTGAGGCACTTACTGAGGCCCTAAGGAGCCCCCTCCAGTTTGAGACGAAGGTATCAGGTGCAAAAGCCTTCCATGCTAAGGCAGTTGAGAACTACGAATGCGAGGAAGTTATCTCATTCTATGGTGAAGATGAAGACCCTCCCATACATGGTCACATTCACCCACTGTACGTCACTGGCTAGTTCAATGGAATGGAAGTCCGCCTCTGTCTTGTTGGCATAGGTTCTGGGATTAACCTAATCCCAACTCGGACACTGCAGAAGCTGGGTTTGTCTGAGGATGATTTAACTCCCTCCAACCTCATAATCCATGGATATGACAAGACTGAGCAATAACCAGTCGACAAGATCCGCTTGAATACCTAGTTCAGTAGCCTAATTGCCAGCACCGAGTTCATGGTCATCTCCCAGGACACCGCGTACAATGCATTGATGGGCAGGATATGGCTCCATCTACATGCAACGGTCCCTTCATCGTATCACCAATGCCTAAAATACCCCTTCAATGGTCGAGTAGGCATGATCCAAGGAGATGCGTCTCCTTTCACCTCTTGTAAAGTCCACTACCTGGACGCCGACTATTACAAGAGCAAGGATAAGAAAATCCTGGAAAGTGAGGATGAACCCGCCCCGATCACAAGTGATCCCTGGGCAAGTCTGGAAGATGCCTACATCTTACCAATCCATCGGTTGGAGGCCACGACCCCCGGCATGGGGCAATGTTTTGTTATTTTGAGTACAAGAGGAAGGCATATTCCCAGGTCCAAGCAACGGTGGAAAATCACCTCGTACTCCTACACCAACCAGGATCAGGTGATCCCGGACCCTCTTACCCCTATACGGTATCGGGATGTCAGGCTCATGGCAACGACAATACATCATACGTGTCTCTTCCACTAGGCTGGAATCAACCGGCTCAGGCCAACGCATCATTACTGCTTTGATGTAATCAAGCATGGACCCTTGGGATGAAGGCCAGATGAGATTGGATCAACAGCCTTTATCGCTATGGTCTCAGTGGCTCATAAGTCTCTTGACGTAACGGCCACTGCCGCTCAGGCCGACACCATCCCCCCGTCAGAGTTTGGTGGCTCGGGAGAAACTTCCCCCATGGAAGATCCCTCCACAAGTGGAGAATAGGATCTAGAGGATGCTCCCCTGCCTTTGAAGAAGGCATCTCTACCACGGTCGATGAACTGGTACAGGTGAACCTTGGTAGTGAGGTAGATTCGAGACCCACATTGATCAGTGCCGCTATGTCCCTCGAGGAGCAGCTACAATATGTGGACTTTCTCAAACAACACTGTGATGTGTTTTCCTAGGGTTATGATGAGATGCTAGGACTAGATCCCCGGGTAGCCATCCACAGCCTTGGTCTCCCGACAAACCATCGCGGGTTCAAGCAGCCTCCCAGAAAGATGCACCCTTCTGACAGTGCCATGGTTGAGGCTGAAGTTGATAAGCTCATCAAAGCCAACTTCTTCAAGGAGGTCCAGTACCCCAGGTGGCTAGCCAACATTGTGCTATTCAGAAAGAAGAATGGGTAGATCAGAGTCTGCATCAACTTCCGTGATCTCAACCGCCACTGCCCGAAGGATGATTTTCCCCTCCCAGTGACGGAGTTGTTGATTGATGCCACGGCCAGGTTCCAAGCCCTCTCCTTCATGGATGGGTATTCCAGGTACAACCAGATCCAGATGGCCCCTGAGCACGAGGAGTCCACTGCCTTCAGGGCTCCCCAAGGTACTTTTTATTACCAGGTTATGCCCTTCGGCCAGAAAAATGTGGTTTCCACCTATCAGTAGGCCATGCATCGCATATTCAAGTCGATTCTTGGGACACTGGTGGAATGATACATGGATGATCTGGTGGTCAAATATCGCGAATGCTAGGACCATCTCAAGGACCTTGAGAAAGTGTTCGGCTTCCTCCATTCCCACCACCTAAAGATGAACCCGTTGAAGTGTGCCTTCGGGGTCACCTCTGGGAAGTTTCTTGGCTTTGTTGTTAGATACTGAGGCATCGAGATTGACCCGGAGAAGATCAAGGCCATTATCCAAATGCCTCCCCTGAGAAATAATCGGGAGCTTTGAGGTATCCAAGGCCACTTAGCCTACATACGCCGATTCATTGCGAATCCGGCTAGCAAGTGTAATCCCTTTTCCCAGCTTATGAAGAAAGTCTCCACCTATGAATGGGATGTAGAGTGTAAGACCTCCTTTGAGGAAATAAACCAGTTTCTGCTCCAACCTCTGGTCTTGATGCCACCCGTCTCCAGAAAGCCGCTGGTCCTTTACGTGACCGCCCGATAATGGTCCATCGACACATTTTTCGCCCAGAAGAACAATGAGGGAACAAAGAACATCCTCTACTATCTCAGCCGCATGCTCCTCGACATGGAGACCAGATACTCCCCCATCAAAAAGAGCTGCCTTACACTTGTATTTTCCATACAGAAATTGCAGCATTACCTACATCACCATGAGGTACAGTTGGTCTCTCGGGTAGACCCACTGAAGTACATCCTGAACCACCCCATGTTGACTGGCCGACTAGCGCGGTGGGCAGTGATCCTCTAGTAGTTCAACATCAGGTTCGTACCTCAGAAGGCTATCAAAGGACATGCATTGGAAGACTTCCTAGATGCCCATACAACCTCCATGGATCAATCCTTGGACCTGGATTTTCCTGATGAGGCAATCTTCTCAGTCGATCATGCCGTCTCATGTTGGAAAATGCACTTCGACGGTGCCTCCCGGAGCCCCACCGGTAGGAGGTTCAATGATCCTAAGCTCAATAGAGTGGGTCTAGGTATCATCTTCATCACCCCAACACAATCCATTCTACCATACTCATTCCTATTTTCAAAAGGATGCACCAAAAACGAGGCAGAGTATCAGGCTCTCATCACTGGCCTCGAGCTGGCCCTTGAGATTGACGTGCCCCATCTACATGTGAAAGGGGATTCTGAACTGGTCATCAAGCAGGTCAATGGTGACTATGTTGTCAGGAAGCTGAAGCTTGTGCCATTGCTGGAGTGCACCCTCCATCTACTGGCCCAGTTCCCTTCTCGACCAGAGGTTACCCATGTCCCTCGGTCACAAAACGGTTGAGCAGTCGCTTTGGCCGGCTTAGCTGCGTCACTCGCAGAACCCGAGCAGGATGATTTGATCATACATGTGGAAAACTAGAGGGTCATCTCCCCCGTCACCCCAGAGGATGACGACGGCCTGTGGGTAAGCCATATTACCACCAGACCCTCCACATCATGGGTCCCAGGTTCTTCAGATGCAGTAGTTGAGGCCAATACCAACTGGAGGGAACCTTTTGTCGAGTATCTCCAAAATGGTTGCCTTCCGAATGATCAGGCTGAGCACGAACGAATCCAATGTCATGCACTGCAATTTACTCTCCAGAGTGGTCCCAGTCTTAAGTGGATCCTCTATAAGCGGGGATTAGATGGTTTTCTCCTCTATTGCATTCAAGGAGTCGATATTTCTCAGGTTATGCAAGAGGTTCATGCCGGTTCCTGTGGTGCCCATCAGGCTGGTCCCAAGCTGTCCCATCAGATCCGGAGATTGGGGTACTTCTGGACCTCTATGATCCATGATTGTATTGAGTTTTCCAAGAGATTCCACACATTCCAAGTCCAAGATAACTTCCTACATCATCCTCCAGAGCCTCTCCTCTCCACCAAGTACTCTTGTCCATTTGCGGTGTGGGGACTCGATGTCGTGGGACCATATCCACCGGTGACAGCTCATCAGTGTAGGTTCATCCTGACTGCTATAGATTTCTTCTCCAAGTAAGCGGAGGCAGTTCCACTCAAAGAGGTCAAGGCCTGTTCCATCGTTGAATTCCTAAGCTCCAATATCATCCACTAGTTTGGAGTCCCTCACGCTGTCCTCACCGATAACGACACCAAATTTCGAGCAGTCGAGCTGAAGAAATTGTACGCAAATTACAATATCCGTTCGAACCATACCTCTCGCTATCATGCGCAGAAAAATGGGTAGATCGAGGCATTCAACAAAAATATCTCTAAAATCCTACAGAAAATGGTTGGTTAGAACAAGAATAGTTGGCTGGACAAGCTCCCCAACACCCTTTGGGCGTATCAGACGACGACTCGCAATTCCACCCCGGTGAACCCATATTCCCTGGTGTATGGGACTGAGGCTGTCCTACCCATCGAGATCCAGCTGCCATCGTTAGGCACTGTAGTCTATGACCAGAAGGCACCAAATAAGGTGGCCAAAATCCATCTAGCTGAATTGGAAGCATTGGACGAGAATAGGTTTCACGCCCTACACAATTTGGAAAGGTATCAGAATAAGATATCCAGAGACTTCAATAAGAAAGTTCGCCTTCGCGCTTTTCTGCAAGGCGACCTGGTATTGGCCCTCTGAGTGCTAATGATCCCTGGCAAGAAACCACCCAAGATAAAGCCCAAATGGGAAGGACCTTACATTATTCATAAGGTTTACCCTAATGGAGCATACTCCTTGGTGACCATGGATGGTGAGCGTATAAATCCTCCCACCAACACTAAGTTCCTCAAGAAATACTTTTCCTGAGCCCTATGGTCCTGCACGATCTTAAACTGTACGGTCCCGCATGACCCTAAACTGTATATTACGGCCCCACATGACCCTAAACTGCATATTACAGACCCGCATGATCCTAAACTGCATATTACGGTCCCACATGACCCTAAACTGCATATTATGGCCCCGTATGACCCTAAACTACATATTATGGTCCCACATGACCTTAAACTACACCATCATCATGCATGACATTAAACTTCTCATCTCCATTCATCATGAAATTAAACTTTTTATTATCATCCTGCATGAAAATAAAATGTGAAATGGTCCGAGCTCTATGACCTTAAACTAAGATCTCCCTCGTCCTTACTGCAAGGCATTAAACTATAGGCTGGTCAAGACTTCCTGAATGAGGCCCAGCCTCAGGCCCCTTAGCCTTTCACGACTCAGGCTCTCTTGTAGGAGTGTACGGTGTGGTGTGGGATCATGTCCTCATTCACGTCTGGTTACTCACCGTATCATACATATCCCCTATGAGATGTGTCACTCATCCTGCACGACGTTAAACTGCGCTCCAAGAACTACGTATGGCTTGATTCCCATTCTCATGGGATACGTAGGAATGCTTAGGCGCTTCGTTTTGAGCCCAGCCCTGAGCTTTTCTCTTTGACTGTCCCCCCTGGGTATAGTCTCCTCGGAGGGTCCTCGCATGAGAAGGAGTAGTCTTCCTTATCCCCAATCATACAAGGATTATAAGGGTCGCACCATGTGCCCACTCCCATTCATCTATACTCCCAAATCCTCACCAAACAACGTTAAACTGCATGGTCTTCAAGAACTACGTATGGATTGATTCCCATCCTTATGGGATACGTAGGAACACCCAGACACTTTGTCCGTTGGCCCAGCCCAAAAGCCAAAATCTTCCCCTCGGGTCAAGATATATGGCAGGGTGCACACTTTTTCCCCAACTTACGTCGAGCAAGCCTCAACTCGGCTGTACATCCCCTTCCCTGGAGATGTTCGCCTCTTTTGTAGATGGGTACAACTATGCTCCACCTACTCCTTGACTGGGATTCCATAACTTTCCCCATCCAGAAGGGCCCCTGAATAGTATGGATGCTAGTCCTAAGGGCTCACTTACCACTTCAGGCCAACGCCCTAAAGGATGTCGAGAAACAAGCCGATAGAAGTCTCGCATTTCGAATGTGGTCAATGTTCTATGCTCATTTGTTGCTCCCATCTTAGGTAACCATAGGGAAGCTGTGTTTAGAACATGGTCAAAAACTTCCCTGGATCTTCGGTTCCACCCTAAGATGTCCCAAAAACTGAGTGTAGTGAGTCTTTCTGCCCCGTCTTGGAGTATCGAACTCTTTCCGGGTAGAGCCTTCCATCGGGCCCCTGGCCTAGGTTCTCTATGATGGGATTTTGAAGTGTGGTGTGGGATTATGTCCTCATTAAAATCAGGTTACTTTCCATTCCACACACATCCCCGGATGAGAAACCTTATCCTCCCCTCGTCCTTACTGCAAGACGATAAACTACAAGCTGGTCAGGCCTTCCTGACCGAGGCCTAGCCTCAGGCCCCTTGGCCTTCTCAGGCTCCTTAGACAAAGTTCATAACCAAAGAGTACGATGTGGTGTGGGATTATGTCCTCATTCACGCCAGGTTACCCGCCGTGCCGTACACCTCCCCTGTCCAGGGAATCCTATTCCCCGACCCTCGTCCTCACTGCATTAAATTGCGAGTAGGCCAGGCCTTCCTGACCAAAACCTAAATATCAGGCCCCTTGGCCTTTTTGGCCCCCCTGGCCTAGGTTCTTTCCTACGGGACTATGAGGTGTGGTGCAGGACTACGTCATCATCCACGCCGGGTTACTCACCGCACTGTACACATCCTCATTAGGGTATCCTACCCCCTGGGTATCTCTGAGAACTACGTGTGGCTTGATTCCCATATTTATGGGATACGTAGGACCACCCGGATGTCTAGGATTCGGGTTTATCCCATCTTACGAAAATCTCCATCCCACCTTGGCCCCTTGGCCTACCCTTCCCTGAAGAGGGGAGTATATAGCGTGTTGTGGGGCTATGTCCTCATTCACGCCAGGCTTGTAATGACCAGGCCGTGTACCTCTCCCTCCTGAGCCACTTTGTCGCCCCTTTTTGGTGGTTCACCAATGTGCCTAAGGGTACTCTGGTTTAGTTACTTGGAATGTCAGACTCTACTCAGAAATGTCCACACCCACTTTTCAGGCTTTGTGTTCCTCTTCATCAGGGCTTTCATCACCTTCCCCACCCAGAGGGACCCCCATGAATGGCCTGGATACCACGCCCAAGGGCTCTCCTACCGTTACAGGCCAACACCCCCGAGGGTTTCGGGCAACAAATCAATAAAAATCCCGCATTTGAATATGGTTAGCGGTTGATGCTCGTTTGTTATTCCCATTTCAGGCTAATGCGATGTAGATACTACTTTTTCGCCATGGTCAAAATTAATCCTCCATCGCCACGCCAACCACATTAAGCCCAAAATGTCAGTTAGAAGATTCACATCCTTCTCCATTCTCATCATGTCCAAGTAGAGTTTTGAAACTCTTGATACTATTCCTCAGTGCGCATTTGTGCGTTTAGGGAACAAAGCTACATTAAAGGTGTCCTTCGGAGATCTTCACCGACTTCCCCTCGATGGACGTTTTGGGTATTGCGATAAGGATATTCCTCCCTTATTTCCCACATCGAGTTTGACTCACGTGGGCTTAGGGATCGGGTCAAGGTCTAGGCTTACTTGGAAAGTTTCCATCCACCCACAGTCTGATCTATATGACCATAAACTAAGATCTCCTAAGAACTACATTTGGCTTGATTCCCATCCTCATGGGATACGTAGGAATGCCCAGACCTCCTGTCTTTGGGTCCATCTTGAGTTCAGCTAATTTGTCTCTTCTGTCCTGCCTTGGGGCCCTGACTACGGGACCGCGTGGTGTGATGTGGGATCATGTCCTCATTCACGTCGAGTTTGCAATAGCCGCACCACACGCACCCCATTCTAAGAATTAGCCCTCCTATTTCCTGTCCCACACAACATTAAAAGGAACCCTCAAGAACTACATGTGGCTTGATTCCCATCTTTATGGGATACGTAGGACCACTCGAATGTCTAGACTTTGGGCCCAACCCCATTTATTAGAGATCTACCAATCTCCCCGGTCACCTAGGTCCCTTGGCCTGTCCTTCTCTAAGAGGGGGATATATGGGTATGATACAGGGTTTTTGGCACTATGACCCCTTCTCCTAGGAATCCGACATCTCTTGGTTGCCCTCAGGTCGAGTCCCTCGACCCCTTGCAGTGGTTCACCCATGTGTTATGAGTACTCTGGTCTAGGACCAAGAGTGTCAGATTCAACTTGGTCAAGTTCCTTCCACTTTTTGAGCTTCGTGTTTCCCTTCATTCGGGCTTTCATCATCTTTCACACCCAAATAGACCCCCAAGAACGACCTGGATACAAATCCCAAGGGCTCTCCTACCATTACGGGCCAACACCCCCGAGGGTTTCAAACAACAAATTGATACAAATCCCGTGTTGCGAATATGGTCAGTGGTCGATGCTCATTTGTTTGTCCCCATTTCAGGCTAACATGACAGGTAGCTGTGTTGCGAACATGGTCAGTAGTAATCCTCCATCGTCACACCAGCCCATTCGGGCCTTGAATGTTGGTTGTGTGATTCATGTCATGTCCCACCCCATTGTGTCTAGGTGGAATATCAACACTCTTGGTGCTATCCCTCATTGCACCTTTGCATGTCAGGGGGATGAAACTGAAATACGGTTTCCTTCAGGGCTCCCATGGTCCGAGCTCTAAGAACTTAAACTAAGATCTTCATTAAGGGCTTTGTGCGACTTGATCCTCATCCCTATGGGATATGTAGGGTCACCCAAACATCTCGTTTTCGGGTCCAGCTCAACTGGGACCTAGTTCCTCATACCCCTTTCCTTCTTACCCCTATTTGGGCCACTTGGCATGAGGTTCCTATTTCGGAACTACGTACGGTGTGATGTGGGATCATGTCCCCATCCACATCGGTCATGTCGCACGACACCATAAACATTCCCTGCCTAGCATTATCTCTGCTACCTCTATGCTGCATGACATTAAAATGCATGCTTGGTCCTATCACACGACCCTAAACTGTGACATTATTGTCCTGGCCATACGACAAGAAACAACACTGCATTGTGATAACCTCTTTGTAGAGGACATCACGTTGGGTATTGGTCACGTGCCATGACATTTTTCAACACCTATCACGACTTGATTCTTGTAGAGACACCAGGGCTTGTTACCCTAGGCCTGTTGCTTCACAAAAAAAAACACTCACCTTAAAGGACAAACAAGATTTATCAAATTCTGCTTCTTTTAGTGCAAGGTCCACGCCCGCACTCCCATTTTTTTTGGCACTGGTACCTTACCGTGCCACCCTTCAGAACTACGTATGGCTTGATTTTCATCCTTATGAGATACGTAGGAGCACATGGGAACTTCCCTGCTGGCCCAGCCTAACTTCCATGTTCGGTCCCTTGACTCGAGCACTTCCCCAGAGAACACACGGTAGATAGGGATTATGTCCTCATCGTCTGGTTTTATAACCACCTTACCGTGTGTCCCCTGCTCTCCTTACCCATATATGGTCTGAGTTCTAAGACCTTAAACTAAGACCCTTTCAAGAACTACATGCAGCTTGATCCCCATCTCAATGGGGTACGTAGGAACACCTTTGAACTTTGCTTAGGCCCAGATCAACTCTCATTTTCAGTCCCTTAACATAAAACCTTTCTTAAGGGGGTTGTGCAGTGTGGTATGGGATTATGTACTCATTTACGTCGGGTTGTTCACCACACCGTACACATCCCCGGTTCCCATTCACGTCGGGTTTTTCGTAATTACCCGCCACGTGCCTTCTATGTTTCCTCCCATCCATGGTCCGAATTCTACGACCCTAAACTAAGATCTCCTTATGGGAAAGGAATCGACTCTCTCTATCTAATACGTCTCATTGTCGTATTTAGATGCGTTTTGACAAAGAGCCTAGAGTGTGGGATTTTCATGGGAACATTCTCCTCGTTCCATGAACAAGATTTGTGAGCTCACTATTTGGATCCTCATCCTCTTACACATCCAAAAGGACCCTCATATGACATGGATTCTAGGATTAAGGGCTCTCCATGGATGCTGGGCCTAAGGGCTCTCCAATTGTTTCGGGCCAACGTCCCTACGGATCTCCACAACATTTATGACATGGTCCTGTGTTTCAAACATGGTCAATGGTCGACCTTCATTTGTCTGTCCCCATTCCAAGATAACGTGATATGGATGCTGCGTTTCCGCCACGGTCAACAGTTATCCTCCATCATCACGCCTCAATAATTGTGATCCAAATCTCGAGCGTCATGATTCACACATTTCCACTTCCTCATGTTCAAGTGTAATTCCAACATACTCGGCTATAACTCTTCGCGCATCTAGGTGCACCACATGGTCGTGTTAGTGTCATTGGGCCGGTATTCACCGAGTGTCCCTTCACCCTAACCTTCCCCTTCCTGTGTCGGGAAAGTTCTCCATTACTTCTTATTTCCCACATCGAGCATGACTCACGTGGGCTTATTAGTTTTCCTAAGATGGGTACCAGCACAACCATGCTTCTCTTCGTCACACATGAAGTTAAAATGTGATTCCAGAACTACGTATGACTTGATTCCCATCCTCATGAGATACATAGAGACACCCTGATATTTTTCCTAGGGTCCAGCCCACATGAATCATAAGTCCTGTTCCTCCCCATTGCCGACTAATGGCCTGACCCCTCGCAGGGAACCATAAAACTATAACTCTGCCCTGAACAAGTCCAGGATTCCCCAAGATGACATTGGTAAGTGACATACCCCCTCGCCAAAAAGGCCCTGTCTGAAAGGAATGGTCCATGATCAAACTGATGCGCCCATCGAGCATGCTCCCACCACGGTGGAATAATTTCAGGAATATTGGATTTTGTTCGAGCAAACCATCACTCCAACATCCCCACACTTTGAATGCCCCTTTATTCAGATCCTTATCCTCTTTCACATCTGGAGGGACCCCCTAACAGTATGGATGCCTGACCTATGGTCCGCCTGCTGTCCTGGGCCAATGTTCCGGAAGACTGGTTATGTCTGGAGGGACTCCCTAATAGTATGGATTCCTGACCTATGGTCCACCTGCTGTCCTAGGCCAACTTCCTGGAAGACTGATCGACAATACTTGAGTTAGTCACTGTGTTACGAACATGGTCAATGACCGACCCTCATTTGTTTTCCCCATTTCAAGCTAATGCAGTAAGAATTCCATTTTTCCGCCACGGTTAATGGTTGTCCTTTATTGTCACGCCACCCTCACAATGTTCCGAATCTTGCGTATCGTGATTCACACTTCCCATTCCCACCTGTTCAGACCGATTTCAGTGCCCCTGGCATTGCACCATTTGTGCAAAAGAGCGCGCTGAAAAAAACTGTAATTCAGCTATTCTGAGAACTTCCTTCTCCAGCTAGGTCTCTCCTATTTCCCAAAAATCCGGACTGGTTATCCAAACCCCAGATTCCCGAAGCTTGGTTTACCCTCCTATGTTGGGATGGGACAATGAGGTGACTATCTCTTGTTTCTTACATTTGGACCGACCCATGTGAGCTTAGGGAATTGTCGCTGGACATCCCACAAACAATGTAAGGATGAAAAATGAACCAGCGAAAACAACGGAACTCGTGCATGCTACGACATTCAAAAAATATTTAAAGCAAAAAAGTACGTTTAAGGGTTTATAATCATTAAAGTACCCGGGGGTCAACTCCCCCCATGGAAGGATTGACCCCATAAAAAGAGCGTTGCATCTCCACCACCCTTTGACTTGTGGCGTCCAAGAATTGCTGCTGCCGACTCAGCTCCCGCTCCTCCTCAACAGCGATGGGGCACAGTTCATCAGCCGCAGCTCGGGACCTCTCTATGTCATCCATCTCTCCGAAAGCCTGCCTCATACGCTCTTCTTCCGCTGCTAGATGGGCCTTCAGTCATGAGATCATCTCATATTGTGCATTTAGAGAGGCTGATTACTCATCCGCCCAGATCTGTAGGTGTTGGACTTCGTTTTCAGCCTCTTGGAGCTTCTTGATGTTCGTCTCCTTCCTCCGCTGCCAGCCCACGCTAAGCCCACGATCATACTACCGGATATTCTCTGCCATGAGATCTCAGATGATCGTATGAGGGTGTTGGGAATCCACTCCCCAGCGCATAGTTCGTGCAGTTGCGAGCAGAGTCTATCCATCTCATTCAACCACAACGCTTGGGGGGTGTCTTTGATGAAGCGCGTGATCAGCTTCCACGATCGGTAGTAGACTATTTTTCTATCCTCTTCATCAGAGGCCATTTCATCCTAGTCTGTGTGATTGGTAGGCTCGTATGCTGAATACACCTGCAAGAAATCGTCAGTAGGATCTGTATCTAGTGTTGAATCCGACACGACATCTGGTGCCGGAGTAGGTGTGGTGGGACTTGGATCGACCGACCGATCCTCATCATCGGACTCCACCTCAATAACCTTAGGCACAACCCTGCTGGTGGTCCTACCAATGATATGGAGTGATGCAGCTCAGGTAGGTGGGGTAACTATCTCCACGATCACCGGCATGACCCTAGGAGGGAAGCCACCAGACATCCTGACCAGCCTCGCTGCAGCGGCCCAAGCCAGTCGTAGAACTGTACATGACAGGGAAGGGCATGGATGTCAGTTGGCATGATCTACATACGCCAGACAATGAATTCAGTGGAGAAGACTTACAGAGATTGAACTCATGGTGCTGCTCCTGAGTCGATGCTGATGGAACCCCGAGGCGTGGTCCTCCGTATATTTTCAAAAGGTCTGGAGATTCTGGAGGATCCACCTCGGGTGCTCTAGCCCCGCCAGACATAGAACTGGATGCAGCCGCAGGCGCGGGTTCTGACGGTCCTGCGTCATCACCCACTAAGGGGCGAGAATGAGGTCTGCGTACAAGTTCCTCCTACATGGTTCAGATGTTTTTAAGAAGTCCATAATGGCCTGAGAGTGGACCCTGGGGAAAGAAACTTGTAATGTTACCTCGAGAGTCTCTGTGAAATCATTGAGATCCGAGTCTTGATCACCGACTTCACCTTCCTCCAACAGGCTCCATATACTGGCCTCATCTTCCCCAAAGGATTCATCTGATTCTTCCGGCAGGGGGAAACACTCACTCAGTTCGGCAGCCGACAGCTGTGGGGGAACTGTCCGATCTAGCAATATCCTCACCCGGTCTGTCATTGGGCGCGGGACACGACTAGAATGTACGCAGTCCTCTAGCTCATCCAAATACTGCTCCGCCTCCGCTGGATACACCATGAAACCGGCCCGAACAAGGCATATACCTAGTAGAACCATCCCAAGATGGTTCAGGTGTCCCCACATCTTGGGCGGGCTAAGGAATTGGCAGTTGATGTACCAAATTTTCCAGGCCTCTAGGAAAACATCATCCTCTGGCATGTCTATATGGCGCAGCCGCTTCCCCGGAGCCTGAGTGGATATCCTACGAAATCCCCTCGGCAGCTGCCCCTCCGGATGGTTCTGCTCTCCCAGAATCACCGAGTCCACTACTGCTGTTGGATCCTCCATTGCTATCGTGTCCTCAGTTGGTGCAGGTATCACCGCCATGGCAGCCCCACCACCGCGAGAGTCCCTTACTTCCCTCCAACCCCTACATTAGGATAGGGGAGGCCCAACTTTACTAGCCCAAACGGTTGGCTACTTCATCATTTCCCCTGGATAAGCTACCTCCTAGCTGATGGCATACTCCTTCACCAGTCCGAAGGTGGTAGTGGATGGAGGCAATACAATTCGAATTTTCCCATCTTCCTGTGTTAACATGAGCCACAACTGCCTCATTACACATGGGTGCTCATCATGACGCACCTCCCAGTAGACCTATGGGGTCAGCCGCTGCAGGCACCCGAACTGCCTTGCGAACCGATGCTGGGTGTATGACTCACAGAGCGGCTGACGGTCCACTCGTGCCACCAAAACTCCACATACAAAGGCCAGGAGATAATCCCAGTGCTCTTTTGTTCCCTGACCACTATCGGTGAGTACCCCCGTCTGCAATGGAAATGGGTGGAAGTTAAACTTGTCCTCCTTCCACACCCGGTTCAGCACCATCGGTATAGTTAATTTGACAGAGAATCTCCCGGATGCATTCAGAATGGAAAGGCGGAAGTTCGACCTCGGTGGCGAGATAGGGTTTGGGTATTCGTAAACCCCCCTGACGTGCGCCACAATCCACCCATATAGAAGGTGGAAGGGCCATCATATCCTTGGTGGCTTCTTGCCCTCGCTAACGTGCCGCAACATCCTGTACAATCTAGCAAGCATTAGAATCCCCATATTGACCCGCCGTCCTGTAGCCATCATGGATTCCATGTTAAACAAGCTGGGCCTCATCCTCATGTTGGTATCCCTCACTGGTAGGATCCAACCGTAGATAAGGGCCGCAATAAACACCTCCAACCTAACTATCGACTGATGTTTAGTATTGAAACTGAAACCCCAAGTCTTCCATTGGATGTCCTCCAAGACCCGCCAATATGAGGGCTCCTTGACCCGTTGAGTCCCCTTCGGGCAAGTTCTAGGCCTCAGGGGAAACTCTCGGTTCACCGGGAGATTCTAGAAATGCTTGAACCACTTCTTAAAGTGGACATATCTCACCACCTCCTTGTCCTCTCTGGGGACCAGTCTCATCAGCACCAGTGCCAGCTGCGGCATTTTCTCTGGAGCCTCCCATGCGCTCATGATGGGGAGGAACTCATCATACATAGCCCCTAAGATCCGGACCCCCGAGATCTGATGGAAATCACACAGACTGATGCCAACCTCCCCATGGTGCAGGTGAAAAGTGTTGGTCCTAGATGACCATTTGCTCAACAGCTCTGGCATCAACTATTTCGGTTGATAAATGTGGAATTGGGAGGCCCATGCTACCTCATACAAGCCCACTCTCCTCAGATCAGCCCCAAACTCCTCACATGAGGCACCTACCCAATAGGCCCATGCCCAGTTGTTGGGGAACTTGCCACCTTGGCGCAGGTCCCACTCATCGGACCACCCCTTCTTCGAATCCCCTAAAGCTGCCTTCAATATGGTGCGGTACATGGGAGGGGACCTCTACGATTGCAGTGGATTCCCATCAATGTTGTTCACATGGTTGAACAGACAGTCGGTAGTGACAGGTGTGAAGTCCTCCCGCCCGTGACCATCGGCCACCCTGAAAAATTGACGTTGGCATGACGTGCTCCTGAACCAGCAAGCTGGTTCGTCCCTGATTGCCTCAGGAATGAAGACGTCATCCCTTATCCAGAAGCCATACAAGGGAAGCTTCTTGCACATCAGATAGTTCTTTTGGCTCTCTGATAGTAGGTCTGTCAAATAATTATGGTCCGAGTGGCTTCGGACCAGCTCCCCTTGGCCCAGACAGTTGGCCATCTCATCCCTCCAGGCGGCGTCCGCAAGCACCCACATCACAACTTCTTGACGGACCATCGGGTTTTAGAAAGTGAAAAAATTTCAGGTCTGGCCACAAAGCTCGTTCACATAGCCCATTCATGGAGCTCGGGTGAAAATCCAAGACACGGAGCCTAGTCTCGGGTTGCAAATAGATGTTCTCTTGGCACAGTCATAGAGTCAGAGACTTGCGATTCGCTATGAAGCTCGATTCGCGGTGAGCAGACACAGAGTCTGCGGAACTTTGCGAATCGAGAGCGCAAAAGGACAAAGTCACAAAGAAGGAAAAAGACAAGAGAGGTCTTCCCCTTATTTATAGGCAGCGACCCTGGAGCTTTGCGATGCCTCCAGCCCGTGCGGAACTTTGCGGTGTGTCCAGATTGAACAACCATTTCCTGCCTCGCGTGCCTTTTTCTCTAGTCAGCACTGCGAACCGCCAAAATTTTTGGCGATTTCCATCAAACTTCAACCCTTCATCCATCCGCGGCTCCAAGTATGAGGGGGTGCATTTGTAGGTGCAAAAATATTGAAGAAAAATAACGAAGAAAAAGAGTCACCATGCCCTACCTCGCGAATCCAAGACGCGAAGCCCCCGAGCACCGTGACCGCCATGAAGCAACATAGGTGGTAACGTTCTGCAAATGCCCTGATGTTCATGAGCCCGCTGCGAAGCAGAGGAGGCGGTAACCCTCTGTGAATCCGGTTGACGTTCTCAACTCGCCGTGAAGCGACCCTAGCCCCTTCGCACCACGCGAGCTCTACTTCACGGCGCCCCTTGCCTATAAATACCGATCTCCCCCTAAGTTCTCCAGATGGAAAATCCGACCTTTTGGCTTCTCAACTCCCAAATCGTGAAGCACTATTCGCTCTGGGAACCATGAGCTCCGCAAGGTATTTTTGCTTCGCGAGAGGCCTCCGTCTTGTCTTGTTTTGAGCCCCTATTCCGAGAGGGATGCCCTTCACGAGGCCTAAGGGAATTCGTGAAGGAAGGGGATTACCAAGGGAACCCAGACAGTCATGGATTGTTTATGATTCAAGAAACACCCATCCTGTACACGTGATCCCCATGCCAAAGCAGGGTCACTGTACTTCACGAAGCACACTGCTTCACAACACCTTACTTCGCGAGACACCTCTGCTTCGCGAGGCAGTGCTCTGCGAACACCCTTCCACTTCCTGAAGCACCTCCCACTCGCATCTCTTCCCCATGCTAAGTCCAAGGCACTCCACTTCACGAAGCACCCCCTTCGCAAGTTCCCTCTAATACGCAAAGAAACCAAGATCTACAAGGCCCCTACCTGTGGACCCCTCTGCTTGGAAATTCCACTTCCTGTGCACCCTCCAGGTTTTCATGATGTGATTTCAAAGTCCCTTGGACGACACCACCCATAGCGTTGCTTCGCCTAATGCTTCTTTGCATAGGCACGCTAATGGCTATTGCTTCTTCGCATAGCCACGCTAACGTGGACCCCTTGATGGTTCACTCTGTGACCCCCATTCTATATGGACTTGCTGATGCCTTCCCTACCACAAGGAGCAGAGGGTACCAGTCATGTAAGCCCTAGGGTTGCGGAGTAAACCCACCTCATCCGAGCTGTAGGACATTAAACTACCAAGAACCTCATCCTCAACACATGATGTTAAACTGTGACCCAACCCCGTGCCTTGCACACAGGGTCCCCCCTTTTTGGACATTCATTACACCCTCTAGTCCCCACAGAAGATGATATACTTCTTATGGGAGTGGCGTTTGTCCATGGGGAAGGGCAGACACCTTGGTATAATACCCCTAGCCCCTCTTGCAGAAGGTAGCACCCATGCACCTCCATACTTCCTCACCGCCAGGGCCAGTGGAGGGCATTATAGGGAATGAGGCACCTTCTTCCTTCGATCCCAAATCCCTCTCCCAATGTTCTTTTTCACTCTTAGGCCTCCATCCTGGAGTAAGTCCCAGCACCATGGGCCGCCTAACGCGTAAGCCCCTCTTCGCTTCTCACAGACGCACCCTTCGCGACGTGATCATCAAGTCTCTCCTGCCTCTTGTTTCTCACACCGAGCATGACTCACTTGGGCTTAGAGTAAGCATCGACCATGACAATGCCCTTGTCCAGCATGACGTTAAACTATATGCCCTCGTCCAGCATGACATTAAACTGTATGCCCTCGTCCAGCATGACGTTAAACTGTATTCCCTCATCCAGCATGACATAAAACTATATGCCCCCCATCCTGCATGACGTTCAACTGCACACCCGAACTACGAGGACTTTGATCCATGTCAAGGCATGGTACGTAGGAAGCCTCACGAGGTTCAAGCCCACCACTAGTGGACCCATGGGTTCACCTTCATGTCGGTTCACCAACGGAAATCCTACCCAAACTACGAGGACTTTGATCCATGTCAAGGCATGCTGCGTAGGAAACCTCTCTGAGGTTCAAGCCCCGTCACCCATCGGACCAATGTCCTTATTCACGTCGGTTTGCTGACACCCACATTCATATCCGAACTATGATGAATTTGATCCATGTTAAGGCATGGTATGTATGAAGCCTCCCTGAGGTTCAAGCCTAACAATCATTGGCCCCGACCGTCTCCGTGTCGGTGTGCCAAGCCCCCATTTCACTTGAACTACGTGGTCTTTGATCCATGTCAAGGCATGGTACGTAAGAAGCCTTCCTGAGGTTCAAGCCCACCGTCCACCTGGACCAAGGTCCTTTTTTGAATCGGTCCTCTGACACGCCCCGTCCTGCCTGACGTTAAACCACATCCTAATCCAGTGGTAATCCATTGTGACCCTACCATTCAGTTGTTTCGACACCCCTTCGTGTCAGTTCAACAGACCCTTACCCGACCTATGGGGACTTTGATCCATGTCAAGGCATGGTACATAGGAAGCCTCCATGAGGTTCAAGCCCACCACTCGGTCATTCCGACCTCCTTCATGTCGGTTCACCCTCATCCCGCATGATGTTAAACTATATTCCACACCAATCTGAAATACGAGGACTTTGATCCATGTTAAGGCATGGTACGTAGGAAGCCTCCACGAGGTTAAATCCCACCACTCGGTCGTTCCAACCTCCTTCAAGTCAATTCACCCTCATCCCTAATGACATTAAACTGTATTTCACACCAATCCGAACTACATAGACTTTGATCCATTCTAAGGCATGGTACGTAGGAATCCTCACGTGGTTCAAGCCCACCACCTGGTCATTCCGACCTCATTCACATCAGTTCTCCCACCACCTTGGGCGGCCTAGAGTGTAATCCCCACACATTCATTCTGAACTACGTGGACTTTGATTCCCTTCCACGAGGATACGTAATAAGTCTCTTCAAGATTCAAGCCCATCACCACCGTCATCTCCATGACGGCTCCATTTCATTCCCCCCTCCACTTCGCACAACTTTACATCATCCATCCTGATTATTACCCGGGCCACCACATCCTGGTGAGATAATTCCACCCCATTCCAATCCACAGCATTCAGGAAGCTTCCCACAGGTTGGCTTTGATATCGGTGTTCCCTCAAGAGGGGTTCCTCAATCCGATCCACTCCAATTAGTGTTATGATCAGCCCGATCCGTCTCCGTTGGACGTTAAACTTGCGGCATACCATATGTTAAACATGGGAAGATGAGGAAAACCTCAGATACATGACTGTGACATATGGTTCCCTGCGCTCGATGTGGGATTCCTCGGGCTTCTGCGCCCTCGAGAAGCCCTATAATAAGGGACAAAAGACAGACACGCCAATTCCCCAGCGTTCAGACACGTTAATGATGCCTCGATATGACTACTCCCCCGATCGAAAGTTACTGCCCTGACTGGACCCCTTGGAATGTCCTGACAGAAGCAGTGTAATTAACCGGCGTCCATGGAAACATAGCACTGGGAAGAGTTTCACGAACAATGTATTAAATCTATGAGAGAGACCCAGACTAGGTAACGAGTTCTGAGGAGGAATCCACAGAAGGAGGAACCGACATCCCATCATCCCATTTCGATCAAGAAGCAGACGTCCCTGAATAAGGAATGGATGCCACCCGCCTTTGGAAAGTGGGAACGCGGGGCAACAAAAGCAGCGTCTGTCGCGACCTAGCGGACAGACAC
Source organism: Viscum album (assembly GCA_963277665.1). Classification (NCBI taxonomy): domain Eukaryota; kingdom Viridiplantae; phylum Streptophyta; class Magnoliopsida; order Santalales; family Viscaceae; genus Viscum; species Viscum album. The sequence continues at coordinate 1,592,009,439 of OY728145.1, read as the reverse complement.
GCGCGCCCTGACAAAAGTGTCGGAAACAATAACTATATGATTTTTAGCAACATGGGTAGTAGGAATATGTTATTTCAAGAGGGGATGGGGTAGTCATGGTCTAGCCTCCAGATGTTCCCCATATTCAGGAATCCCAACCCAAGCATGGATGTTGAGGTGGTTGTTAGTTGTGAGGTAGAGGATTATGGAATGGAGATGTTCATACTATGGAGTTGTCGATTATAGAGGTGATAAAGATCATTATAGGTATCATTAGCTTATTATCTACCCTTATTTTTTACTTTTTGATTCAAGATCCTCATAATGATTTATTTTACCCATCTTATTCCATGCTTTTGGGTTTGGATGTGGAGAGGATTCTTGTGCCCCTAGTGTTTACTATGCCTGTCAGAGGCTATGCCTTCTTTTTTGATGAGTGTCTAGGGTGTAGGATGATGATCCATCATCAGTCATGTGGGGATATATTATTACTATAAATAATTTTGTAATATTACATCCTTGAAATTTATTAGTTGCATTTTGTACATGAAATCATCGATTTCTTCTAGGGTAAGGTCTTATTATCTGTTATGGATTGTCAGCATATGGTTTTTGTTATTGAACATGGTTTTAAGATGGGAATTAGGTTTTTGAATCCCCTTATTTCCCTAATGGTGGAATTTTTAGTAAAGTTAGTGGGTGATGGGATAGTAGGAACTCATAGAGTTTTTGAGTAATTTATATATTTCTTCCTCAAGGAGGTTGTGACACTACCCCCTCGATGTGATGTTGAGTTTGGGATAATATTACAAATTGGTTATTATCAAATTTTAATGTATCATTTTAAAATGGAACTATCTGAGCTACGAGAGTTGAGGATTATGATAGATGATATGATATAGAAGTTTTTCATGCAGTCTATTTTTTTGTCATGGGGTGCTTAGGTGTTATTTTATAAGAAGGTGGATGGTAGTCTGAGGCTGTGTGTATTCTACCAAAGGAAGAATCAAGTAAAAATTAAGAATCACCACCCTCTTCTAAGGATTGATTATATTTTCAACTAGTTGAGAGGAGTTATTTGATTTTCTAAGATCAATATGTAGTCTAGATATTATGAGTTGAGGGTGAAGGAGAAAGAAATCATGAATACTACCTTTCGGTGTAGGTATGGGAACTTTAAGTTCTTGGTCATGCTATTAGGTGTTACAAACACACTAGTTGTGTTTATGGGGCTCATGAACTCAATGATTTGCGAGTTTCTAAACCAGTTTGTAAAATTTTTCATTGAAGATATATCTATTTTCTCAAAGTTAGAGGAGGTTCATGATATAATCTCATATTTTTATTTCAGATCCTTATATTTCACCAACTTTATGGAAATTTGTCCAAGTGTATGTTATAGATATGGGAGGTATATTTCCTTGATCATGTGGTGTTACAATAGGGTGTGTCTATGGACCCATCAAATATTGATATAGTTCTTTATTAGATATTACCCAAGACTATGGAATAGGTTTATAGTTTTCTAGGTATCACATTCTACTATTAAAGGTTAATATCTAGTTTTTCACATATTGAGGCCCCATTGATAGATATGAACAAGAAAGACTAGGATTTCCTCTAGACTGATCAACATCACGTAAAATTTGACTACTTTAAGGGGATATTGATCAGGACCCCAGTGCTTCATTTTCTAGATTAAGGTGTGATGTTTGAGGTTTTCTATGACACTTACCATATAGGTTTAAGATGAATCTTGATGTGAAATAAGGCAGTGATATTCTATGGGTCTAGGCAGTTACATCACCATAAGCATAACTATGTCATCCATGATCTGGAGCTAGATATGGTTGTGTTTGTACTAAATATATTGAAACATTACCTCATCAGAGAATGTTTTGTGGTCTTTACTTATCATAATATATTGAGGTATATTTTCTCTCAGTGTGACCTGAATCCATAGAAACGAAGGTGGATTGAGTTCCTTTAGGACTATTACTTTGAGATCTTCTATACCTTAGATAAGGGGAATTTCATGGATAATGCACTAATAAGGAAGACACAATGTGATTTTTACAAGAGTTTGGGGATTCTTGGAGGGTGATAGAGGAGTTTTCATCCACATACCTAGATTAAGAGATAGTTGGTGGAGGAGGTTTCTTGTTTCAAATGATAATACAGCCTTTTTTGATGCAGCAGGTGGAGGAGTTTTAGTGGGGAGACTTGAAGGATGAGGTGATGCATGACTGTGTTGTCCATGGTGATTCCCTATATGATGTTTAGAACCAGATATTGTTTTAGGTAAGGATGTTTATCTTGACGATGATGTGTGAGGGAGTCCTTTGTGAGTTTCACAACTCACCTTTAGTAGTGCACCTAAAATTATCCAAGATATATTGTGGTTTGAGTTTGTGGCTTTGGTGGATCCTGATGAAATGAGTTGTAACGCCCCGACCCCAGTTACCCAGAGTCGGTGCATTACTTCGTAACATTGGCATGATCACAAGAAAGATCAAATCTTGAAAGACCGATTGGTTTAGTAGCCTTGGAAACACTAGATATATTCATAAGTTTTACATTACATCATAAAATGAAAAAAACTACTACAACAACATAATGTTTCCACAGTCCACACTATAATCCTCTCATAATATCCCTGCAGGTCATTCATAACTTACATCTTCACTTCCTGGGAAAAATAAAACATAGAAAAGGGGTGAGCTCAAATGCCCAGTAAGGATAACAATATAGCGGAAACTTTCATCAATAAGAATAAACATTTAAGGCAATGTATAACTAAAACAAAACCCTTTTAAACATGAACTTTCAACATGGTATGGCATAAATAAAATGAAATAATGCCATTTAATTATTCACATGGATATTCTACTAATCGAATAATCACATGCAAAAATCAATAACCACTTTCATAATGTTGGAATGCATAATGCCAGACTATCATAACCACATAGCCAAGGCCTCGTGCCAAGACTACAAATAAGATTTTGTCAAGGCCTTATGCCAAGACACTAGTTTGTCTCATGAGACCTACCGATGCATCGAGGAGCTATAGCGGGCTCCACCCGTCACTTATTAAGTCCAATGCATTCCCATATGAAAAGGTTTAAACATAACATAAACATTCGTATTAAAACTAGCATACGAAATGTCAATAATTTCACCATAAACTATGAATGGTATAAAAATAGCACATCCACAGTCAAAAATATCACAAAACCTTCAATACAATATAGAAGCTTTGTATTACAATAAATCAACTTCAAATAAGCATAAAATCCATCAAAGGATGTTGACATAGATGAAATCAAAATTCTTTTTAAAGAAATATCTCCTTTTATTTTGAAATCATTTAAGATCCATATAAAATAAAACATTTTCTTTGAAAATATTCTTATAAGCTTGTAAGGAAAGATTTGAAGATTTTATAACGACGTAAAATAACCGCACCCGCCGTATAAGTTAAAAAAAACATTCTTACCTCAATTCTGTCGAAAAGGTTAAAAAGGACCTTGTTTTGAAAATGACGGAAAGATTCCTTTATAAACCACTTATAAAAGTCAAAAAGGGTATAACTGACTTTAACTCATATTTTAGTAAATAGTAAAAATGTTTTGAAATACATTTTTAAGAAACATGGATGTGGATGATAAAGAGATCCCAGTAGATTATTACGTATAAACAACCTCGGATAATGAAGAGATTGTGAAATAAACCCTTAACTTGTACTTTTCCTTGGTTGGGGTAGGTTAACCTCCTGTATAATGGTGAAATAATTGTTATTAAATTATACAAGAATCATATGCATTCATATGATATCATATATGATCTTTTAACATTGTTTTGTTAATAATATCTTAGTATTATCGTTGTTTCGGGTGTTAACTTACTCGTTTTCGTTTATATGTTTTGTTACGTAAGACATGTTTGTAAAGGATAGGTTGTATATTATTCAAATCCAGAATGATATCAATTCCTTAAACATCATTTTTAAATCATCAAATGATAATTATACTTGAATGGATACGATGGAGAATGAATCTCATCGCGTTCGTGGAGACGGTAGTCCGTACGTACGCACGAGCGACAATATCATTCTTTTGATATTAAAATAATATATAAATGGGTGGTATATCATATATACAGAATCATTAACATGTTATATTTATTATTTACATGAGTTACACATCATTATTATACCCATCCAAATAATATTATATTGAATAACAATTACACCACGACGTGGAGACGGTAAGCCGTACGTACGCACGTATGGTGACATGTTATTCAAAGGGTGGATAGAATACTGAATATGGTTGCACCATATTTATAATAACATCACAGTATATGTGAGATACTGGAGTTATTATTTTAGAATGGTAAGAACAAAGGAAGAAGAAGTGGAAGAAGAAATGAACTTAGAAAAGGGTGGTGAAATCATTACCTCTTCTTCGGGTTCTTCCTTTTTGTTTGATCAAAAGGGCTCCTTAGGTTGGCTTTCTGATCAAACTAAGGCATCTAGGTTGTATTTAGGGATGTTGGTAGAGTATTTGGGCAGAGTTTGGCCGAACCAAAAGGCTTTAGAGGTGTGAAGAAATGAGAAGGAGGAGTGCCCTTTTATAAGAGGGGTGAGGGGCACCTTTGGAAAAGCTAGAAATATTAATTTATAATAAATTAATATTCGGTTTCTAATGGCTCCAAAGTTGACTATTAAAAGGTTAAGGTGGGGATAGGTCGAAAACCACTCAACCAATAGAATTTAGACAGGTTTGGGTACTTATATTAACCTTATCTTTAAGTATTAACTCTAAGTTAATTAGTTTCACTTTTACAATGTCTCTTTGTATTTTTATATAATATGGTTAATAAACTTACTATATACATCCAAGAGACCCCCAAGTGGTCCATTAATGATTAAAATATCATGATATAAGTCTCTTGGCCGAACATTATATTTTTAGGAATTTAATATCAATTAATAATATAATATTTGTTTTAAGAACTCTTGTATGTCAATTTTGACACTATTCAATAGTTGATTTTTTTGAAACTTATAACAGATTGATTACTTCGAAAAAAGTAAATTAAATCAATTCTAATATATTATATTATCCTAGAAAATTAGTTTAATTCATTAAAAGTTTCATATTATATTTATTTGGATATTTATAATATCAATTATTTTAATTTTTCACTATTATAGTAATTACTGCATCATCATTGTGTCATATATAAAATAAATTATTTAATGTCTAAAAATTATAAATAAAATATCATTATGTAGGAAATCGTTTTATCTTTCTAATGAATATTTATAATCTAAAATCCAACATATATAACCCTATGTAACAATTGTTTTTCTAAAAGATATATGCTTGTGTCATTTTTGTATTCATTTTAACTTAATTAAAATAAAGTGTCATTATCACTTACAAGTGGATCCATGGGGTCCCAAAATAGACCCAAACATTTACATGGTCGAACATGTATCAACCAATAGGGTTAAGACACGTTTTAGGGTAATTTAGTATTATTATAATATTATTTTTTAACCCTTATTTACCGGATTTACCCTTAACCATGGTAAATAAAATATTTACCGCAGTAATTATTCAAAATGTCTAAAAATAAAAGTTACCTATTTACACAATTTGAACATCCTGATTCCAAATATGGAATCCATTTTCCTAAATTCAAAACACAGAAGTGGCAGAAATTAATTTAAAATTAATTCCCGCTGTCAAAACAAAAAGCGTGTTTTTAAGAGATAATAACTATCAAAAGATTGACACTTGTTTATGTTCGGTTTAATTGTAAAATTATGTCTAATGACCAAAATTATATTAAATGGTAAAAATATATTCTAAATATACTTTAAAACCACTCAAATTCATAATTTATCACTATTAATTATTTTTATTAAAAAAGTTGTTTTTAATTAAAATTTAGTAATTTTCACTATTCATCAAAATATAAAAGTTATCCGAAAAGTACCAAAATTTCACCCTAGGCTAATTTCAATACTCCGAATCCAAAAATGAAGTCCATTTTGAAATATAAAATATATATGATTTCAAAAAGTAGGTATTACTATTCACAACGGCTATTTTAATTAGTTGTGGTGTGTGTTAGAACTCGAGGTTGCGTACAACACACGCTATCGCATTATTCAAAGGGAAACGTACCGTGGAAGCTTGGGATGTTTCATTTTAAATTTTTGATGTCCCCATTTAGTCAAAAAGTTTAAAATATTGTATTTAAAAAGGTTTCACTATTAAAAGTTGATAAAAGTGCAATACTGAAAATGAATTTGTTCTTGCATTATATCTAAGATACTCATAATATGGATTCTAAAATTATAAGGATTATATAAAGTTTAAAATTTAGATAATACTATTCATAACCTCTTTTGAATTGCTTTTTTTTTGTAAGTAATGGTGTGATTGAACTCAGTGTTGCGTGTAGTGCAAGTTATTGAATTATTTTGAAGAAATAACACACTATGAAATCTTGGGGTGTTACATTCCCCCCTCCTTCAATAAATTGTGTCCTCGCAATTTGAAATTGTTCTTCGAAAATAAAAGGTTTAAAATAGAAAATATATTTGTGGGAAAACCCACATCGGAAATTGGGTTACTAAAATTTAGTCTTAATATGAGGAAAAGAGAAATTAAAGGGTCACCACCAAATTATGATCTCGATTAGGAGAACATTGGTTTTAAGTACCATCGGTTCAACAAAATATAGGGTGTTGGGATAACACATTTTTGACGTTTCAAAATATCTTAGTTGAAATCCCACATCGAAAAATGAATTAACGAGGCCTCTATTTAAAATAAAGAGTCGAAAGTATGAAGATTACCGAAAATAACACATACTAGGGTTCCATGTAGGAAAATATGGATATGGAAGAGAAATCTAACCATCAATTATCTGATGGAGAGTGGTAGAGAACATGGCTATGAAAAGGCCAACAATCCCAAAGCCATAAATTAGTGATGATTTAAGGTACCATCTAGGAAAACATTTTTGTTCTAAGTTGATTTTCTTAATGTTGAAGAATTTATTTATGAGATTGGCTAAGATCATAAGGAGATATACTTACTTTATAATTAGAGTTTTATCCATTAATAAATTTCAACCACAAACTCATCTTTCACTCGTAAAAAAAAATTCTATTTATACTATTCATATAGGGTTCCAAAATAAACGAATTTATAATTCATCTACCAGATCTTTTAAAAAAAAACTACATTATTTAATCCAGGACATTTCTTGGGACAGTGGTAGGTGATACACCCTTGTCGCCCTTCGGTTGCGGGTTCAAGTCTCGCAGCCTTACCGGATGCGACGGGTTGCCGCCCGACCTCCGGGTTGTCCTTTTATGGCAATCCAAAATAATCCAAACTAGAAATATCCAAAATACTTCTATCCAAACTCACAGTCCAACATTTATAAGTGAGGTAAACATAATGTAGAACCTTTTTACCCCGTAATAGCATATGAATACCTTCATCATGTATTCTTTTAATACACCGAAACATCCTGAATTACCATATTCCTTATTGATTACATTCATGCTCCCTTATTCCATATAGAAAGCTGGATATACTTCATTAATCCAAAAAAAGTTTTAAACCCCAACAATGATGGAATATACAAATCATTAATCAGTTCCCGGGTAGTCAAGAATATCAAATATAATTTATCCAAAACACTCACATATTATTCCATAATCACTACCTCAGTATCAGAACTATATTATGATTTACCATTCTCTCAACCATATATTTTCCAAAAATTTATCCTGCTATTGAGTCACTTTTCTTTGTTCCACACAATCTCAAGTCCTTAATGAAATAGTACTGCAGTACAATCCTTATATACTCCATAATTATTATAACAAGTACATTGGTGATACAACACTCAATTGACATAATCAACATAAGAACTCTAATCATTCCTCTTCATCTGTGGTAGTATCATAACTTGATTATTATCCAATAGCATAATTTGCGTCATAGTCTGATGACTGGGACATAGGTTCGCGTAGTGTCCAAACTCCTTGCAAATGAAGCATTGTACATTTGAAACCATTTTCTTACCCTTGCAGTCACGTACTTTGTGCCCTTTTCCTCCACACTTATAACAAACTCCCATTCCTTTCAGGAAAGTTCCAGGGTGTTTTTTTCCACAGTTACCACATATGGGAAAATTCTTCTTTTCCCTCTTCCCTTTATCCATCTTTCTCTCTTCTATCCTTTTCTTCTCTTGCTTCCCTTCAAAGCCATAGGACTCAGTAATCTCTTTACTTATCTTATCAATACATGATATTATTTCTTCATATGATGATAATACATGGGAGACTATTTCTCTTATAAATTCTAGCTTAAGACCATGAAAGATATGATCCTTCCTTCTCTTTGGATCATGTGCATTTCCGGAGTTCTCATTCCTTCTACTGGGCACCATTTCTAAACAATGGCATAAACTAGATCAGTTTATGAATCAAAATACATAATCCCATACTTATAAAACACTTAACATAAATTGAACTATTTATGGATATAATCCATAATCATAAAAATGTCTCCTTTGAGGATGTATATACTCATTAACCCTTCATAATGGTTTGTAAAGAAAATGAGAATTATCCTAAGCATATCCCTCGGGAGTGTCGTAACCAAGAGTGTAGCAAGGCCCGTTGTCGTGCACCAGTTCCCGTTCGAGTCTAGCTCAAAGTGGTGTTTTCGGGTTTTACCCCTAGGTACATCTGTGCCAGAGCCGCCTCTACCAGCTCGTATCCAGACAGGGATGTATTGCTCGGAAAACTCACAAAATCTCTACAATACCAAAATTCTAGGAAGTTCTTCTACACTAATCCTCAAAGTTCATCTTAGGTCTACGTGCTCTAATCAGAGTTTATCTAAATCTAGCTTCCAAGGTTTGTACTAAACTTCCTCTGATACCAACTGTAACGCCCCGACCCCAGTTACCCAGAGTCGGTGCATTACTTCGTAACATTGGCATGATCACAAGAAAGATCAAATTTCGAAAGACCGATTGGTTTAGTAGCCTTGGAAACACTAGATATATTCATAAGTTTTACATTACATCATAAAATGAAAAAAAAACTACTACAACAACATAATGTTTCCACAGTCCACACTATAATCCTCTCATAATATCCCTGCAGGTCATTCATAACTTACATCTTCACTTCCTGGGAAAAATAAAACATAGAAAAGGGTGAGCTCAAATGCCCAGTAAGGATAACAATATAGAAGAAACTTTCATCAATAAGAATAAACATTTAAGGCAATGTATAACTAAAACAAAAGCCTTTTAAACATGAACTTTCAACATGGTATGGCATAAATAAAATGAAATAATGCCATTTATTTATTCACATGGATATTCTACTAATCGAATAATCACATGCAAAAATCAATAACCACTTTCATAATGTTGGAATGCATAATGCCAGACTATCATAACCACATAGCCAAGGCCTCGTGCCAATACTACAAATAAGATTTTGTCAAGGCCTTGTGCCAAGACACTAGTTTGTCTCATGAGACCTACCGATGCATCGAGGAGCTATAGCGGGCTCCACCCGTCACTTATTAAGTCCAATGCATTCCCATATGAAAAGGTTTAAACATAACATAAACATTCGTATTAAAACTAGCATACGAAATGTCAATAATTTCACCATAAACTATGAATGGTATAAAAATAGCACATCCACAGTCAAAAATATCACAAAACCTTCAATACAATATAGAAGCTTTGTATTACAATAAATCAACTTCAAATAAGCGTAAAATCCATCAAAGGATGTTGACATAGATGAAATCAAAATTCTTTTTAAAGAAATATCTCCTTTTATTTTGAAATCATTTAAGATCCATATAAAATAAAACATTTTCTTTGAAAATATTCTTATAAGCTTGTAAGGAAAGCTTTGAAGATTTTATAACGGCGTAAAATAACCGCACCCGCCGTATAAGTTAAAAAAACATTCTTACCTCAATTCTGTCGAAAAGGTTAAAAAGGACCTTGTTTTGAAAATGACGGAAAGATTCCTTTATAAACCACTTATAAAAGTCAAAAAGGGTATAAATGACTTTAACTCATATTTTAGTAAATAGTAAAAATGTTTTGAAATACATTTTTAAGAAACATGGATGTGGATGATAAAGAGATCCCAGTAGATTATTACGTATAAACAACCTCGGATAATGAAGAGATTGTGAAATAAACCCTTACCTTGTACTTTTCCTTGGTTGGGGTAGGTTAACCTCCTGTATAATGGTGAAATATTTTTTATTAAATTATACAAGAATCATATGCATTCATATGATATCATATATGATCTTTTAACATTGTTTTGTTAATAATATCTTAGTATTATCGTTGTTTCGGGTGTTAACTTACTCGTTTTCGTTTATATGTTTTGTTACGTAAGACATGTTTGTAAAGGATAGGTTGTATATTATTCAAATCCAGAATGATATCAATTCCTTAAACATCATTTTTAAATCATCAAATGATAATTATACTTGAATGGATACGATGGAGAATGAATCTCATCGCGTTCGTGGAGACGGTAGTCCGTACGTACGCACGAGCGACAATATCATTCTTTTGATATTAAAATAATATATAAATGGATGGTATATCATATATACAGAATCATTAACATGTTATATTTATTATTTACATGAGTTACACATCATTATTATACCCATCCAAATAATATTATATTGAATAACAATTACACCACGACGTGGAGACGGTAAGCCGTACGTACGCACGTATGGTGACATGTTATTCAAAGGGTGGATAGAATACTGAATATGGTTGCACCATATTTATAATAACATCACAGTATATGTGAGATACTGGAGTTATTATTTTAGAATGGTAAGAACAAAGGAAGAATAAGTGGAAGAAGAAATGAACTTAGAAAAGGGTGGTGAAATCATTACCTCTTCTTCGGGTTCTTCCTTTTTGTTTGATCAAACGGGCTCCTTAGGTTGTCTTTCTGATCAAACTAAGGACTCTAGGTTGTATTGAGGGATGTTGGTAGAGTATTTGGGCAGAGTTTGGCCGAACCAAAAGGCTTTAGAGGTGTGAAGAAATGAGAAGGAGGAGTGCCCTTTTATAAGAGGGGTGAGGGGCACCTTTGGAAAAGCTAGAAATATTAATTTATAATAAATTCATATTCGGTTTCTAATGGCTCAAAAGTTTACTATTCAAAGGTTAAGGTGGGGGATAGGTCGAAAACCACTCAACCAATAGAATTTAGACAGGTTTGGGTACTTATATTAACCTTATCATTAAGTATTAACTCTAAGTTAATTAGTTTCACTTTTACAATGTCTCTTTGTATTTTTATATAATATGGTTAATAAACTTACTATATACATCCAAGAGACCCCCAAGTGGTACATTAATGATTAACCTATCATGATATAAGTCTCTTGGCCGAACCTTAGATTTTTAGGAATTTAATATCAATTAATAATATAATATTTGTTTTAAGAACTCTTTTATGTCAATTTTGACACTATTCAATAGTTGATTTTTTTGAAACTTATAACAGATTGATTACTTCGAAAAAAGTCAATTAAATCAATCCTAATATATCACATTATCCTAGAAAATTAGTTTAATTCATTAAAAGTTTCATATTATATTTATTTGGATATTTATAATATCAATTATTTTAATTTTTCACTATTATAGTAATTACTGCATCATCATTGTGTCATATATAAAATAAATTATTTAATGTCTAAAAATTATAAATAAAATATCATTATGTAGGAAACTTTTTAGCTTTCTAATGAATATTTATAATCTAAAATCCAACATTTATAACCCTATGTAACAATTGTTTTGCTAAAAGATATATGCTTGTGTCATTTTTGTATTCATTTTAACTTAATTAAAATAAAGTGTCATTATCACTTACAAGTGGATCCATGGGGTCCCAAAATAGACCCAAAGATTCCCATGGTCGACCCTTTATCAACCAATAGGGTTAAGACACGTTTTAGGGTAATTTAGTATTATTATAATATTATTTTTTAACCCTTATTTACCAGATTTACCCTTAACCATGGTAAATAAAATATTTACCGCAGTAATTATTCAAAATGTATAAAAATAAAAGTTACCTATTTACACAATTTGAACATCCTGATTCCAAATATGGAATCCATTTTCCTAAATTCAAAACACAGAAGTGGCAGAAATTAATTTAAAATTAATTCCCGCTATCAAAACAAAAAGCGTGTTTTTAAGAGATAATAACTATCAAACGATTGACACTTGTTTATGTTCAGTTTAATTGTAAAATTATGTCTAATGACCAAAATTATATTAAATGGTAAAAATATATTCTAAATATACTTTAAAACCACTCAAATTCATAATTTATCACTATTAATTATTTTGATTAAAAAAGTTGTTTTTAATTAAAATTTAGTAATTTTCACTATTCATCAAAATATAAAAGTTATCCGAAAAGTACCAAAATTTCACCCTAGGCTAATTTCAATACTCCGAATCCAAAAATGAAGTCCATTTTGAAATATAAAATATATATGATTTCAAAAAGTAGGTATTACTATTCACAACGGCTATTTTAATTAGTTGTGGTGTGTGTTAGAACTCGAGGTTGCGTACAACACACGCTATCGCATTATTCGAAGGGAAACGTACCGTGGAAGCTTGGGATGTTTCATTTTAAATTTTTGATGTCCCCATTTAGTCAAAAAGTTTAAAATATTGTATTTAAAAAGGGTTCACTATTAAAAGTTGATAAAAGTGCAATACTGAAAATGAATTTGTTCTTGCATTATATCTAAGAAACTCATAATATGGATTCTAAAATTATAAGGATTATATAAAGTTTAAAATTCAGATAATACTATTCATAACCTCTTTTGAATGGCTTTTTTTTTGTAAGTCATGGTGTGATTGAACTCAGTGTTGCGTGTAGTGCAAGTTATTGAATTATTTTGAAGAAATAACACACTATGAAATCTTGGGGTGTTACATTCTCCCCTCCTTCAATAAATTGCGTCCTCGCAATTTGAAATTGTTCTTCGAAAATAAAAGGTTGAAAATAGAAAATATATTTGTGGGAAAACCCACATCGGAAATTGGGTTACTAAAATTTTGTCTTAATATGAGGAAAAGAGAAATTAAAGGGTCACCACCAAATTATGATCTCGATTAGGAGAACATTGGTGGCATTTAGAGACATATAATTGGAGGAAAAACGTAAATATTTATAGGTAGTGATTGAGGTCATAAATCACAAACAGGTATAAAATTGAGGTCCTTAAACTCATCAATCTATGATGATTTTAAGTACCATCGGTTCAACAAAATATAGGGTGTTGGGATAACACATTTTTGACGTTTCAAAATATCTTAGTTGAAATCCCACATCGAAAAATGAATTAACGAGACCTATATTTAAAATAAAGAGTCGAAAGTATGAAGATTACCGAAAATAACACATACTAGGGTTCCATGTAGGAAAATATGGATATGGAAGAGAAATCTAACCATCAATTATCTGATGGAGAGTGGTAGAGAACATGGCTATGAAAAGGCCAACAATCCCAAAGCCATAAATTAGTGATGATTTAAGGTACCATCTAGGAAAACATTTTTGTTCTAAGTTTCTTTTCTTAATGTTGAAGAATTTATTTATGAGATTGGCTAAGATCATAAGGAGATATACTTACTTTATAATTAGAGTTTTATCCATTAATAAATTTCAACCACAAACTCATCTTTCACTCGTAAAAAAAAATTCTATTTATACTATTCATATAGGGTTCCAAAATAAACGAATTTATAATTCATCTACCAGATCTTTTAAAAAAAAACTACATTATTTAATCCAGGACATTTCTTGGGACAGTGGTAGGTGATACACCCTTGTCGCCCTTCGGTTGCGGGTTCAAGTCTCGCAGCCTTGCCGGACGTGACGGGTTGCCGCCCGACCTCCGGGTTGTCCTTTTATGGCAATCCAAAATAATCCAAACTAGAACTATCCCAAATACTTCTATCCAAACTCACAGTCCAACATTTATAAGTGAGGTAATCATAATGTAGAACCTTTTTACCCCGTAATAGCATATTAATACCTTCATCATGTATTCTTTTAATACACCGAAACATCCTGAATTACCATATTCCTTATTGATTACATTCATTCTCCCTTATTCCATATAGAAAGCTGGATATACTTCATTAATCCAAAAAATGTTTTAAACCCCAACAATGATGGAATATACAAATCATTAATCAGTTCCAGGGTAGTCAAGAATATCAAATATAATTTATCCAAAACACTCACATATTATTCCATAATCACTACCTCAGTATCAGAACTATATTATGATTTATCATTCTCTCAACCATATATTTTCCAAAAATTTATCCTGCTATTGAGTCACTTTTCTTTGTTCCACACAATCTCAAGTCCTTAATGAAATAGTACTGCAGTACATTCCTTATATACTCCATAATTATTATAACAAGTACATTGGTGATACAACACTCAATTGACATAATCAACATAAGAACTCTAATCATTCCTCTTCATCTGTGGTAGTATCATAACTTGATTATTATCCAATAGCATCATTTGCGTCATAGTCTGATGACTGGGACATAGGTTCGCGTAGTGTCCAAACTCCTTGCAAATGAAGCATTGTACATTTGAAACCATTTTCTTACCCTTGCAGTCACGTACTTTGTGCCCTTTTCCTCCACACTTATAACAAACTCCCATTCCTTTCAGGCAAGTTCCAGGGTGTTTCTTTCCACAGTTACCACATATGGGAAAATTCTTCTTTTCCCTCTTCCCTTTATCCATCTTTCTCTCTTCTATCCTTTTCTTCTCTTGCTTCCCTTCAAAGCCATAGGACTCAGTAATCTCTTTACTTATCTTATCAATACATGATATTATTTCTTCATATGATGATAATACATGGGAGACTATTTCTCTTATAAATTCTAGCTTAAGACCATGAAAGATATGATCCTTCCTTCTCTTTGGATCATGTGCATTTCCGGAGTTCTCATTCCTTCTACTGGGCGCCATTTCTAAACAATGGCATAAACTAGATCAATTTATGAATCAAAATACATAATCCAATACTTATAAAACACTTAACATAAATTGAACTATTTATGGATATAATCCATAATCATAAAAATGTCTCCTTTGAGGATGTATATACTCATTAACCCTTCATAATGGTTTGTAAAGAAAATGAGAATTATCCTAAGCATATCCCCCGGGAGTGTCGTAACCAAGAGTGCAGCAAGGCCCGTTGTAGTGCACCAGTTCCCGTTCGAGTGTAGCTCAAAGTGGTGTTTTCGGGTTTTACCCCTAGGTACATCTGTGCCAGAGCCGCCTCTACCTGCTCGTATCCAGACAGGGATGTATTGCTCGGAAAACTCACAAAATCTCTACAATACCAAAATTCTAGGAAGTTCTTCTACACTAATCCTCAAAGTTCATCTTAGGTCTACGTGCTCTAATCAGAGTTTATCTAAATCTAGCTTCCAAGGTTTGTACTAAACTTCCTCTGATACCAACTGTAACGCCCCGACCCCAGTTACCCAGAGTCGGTGCATTACTTCGTAACATTGGCATGATCACAAGAAAGATCAAATCTCGAAAGACCGATTGGTTTAGTAGCCTTGGAAACACTAGATATATTCATAAGTTTTACATTACATCATAAAATGAAAAAAAACTACTACAACAACATAATGTTTCCACAGTCCACACTATAATCCTCTCATAATATCCCTGCAGGTCATTCATAACTTACATCTTCACTTCCTGGGAAAAATAAAACATAGAAAAGGGGTGAGCTCAAATGCCCAGTAAGGATAACAATATAGCGGAAACTTTCATCAATAAGAATAAACATTTAAGGAAATGTATAACTAAAACAAAAGCCTTTTAAACATGAACTTTCAACATGGTATGGCATAAATAAAATGAAATAATGCCATTTAATTATTCACATGGATATTCTACTAATCGAATAATCACATGCAAAAATCAATAACCACTTTCATAATGTTGGAATGCATAATGCCAGACTATCATAACCACATAGCCAAGGCCTCATGCCAAGACTACAAATAAGATTTTGTCAAGGCCTTGTGCCAAGACACTAGTTTGTCTCATGAGACCTACCGATGCATCGAGGAGCTATAGCGGGCTCCACCCGTCACTTATTAAGTCCAATGCATTCCCATATGAAAAGGTTTAAACATAACATAAACATTCGTATTAAAACTAGCATACGAAATGTCAATAATTTCACCATAAACTATGAATGGTATAAAAATAGCACATCCATAGTCAAAAATATCACAAAACCTTCAATACAATATAGAAGCTTTGTATTACAATAAATCAACTTCAAATAAGCATAAAATCCATCAAAGGATGTTGACATAGATGAAATCAAAATTCTTTTTAAAGAAATATCTCCTTTTATTTTGAAATCATTTAAGATCCATATAAAATAAAACATTTTCTTTGAAAATATTCTTATAAGCTTGTAAGGAAAGCTTTGAAGATTTTATAACGGCGTAAAATAACCGCACCCGCCGTATAAGTTAAAAAAAACATTCTTACCTCAATTCTGTCGAAAAGGTTAAAAAGGACCTTGTTTTGAAAATGACGGAAAGATTCCTTTATAAACCACTTATAAAAGTCAAAAAGGGTATAAATGACTTTAACTCATATTTTAGTAAATAGTAAAAATGTTTTGAAATACATTTTTAAGAAACATGGATGTGGATGATAAAGAGATCCCAGTAGATTATTACGTATAAACAACCTCGGATAATGAAGAGATTGTGAAATAAACCCTTACCTTGTACTTTTCCTTGGTTGGGGTAGGTTAACCTCCTGTATAATGGTGAAATAATTTTTATTAAATTATACAAGAATCATATGCATTCATATGATATCATATATGATCTTTTAACATTGTTTTGTTAATAATATCTTAGTATTATCGTTGTTTCCGGTGTTAACTTACTCATTTTTGTTTATATGTTTTGTTACGTAAGACATGTTTGTAAAGGATAGGTTGTATATTATTCAAATCCAGAATGATATCAATTCCTTAAACATCATTTTTAAATCATCAAATGATAATTATACTTGAATGGATACGATGGAGAATGAATCTCATCGCGTTCGTGGAGACGGTAGTCCGTACGTACGCACGAGCGACAATATCATTCTTTTGATATTAAAATAATATATAAATGGATGGTATATCATATATACAGAATCATTAACATGTTATATTTATTATTTACATGAGTTACACATCATTATTATACCTATCCAAATAATATTATATTGAATAACAATTACACCACGACGTGGAGAAGGTAAGCCGTACGTACGCACGTATGGTGACATGTTATTCAAAGGGTGGATAGAATACTGAATATGGTTGCACCATATTTATAATAACATCACAGTATATGTGAGATACTGGAGTTATTATTTTATAATGGTAAGAACAAAGGAAGAAGAAGTGGAAGAAGAAATGAACTTAGAAAAGGGTGGTGAAATCATTACCTCTTCTTCGGGTTCTTCCTTTTTGTTTGATCAAAAGGGCTCCTTAGGTTGGCTTTCTGATCAAACTAATGCCTCTAGGTTGTATTGAGGGATGTTGGTAGAGTATTTGGGCAGAGTTTGGCCGAACCAAAAGGCTTTAGAGGTGTGAAGAAATGAGAAGGAGGAGTGCCCTTTTATAAGAGGGGTGAGGGGCACCTTTGGAAAAGCTAGAAATATTAATTTATAATAAATTAATATTCGGTTTCTAATGGCTCCAAAGTTTACTATTCAAAGGTTAAGGTGGGGATAGGTCGAAAACCACTCAACCAATAGAATTTAGACAGGTTTGGGTACTTATATTAACCTTATCTTTAAGTATTAACTCTAAGTTAATTAGTTTCACTTTTACAATGTCTCTTTGTATTTTTATAAAATATGGTTAATAAACTTACTATATACATCCAAGAGACCCCAAAGTGGTCCATTAATGATTAACCTATCATGATATAAGTCTCTTGGACGAACCTTAGATTTTTAGGAATTTAATATCAATTAATAATATAATATTTGTTTTAAGAACTCTTTTATGTCAATTTTGACACTATTCAATAGTTGATTTTTTTGAAACTTATAACAGATTGATTACTTCGAAAAAAGTCAATTAAATCAATCCTAATATATCATATTATCCTAGAAAATTAGTTTAATTCATTAAAAGTTTCATATTATATTTATTTGGATATTGATAATATCAATTATTTTAATTTTTCACTATTATAGTAATTACTGCATCATCATTGTGTCATATATAAAATAAATTATTTAATGTCTAAAAATTATAAATAAAATATCATTATGTAGGAAATCGTTTTAGCTTTCTAATTAATATTTATAATCTAAAATCCAACATATATAACCCTATGTAACAATTGTTTTTCTAAAATATATATGCTTGTGTCATTTTTGTATTCATTTTAACTTAATTAAAATAAAGTGTCATTATCACTTACAAGTGGATCCATGGGGTCCCAAAATAGACCCAAAGATTCCCATGGTCGACCATTTATCAACCAATAGGGTTAAGACACGTTTTAGGGTAATTTAGTATTATTATAATATTATTTTTTAACCCTTATTTACCGGATTTACCCTTAACCATGGTAAATAAAATATTTACCGCAGTAATTATTCAAAATGTCTAAAAATAAAAGTTACCTATTTACACAATTTGAATATCCTGATTCCAAATATGGAATCGATTTTCCTAAATTCAAAACACAAAAGTGGCAGAAATTAATTTAAAATTAATTCCCGCCGTCAAAACAAAAAGCGTGTTTTTAAGAGATAATAACTATCAAAAGATTGACACTTGTTTATGTTCGGTTTAATTGTAAAATTATGTCTAATGACCAAAATTATATTAAATGGTAAAAATATATTCTAAATATACTTTAAAACCACTCAAATTCATAATTTATCACTATTAATTATTTTGATTAAAAAAGTTGTTTTTAATTAAAATTTAGTAATTTTCACTATTCATCAAAATATAAAAGTTATCCGAAAAGTACCAAAATTTCACCCTAGGCTAATTTCAATACTCCGAATCCAAAAATGAAGTCCATTTTGAAATATAAAATATATATGATTTCAAAAAGTAGGTATTACTATTCACAACAGCTATTTTAATTAGTTGTGGTGTGTGTTAGAACTCGAGGTTGCGTACAACACACGCTATCGCATTATTCGAAGGGAAACGTACCGTGGAAGCTTGGGATGTTTCATTTTAAATTTTTGATGTCCCCATTTAGTCAAAAAGTTTAAAATATTGTATTTAAAAAGGGTTCACTATTAAAAGTTGATAAAAGTGCAATACTGAAAATGAATTTGTTCTTGCATTATATCTAAGAAACTCATAATATGGATTCTAAAATTATAAGGATTATATAAAGTTTAAAATTTAGATAATACTATTCATAACCTCTTTTGAATGGCTTTTTTTTTAAGTCATGGTGTGATTGAACTCAGTGTTGCGTGTAGTGCAAGTTATTGAATTATTTTGAAGAAATAACACACTATGAAATCTTGGGGTGTTATATGAGTAGCGGAATATTTCATGGCTTGGTATCTTGTTTTACAGTAGGTAAAAGCATAAAATCATGTTTTTGGATGTTTGTTGTGGCTGTTGGATGTCCTCGAGTGGAAGTGGGATGACATATTGAGGGAATTCATCATATGTTTACCCTGATTTCAGGGAGGATATGATGTTATCTAGGTAATCATGGATATATTGATGAATTCATCTCTTCCTATAAATCAAGGAGTTGATAGTTGTGGATGTCTTATCAAGGAGATAAGTGGATGAGTTTGTGCGACTGCATGGAGTTCTGAGGTCTATTATCTTATATTTTTATGCTCATTTTACCTCACAAGTCTAAATAGTATTTAAACATGCTTTTGGAACTCATTTATGTCTCAAAACTACTTTCCACCCTCAGATAGATAGATAGACAGAGCATACCATCTAGACACTAGAGGATATATTATGAGAATGCTTCCTAGATTTCATTGGATCTTGGTCAAATCAATTTCCTTTGGTTGAATTCATTTATAACATCAATTTCTACTTTTCAAAAATCATTTCTCTATATGAGGCATTATATGAGAGACCATGATGATCCCGCTATGCTAGACTAAGGTTGCAGAGTCATCTATTCCGAGACTTGATGTGGTGTAGGGAATAATAGAGAAGTGTTAGGTAGTTCATGAAAGGTTGAAGGAAACACATGACTAATATAAATCATATTTTAATCATAGGATGTGGAACTTGGAGTTCATGGTTGAGGAACACATGTTCTTAAATATTTCCCCTCATTGGGGAAAACATGGGTTTGGAAGGGGAGTAAGAATTCTCCCTAGTTTTTTAGCCTTTTGTGGTGTTAGAGTGCATTTGTGAAGTGGCGTATCGGTTGGTTCTTCCACCATGAATGGATAGGATCCCTAAAGTCTTTAAAATGACCACTCCATAAATGCCTTCATGATGAATCCCATGTTATCAACTAGGGAGAGTTATACACCAAGGATGACACAAAGTTCATGGAGTGACCTATAGAGATCCGAGATCATTAAGAGAAGATGTTTCATGGATGAAACATTCTCTTGGATCATGTATTATGGAGGCATGTTTTTATTAAAGGAGAGTAATTGGGAACATGAAACACAAATGTGTTCACAATACCCTGATTTTTTTGAGTTTTACTTTGTTTTGTTTTTCTTTGATGGCATGATGCCTAAATCTTACTGATTTATGAGATTTGAAATTTTCCCCTATTGATGGCATGTCTTATGGTTTCTAGTATATGAATAATGGAAAAAAACTTCCTAATTAAGATGATTTATGTTTATGAAACATTTTAAAACTATGTGCGTGAGCTAGTTCCACCCAAATCAGAAAATATCTTGATATAGAGGGTGGGTTTTCTTGATTTGTGTGCTCGGGATAGTGTTGTGTGATGGTTTTGGTAATCCTTGTCTTATTTTATGTAAAGGTTGAAATAGTGGTGATTATGGTAGTTTTTAAGAGATATTGTCAATGTTAGTGTAATATAGAAGTGTTTTTTAGTCGTAAATAGATCCCTAAGAGGTATTTCCTGGGATGGTTATTATGACCTCCTTCCTTTCCTATGTTTCAGGTTTATGTTTGATTCTTGAGGTTGATAATTGTTTAAGAAGTATATGATGTAATAATTCAGACCATTCCATCATTTCCTTTATTATTTTTTCAATTATTAGTATTTCAAAGGAGTTTAGGGGTGTTTTGGAGGCTAGGATTGGGCTTCGGGCCTTTCTGGGGGTCACCATACCCTGGTGGTGGGTGTGGTGAAGGCTGTTTTGGCTAAGAGCCTACCTTGTTTAAAACAGTTGATCAAAAATGCCCAGTGTACATTCTAGAACTGGGAATGGAACCTTGGGGTAATTCTTGTCCAAAATGTGGAATATGAGCTCACTACACCCTATCCTTGGGCATGGTGAAGTGAAAATGACCAGGATTTTAGCGTTAGGCCGTAGTTTCTTGTTGTGATAGACATTAGGGAAGTAACTACAACTTGGAAAACTCATGGTATAGAATATGGTGTCGGTCAAATATAGTTTTTAAATTGCAAGAAAAATGGGAAGAATGACTGTGAGAGATCCATATATCACTTTTAATGAATCCACCATGTGTTATTTGGTTGTTTGCTATGTTGTGGTAGATTATAGAGGGATGAAATTATAAATAGGATCTCAACATTGTTTGTTTTAATTACTTAGTTCTCTAATCAAGCTCTAGATGACTTCTAGAACTCCCTAGATATCCCCAACCATTCATTTTTTAATTTTAACCCCTTGGATAATTGGATCAAGTCTCATGGATTGAGGTATGATCTCTCATCTTCTATTTTCCTATTATTCTTAATTTGTTAATTTTAAGGAGGATCATAGTAGCAGTAGGATATATTTTTGGTGTAGTTTGAGTGTGTTTTGATGGTGGATTATTGTGGATAGGTTTGGGAAAGTTTTACTTTGATCATGGTGTGGTTTGATATCTTGTTTCTTCTATTGATAGCGATGATTATCTTTGAAGCTTAAATCAAGGAAGGGGATCCTTCATCTCTCATTATTTCGATGTACATATGGAAATATCATGCTTTTATCTTCCTTGGGGAAGATGGTATGGATTATATTAATAAATATAATTAACTATATTAATTGAAGTTAAAGGGAGGGGGGATCACATGATCTTTAATTATTCTAGTGATTTTTCCTATATGGTTGTGCATACTTTCTTATTTTACAATTTGAATTGTCTTTATATTATGGATTTGTTGTTATTTTTTAATTTGAAATCACCACACATGAAAAAGGATAAGAACATATATCTACATAATAAATTGGTTTCCCATTAAATCTCATATTTGTGTGAGGATACCCTTGAGAATAATGAAGTAATTATAATGGAAGCCCTTATTAAAACTAAATGAGATGTGCGGTGGTTGTGAAGTGTGGTGGATAAGATGTGTGGTTGTTGTGACATGTGGCAGGTGAGATGTGTGGTGGTTGTGACATGTGGTATTTGAGATGTGTGGTGGTTGATACGAGGGGTGTTTGTGAAGTGATGTTCATTGGTATGAATGGATGATATGTATTATGTTGTGTTTTGTAGTTTCTCGATGGTTATGTGATGAACTTGAAATATTGAAATGGAAATTATTGTGTGGTAAATGAAGTAATTTTTTTAATGAATAATTAATGGGATTGGTTTAAATATTAAATTAACGGGCTTGATAAATGAAGATGGTTGGTAATTAGAAAATGTAGAAATGGTTTTATTTGAAAAGTGAGATAGAATGTGGATTTTGTATGGCTTGCTTGTGTGGTGTGATACATTTAGAGGTGGAATCATTGGTGGAGGTAGTAATGAGGAATTTTGGTGATGTTGTTGGTAGAGAAAATTTTATTGTTATAAACCCCTAGGTTAGGCTTGCGTATTACTATACTATATTGTATTTTTTGTATGATTTCTATATGAACCCTTCTCGAGTCATGTGTTTACACCAATGCCCAAAGGTTTTGGGTTTCATGTTTTTTTAACAAACATACATGATGATGAGGAAAGATGTTTCACTAACCATCCTATCCACACTCTCTTCTAGATGAGATTCCTATGCAAGAGCTCTGATGGATTGCAGATATAGTGCATTAATTGTGGTGATTAGTGAGAGGATGTGGTGGTTCATAATGGGATTTTTTCATAGTAGGAGGATGGAATGAGATTTATGTACTTCATATTCATGATACCTTACTATTCTAGTTATATGGATGTAGTTATGGGAGGATGTGGATGTGATAAAATGTTACACATGGGGTGCATAGTACAATGTGGTTTCCTAAGTGTCTTCAAGTGGGATGTGATGTGGTTTCCAAATTGTCTTAAAGTATGGTTATTATGGAAGGGATAATAACACCATTATGTACAAAAATGGTGTTTGAGTGTAGTAAATTAGTGGGAAAGTAGTTTGGGGTACCGTTTATCGATATTCTTCTTAGTATATTATTTCATTGGATGTGTTATTTAGTGAGTGTGCCTTGGTGAGGATGGGTTTGGTGAGTTGACCTATTTAGGTTTATAATGGTTCTTCAATTTTTTCACAAGTGCATTAGTACTATATTTCACTTGTTCATGAGAGACCTTGGGTATGATCCCACTGAGTATACAAGTTATTCTCACCCTATATATATACAAACTATTTTTTTAGGTTTCCATGAGGACTTGGGGGGACTGATATGGACAATACTAGCCCGAACATTGGAGTTGTTGCTGATTCATTACCTTAGTATTTCTTTTGGTATTTATTTGGAGACTATTTTTGTATTTTTTTACATTATAAATGCATTATGTGATGGTTTTGGTTTTACTTTTCTATATTATATGGAGTTTTTTTGTGGTTTTCATCCTATCTCCCAATCCTTATTCTACAATTGAGGGTAATGCCTTCCATATGTGATATTTTTATACCCTTAGTGATATTCACCAACCCAGGGACTATTAAAGTTGGGAATTAGGGGTCATTATCTCTCTTCCTTCATTGTCAGCCCAATAGGGGTAAATTTGGAGGGAGGGGGTCATCACACTACACACAGTCACATATTTTGGTACATGTTTAAATTAAAATACAATCCTTTATGAGAATATAAGTGCTATTTATTTATGTAAGAATCTAGTACATCACTCAAGTATAAATCACGTAGATGAAATACAAAATTTTATTTGGGATCACAAAGAAAATTTAGATATTATTCTTGACTTTATCGACAAGTAAAATCATCTTGCTAATATTTTTATAAATCCTTTAAATTTAGATGGATTTGAATACATCAAATAGAAGGTGGTAATTATAAACATAAAGTGATGTTAAATCCATGTTGTGTTTCACCAATCTCATGATATTGAGAAACTCCCCAAGAATGGGGGAATCCATTTTTTATAATATTACTTTTGAAGGACATTTTTCTTTAACAAAAGATATATTATATTTTAAACTTACTTTTTTTTATTTTTATTAGTTATGTTTGAACATTAATGATTCTATGTATTAATAATTGAAAGTAAATGAATTTTCATAAGTATGTTATAAGAAAAATAAATTTCTATTGAGAATAATAAAAATCCAGTTGATTTTCCATAGAACCATCCTCAAAAGAGGAAGATCATATCTATATTAGAAGATAATTTCTGGGATGTTAAGTTTCTTAAACTCTACCTTATAATATTTTCATTCAAAATTTCATCCCTAACATTTATTGAAAAATTACCAGGGAGATATATTAAATTAAAAGGAAAATTTAATGAACTTTTTCATGATTTTATTTTCCTTGATTCTTTTTTAAAATCACAAAAGAGGAGAAACTAAAGAAATTTTTGATAATTTTGGGGGAGAAAAATTAGAAAAATTGAGAATTTTAAGATAAATATAAAAGATTTTAATTTTTTTATTGGGTAGATAACTGAAATTTAAGATATTTTTAAAATATTTTCTTTTCAAGGGGGATAAATTTAATTATTTTTATAAATGGAGGAATTTATTATATTATTTTTATTTGAAGATGGGGGAGATTTTACAAATGTTCATTTATCAACTTATCCTGTTTGTATATAATTAGGTTTTTTAATATTGTGAGTCAAAGAAGCAGAAAATCATTCCATTAGAACATACAAAGTGATATATTTTAAATTTGAGTATAAATTATCAATTTTTTTTCCATGTCTTGTGTTTTTTAAAAGGGGGATATTGTTGAGCTAATGTCTCACTTGCTTCTTTTGTTTTGAAAATAACAGTACACTTTATAAGACTATTATTTATTGTGATGTTTTTTCTAATAATATTTTATACAAATAATTGAGTTTTTGATAAATGAAATTATGGAGAACTAAAAATAAAAATTGGATGATCTAAAGATATATTATATATCACAATAATTGGATGAAAAATCACTATAACGATGTAGAAATAACTACATCAGGTGATGTTATGCTATATTGAGTTTATAAAAATATGATGAAGAATCTTATGATTCTATTACTACTAATATTGAATAAAAAATAATTTGAATGTTATATTTTGTTACAATAAAGTCTATAAATAGATCCAGAATTCTATGGATACATGATAAAGGTTACTTGATGCTTTGAATGTTGCTATTCATTTTGATGCTGTGCAATATCTTGTTTCCTTGAAAGTGCTTCCAATCATTGTAATTTTTTATTTTTGGGAATTTAGTAAATATTTACCTTAGTGAGGTATAACTTGTAAAATATCTTATTTTTTACTTATAATAATTTAGTTTTTGATTGTTGAGATTGATGGATTTCATTTAGGAATAAAGAGTTCCATTGTATAAAGCATGTAGCTAACCTATGTGTCGAGGGATTATGAGGATAGGAAGATAGAGAACCCATTGACGTGTTTATGTAGATAGCTTCTAAGGATAGGAAGAAACACCTTATGATAGGTATAGAATTGGTGATATCTAATGTCAGGTCTACAGACATCCTTACCAATTAAGGTCAAATTAAGTTATTTTTATAATATCTTCTTTAGAAGTGTTTGAACTATGGTTCGATGATCTTCACATTGTTTTTATTCTTTCTCTCCATTGCATTTATTTGCTTCATCATAAGTTGTTAAATTTATTATAGTATTACATTTCACTTCTTTTTATTATATAATATAATATATTGTAACATGAAAATAAGATCACATTTTCAATCAATTTAAAATATGAGGGTTTCAAAAAACTGTAAGTTTCTTTTGATATAATTCTCCCACCTATCATGGAGTACCTTTCATAGTTTATTTGGTACAATAAGAATCATGTGAGTTAAGTGAGTTAAGTAATAAAATTTTCGTGATAAATTCATGATTAATTCCCACACATAACAACATGATTCTAAAATGTTTAAATATTGAGTTAATTACACAAAATTTGAGCAATGTTAATTAATTATTTTAAGATTGTTTAATTATTTACTATGGTGATTGATTATTTTTATAAATATATAATATGACACCTGTTATCTAATTTTGATTTGATGATTCCAAATTTGGACTCCATTTAATATTATTTAATTTCTATGTATGAGAAATTTATCTATTAAATGAAATCATAAAATATATAGAGAAAAATATTTTTAAAGAAAAATGACATTTTAATCATTATGTGTTGTTAATTATATTTAATATTAATTTCGAATAAAATGATTTTTAATTTATTCATTAATATATAAAATAATTACATTTTTTTAAATCATCATTCAGAAGTGACCAATTTAATTTATTAAGAAAATAAATAAATAATAATTATTTTTAAAATTTCATTAAAAAATATCACTATCTAATATTAAATTATTTGAATCACATACCATTGGAATTAATTTTTATTTTATAACCATTCAATTTTATCAATCCATTGGTATTATTATCTTACATTTAATTTTAAAAACACATAAAATCATTCATTAAAAATAAAATTAATATAAAAAATATGTAAGTAATACAAATACATATTTTTATAATAATAATTTTCAATTAATTATTATGTATTTATTTAATTAAAATTTTTTTATATGTGAATTATACTATTTTTAATTTTTCACTATATATGAAAATTAAATAATTAAATTTAAATATTGGATACAACTATATCCAATGAATGTATACATAATGACTATATATCCAAAAACCATATGTCCAATGAATATATTACCAACTACTATATATAATGGTCATATTATATTCCTATATATATCCATACATAATTCTCTAAAATCAGTCATTATATACTCTAATATGTTTATCATATTTCTAAAACGTTTCATTCTTTCTATAAGTATCATTGGCAGTATGATCTTCATGGAAGATCTTGATAATGAGAATTTCATCATTGTGGATTTTTTATTTATCTGTGGTTTCATTCATTTATAATTTTTCTAATTATTTTTTATTTAGTTATATTCAAATGTATTTCATTTTATATTTTAATATTATACCATAAATAAATATTGAATTTTTCATTTTAGTTTTGTGTTGAGTTTATCACAAGTTATAAAAAACACTTGATTTATTTAAAGGGAAAATGCATACTAAAATTACGGGGTGCTACGCTGAGGGTAAGATGTTAGTGTCATAAAGTAAGGATACTTTTGGTTTTTTTATTTATTTAGTCACTTTTTATTACTCATTTGATTTATCATGATTGAGATTATTTTTTAGATAAAAACTATTTCATTTCTATTTTTTATATTCCTTTTCTTGAATATAATTATATTTTTCTTTGTAAAGTCTTCTAGGATAACAAATCTAGTGACCCCCCATAGAGGGTCGACTCAATGAGAATTATGGTTGACATGTGGAGGTATATGTATTAGGTATATGGAGAGTATCTCCATGTTGGATTGGTATGAATTCTAGTTTTCATGATTAATGGTATATTCCTTCATTACATGTGTAATGAGTGATCATGTGTTTGAGGTAGACTGGGAACACCTTATAATTGTAACTATCTAATTTCTAGGGTTTAATCCAGTGTTTATGGATTGATATTTGTCCTTGTAAATGAATTGATGTGATTGGATAGTTAGTTACCATGGGGGTGACCCAATTCAATAGGGTTATGTTGTTTACTATGGTGGAAGAACTCTATGGGAAGCCTTTATTATTTTGAGGAGGAGTTATGATAATGACCATACTTACTATATAATAGAAATTTAGTATTCAGTGGGGTTGTGATTCAATCTATGGGTTAACTATGTTACATAATTACCCTTGTAATTTTATTAATGAATGTTCTACATATGGGGTGTCCATAGGGGCATCGAGGTTTGTGACTAGGTAGTTGGCTAACGTATGGGATGTCTATATATGAATAAAGGCATAAAACCTGAGGAGTTTTTCAATGTAAGGGGTATCTATTGTGGAATTGTTTCATATGACCCGAGTTTTAATCTATATACAGGGTGGTCATAGATACATTGAGGTATATAATCAGATATACTAATATGTAATACCATATATGATATCATCATGGGACTATTAGAGGATATTAAATTGAAAAACGATTTTCATGACTTGAGTTTTAGTTTAATGTTTTATTTTTCTCCAATTAATTAGGTATGTGGGGGATTGGAATTATTACTCTCACCTTATTATATTTAGAGGCATTTTTATTTGAAAGTATGGATATCTTTTGAGATGTATCTTATACAAAAACTTCAATTTTTATGAAGATGAATGAAAATTATAATTTGTAATTTATTTTATATTCTTTGAGTGAGTGTGTTAGTTTTTAGATAATTTTAGTGGAAATATTTTTTGGGTTTTTATTATTTTTATATTATTATTATTTGGTGTGTGTTTATATATATATATATCTATGTGTGTGTGTGAAAATATCAGTGGACTTTTGTATTTTTTTAATGATTATGATACTGATGATGATGATGATAATAATGATATTATAATTATTAATAATGTTATTTATCTAAATACACATATGTTTATTTTTAGGAATTTATTATTTTCATTACTATTGGATAATAAGAACAATAATATCAACAATATATTATCATTTTTATTATTATCTATGTGAAAATAAATAAATAAATCTATATGAAAATGTGTAGTGTGTGCAGGTGTAGGTATTGTGTATGTGGTTAAAGAGGGAGAAATATATATATATATATTAATGGATTAAAAAATTTATTTCAAAAAAATAAATAAAAGTGTGCATTAGAGTTATTCTTTAGAATGAGAGTACCATGTGTCATTTGGAGTGACATGTTTAAGCTTAAGAGGAAAAAATAATAGAATGAAGTAAAAATTAAAATAGATGGCATATCCAATTCAATTGAAACAAAAGGAACCCCTACCATAATTAATAAAATCTATTTTAAATTGTTAAAAAAATAATAAAAATAAATTTTAAATGGAGGATAAATCTATTTTTATCCTTTTTTTCGAGGAACACATCAGTCGATTGATATTCTTATGTTATTTTTTGGATGTTTATATGTTTATATTTAGATTAGGATGGTTATTTTTAGAATATTATTTTTATCTATTTCAAAAATACTCATGTCATGTTTATGTTTCTTAATAAATATTTTTCTGAAATTATTTATTTATTTTTGGTTAATAAATTTGTTTCTTTATTATGGTGTGACTTGGTTATATTTTTTTAGTATCCAAACATTTTATTTGAGATGTAAATGAACTAAGATTTTATACTTGTGTTAATTTCCAAATTTTATAGTGTTAATATCTATTTTAATAATTTTCACACTTGTGTGATATTTTTTTCAAGCTAGGGAATGAAACGATGAAAAAGTAAATAATAAATAAATAATGTAGATAAAGTCAAATTTATTTAAAATCTATAATGTTTTTTTTGAAAATAAATATTTTTTATTATTTTGATATAGCTAATAATTGTTTTAATTTGAATGGATGGATATTTTTTGGAAAATATGTTTTCCATGATGTATTAAAATTAATGTTTTTTCTCCATATTTGGGATGTCATAATTTCAATGGCTTGAGATAAATGTATTTTAGGCTAGTAAATCATTTATCTAAAATATTTTTAATGTTAAGGGAATTTTGTTAGTATAGTAAATAAATTTAATGTGTTAATATTTATATACTTGGAATGAGAATATGTTTGTACATGTATTGACGTGGTTTGAATGTAGAGTGTTTTATGATTTATTAGATGAGAGTTTATATTGAAATTTAATATATGAAAATATAAGTATTTAATTTTACATGATGTGTATTTTCATAATTTAATTTATATAATGTTAAAATAAATGTATATAAGGAAAATAGTTGGCTTTATCATTTCATATTTTATTGAATAAAACCTTTACATATAAGTATTATAATATATCTTTTATGACTCTAGGTGTCTCTAAAAACATTTAAAATCATTTTGAATGATTATTATGTGTTGTTTGAAAAATAAACATATTCTTGATGGATTAACTTGATTTACATTGAAAAACAAAAAAACATGTATTTTGGTGATTCTTTATGTTTGTATCATGTTTTGAAAACTATTGTACATAAAATTTATCTATTTTGGACATATGTAATGTTTTAAACTTAGTTATACATGTATATTAGTAATTTTCAACTTATTGTAAGTTTCAATAAACATTTTAATATTATTTTATGTGATAGAAAAATATATGAAATGATGGAAGGTATTTTTATGGGAATCATTGATACAAAAAGGTATAAATGTTTTACCATTAATGAATAAATATTTAAACTAATTATATAATTAATCTCAATTCCAATTGTTTTTTTTTAATTTTCAAATACAAATTTATGGATATTTGGGTATCAAATACAAAACAAAACCAACTCTAATGCATATACCACCAAAACAACAAACCAAAAATTCAAAATAAGACAACATGAGAATGAAAACAGATCCACATGTTATCGCTCTGGGATACACGCCATGTAGATTCCCAACATGACCCATCATCCTCACACTAGTTCCTCATGATGATATAGGGGAAACTGAATCAATGAAGGTCATGTCAGACACTACAATATTCTCTTCATCATCTCATGACCATCACTGTCCAACCAATAATTTTCTAGTGACCTTTTAAACTAAGAAAAACCATCAATAGATCCGTAGAAATAGGGACCTCATGCTAAAAACAGGATAATAATAGGATCAAAAACCATCATTAAGCAATGTCTAATACACACCATAACAGTTTAACAACATCGATAAAAAAACATATGAATACGAAAATAAAAACCTTGTTGCCACCGAATTTCTAAGAGAAAGATACAACAAATCAGCACATGCACCTATAGAAACTTTAAAGCTAAATAAAAACATTCCAAAAGCCACACATAGGTTTATGAAGTCACTATTCCACCCCTAAGAACCCCCTTAACCACACATTTGAGACTCATGAGTCAACCATGTGGGAGAGGGTTGACTTGGCTAGACATAGGTGGCTGGTGTGTGGTTAGGAATGCATAGTTACCACAGGGTACACGCATGGGTGTGCATATGGCATGCACATTGAGTGCGTAGGAGGGTTCCCGAGGGACCACGCAATGGTGTGGTGCGGTTTGTGTAGGGTGAGTGTGTGTAAGTGTGTGTGGGTGCGACCTTGGTTCTAGTTCAAGAGGTGGATGACACATAAATTCTTATATAATTGAGCTCAACTAAAGAACAAACTATCATGGGATGGGAGAAATGTAGTTACTATTTACATGTTAAAAAATTTACAAAAATAACATGATCCATATGATCTGTTTGATCTAGAAAATTAAATCAAGGCCAATATTGTCCTAAACCTTTTAACCTTGAAGGAAATCCATACATGCTCTAGAAAACTAGTGACCACTAATATCCATGATCTCGACCATATCTAGTAATCCAGCCTAGATGGTGAGACATGCTTGATTGCCTCGACACCATGCATGAAATTGTTTTCTTTCATTCATGTGATACATTGAAGAAAATAAATATATCAAAGAGTCATGTGAAAATTAAATTCACATGACATCCTTTATTTCAATAATCCATCATATAAAAAACACTATATTACAAGAATAATCCATCTTGGTTATCTTCCATTGTGTGAATGCTTTGGATTTTTCCCATCAATTTTCCACCAAGGCATCACATGAATAATAAACATAACAAGGGAAGCACTGCGGTGTATCATGATCAAGTGACATGATCATGTCTCTTCATGCAATCACATGAAAAATAGTGTACATAAGAAGGATCCTTCATTAAAAGCCTCTATTACATTGAGACTTCCACATTCATTGATTTCCAGTCCACCTCGATATTGCATGAAGTCTCTAGGATTAAGAAGAAGCATTCATGCAAAAACTCCATCATGATATCGATCAAGAAAAGAATTAACATCACAAGTAGATGATAGTTTTAGAATTTTTAAATTCTTAAGATTCCCTAAGGTCATCTGGAATTAAATCTCTTTAACTCTCTATAAAAATTGGAGAAGAGGTGGTGGATCCTTGCCTATATATATATAAGAAAAGATGAGGTATGAATTTGTTTCTATTAAATCTTTCAAGAGAGTTATCATTTTAGATAAATAGATATCTACATAAACCATTTATGCGAAGGCATAAAGTATCCAAGAATTATATTATGTGGAGATAAATAAGAACCATGAGTTTTGTTTATGAAAAGGAGGGATATTCCCTAAGCCACTTGGATACATAAATAAGAAGGTAGTCACATGATTCATTCATGAAAAGGAGATTCCAAAAATCTATTTAGTTACATAAATAATAATAAGGAACTAAATGAAGAACCTAATCACATGAAGAAGATGGAGAAACACCATGTATACAAACCATTTATGCGAAGGTAATGATCTTTCATGTTCTGTTATATGAAAGAAATTGAGGCATCAGTTTTCATGAATGTTAATGAGAACATGATAATGCATGATATGTCCATGAAAAGAACTTTCATGATGAAATTATTCTTGGATAAAAAGAAAAACTAGTGTAATTAAATTAGTGTTTGTAAATAATTAATTACAATAAGAAGATACTGATACTAAATTCATTGTTGATATTGTGTATCGAAGATTGAGAATCTAACAATTTATTTTCATATCTTATATTATCTTTAGATGATCAAAAGAAGAATAAGAATAAGTGATAAAGTTGTTATTTATTGATTATCATTTGGGTCATAGGATATTGAGAATTCCAGTCCACAAAATCTTGATATTATTGTGATCAAAGAATAAAATGTGCCAACCTTCTAGATTGATGCATTTTTGAGAGAAAATTTTGATTATTATGAAATAGAGGCAACCATTTGATTACTCTAGTCAGAGGAATTTGATCAGAATTCATCAGACTATATAGAATAATTCTTATGCTACACTACTGATCACTTTAGGATGGACATGATGATATATTTTAATCATGTGATTCAAAGATAAAGATAGAATTATACCTGGTTGGTGCTAGGAAAATGAGTCCAAGGCCATCCCTTTCTCATAATTTTCTTGATAATAAAAGATAATCTATGTGTGATTGGGATTATAACCAACTTACACCGAGGATGTAGTCATACACACTGGAGGTGAGCCTCATTAATAATCTTGGTGTTTTTTGTGCTTTATTATTTTATGTGCATGCTAGCTAATTACAGGTGGAAAAATTAAGAGAACCATTCAATAAATAATTGATAGGGGTATTAAAAGAGATAAAATATTTAAAGTGTTAAGAATTAATCCTACACTGATTCACCCCTCTCAACGTGGTCATCCAAAAGTGATCCTAATAATTGGTATTAGATGGATATACCAAACCTCTGATTGGATTATCATATTTTAAGCTTATTTAAGATTTTATTTCTCTTTTCAATTTGGAATAGAGTGAAAATTTGGAGGATTTGTATCTATTGTAGATCAAAATTATATCTTAGTCAAGAATTTTAAGAAATTAAATAATAAATAATTGATAAATAAGAAAAAATAACCCCTATTGGTTAAAGTGGAAGAAGCATCAGTTTCTCCATGTTGTAATTTTAATGAAACAAAATTTTTAAATGATATTTTGTTTCCTGAAAATGTGTGTTATATTATACTAAACAAAACCATATCTCTTTAATAATGAAGTAAATATAAAGGGAAATGTGAACATCTAGTTTCGACCATTATATAACCATTGGTCAATTATGGCTATTAGTTAATTACAATTGTTGGTCAATATTACCATTGGAAACAATAATCTTGATAAACATTTTAACATTATAATTATCATTTATAATTAAAATTTGAAAAATGATAATTGATACAGAAAGAATAGTCAATGGACTCAACCAGTAGAGTCATTCCATTTGAATCCCATTTTTTAGAACTTGGGGGGGAGGTAACTTCATTGGGGTTCTACCTTGACCAAGCCTAAGATGAGCTTCAAAAAGTGAATCTTGAACTAAATCATCTATGGTTGAAGTTCAAGTTAGTGGAAATTATAACTCGGGTGATGTTAGTCGATCTGCCCCATGAATCTATCACCATCGCACACCTTACCCTTATGTCATACACAAGTGTTATAAGGAGATACATGTCTCAAACTTAGTGTGTAATTCCTTTAGATAAATAAAATTTTTATTCCATCAATCCCATTTTAAGAATAGTTTTTCTTAATAAAAATAGGTTTAATTGAGATGGAATTTGATAAATTGACTTTTCAGATCCAAATTATACTTTTCTAAAAATATATAAGTTTTTATAATAAAATAAATTATTATTAATAATACTTATTTTAGTGAAATAATATGATAAAAACACTTTTATTTAAATATAAATGATAAAATAATTTTAAAAATTTGAAGTGTCAGAAATTTTACAATGCATTTTCAACTCATTATTATTTTTAATAAATAAGGATTTTTATAGTTTAAAGGTAAATTTATCATATTTAAAAAATTATTATGATAAAATAAACATCATTTTTGAAATCATCACATATAATTTAGGTTAGGGTAAATTTCTGAGAATTTTCTAAAATACTTTATTTTTTTTATGAATAATAAAAATGCAGTTTTGGGTTTTTAGTATGTTTAATGACTCCATAATTATTTCATAATGATTTAATAATAAGTTAAATATTATCCACAACTTAAAATACTTTATTTTATTAATATCAATCATTTTAATATATTTTAATCAATTTCCAAACTTATAATTTACTTTACAAAGTCTAAAATGGAAACTTTAACATAAAAAATATTATTTTGTGAAAAAATGAACTTTTCTTGAGAAAAGAAGTAATATAATATGATTTTCGGTTCTTATGGGTTAAAATAACATAAAATATGTCCCAACTATCCAAAACCATGGTCAAGACCATAGTTTTTCATTTTCCACAACCTAGATTTCCAAGGCCTATATTTATAAATTAATAAACAAATCCTCCACTTTTGCTATAAATACCCACCCATTTCTCCATTTCCTTTCACTAAAAATACATCATCCATGAATATTTGGTAGTTTTAACTCTAAAGGAGTCCTCCCAAGGTGTCTTAAACCCCCCAAGGTCCCAATATTCATGTTTTATGAGTAACTCTTCAAGGTAAGGGAATTATCCTTCTTTTCTTTTCGATTCAAGAACCTCTTTTCTCATATGTATTCTAAATGTTATGGTTAGTAGATTTTATTACCCTTTATATCATACCATTACTTAAAAATTATTTTTTATCAATGGTATACCCCTTTTACATTCTCTTTTTTACCATTTTCTTAAACCTTGTTTATACCTGTTTTGTTGCTGAATTTACTTCTCGAACTTTCTCTCTTCTCCTCAAGAAATTACCTTTAATTTTATTATTGTGAATACCCAAGATTCTTTATTTTACAAGTGTATTAACCTAAATTTGAAAATTATTTATTTTATTCTATGATTGACATACATGAAACCCACATTCCTTTTTTTATTGTGAAAATGATGTAGTATTCATGTTTTAAGAACTTTTGAAGTACCATGATTTTGATTTGAAACCTATTTATTTTATTCTCCAAGGCTGATTTATGAAATGTTTTATTATGATATATGTGGATCACATTAATTTATACATGTGAAAGATGTATCTTGATAGTGATTCAATTCATAGAGTAAATAATTTAATCTCTAAATATGACATGTTTTACGATACCTTGGTGAATAACCTTCATAATTTTTATGACACCTCAGTGAAAAACCTTGGTGATATGCTTATGAATGTATCATTTAAATATTATAGACAAATTTCCATATTATTATTCATGTTATTTTTATTATGATATGCTTCATGTTCACTTTCTCATTCCATAATGATATTCCTTATGATCTTATTGATATTGTTCAAGATCACATGTAAACTATTTCCCTTGCTTTCCTTATTAGGCCTTATGCTCACTCTTTACTTTGATGTATGTATCCATGTTCTGAGATGCAATAAATTTACTTTTTATTAACCAATAAATAATAATTTTAACTTTATTAGAAGAACATTTTAAGTTTTCATGTATTATGTACCTTATTTCAAATAAACTCAGGTTTAAATAATCCTCTATTTATACAATGTAATGAAAAGTTTATATAATAAAAGGTGAGATTACATAGTCGATATAAAAGGAAATATTTAGTGATCTATGGAAATTTGGATTTGAAAACTTTATGAAGAACCCTATAGTAATGTTTAAATATAGTAAAACATATTAGTATTTTTTTGAAGTATTATTTAAGTGGTTTCTAAGAAAATAAATCCTTGTCTGGATATGAACAAGTGGATGTGGCTCTAGAATAGATGTATCTAGGGGTGAAACCTGAAAACACCACTTTTATCTAGACTCAAACAATAACTGGTTCATGACAATGGGCCTTGCTGCACTCTTGGTTTGACACTCCAAGGGGATAAGTTCAGTTTATCACAAGCTTTTTATGAACCATTATAAAGGATTTATATAAAATGTAATTGTTGTTAAAGAATAACATATATAATCATGATGTTTTAAGACATAAAATTTATTTAGAATTATAATATTCTTAAAAGAAACATTTTTCTCACTTAGGTTTTCTTCTTTTAGAAAATGGTGGTAAATAGAAGGAACCGTGTAAACGGTGAGCACAACACATCATGTGCTGACAACCCTATGTGGGAATCCAAAATGGAAAACTTCATAAGAATGATAAATCAATTAAATTGAGTTATGAATAATAACTTGAATCAAGATTAGAGACTAGATTAACCTTAAAGGGAACAAATTTCCATTGATTCCTTTATGAGTCAATGACCACCTTCTTTTAGTAGATCTACTGACCTATTGATTGATAAAAAATGGATATGATATATTGAAAAGATATTTTCTATACTCTGTTGTTTGGATCAAGAGAAATTCACCCTTAATTTTTACCACTTAGAGGGAGAATCTAATCAGTGGTTGATACTAATTAAAAATAAAAATCCAAGAAGGGAGATTGATTCTATAGACTGGGAAGATTTCAGGGGATCCTTTTTCAATAAATATTTTCCCTATTCGATGCTAACGAAAATGGTGAAGGAATTACCAGAGCTGAAGTAAAAGGAAAATGAATTTGTGGGAATCTATGAGATGAAATTTACAAAACTTTCTTATTACACCTCTATATTTTTTATGGATCCTAATATAAAGGTTGATAAATTATTCAGTGGACTAAGACCCCATTTATAGAGTAATCTATCCAATTGAGACTATGAAAGCTATGAGGAGATAATATGGGGTGCTATGAAGGTTGAACTAGAGTTTGGAGAGATGTAGTGGTCACATAAATTTAATGAAAAGAAGAGATATTTTGATCCAAACTTATGGAGGAACTTTGATTATGGAATAGGAGAAAAGCAAGTGAAACTTTCCACATATAACAAATGTGGGAAGAATAATTTTGGGAACTATTTTCTTGGAAGTGAAAAATGTTTCTTGTTTGGATGAGATAACCATATAGATCAGAACTTTCACAGTGAGGTGAAGCCTCAACATCTCAACACTAATAACAAAGGGAAGATGGTTCAAGCCCATCCTGAAGTCTAATGCTATAAGTGTGGAAAGATTGGGAAATTTTCCAATCACTATTCAAATCATAAGGTAATGGATTTAAATCACCACCAACCTCATCTTAGGACAAGGGAGAAATTTTAGGCATTTTCTATCACAAAAACTGAAGTAAAGGCTCCAAATTATGTGGTGGCAGGTACTATTGTTGTTCTCTCAAAGCTAGTAAGTAGTTTGTTTGATTCTGGATTAACACATTCATTTATTTCTTCTAAAATTTCAAAGAATATATAATCAATCCTTGAACTTCTATAAGTAATGTTATCTGTCAATAATACTGGAGGGATTATCTAAGCATCAACAATGTATAGTAACTATAGTATTGAGTTTGGAGAGAACAATATCATAGAAAATATAATAGTCATTCCCATGATAGAATTCGACATTATACTAGGAATATACTGGCTCAAAAAGTATAATTCTAAGATTAACTATATATTCAAGGAAATATTAGTAGTCTTTAATGGAAAACCTATCGTTATTTTCAATTGAGATATATCGCTACCTAATATTTTCCAAGAAGAACCTTTTATAGCCTTCTTTAGGGAGATGATGTGTGAGGAGGAAGAATGAAATGAAAGTATATGAATAGAAAATGTTCTAATCATTTAGGAATACATTGATGTGTTTCCTGGAGAGTTACCTAGACCTCCCATAAAAAGAGAGGTAGTGTTCTCTATTGAACTCATACTCAGATCCAAGATGATATCAAAGACCCCATATAGAATAGAAAATTTGAACCTAGAGGAAATAAATAAACAACTCCAAGATCTTTTAGAGAAGGGTTTTATCCAACCAAGTGTGTCTCCTTGGGTAGAACCTGTTCTCTTTGTAAAGAAGAAGTATGGATAAATGGATCTATGAATTGATTATAGTGAATTTAATGGGATCACATTAAAGAACAATTACCCTCTACCAAGGATTAATGATTTATTTGACCAACCTTTTGGGGCTCAATTATTCTCCATGATTGATATTTGATCTGGTTATCATCAATTGAGGGTGAATAAAGAAGATATTCCAAAGACCTTCTTCTGATCAATATATAGAAATTAGTATTTTGTTGTTATTCTATTTAGATTGACTAATTATTTTTCTATATTTATAGATTTGATGAATATATTCTTTAAGGAATACCTTGATAAATTTATAGTAAATTTTATTAATGATATTATGATATATTTAAAAAGTCATGAGGAGCATGAGGATCATATAAGGGTTATATTGAAAACTTTGAGGAAGGATAGGCTATTTGGAAAATTCAAAAAATGTGAATTTTGGTTATAAGAAGTTTCTTCATTGGGGAACATTATAACCAATGAAAGAATCTCAGTTGACCCTTCAAAGGAAAGGGTTTTGGTGGAGTGGTCTCATCTTACAAAAGTAACTGAGATTCATAGTTTCATTGGATTAATAGGATATTATAGGAGGTTTTTTAAAAGGTTTTCATGAATTTCTAATCCACTAAAAAATTTAAATAAAAAATGGGATTAGTTTATTTGGAAAAAGGATTGTGAAGAAAGTTTCCAAGATTTGAAGAAGATATTGGTTACTAAAGCTATGTTAACTCTACCCTCTATCAGAGACGGATTCATTATTTTTATATATTCATATCTGAAAGGGATTAGGTACTTCCTCATGAAAAATGATAAGGTGATTTCTTATGTATCTCAATAGTTAAATCCCCATGAACAGAATCATCCAACTCATGACCTAGAGATAGATACAATTTTTTTTCTATACAAATATGGAGGAAATATCTTTATGGTGAGAAATGTGATATATACACAGACTACCAAAGTTTAAAGTATATATTCACACAATCGGAATTGAACATGAGACAAAGAATATGGTTGTAAATTTTTAAATGTTATGACTATTCAATTCATTATCACCCTAGTACAACAAACAAAATTGATGATGAATTAAGTAGGAAAGACCCTATTATGATGAAAATGATGAGGATTCAAATAGATCCTTTGATCAAATACCTAGTAAAATTGGACATGGTAATTGTAAGAGAAGGGACATCATCAACCCTATCCCAAATGATTTTTCAACCATCATTACTAGAGAATATCAAGAAAGATCAAAGATAATATCCCTTATTTTAAAATAAGTGACACGTTCCTATCATGGGGTGTGGAAAAACAATTATTTACTAAGTTAAAATATAGTATAGTGGTTAACCTAGGTTTTCTTCAGAAAGGAATGCTCAACAATCACTTACGTCACTTTAAATTTGATAATGAAGTTGGGTTGTTTTTTATATTGTTTGGTTTTGAAAACAAAGCAATAAAAATAAATATAGAAATAAAGTAAATTATTAAAAAAAATTAACAAAACATGTAATTAAAAATATTTATAAGAATTTGGTGATCAGGTTGGGGTTGGTTTTCTATTTACAATGCCATCATTGTTCCATTTTAGTCAATCCTTTTCTTCTAAGTTGATTTAAGTGATATTTTAAAATCGCTTCCTATCACTCCTTTGCTAAATGGTGATGGTGAAAGTAAACATTACAAATATATCATCTCAATCTACTATCCTTCCTATGTGAGAAAAAAATGTAGCAAATACCTCCAATTGAGTTAGACAATTCCCGATCGGGTCTTGTTTATCCCAAACAATTAAGAATATTCAATACCCCTGCCACACGTACTGACGATTGCCGAGTACTTAACCACTAATCGCTGATCAATTACATAGTATATAGACCAGAACATAGTGGAGGGATATTATGATCATTTACCAAAGATAAAATCAATAATGGAATCAAAAACCAAATACAATCGCACTTGATAATAAGAACCGCTAAATGAAATTGAAAACAACTTTGTAGAAAGAGAAAGAGGTTATATTCACTAAATTACAAGAACTCATGTATTACATAAAAAGAAAACCCAAACTTCCCCAATAACTCAAAATATTTACCCCACCATGGTAAGGGTAATTGAGAAGAAGGGGGAAGAAGAAGACATTATAAAACTAAGAAGAACAAAAGAAAGAAAATAAAGAACAATTTTTTTCTCTTCCAGAATCTGTCCACCAGAAATATAGCTTAGGTTATACTACCATATGGTTGAATCAGGATGAGGTACCTTCTTATAATATGTTATTAATGAAGTTTTACATATACCTTAAAAATATCAGAGCATTTGGATTCATGTGGAATGAGTTATATCTGAATTAGTATACATGACGTTTTATGGCCGCCAATCACTATTCCACCAACCATACTATGATCGGTTTAAGGAAAACCATAATCAAATAATATCTCCATGAAATTTATTTTTAAGCTTCCTAGTTGAGTTTTATTTCTTACACAGCTGGAATCACCCCATTTTGTGGTCGATATCCCGATATATGGGTCATTGAATGAAGTAATGTCCATTCTGCCGGCCAGAATAAGTGTTCACATTGACCGATTTGTTTTGATTTTTTGGAGTTTGAATTGGATTTGGGTTCTGAAGAATTACATTTTTATCACAAACCATGTCATACTAAAAAAAGGAATCACATGAATTGGATGAATATTTTGGGGGTTATTCTCAAAATACAAAGTCAACATAAAACTGTTAAATATCCAGAATTAGCCAATTTTTACACTTAAGCTCAAAACTCACCAAAAGTCATAAAATGATGCAAATAAGATCAAATTGATTAATGATAAGGGATTAAATCATTTTAAAAAATATGTATAAATATGAAAATATGAGATATGTTAATAAGATAGAGGTTATGAATAATGGAATGTTTACTAAGTTCAATATTGATCAAGAAGGTGAACTAAAATTTCGTACAAGGATATGTGTTCAATAGATTAAAAAAATAAAGAATGTTATGATGTATTAAGCTCATAGATATACTTTATATTTATATCCTAGAATGAAAAAAATGTATAGGGACCTTCGTGGTCATTATTGGTGGGATAACATGAAAAGGGAGATTGCTGAATACATTTCAAGGTGCTTGGTATGTCTGCAGGTGAAGGTGGAGGGAAAAATTATTAAAGGGGTATTGAAACCACTACCCATACCAATATGAAAGTGGGAAAATATGAATATGGTCACTGGTATCCCTAAAACATCTAAAGTAAACAATGTGGTATGGGTTATAGTAGACCGACTCACCAATACTTCCAATTTCATCACTATTCAAGAAGATTTATCTCTTAACCAACATTCCATGATTTATGTAAAGTAAGTGGTGAGGTTTCATGGAGTTAAAATTTCTATCATTCCTGATCATGATCTAAGGCTTACATAAAATTTTTGGAGAAGTCTTCAACATGATCTGAGTACCGAATTAAATTTTAGCATAACCTATCACCACCAAACTAATGGAAAATTTTAAATAACTATTAAAACACTTGAGGACATTATGAGAACATTATAAATGGAATTTAACGGTAGATGTGATAAACATATCCCATTAGTTGAGTTATCATTCAAAAATATCTTCCATTCAGTATTCAAATGACACCCTATGAAGATCTACATGGGAAGTGACGTATAAATCCTACATGTTGGGAAAAAGTCAGTAAGAGAAAGATACTTGAGATTGATATTATGAAAGAGATGAAAGAAAAGGTTCATACCATCTAATAACACATAAAGGCTACTCAGATTCAGTAGAAGAGCTATGCTAACAGCCATCGAAGGGACTTAGAGTTAGGTGTTGGTGATAAATTTTTCCTTTGAATATCACCATGGAAGAGAGTCATGCAGTTTGGGAATAGGGGGATTCTTATCCCCAGGTACATTGACCAATATGAAATCCTTTATTTCATAGGATCAGTGGACTATCGGCTAGAACTTCCACAAAATTTATCTCATATTCATAATGTATTCCACATATCTATCTTAAATAAGTACATACCTGACCCTTCACATGTACTTAATCTGGAGGTGGTAAAACTGGAACATGAACTCTCTTATAAGGAGTAGCCAGTGGAGATATTAGACCATAGAGATAAGGTTCTATGTAACAAGACTATCAACCTCGTCAAAATGTTGCATAGGAACCATAAATATGAATAAGTGATGTTGAAACCAGAGGATACAATGAGACAGAAGTACCCACACCTTTTCTCTACCGAGAGAGTGATTTGAAATTTTAGGGATGAAATTTCTTAAGGGGAGAAAAATGTAATGACCCATACTTTTTAAATGATAATTTTTCTGAAAATGTGTGTTATATTATACACAACAAAACCATATCTCTTTAACAATGAAGTAAATATAAAGGGAAATGTGAACATCTGTTTTCAACCTTTATATGAAAGTTGGTCAGTTATGACTATTGGTCAATATGACCATTTTAAATACTCTTGATAATAATTTTAATATTATAATTAGTGTTTATAAGTAAAATTTGAAAAAGGATAATTAATGCATAAAGAAGAGTCAGTGGCCTATACTAGTAGAGTCATGTCATTTAAAGCCCATTTTTTAGAACTTGGGTGGGTGGTGGCGTAATCGGGGTTCTCCCTTTACCAAGCCCACGAAAAGATTCAAAAAGTCAATTTTGAATGAAATCATATATGGGAGAAGTTCATGTTAGTGGAAATTACCACTCAGGTGATGTTAGCTGAGCCTCCCCATGAATCTATCACCATCGTACACCTTACCCTTATGTTGTATGCGGGTATTATAAGGGGTTACATGTACTGACCTTAGTGTGTAATTCCTTTTTATAAATAAATTTTTTAATCCATCAATCCTATTTTAATAATAGTTTTTCTTAATAAAACTAAGTTTAATTGAGATAAAATTTGATAAACTAATTTTTAAGATCCAATTT
The DNA here is from genome assembly GCA_963277665.1 of Viscum album. NCBI lineage: Eukaryota > Viridiplantae > Streptophyta > Magnoliopsida > Santalales > Viscaceae > Viscum > Viscum album. The sequence goes on along the minus strand of OY728145.1, from coordinate 1,591,965,296 downwards.
TTACTTTTACGAAAAGATATAAATTTATATAATAAAATAATTTATTATTAAAAATACTTATTTTAATGAAATAATATGATAAAAAAACTATTAATTAAATATAAATGAAAAATAATTTTAAAATATTTAAGTGTCATAAATTTTACTATACATTTTCAACCTGCTATTATTTTTAATAAATAAGGTTCTTTAAAGTTAAAAGTTAAAGTTATCATATTTATACAATTATCATCATAAAATAAAAAATATTTTTTAAATCATAACCTTTAATTTAGGTTAGGTTGAATTTATGAGAATTTTCTAAAATGCTTTATTTTTTCATGAATAGTAAAAATATAGTTTTGGGGTTTCGGTATGTTTAATGACTTCATAATTATTTCATAATGATGTAATAATTATTTAACCATAATCTACTACTCAAAATATGTTATTTTATAAATATAAATTATTTTAATTTATTTGAATCAATTTCCAAACCTATAATATCTTTTCCAAAGTCTAAAATAGAAACCTTAACATTAAAAATATTATTTTTTGGAAAATTTACTTTTCCTTAAAAAAAGAAGTAATACAATATTATTTTCTATTCTTACAGATTAAAATAGAATAAAATATGTCCCAAATTTCCAAAACCATATAAAAAAACCATGGTGACGCCCATGGTTTTTCATTTTCTAAAACCTATATTTCCAAGGCCTATATTTAGAAATTTATAAACAAATCCTCAACTTTTTATATAAATACCCACCCATTTACCCATTTTATTTATATAAAAATCCATAATCCATGAATATATGGTAGTTTTACCTCCCAAGGAGTCATCATAAGGTATCCTCAGTCCCACAACGTCCCAATATTCATGTTTAAGGAGTAACTCCTCAAGGTAAGGGAATTGTCCTTCTTTTCTTTTCAATTCAAGAAACTATTTCCATATATGTCTTCTAAATGTTATGGTTACTCTCTTATATTACCCTTTATATCATACCCTTACTTCCAAATTATGTTTTATCAATTTGAGAACCTTGTCTCCACTCTTTATACCATTTTTTAAAACCACGTTTTATACCAGTTATGCTGTCGAATTTATTTCTCAAAATTTCTCTCTTATCCTCAAGAAATTCAATTTTATTTTCTTATTATGAATACCCAAGACTATTTATTTTTTATGTGTATTCAAATAAATGTAAAAATTATTTATTTTATTCTAGTATTAACATACATGAAACCCAAATTCCTTTTCTTTGGGTCGAAAATGACATAATATTCAGGGTTTTAAGCACTTTTGGAATGCCATGATTTTGATATGAAACCTATTTCTTTTATTATGAATGGGTTATTTATAAAATGTTTCATTATGATATTTTTGAATCAAATTAATTAATATATATTAAGGGTGTACCTTTATATCATTACAATGCATTGGGTAAAGAATTTAATCTCTATAGATGATATGTTTTACGATACCTTAGTGAATCACCTTGGTAATTTTTATGACACATTAATGAAAAACCTTGGTGATATACTTATGAATGTATCATTTAAATATTATAACTAAATTTACATGTAATTATTAATGCTATTTTTATTATTATATACATCATGTTCTCTTTCTCATTGCATAATGATATTCCTCATGTTCTTATTGATATTCCTCAAGATCAAATATAAACTGTTTCCCTTTCTTTCCCTTACTGGGCCTTATGCTCTCCCTTTCATTTGATGTATTTCCCTAGGTTGTGATATATAGTAAATTTACTTAGTATGGAACAATGAAAAATCCTTTAATGTTTATTCTAATAATGTTTTATGTTTTCATGTATTATGTACCTTATTTCTAAGAAAATAAACTTTAAAATATCCTCTATTATACAATGTAATGAAAAGTTTATGTAATAAATGGAAGAATTACATAGTAATTCTCAGAAAGAAAAATCTAACATGGAATCAAAAGATCTGGTGGTACAGTCTAATTTTAATTTTAAGGACAAACATTCCACCACATGTAGTTTGTTATCCCTACATGAAGAGGATATAACAAAAGTATCTTGTCAAAATTGTCATAAAAAAGATCCAAGAATTAACGAGAGAGATAGATTGTCAAAAGAATTAAATTATGAATTTATTGCTACTTTGAATGATATAATGCATAATAGTCCCAAATTATTAGCAACTTTTATCTATTTATCATTCAAAGTAATGTAGGAAGAGATCATTTAGCTTGAAGTAAATCTAGAAAACTTAGAGAAATATTTTGATTAAAAAATACAATCCAATATCAAGCTGTATAAGAAAATTAGATCCAAAGAAGAAAAGATTATTGAACTTGAAGAAATATTATCTAGTTTTTAAGATCAATGGATAAATAAATTTAAGAGAAATAGGATTTTACTAAGTAATTTTAAGAAAACTTCGATATATTAGGGGAAAATAAGAAGTCTATTATTGATGTCAAGATTGATCAACTTGAGATCAAAGAAAACAAGATCATGGAGCTTGAATCATTTCTGTATTAAAAATTTAAAATGCATGATGAGGAGGTTATGAAGATCAAGAAAGAATGCGAAGATAGTCTAAAGTTAATATATAATGATAAATTCATCCTAAATATGAAGTGTCTTAGACTTGGAGTTAAACCGGAAAATATCGAAAATATTCAAGCCGAGTCTTTAATGAAGATGAAAGAATATATGTTACTTCAAGAGATACAACCACTCAAAATTCTAAGTATAACTCTTATCATAAGAGAACTATAACTAGTAGAAATAATTTGTTGAGATAACTCAATGATCAATCTCAAGAAGTCTCTAAAAGGAAGGTACCATCCAAAACTGATAATAATATCTGTGCTAAATCTGGAGTTATGAAGAATGTTGGTTCAAAATAAAAACCTATACAAAAGTTGATGAAGAAGGGAAATTAATTTCTCACCAATAATAATATAGTGAAGTAAGGAAAGTTGAAAATAATTTTCCCCTAAAAAATCCTATCAAAATAATGATGAGAAACACAATCAACAAGCATATTAATCTAGACATAATATAATCCAAAAAAAGAGATCAAAGTTTATTGTTTGGTATTGGTTCTATGATAAATTTAGGAACATGGTATATAATTGTTGGTATAACATGAATGTATCTAAACATAAAATCTTTCCAACATCAAGGGGTGAAAAGAAGTGTTGAATAAAATTCCATAGAAGGAAAGGGGGAATCTAACTATTATAAATAGATTTTAAAATTTAAATAACTTTGGTGGCATTTTCAATGTAATTGGTCAAATTTAAGAGGTATGAAAGTATAAATCATTCAATCATTCCACTAAAAAAATTAGTATAAAATACCACTTGATCAGAATAATGTATAAATGAAAACCATTAGAAAAAATTGTGAGGAAATATTTACAAAGTACATTCCCAAGATGTCTATAAAGAATAAAGGAAAGTCAAGCTTGGTAAAAAAACTCAATAAGTTCAAATGGAGTACTACACCAAATAAAATAAGATACTTATTTTTTTTGAAAAAATATACCACAACATGGATTACTATAAACATTCCATCGATATTACAATGGAAAGAGGAAATCTAAAGAAACAAAATGAGAGACTGGTCTAAGATAAAAATAAAAGGAATGAAGTGGTAAAGTGAACACTTGAGAAGACATATAGATCTACCAAGAATATATGTTTAATCCAAATTAAATACTGGTAATTTTCTCAGATGATATGGGAAGAGAAAGTAAAATTTAATAATAACAAGATATTCCACATGATAAATCCAAATTTGAAGTGAGGTTGTCAATAAATGATGACCAGAAAAAATCATAAGCTCTATGTGGAAGGTTCAAGAAGAACAAACATATCTCAAATAATTTCATATTCAAAAATCATTCTCAAGAATAGATATATAAAAATATCTATAAATCACCATGTGAGGAAGTTTCTTTATGGATAGTGTTAATAAGAAAAGCCCATATAAAGCTACTACAAACAAAACCAAAGACACCATGCTTTTTAAAACATCCAAGAAATATGGAAAAGTAAACATGAAGAGTACAACCACACATAGAGAATAAAAGAAGGGAGTTTAATGGTTATAAAAAATTCTCTAACATTTTTTCTCTCACTAAAAAGTAAAGGAGACATACCTTATTCCCATATACTTTTTGATTTTTCTTTGTTACAAGGAATTGAAGGTAATTAACATATTTAGGGGGAGAACTGAGTTGAAGAAATTATATTTCTATATCTAAAACTTATAATATTCATTCCAAGATTTATGGATTTCACCATCCTAGTTTTATCTCTCTACTAATATCTTGAATATTAATTATTGAAAAATGCCATAGATCAATCTTGATGAAGATGATCAAGCTATGATATCTAATCAAAAAAATTTAAGTCATCATCATGGATGGATAAAAAAATTATTATTCACATTAATTTGAAATTATAAGGAATATTTATGAGATGATCCATCTCGATGAAGTAAAATCAGATATTATCCCTTGAGGGGGAATATCTAAAGAAACTCATAGAACATTATATTTCAGTAGAATGTATTATATCTGGAAGATACTTATTCCAGAACTCATTTATGAGTAATTTTGGCACAATCTAACATCCTTATTAAAAAACTAAAATAAAGTTTTATCTTAAGGGGAAGAACCTAAATTAATAAATGAAATGAAAAAAATAATCTTGAAGAAGTTCCATAATTGATTTCATGATCATTACCTACCTATTATAATTGAATGTTTTTAATATGTGTGTTAAGATGAAATCCAGAATTTTAGGTTGAATGTATCTTGATAATTTTCTTTACAAGTAGATTAGATAATTTCCACTTTGATTGTAGCAGTTGGTATCAACCAAATACCATCAACCTGGAAATAGTTGACTAGTCTCTAAGTAAGGAAACATGTTGTGCTATACCATTTGGTATCATATTTTGATTTGATAATAGACAACATTGATGTATAAATAAAACCCTCTTATTTTCTACACCAGGTTATCCTAATCATACTCAAAGTGGAATAATTGATGAAACATTACTTAAGAAGGAAATGATACCACCCTTACTCATGGGGTTTGTATTTTTCATCAATAAGGGGTAGAGAAGAAAAAAAGGAGAGAAGAAATAAAGAGAACATATTGAAATCCCATGTTCTATATTGGTATTAATAAAAAAATGAAAATGGGGATATTGATGATCCTACTTTTTGTGTGTGTTGTATTTGTTTTCAATAAGTCAATAAGTTATGAAGCATTTTATATTAATATGAATTGGAGAATTTTACTAGTTTGTAAGTGTATTTTGGTGTTCCCAATCTTGGTAATGTGTAAATATTTATATTCCTAAAAAATTATGTGAATTATATAAAGAATATTGGAAGATGTTGAATATTTAAATAATATCCATCTATAAGAAGTTCAAAGGTCACATGTTACATGTTTGGGTAAAGTGGATTTAAAATTCTGAAAATTTTAATATATCCTTCAATGTCAAAGAATTGTGTTAATGATGACACATTGTTTACAACATGATGAAGAAGAATTAAAGAAGGCCATGAAATATTTCATTATTACATGAGGAGTTTTATAAAGGCCATGAAAATATTTATTTTCATGAATATTGAAACATTATTTTTGGAATTTGTTTTTAAAGGACAGACAAAAATATAAATACATGTATATTTTTTCATGATGAATCATTCTTAAGAAGATTTATCTTGGAAATTTAATACTTAGAAATTACTAAGTATATATATTAATGCTTATAAAAAATTAGGCTACTGCTTATCTAACCAAGGACCCCCTCAACTACACATGTGATTCTTAGGAGTCAACTATGAGGGAGAGGGTCGACATGGCCCACTGTAGGTAGTGAGTGTGCGAGTAGGCATGAATAAAACCCATAAGGAGTGCATTGGGTGTGCGCATGGAGAATGTAAAGGGATTTCAGGGCAATTACTGTGAGACTATGCAACGGTGTGGTGAAACTTGTGTAGGGATAGTACGTGTAATTGTGTTTGGATGCTCACCTTGGTACTGATTTGGGAGGTGGATGAAACAAAGATGCTTATAAAACAAATATCAACCAAATCACAAACCAATGTGGGATGAGAGAAATATGATTACTATTCTAATGTTAAAAATGTTATGTAAATAACATGATATATATGATTTATTTGACATGGGTCATCTGATCGAGGCCGACATTGTCTTCAACCTTCATCCCTTAAAGTACGTCTACGCATGCTCAAGACAACTAGAGATCACTGATATCCATGACCCTGACCATCACTAGTGATTAATCTTAGATTAAAAGATATTATTGATCAACAAAAAACTATGTATTCAATCTTTTTATTGAATTCATGTGATACTTTGAATAAAAAAAATATCTCAAAGCATCGTGTGAAGATTAAATATATCACATTATAGCCTAGATATCATGAATCCATCATGTGAAATACAACATATCACAAGAATATTCTGTAATGGATAGCTTCTTCCACATAAATAATTTGAAATTGTCTATAGATTTTCCACCAAGTATTCACATGAAGAATATACATATCAAGGGAAGCATCGAGGTGTGAATGATCAAGTGAAGTGATCATATTATCACGTATCTTCATGGAATTTCATAAAAAATATCATACACATGATGGATCTATCATAGAAAACCTCCATTACATTTATCCTTCCATATTATTTAATCGTATGTACACCTCAACATCACACGATGTCTCTGGGATTAGGAAGAAACATGTACATGATGAATCCTTTGCGAAATCCATCAACCAAAGGCTCCACATCACAAGAAGTTGAGAGTTTCAAAATTTCAAAATCTTTGTGATACTTCAATATTGTTGGTCATTAAAGAACTTTGAATCACTATAAATATTAGAGAAGAGGTTGTGGATCCTTTCCTATATATATATAGTAAAATAAGAGGTTAGAATTTGTTTCTATTCAATATTTTTAGAGAAATCTAATTTTAGAAAAATATATATCTATATGAACCCTTTAGGAGAAGGCAGTGAGCATCAACATATTCTGTTACGTGAATTTAAATAAGAACCACATACTTTTTTCACATAAAGGGGATAGATTCCACTACCCACTCAAATACATGAAGAATAAAATAGTTTCATGGTTCATTCATCTGAATGAGATTAATTTAACCTATTTGGTTTCATGAAGAAGAATAAGGAATGCATGAAATAACCTAATTATGTTAAGAAGAAGAAAAGTCACTGTATATACATACATGTTACAGAAAGAAAATCTTCTCACATGTTCCATTTCACAAAGGAAAGTGAGACATGAATTTTCATGCATGTTATTGAGAATTTGATAATATGTGAGATGTCCATGAAAATCACATGCATGATGAAATCATTATTGAATAATAATACAAATAAATTCAATGTAATAAGTGTTTGAAAATTATAAATTTCACTAATAAAAGACTGATACTATATTCACTATTGATAGTGTGTATTAAATATTGAGAATCCTAAACTGTATTTTGATATCTTATATTTTATGTCAAATATCAAAATAAGGAGAAGAATGAGTGACCTAGTTTTTTATTTTTTGATTATCATTTGGGTCATATGAGTTTAGAATACCAGTATGAAAAATCATGATATTATTGTGAATGAAGAATAAGAATAGCTGACCTACTAGATTAATTTATTTTTGAGAAACAAATTTTTTACTGTGAAATAGAGACATCCATTTGATTTTTTTAGTCATATAAAGTTGGTTATAAATTATTAGAATTCATAGAAGAATAATTTTTCTACACTTATGATCACTTGAAGAGGTAAAGGCCGATATCCTATAATCTTATGGTTTGTATATAAATCCTTCATTGTACCATGTTGGTACCAATAAAATGAGTTAAAGTCCATCCCCTTGCTTGTGATTTTCTTGATAAAAAAAGTGAAGATATGTGTGAGTGGTATAATAACTAGCATACACTAAGGATATATTCACACACACTATAGTTGAACCTCATTAAAAATCATGGTGTTATTTGTGCTTTATTTTTTATGTTCATTATTTCTAATTATAGGTGGATAAAATAAGAGAATCATTCACTGAATAAGTGATAAGGTTATTAAAAGGGATAAAATATTTAAATTGGTAAGAATTCATACCACACTGATTCACCACCACTCAATGTTTTCATACTAAATTTATCCTAATAGGAAGATAAAAGTAATGGAATTAATAGATCCACCCCAGTATTAGTGAATTATCACTATTTGTGTGATCCCTTTTCAAGTGGTATTAGGTCATTTAGTTTCCTTTCATATATAAATCAAATTTCTAAATGTTGGTGAAGATATTTTCCTAAATAATTAATATTTTGAGTTTGAAATTTCTTTAATGGATATAGATCACATTAATTCAGTGAAACAACATGGGATTCTCACATTCTATATTAATAATCCCTATATATAGAAAGATTATATCCTAATATATCTTTTATCATTAATTCTACATGAATTGTAGGATACTACGAATGGTTTTACACATCATGTTGATGGCGCATCTATAATTGATATAGATATAAAAATTTAGAGATTGAGGGTCATGATAATAATATTGTCATGTTATAAATTTTAGAAATTTAGTCTCTAAAATTTGAATTTATTTAAACAGAAATAGTAATTTGGGATAAATTTTAAAACTTTTATGTAGGTAATGAATAGAATAAAAAACCATGATACATGTTTAGAGATTAAAATATTAAGATCTAAAGACGACTGATAAAGAAAAAATGGATGAAATATTCACTAAAGTTAATTATGTTATGAGAAACATCAATGGTTTTGGTGAGTACCTAGAGGATGTAACATCCTGTGTTTTTGAAGAATGGAAATTTCCAAGGGAATTTGATTTTTATTGTTTGGTGAATGGACCATTATCTAAAACCATATTTGTAATGTAAATATGAGTGTTGAAATGATTTAAAGTGATTCTTTAAGATGGGGTTTAAGGAGTGAAAGATGTATCAAGTGTTTGGATGAGTTTCAAAAGTGTTGGAATTCAAAAAATTAGTTTCAGATGAAATAAAAAAGGGAATACAGTTGGAGCACAGTAAGTGAAAACTGTGTTTCTCAGGGGATCCTCAGAGGGGGAGGTTGGCACAGTCTTAGCTTCATCTCCCCCGTTTCCCTACCCCTTTATGGATTTTCTCTTTTTCTACTGTAGGTGTGGTCGTTGATCGGCGACGACTTCATCGAAAAGTGTTGGTGGCCAAATTGTGGTGTGTCTCTCTGTTGAAGACTTGACCAAATTTAGCCACTACTCTAGCCTTTGGATCCTACACTGCTCTCCTAGTTGGTTTGTTGTGGTAGTTTATCAGAGGTTTTGGGTTGTGCAGGTCATCTGGTCGACAATGCTCCAGGAGGTGCATCTTTTGCTAGCCTTAATCTATGATGCGTTGGTATTCATTGGATGGATAATGTGAGCGGTGTTTCTAAGTTTCCTTCTCCACTGGTGATGGCTTCGTCAGTTTGGGATGTGGTCCTAGTGGTTGTCTATCAGTTGAATCCAGAACCAATACCTTCACTGCTCTGGCATCATGCTACTTGCGCCGCTCTCCCAGTCGGTTGGCTGCACTGGTTGCAAGCACGCTTTGGGATGTGTGTTCGTTTGACCTCGGTGTCCCAAAAGGCAACTCCAGTTCTAGATCCCGGTTGATTAAGCTCTTCATTGCAGATGGTATGATGGTTGGTTTGTTCTTCTGGTGTCACTTGCATCACGTTTGAGTTTGTTTCTGTTTTTTGGGCTCCATCTTCAGTGATGTGCTACGACGGTCGAAGTGTTGTTTGGGGCGGCGGTGATGACCTACGCGATGGGTGAGTCGAAAGGGCGGCGACTTTCCCAATGATGACGTTCATTCTCGGCTGAGCTTTGGTGTCTGTTTACATTATCGATGGTGGTGTTTCGATCTGATGAGATGATCAGGGTGAGTTATGGAGGGTTGATGATGGGCCGATGACGACGATTTTCGGTGGATGGTCTCGCCGATGACTTGATATGATGTGACGATGGAGGCACATGATGTTAGGGTTCTCAGCTCAATGCGGTTGTGCATCACAAGGGATTGCCTGGTGTGCAGTATTGCGTGGACCAAAGCGCGGTAATAATTTCGCTTTATATTTGTGTTTTGAAAATTTGAAAATTGGACTGGATTTCTTGGGTACCACACTATGATGTTTGTTTTTTGAGTTCCACTACCTGGTTGTTTGGTTACTGGTAACCCTAAAACCGGCTTTTTAGAAAATGGAAAAAATGGATTTGAGGAGTGTAACTCAATTGTGCAACTTGTTTTGTATAGGGACACAGTTTATTGAAACCGTGTAGGCCCTAGGTAAAACCATGAAGCATATACTAGTATAGATATGGGAATCACATGATTTAGTATAACCATGAAAGAGGAATCACATGACCGTGTGCTCCTCCTCCTCTCCTCCTTCCATGGAGAGATATCCTTCATCTGAACTTTTTCTCAAGTGATTTTCATTATGTTGGAAGAATATTGGTGAGTCTATGACTCATCCTTATTACTTTATTTATTTATCTTCCCATCTCTAGTGCTATCTTCATGGGATCTAATTCACCCTATTTTCAGGGTGTTTGTCTATTTATTCAATTTCTCTTGAACTGGCTCAAATCAATGTTCAATATTGAATGAGTGGACCATCCTAAGCATGAGTTAGGTGGTTCATATCTTTTCCCTTTAGGTCTCACTATTTTATAAATTATGCCTTTGTGCTGCATGGTAGACTTTCTAGGCATTGCCCGTAAAATGTGAAATTAAATATGTAGAACCTAATGAATAAAAATAAATAGCCATTATTCAGTTAATTACTTTGTTATAGGTTTCACACCTCAACATGAATCTCCCCATTGGGTGAATTTTTTATATGTAATGTACTTTATACTTACGTTATTAAATCACCCTTTGGGGTTCTATTTCAAATGTTCATGAATTAGATGACTTACTTACCAAATGATCACCTCTTGTGGTGTGTTAATTTGTCCCTCATGAAAGGGATGACAACTTGAATTAAATTTATTTAATATCATAAGATCAATCTTGTTTAATAATAAAATAACCTATGGGGTGTACTGTCTTCTTTAATGAAAAGAAGTAACCAAATAGTTTTACTAAAATGATAAATGGGCATGGCCCACGATATGTATACTTTTCTTGTGATGTGGAATGCTTAAGTACATGGACCTATTTATTATTTATGCTTGAATTATATGTTATTGTATATTTACTAAACATGACCTTTTTTGTTGTTTAATTCTAAATAATTAAATTAACTATGTACCTTGAGAGATACTTGAATTTACTTTTTACGAAATTCCATGAACAAGCTCATAGGTTACTTGAATTATGGATGCCTTCAGCGATACTTAGGTTCCTTCTTATGGGATGACTTGGATGAGATCATAGGATGAATGTGGTTACACATGCCAAGAGAGATAATTGGGTTCATCATGTGTAATTCCTTGGATGAGCTCATTGGTTACTTGAATTATATTGAACCTTTAGAGATGATTGGGTTTCCTTATTATGGAATTCCTTAGATGAGATTATAGGCTAGATGAATTTACACACACTATGAATGATACTTGAGTTTCCTTCTTACACATGGATGTGATCATAGTGTAGTTGTATGCTTTAAGAAATACTTGGGTTTCATTTTTATAGAATGACAAGGATGATCTCATTAAATAAAAACAATTAGAGGATTCTTTGGGTTATACTAGGGTTCTTTATTATGGGATTCCTTGGATTTGATCATAGGATGACCATTTTATATCTTGTATGTTTATTTATTACATATAACTAGAGGTATCTATTTATGAATGCTGTTATTCTAGGATGCCTCATTTGTGTATATAAGTTCCTTGAACAATTAATGGTCTTAGTTATGATTTATATGACCAAACAAAATTACTCCATGGTCTTATAAAATTTCATTCATGGATTCCTGGGATTATAGACATGGGTCCTAGGACTATACTACTGCTATCACTAGAATTATTATATAAAATCCCCTAGATCCTTTTTAGTGTATGTATATGATTTCATGTAATCAATTATATATATATATACAAATATTCCCATATTAACCTGGTGGATTCTATTCAGAGTTATTCCGTCTTGGGCTAAAGCAGGTATGGTTAGTCGGGTGTCCTTGAGGAACCCAAGCTGACTTATTTACATTTATTTATTTCTTCACTGGTTAGTTTATCATACCTGAACACTCCTGTATTTTATATTTACAGAATGGATTATACTCTTGAAACTATTGTCGGTGGCCTAATGAGTATATCTCACACCCTATTCGGGCTAACATTACACTTGGGTACCTAAAAATACCTCATTATTGTATAATCAGGTTTATGGATTTTGTTTGCGCTGCTAATTTGTACATGGGATCTTAGGAGCACATGACTGGGTCGGACATCAGGATGCTCATAGAGTTATCCCTTTGGTATTTTTTTCATTTCCTTTATGTATGTTCTGTAATTCATTATATCACCTGTTGTATGTTTACAACTTAGATTATATAGCCTAATCTAGACATACATGCATGGTTTTATATTTTGCGATCAACCATTTTATCAATTATTGTTATCTTCTATTGTTATTTTTTCGTTTGATTATACTATTTCCACTATTTTTTGATTTATATCTTGTATTCCACTATGCTACTTTGATTATGAGGGTATAATCTCCCCATCGTACCATCATTAGACCCTCGCTGCTAGTTAGTAGCCTCTAGCATACGGGGAGGTGCACTTGATGCCATGTTACCAAATAGCTCGTGGTACCATTTCAGTGGATCCTGGTTCAAGATGCTACAAAGTGGTATTATAGGGCATTTTGTTTCCTTTTTTTATTACTATTTTGGGAATTTATAGATAGGATATTATAAATGTGTAATAATTTGGTAAATATTCATGTCTAGGAGTGATCAACCCCCATACAGAGAAAAGGCCAAGTAACTAAGGATGATAATGTTGTTTGTATAGTTTTTTATTATAGTTTATTATGATTTCACATTGAGTGAATAGTGTAAATTATTTACAGTATTTTACTGCAACACCCCAAGCTTCCATGATACGTTCCCCTTTGAATAATGCAATAGCTTGCATTGTATGAAACTTCGAGATTCTAAGACACCGTGACCAATAAAACTAGCCGTTATGAATAGTAATACCCACTTTTTGAAATTTTATAAATTTTATTTTTCAAAATGGACTTCATTTTTGAATTCGGAATATCAAAATTATCTTAGGGTGAATTTTTGGTATTTTTCTAAAAACATTCAATTTTTGATGAATAGTGAAAAACACTGCGTTATTGTTTAAAACCGACTTTTTATTTAAATAATTAGTTATTTTTTTAATTTATTTTAGGTCAAAATAGATAAATAATACCTATATATGTTCATCTTAATTCATTGGAGTCATTTTATAATAAGTTTATATATATAAAATTTTATCAAACTTTTTACCATCTTTTACCCACCTCCTAGGAGTATTTGCAAATTTGTATAAAACTTAATTTTACCACTTCTGTGAGTTGAATTTCAAAAATCCGAGAGAAACGGTTAATATCAGTAAGTAAAATTTGGTTCAGTAAGATGTAAATAATTTTTGGTGAATAATAACTTCTGACTTTTATTTATCACAGTTAAAAGTAAATAGGGTAATTAAGGGTAAAAATGATATCATAATTAACATAAAACTTGTCCCAATTCTATTGGATAAGTATAATTAGACCAAAAACAAACTTAGGAATAAAATATGATCCCCTTTGGTCCACTTGGATTAGATTAGGACATTTAGTATTATTTTATTTAAAGAAGAGTTAAAAGAGTTAAATTCAAAGTTTAATATCTAAACCATTTTTAATATAGGGTTACACAAAATATGAATTCAACTATAAATATTAATTAGAAATATAAAATTATTTCATACATAATGGTATTTTATTTATAATTTTTATACATTAAATAATTTAATTTATTTATGACACAATGATGATGCAGTAATTACCTTATTAATGAAATATTAAAATAATTGATATTATAAATATCCAAATAAATGTAAATTAAGACTTATGATGTATTAAACTAATTTTATAAGTTAATATTACATTTTATGGTTGGTTAAATAAATTTTATTCGAAGTGATAAAGTTTTTATGGCTTTCAAAAAAAATAAAATACTAAATAGTGTCAAAATTGACATAATTGAGTTTTTAAAACAAATAGTATATTCTTAATTAATATAATATTCTTAAAAATCTAAGGTTTGGCCAAAGGACTTATATAAGGTTATATATATTAATAATGAACCACATGGGGGTTCTATTGTCTTGTTATAGTAAGTTTATTAACTATATAATATAAAAATACAAAGAGACATGGTAAATGACAATCTATTTAACTAAGAGTCAAATATAAAAGATAAGGTTAATATGATGACCTAAACTTGTCTAAAACCTATTGGTTGAGAGGTTTTAGACCCATAACCACCTTATCCTCTAAATAATTAATTTTTGAGACATTATAAACCGAAATTTATTTTATTACAAAATAATATTTCAAGCATTTCCTAAAGTGACCCTCACGTCTCTTATAAAAGGGCACTTCCCCTTATCTTAATTTAACACCTCCAAATCCTTTTGGATTGGCCAAAACCTGACCAAATATCCTCCCAAATATCATCCCTTCATCATAGAGGCCTTCCTTTGGTCATAAATCCATCTTAAGGAGCCTTTTTGATCAAATCAAAAGGAAGAACCCGAAGAAGAGGTAAATATTTCATCACCTCTTTCAAGTTCTTTTCTTCTTCCACTTCTCTTTCTTTGTTTTTTCCATTCTAAAATAATAACTACAGTATATTATATATACTGTGATGTTATTATAAAAATTTTACAACCATATTAATTATTCTATCTATCATATGAATGAAAAATTCACCATACGTGCGTACGTACGGCTTACCGTCTCCACGTCATGGTGTAGTTTGTTATTCAAACACTTCATTATTTGGATGGGTATAATAATGAGTATAACTGATGTAAATAATAAATATAAAATTTTAATTATTCTGTATAAATGATATACCATCCAATTACACACTATTTCTCCATCAATATAATGATATTGTCGTTCGTGCGTACGTACGGATTACCGTCTCCACGAACGCGATGATATTCATTCCCCATCGTAGTCATTCAAGAATAATTTTCATTTTATGATTAAAAATAATGTTTAAGAACTAAATATAATTCTAGATATGAATAAAATACATCCTATCCATAATAAATATTTCATATATAACTAATTATATAAAGGAAAACAGATCAGTTAATATCCAAAACGATGATACTACAAAAATATTATTAACAATGAAATATTAGAAGATCATATATGATATAATATTTACTTATATGGTTCTTGTATAATTTAATAAAAAATATTTAACTATTATATAGGAGGTTAACGTACCCTCAACCAAGGAAAAGTACAAGGTAAGGGTTAATTTCACAATCTCTTTATTATCTGTGGTTGTTTTTACGTAAGTATCTACCAGGACCTCTTTATCATCCACATCCGTGTTTTCATAAAAATGTATACTATTTACTAGAAAATGGTTTAAATTCATTTATACCCTTATTTGAACTTATATGTTTTGAAATGAATCTTTCTGTTGTTTTCCAAACCAGGTACTTTATGACCTTTTCGACAAAATTAAGGTAAGAATGTCTTTTTTTAACTTATACGGTGGGTGCGGCTATTTTCTATCGTTATAACATTGTCGAAGCTTACCATACAATCTTATAAGAATATTTTCAAAATAAATGTTTTATTTTATAATTATATAACTTTTAAATGATTTCAAAATATAATGAGATATTTCTCAGAAAAAGTTTTGATTTCATCTATGTCAACATCCTTTGATGGATTTTATGCTTTTTTGAAGTTGATTTATTATGATACAAAACCTTCATATTGTAT
This sequence comes from Viscum album, assembly GCA_963277665.1. Lineage (NCBI taxonomy): Eukaryota > Viridiplantae > Streptophyta > Magnoliopsida > Santalales > Viscaceae > Viscum > Viscum album. The sequence goes on along the minus strand of OY728145.1, from coordinate 1,591,949,217 downwards.
TGAAGATTTTGTGATATGTTTGACTATGGATGTGTTATTTTTACACCATTCATGGTTTAGGGATAAATTATTGATATTTTGTATGCTATTTTTAATAAGAATGTTTATGTTATGTTTAAACCTTTTCATATGAGGAATGCATTGGACTTAGTAAGTGACAGGTGAAGCCTGCTATATCTCCATGATGCATCGGTAGGTCTCATGAGACAAAATAGTGTCTTGGCATAAGTACTTGATAAAATATTATTTGTAGTCTTGGCACAAGGCCTTGAATATGTGGTTATGAGGTCTGACATTATGCATTCCATCATTATGAAAGTGACTATTGATATTGCATGTGATTATTTGACTAGTGGAATATCCATGTGAATAAGTAAATGGAATTATTTGATTTTATATTTTCCATATTATTCTTAAGTTCAAGTTTAACAGGCTTTTGTTTTAGTCTTATACATTTCCTTAAATGTTTATGCTTATTTACGAAAGTGTCCGCTATATTGTTATCCTTACTGAGCATCTGATCTCACCCCTTTCTATGTTTTATTTTGCCCATGATGTGAAGAAGTATTTTATGGTTGACCTGTAGGGATTGGATAAGAATATAAGTGTGTTCAAAAGGGTAAAACATTTTGTTGATGTTTTTATTTCATGATGTAATGTAAAACTTATGAATGTATCTAGTACATCCAAGGCTACTAAACTAATCAGTCTTTCAGGGAATGATTTCTTGTATCATGCCAATGTTATGTAATAATGCACCGACTTTGGGTAACTAGGGTCGGGGAGTTACACTTACCCTTGTCTTGGTATGGAAATGAATTAGAATTACATGAATCATTATAGGCACATATAGATTCACATTCCATGCAGGCTGTATTATTTGAATTCTTGATAAAATTTTGTATGTATCTTATTTTTTTTGAAGCATTATTATTTAGAAACCTTGTTTTAGTGATTATATAGCATGATTTTCTGTATTCAATGCTTTTTGATTTATTTATCATTATTATCTACTTACCATGAGTAGGTAATTAAGTTCCATGTTTTCTTATATTTATAGCTTGTGATAAAATACATTATTATAATTTTGATATACAAGGGGTTATTAAAGTTTCAGCGTCAATCTAAATGTTTTTTCCCAAGTAGATTGATAGTGGCACATTAAATAACCAATATTGACATGCTTGGGCCCTGATCCATGGGTTTCATGGACTGAATCATATTAGTTTCAATTAAATGGGATCCTATTTGAAATATATAAAGTGTATGGGTGACTTATAAATTGGAAAATGGTGACCCATATAATCGAACCATCATATATAAACTTGATATACCTCAAGGAAATTTTATAAAAATACATAATTTGTTAAATTTTGGATTTTAAATGAATTGGTTGCTCATGGACCTTTAATGTGACTCGACCCTAGTAAATCAGTCTTAACCTAATACAGTTATGAGATAGACCAGACTCAACCCAAGTTGACTGGTCATGGTGATAAATTCTTATCAGATAAAACCACTAAGGGTGTTTTATAATCTAAATGATTTTAAAATGTTTTGGGTTGCATCTAGATGAACCCATAACGGATAAACATGACCCTCTTAGGTCACCTTTACTTTGATATGATCTAGTACTCAACCCCATGGGGGTGTGTTTATGCTATATAGATATAGTTATTTAAATTTTTAGCAACCACTGCTATAGGTTACATATAATTATATGGAATCATATTACCCAACCAATCCAATTTAAATAATAAAAGTCATGGTAGTCTTATTTTGAGTTTAATTATATGAGGCATTAGTTAATTAAAATTTCAATTACAACATAAATGGTATTTTCCTGTATAGATTGGAATTCATATTTTCTTTAACTAAGAAAATTGAGAAATTTTATGGGTAAATAAATGATGATTAAAATGTATTTATAAGATAAAATTCCTAAATTTTATGGGATGTTAGTTAAATAAATAACACTTAAAAGGAATTTTTACATAACATTACTTTGTGCCTTATGTCTTTAGCTAAATAAAGTAACAAGAACTTTTTCCTTATGACTAATACTAAATTCTCTTTAAAACCAAACCATAAATTTTTTAAATTTTAGCCCAAATAGATTAAATACAATGAGGGGGGGGGGGGGATCAAAGTATGAAAGATTAAAACCACCGCCCCTTTAAAATTTGTTTCATTGTTAAACAAAAAACTCTGCTCACTCTTTCTCATAGTAATGTATGAGAAAAATGAGAGAATGCATGAGACACAACTATTTTACTTGGTTCACCTATACTATACTATGTCCAAGGAGAATAAAAATTTAATATGCCTATGTACCAAATACACTAAATATCACTGCTGTTACAATGTTTGGAGCAGATCCACTATCCTTCATGGTTTACAACCAATAACAATTTGAAATCTCACTACTCACTTAAGTAATGTGTGATCATTGATTTTTAAAATGATTTTTTTGATCAATTGAATAAATATGTTTTACACCTCATTTGGTTCATCATTATGTTCCACTCTCATCCAATTGATGATTAGAACTTTACCATACATTTATTCGGAAATCTATTCTGGTTCTCTTAAGATTTACTTTTTTGAATTCCCTCTTTTCAAACTTCACAAAACTGCCAAATTACCCACATGAATATCATGCTTTCTTGAACCGCACAACTTTTGTGAAGCACAAAACTTTCATGAAGCTTAAATAGCCATCACAAAGCTCCCTCATTTCATGAAGATCACTCAACCTTCGAGAATCTCACAACTTTCACGATTATCCCTGCTTTCATAAAGCATATATAGACTTCATAAAAAATACCTTTCTCCATGAAACAGAAGATCTTACAAAAACCTTAATGCAATAAAAATCATTCATGAACCACCTTCATAAATTCATATCTTTTTTATTTTTGTTAAGGATCGATTCCATAAATGTGGGTGGGGTGGAGGTGGGGGGATAGACACCTATTTATAGATGTTTCATCCATTTTTTGAAGATTTCAACCTCACCACTACCTTTTCACAAATCTCTATATTCTTGTTAACAAACCTCCATATATTCAAGAATATCTAGGGAATTTTTATTATTCATGAATCTTCTCATAGTCACATAGATTACCATCAACCCTTTTCCCTATTCCTCTTTCATGAAGCTCCAAACCTTCGCAAAGAATCAACCTTTCCCAAAACACTAGAAATTCATGAAACACCCAAACTTCATGAAATACATTCCTTTTAAATATTCTTATTAGACATACTTTGAAATCCAAATTTTTTGATTCTTGATCTATCCCCTAAATTTTAGACCCCATAAATTTTGAAAACACCGGGAACTGACACCACCTTGTATACACAACTTTCTCTACCACCTACAGAGAATCCATTATTTTTTCTTGGATATATATCAAAATACCTAGTAAAAAACCATGATGGAACTCCATAAGTGATATTGTCCACCCATTTTTTCAATAAACATAATCATCCCAAAAAACACCGCAATGTTACCTTTCATGATTTTTCTGAACAATCTCCCCCTTTTGGTTTGTTTAAAACTCTTCACTCATTGATACCAAATTAAATATAATTCCATATTAAAAACATCACTTATTTTTATTCCTAATAGTGATCAAATATTTACTCAACACACACTATAATCCCACATGATCCATGCTCGGTGTGAGAAACAAGAGTAACATGAAAGGTTCATAAATGGATCACGTAATTCCCAAAACAGTTAACTGATTTCACCAAGAACCCCATATGTCATGATATAAAACCTTTGATCAATCATATTTAGCATCATTATATTTAAAAATCCCTCTAATTCACTACTCCCCCTATCATCTTCTCCCACAATCTGGATCAAGATATTTTCTCCCCCTTTTTCAATGAACTCAATGGTTACTTCTTTGTAGATGAAACATTATAAAGAACACATATCACATCATAAGGGAAAAAAACCATACCTCAGGGATATGTTGTCCCACATCCACACTTTTTTATGTTCGGGGAGTTGAATAAACTACAAGATCCAGTCGATGCCTCTTAAATTCCTCTTTGGGAAAGGCCTTCATTAGAATGTCTGTAACCTGTAGTTCTGTAGAAACATACTTTAACTTCACAAGCCCATGATCCACATTCTACTCGATAAAATGATACTTTATTTAAATGTGATTCATTCATGAGTGAAGAAATAGATTTTTTGTGAAGATTTATAGCACTTTAATTACTGTAATGAATACCGACCAGAGACTTCAGTTCAACTATCATATAATCAAGCTGCTGGTTCATCCATAAAAACTATGTTCAAGCTTGAGTAGCTGCAATATATTTAGATTCTATGGTGTTCAATGAAATTAAATCCTATTTCTTTCTTATCCAAGAAATAAACAATCCTACAAGATATAATGCACCACTTAACATTAATTTTCCATCATCTATTGATTCATCCCAATTTGTATCTGTATAGCCCAATAATTCGTACTGAGATTTTTTATTGTACAGTAAACTGAAATCCAAAAATTCCTTGATATAATAAAATATTATTTTTACTATAAGTAAGTGGATATATTTGATATTTCTTTGATATCATGCTTCTTTTAATGTGGAAAAAACAACATCAAGTCTTGTCACTGTCAAGTAAAATAGACTGCCAATGAGATGCTTGTATTTTATGACACTAACTGATTTTACTTTATCATATCATGATAGTTTCATCTGGGTAGCCACTGGAGTCATCATCTCCTTAAAATTATCCATTAAAAATATTCTAAAAACATACTTGGTGTATTTTTATTGATAAATAAATGTGTCATTCCTTCCTTGTGTGACCTTTAAACCAAGGAAAAAGGTCATCCCATCAATAATTGATATTTCAAACTTAATTTTCTTGAATTCCACAAACCATTTACACTGAAATTCATCTGATCCACCAAATGTTATGTCATAAACATACGCCAACACAATCATCCTTTTATTACTATCATTGTTGACATAAATATTGTAATCAACTATACCACAATGAAAACCAAGTTTCTTAAAAAATGATCCAGTCTTGAATATCATTCTCTCTGTTCTTACTTTAACACATATAACACATTTTTCTAGCAAAAAAATCTATTATCATCATCATGAATGATAAAACCATGTGGCTGATCAATATACATTTCTTCTTCTAGAACTCCATTTAGAAATGATAAATTAATGTAAATCTGTAAAAATTTGAACCTTTTTTTCATTGTTATGACCAAGAATAATATGATTATCTCTAGCCTCAAAATAAGTAAAAATGTTTCATCAACATTGATACCCTCTATCTGGGATTAACCTTTACACACTATTCATTCTTTGTTTTGAATCACTGCGCTATCTTCAGACCCATTTTGTCTTGATGACATTCTTATCTCTTAGTCTTGAAGCAATATATAATATTTGATTCTTCTCAATTTTATCAGATCTTCATTCATAGCCTGAACCCAATTTCCATATCCAGCTGCTTCCTCAAAAAATTTAGTCTCTACCTAACATAGAAAAGTTTTCCGCTATAAATAATTCATTATCAATGCTTGAACTTACACTGCCTAATCACCAATTATATTTTTTCTATCAATCAAAGTCCTAATCTTCAGCTTCCATGAAGATACCAATTTGAATTTCTCCTACTCATCATCAATATATTCTTTTGAATCAACATTTTACAATTCTAATCCCCCTGAGTTTCCTACCTCCTCACCACTGTCATCAGGGAACCATTCACTATGTTGTTGATGATTCTGTTCATTCTCCATGATAGTGAAATCATTGATTTCAACTACTTTTCCTAGATTATTTTTTAATCATTTATATTCTTTTCTCTTTTATGAATAACTAATGAATTTTTCCTCATCTCCATGATATTCAAATTTCTTATTTTTCTCCTTACTGAGAATAAAACACTTACTTCCAAATATTTGAAAGTATTTCAATTTTGGATTATTTCCTTACCATATCTCGTATGAAGTCTTTTATTCCTTTAAACACAATAAAAACCTATTAGACATGTAGATAGAAGTTAAGATTTCATCCTTCTAAAATTTCTCTAGTATATCCTCTTCACTAAGCATTGTTCTGGAAATATTGTTTATGATCCGATTTCTCCTCTCAAACACTCCATTTTGGGGAAGAGTTATCACTCTTGAAACCTAATCCCTTATCCCATGTTTCTCAAGATAATGTTAAACTTTCCTGTTTATGAATTATATACCATTATCACTATGAAACTTCATAATATTCTATACAAACATCCTTTCAGATTCCATCCAATATTGTTTTATTCAATTGAACACATCAGACTTGTGGAAAATAAAAAATACCCATTCAATTATACTGAAGTCATCAATGAAAATAACATAATATCTCTTCTCATCAATGGATATTATTGATATAGATACATAAAAATCTACATTCACCAATTCAAGAACCTTGTTTACTTCTATTATTTTTCCTTGTATATATTTATAATAATCATCCCTTGTTGAAAAGCATCGTATGTGTGAGTATGATCACATGATAGATTGGGGAGATCTCAAGCTAATTCACATTTGACCAGATCTTATAGGGATGGTTGATATATATGACCAAGTCATTTATTCCATAGCCTATTTTCTTCCTATATGGATAGAAAGAACAAAGTAGAAATTCCCCTTCATCTTCTTTCCCTGTAAAAAACTGTACCATATTTTCCCTTGATGATAAAAAATTTCTTGGTAAATATTACAACATGAACTGAGTCATACATTTAGCTAATACTTATTAAGTTGTGACAGAGACCTACAATAACCAAAACATCATCACGTCTCATACCTTTTCCCCCCAAATTAGATTTTATTAAGCCAACAATATTCAGGCATTCATCATTTCCAAATTGGATAACAAATTCCTTGTCATATTTGATTCCTATAACAAGATACTTATTTACTATTATATGGGATGTTCATCCACTATTAAGGATCCATACACCAACATGATTTTATACTTTAAGAGCAATCTATACAACCACATCCTAATCAGATCTTTTTTTTTGATCCATGAATTTTACTTCATACCCATTATGGATTGATAATTTTGATCTTCCTTAGAGTATGATGGACCAACAATATCTTGTAGAGTTGACAATAAATTTTTTATTTTTAACTAATTTGATGATATATTGAGCTATTTATTATGAATAATTTTAGTCTACTTTAGAACATTCATCTACATTGTTGATGAGAAATATCTGGTCATGTGTCTGAATCCTCCACATATGAAAAAATGATCATAAAAATCATTCCCAGAGTATTGAACTCTATATGACTTCATTTATTACTCTTTTTACCTTTATCCCCTTTTGGTTATAGAATATACATTTTTATAATTTCATATATTTCTACAACAATTAAACCTGATATGAGGTGTATTCCTATACATTATTATAGGGATGATTATTTCTTGGGCTCTATGATTCTTCTTATTCTAATTTATACCCAAATAAAATTTCAACCACAGAGTGAAAACTTACAGTCTAACATTAATCACCATAGATTTCTCTATGTGATTAAGCCCCATACCATCCTTGTCATTTGGATATTACTATTTCTTCTGTATTTCTGGAATTCTATGCTCCACTTATATATTTTTTTTCTCTCAAATGATTTTATTTCCTAATTTTATACAAGGAGTAAATATTCTCTCCCAATATTCTAATTTTTTTATAGGTTGAAAAATTATTCTTCAAATTCTTTGATACTTCTTATTTGATATTTTTTTACATTAGTCAAACCATCAATCAATTTTTTTTCTTCAACTTTGAGCTGATACTGATTTTTTTTATTTATCTAGGATTTAATACTTGAGATTTTTAAATTATTTCATCATCTTAGAATTATATTTTTCCTACTATTTAATATATAGTATGTCATCACAAACCACTCTATTGTATTTCATCATTTTGGATCTACATATATCTATCTCCTCAAGTGAAGATTCTAATTCAGCCTGGTGATCAACTCTTAGTTAAATTTCTTCTTCATCATTGCCTCTCTTACTTTATATGGGAGCTACAAAAAACTTACACTATAGAATTTTCTCCATGTTCCTTTTAGTTCTCCATATCTTTAACTTTATATTCTCTTGAGCTATCATTTTCTTATGAAAGGAGATTTTTATTTTTGATGAAATTTCTCCTAAAATATTTCTTTCCTTACACATAGGCTAAATACTTCTTTAAAATAATTTCAACTTCATCCTAATTATCATCTTGAAACTTATTGTGAACCTTTCTGCAAGATATCCAACCTTTCTACATAAAAATAAAGTGACTAGGAGTTTACCTTTTAACTTTCCTTTTCCTCTGTATATTTTAGTAAAGGAATGACATGACCTCACCCGTATCTTCTTTTTCCTAGACATATTCAATAGTGATATTATTAATGGCCTTGAATTCCAATTTTTTGGAGTTCCCTTTTTTCCATAGATTCATTATTATCATTTCGTATCTCTTATATAATAAGATTACTATGCAATATATCTAATTTTATCTCCTTTTGATCATTATATTCAAATATAGAATCTTCCATATTGAACTGAGGTGGAAGCCTTCTCAAGATGCACTTAAAAATCTTTATATCTTCAATAATTTCTCCAAGAACATTCATTTCTTCCACAAAAACATGAACTTAGTTAAAGAATGCATAAACATACTCATTAGGGTTCATTCTCAGATCCTCATACATGTTTTATATAACCTGTATCTTTGCTTCTGAAAATTTTGAGTCACCCTCATAAATATTTAGAAACTTTTACCACCTATCATGTGATGACTTAAACGACATCACCTTCTTATATATTACATTGGATATTTATCCCCCTAATTCTTTACTTCCTTTGGGGTCAATATCCAATTCTCTTCGGCTAACTTTTGATAAAGCACCACTATCCACACTGGATGAAATACCATGCATCATTTTTGTAAAGAGATCTATTCCTAAAGATAGAAAGTAGTGATGTATATGATTCTTCTATAATTAAAAGTTTTTTCCATCAAATATTAGAATCCCTTTATGATTGGAAACCTCTATTGACCCCAATTAAATAGAATCATTGAAATTAACCTTTGTATATGATACCAATTATTAGCCCAACTAGGTTAAATACCATGGGGGTGAATCAAGGTAAGACAGATTAAAAATACTCCCCCTTAAGAACTTGTTTTGTCATTAAAAAATTCTCTTTACTATATTTTCCATAGAAATGTATGAGAAAAAATTAAATCATGCTTGAGACACAACTATTTTACTTGGTTCACTCGCACTAGGATACGTCTAAGGAGCATACAAAAGCAATATGCCCATGTACCAAATCTGCTAAAATGAATTTCTATGACAAATTTTGTATATGAATCACTATACCTCCTAGTTTACCAAAAATTGAAATCTCATTGATCTCTCAACTAAAGTGTGATAACTACTCCTTTAAATGATTCTTCTTTTGATTACTTGAATCAATATGTTTTACACCTCACTTGGTGCATCATTATGTTCCACTTTCACCCAATTGATGAATAAAACTTTATCATAGATTTAATGAGAAATATATTATAGTTTTCTTAAGATTTACTTTTTCAAAATCCTTATTTCCAACCTTCATGAAACTTCCAAATTCCTCACAAGAATATCCTACTTTCACAAACCCCACAACTTTAAAAAAGACCACCACTTTCTCAAAACATATATAGCCTTCATGAATCTACCTCCTTTCATAATGATCACTTACACTTCAAAAATATCACAACTTTCATAGTTTTCATATATTTCATGAAGCATACATATCCTCCATGAACTCACTTTCTCCATGAAATAAATGATCTTAGGAAAAAATTTGCACAATAAAAATCCTTCATGAACCACCTTAAACAATTCAGATCCTTAGGACTTTTGTTAAGGATTTATTTCACAAATGTAGGGGGTGGATGAATATTTATAGACATTTCATCCCTTTTGCGAAGATTTAAACCTAACCACCTCCTTTTTGTGAAGCTCTCCATTATTATTTATAAAACTCCAAATCTTCACAAAGATATAGGTAAATTTTCCCATTCGCAAATCTTATCATAGTCACATATATTACCATCAACCCTTCACACTCAACCCTCTTTTTCTAAGCTCCACACCTTCATTAATCACAGAACTTTCTTGAAATACCAGAACATTGAGAAACACCTAACTTTACAAAATCCGTGAATTTTCTATATTTTTATTTGGTATCCTTGGAAATCCAAATTTTTAAATGCATGAGACATCCCTTAAATATTTGACCCTACAAATTTGGAAAACACTAGGAAATGACACCATTTTGTATAAAACAATTTCTATACCACCTCCAGAGCATCTATTACTTTTTATTGGATATTTGACAGCATAACTAGTCAACAACTATGATGGAACTCCACAATTGACATTATCCACTGGCTTTTTCAACGAACACAATCAATAAAAAAACTATAAAAAGTTACCTTTAGGTATTTTTACAACATTAAATAACTAAATTTGAATTAGTGTAATTATTTTAAATGAAACATTAAGTGGTGTTCTTAGTTTCAACCCTCGTGTAAGGTTAGTTTAACCTTTCCCTGATTTCTAGCCTGAAATGAAAATGTGACCGTTATCCATAGGCCTATCCCTATATATCTTAAACCTAATTTATAGGTGGTATAACCCATTGATATATTTTAGGAATTTCCTACTTATAGTATTGATTATTTATGATCCAATAAGGGGTTATCCTGAGGTAGGAATCACCCTTAAAAATTTAAAACCTTGATAAATGTCTATAAAGAGTTTTAGACGTGTAGTTTCATTTGGGTTCCTTTGTCCTGAGTAAGAATCTTAGTTCTAAAACTAAAACCATGTTAGATAGATAGTAATGTGGTAAATTGACCCTTGTTATGGGTGTGGGAATCAGGTAATGCTTGGTTTCAGTGGGTTAGACATTCCTAGGGCATGGTTAGAAACTTAGTAGGTCATGTGACCCTTCTTATTCTTTATAAATGGATGACTTGGGAGATACTTAGTTGGATTAATAATAATGTGGGGAAGTATAAACATAGACTTAAATATTTTTTTTGGGAGATCATATATCTCAATATACACTGTGCCCATTGGGCAGATAAAACAATATAATGAACCACATGAATTCAATGTTAATCATCCAAGCCTTGAGGTATTATTATTTGATCACATTCCATATCTAAGGTAGAGTTACCTTGATGTTAAAGGAAATATGACTCATCCCAATTCTCGGGATGGTGTTGTAATAGGTTAGGGTGTTTTAAAACACTGGACATTTTTTAGCTTGCACGCCCAATTCTAATGATGTGTGTGATAATGTATTAGAGGAGCATCATGAATATGTCTAAATTGAATCTTATCTAGCATTATTTTAAGCAGCTATTTTTATTCACTTTTTGAATTAGTGCTTGGTAAAAGTGTGTTGGCCATCTCTAAGACTCACAGTCAGTGGTCGATAAAGCATATGTCGTGGGATGGGTTTCCTTTGTTAGTAAATGACGTCTAGGACACTCCTAAGGCGGGGAGAGTCATGTAAAACATATTTAGTGCATCCTTACAAGTATAGAGAGCACAAAAATGAATGAACATTTTTGAAATGGCCATACTTACTTTTGAAATTACCATGGGGATTGTGAGTTTTAAAACATGTTGGTGCTTGTGAGGCAGCATGACAATGATATGATTGTATATGTACACCAACTTTGAAAACACTATTATTCAAGGAGGGAATTTAGTGGTTATGATTGAGTGATCATGTGATTTCTCACATGGTAAGGTCATCATGGTTGGTTAGTAAAGACACATCAATAGGTGTAGTTAAGCTTCTTAAAAAGGACTCGACCAGAGATGGTTTGACTGTTTCCTTCGTATAGTTGGCTATGGTTAATTTGGAACCATATCAAGTGCTTACTCTTGGATATGATTTGAGTGTATTGGGTATTCTTGGTAATCTTTGAGATCATTTTAGTGCACTCTGATCTTAATGATGATCATGTTCCCTATCTTGACAATTTCCAAGATACACTGAGAGGGAATCAATTATATTCCCATCTAATGAAAGAAAATTTGAAATTCACTTCTATTTAGATAAAAAAACTCCATGGAAGTTGTGATACATAATCATGATTTTTTTATAGAGGTAGGGTTAGTATTCAGTGATAATTGGGTTCAGGAGTAGGAACACCTTGGAAAATCTCACGGGAACCAACTGACACATTGACTTGACAGCCGTTGGGCGTAGTCAGTATTCTCATGAATGGACATTTTAACTATGTACCAATATATCACTTGTAAACGATTAATTATGTAATAAATTGGATGATATTATTGGACTCCAATTGATGATTTTGAGGTTACCCCATACTTCAATCAGGATCAGATGAGATTCCGTGAGGGTGACAATCCAAGTGAGATCGATCTAGTATACACCCATGTTCATGCTATGAAATAAAAAATTAAATGAACATTTTGGATTGAGACATCACTGGAAGTTGGATAAAGGATTTGGTGGGTAGGTCTAAGTAAATATGAGGTGGCTTAAAATAATGAGTCATGTTTCGGGTTGTGATACACTGATAGTATGAGTCAAGCATTTTGAGAATAGTTGGTCAGGCATGGATCAACTTGTTTTCCCTCTTGATGGAATAAATGTAGTTAGATAGGAACCACTTCTGGAACGTCGTTGGGTTAAGGTAAGTGTAGTAAAGGTTAGCTAGGTATTTTCATAAAAAAGACAACTTGACCAGGATAAATGAGTTTGGTTGGGACATGACCATTCAATTATGTTGATAATCATTCCTTTATCATTGTTAGTGCACGATAGGCATGCTTAAATAGAAAATTTCGATGGTGGAGATACTGATACTCCAAATTTCATGTTAAATGATAGAACCTATGGTGGGAAGAACCATAGGATGAGTGGTTCAATAGACAATGATGTGATAATATCTCAAGTTATATGAGCTCAGGTAAGTTCCTTCTTATTGTTTTAGTTTTGAATTTGAGTGTTGATTCATGTTTCTATGGCTTATGTACCATATGATTAAAGTGATGCATGGAGGTGTGCTGGGGATTTGGGAATGCAACACAACCATTTACATGAAACTTCATGACTCGATTAGTTCAGGTGTTGTTCTCATTGTATCCTAATGATTCTCAGGGATGAGAAGTTATAAGTTGAAGAGGTTATAACATCCTGTATTTTTGAAACGTGGAAATTCCAAAGGGAATTTGAATTTTACCATTTGGTGGATGGGCTATTCACTAATCCAAGATTCAGAATGTAAATTTGAGAATTAGAAAAATTTAAAGTGATGTTTTAGAATGTTTTTTAATTACTGATATGTTTCTGGAGTGTTTTCATGAGTTTCATAATCATTGAGCTTCAAAAAAACAGTTTAAGAAGAAACATGCCACAGTTGGCACACTATTAGTGAAAACCTTGTGGCTCAACTATGCAACCTATTTTTTATAGGTACATATTTTTTTGAAACCACACATCCATAGGTAAAAATATGTAGTTTGGACTAGTGGATATGGGGGTCTCACACGGTATTGTCTAACTATGAAAGAGGAGGTAGGCTATTGTGTGAGGAATTATATCGAAAACTATAGAGGGAGTGCTCGGGCTCTACATAGTTTGGAAAACCAACCAACTAGCCCTCAACCTAAATGAAACTTAGGAATTGGAACAACATGGTTGTTGGACGATTAGAAAAACTATGTGGTCAAATTTCACGGCTCTTTAATGGGGGTAATTTTATGGGTTTTCCTCTATTTATTTTTAAGTCTCTCCCCTCCTTTCTTCACCTATATGTGCATAGTAGGTATCCCTCTTCAGATCCTCCTCCTATCCTCCTTCTATGGAGAGATAACATTTTTATAGACTCTATTTCAAGTGTTGTTCATCCTGTTGGAAGTTTATTGGTGTTTCTATGAATTCTCTTTCTTCATTTTTTCAACTATCTTCTCATCTCTAGTGCTATCTTCATGCGAGCTAATTCACCTAATTTTTAGTGTGTTTGTATGTTTCCTTGATTTTTATCAAACTAGATCAAATAAAATATTGGTATTGGATGATTAGACCTTAATAATTATGAGGTAGGTGATATATAGATTTTACCTTTAAATTTCACTATTTTATAAATTATGCTGTTGTGCCGCGCCCCATACTTTCCATGCATTGCCCATAAAATGTGAAATTAATTATGCATGAACCTAATGCCTTAAATTAATAGCCATTGGGAATTAAATTTCTATGTGAGAGGTTTAAAACCTCAACTTGAACCACCCAATTTGGTATCTTTCTTATATTCCATGACCTTTATACTTATGTAATTAAACCACCCTTGTTTCCAATTTTCATGAATCTAACATCTTACTTACCAAATGATCACCTCTTATAGAATGTTGAGTTTTCCCTAATTCAAGGGATGAATACTTGAATTAAATAAATTTAATATGATAATATATCCCTTTTTAACAAAAAAATCACCTATAATGTGTGCTATATTCTTTAATGAAGATGAGTAACCAAGTAGTTTTATTCAAATAATAAATGGGAATGGCCCATTGTAAGTATAATTTTCCTCTAATGTTGTATGCTTAAGAACATGGCACTCTTTATTATTCATACCTGAATTATATGTTATGTCATGTTTAATAAACATTTCCTTCCTTTTTGTTTAATTTTAAATAATTAAATGAACTATGTACCTTGAGAGATACTTGGGTTTCCTTTTTACGGAATTCCACAGAGAGGATTATAGGTTACTTGAATTATGGATGCCTTCAGCGATACTCAGGTTCCATATTATGAAATTACTTGGATGGAATCATAGGCCTAATGAGGTTACACATGCATTGAGTTATACCCTAGTTCCTCATTCTGGATTCCTTGGGTGGGATCATTGCTTAATTTAATTATATTACGCCTTGATAAATACTTGGGTTTACTTATTATGGAATTCCTTTGATGGGATTATAGGCTTGATGACTTTCAACATACTTTGAGTGATACTTGAGTTTACTTCTTATGTAATTACATGGGAAAGATCATAGAGAAGTTGTATGTTTCAAGTGATACTTGGTTTTACTTTTTACAAAAGTATATGTAAGATCTTATTAAATAAAAAAAATTATGCGACTCTTTGGGTAATTCTTGGGTTCTTCATTAAGGGACACCTTGGAAGGGCTCAGAGGATGAAACTTTTATATCATTAATGTTTATTTATTACATATTACTAGTGGTATAAATTTATGACATTTATTATGCTAGGATACCTCATCTGTTTACCTTGTGTCCTTGACCAATTAATGGTCTTAGTTCATATTTATGTGATTACCTGGAATTACATCGTGGTATTATAAACTTTCTTTCATGGATTCATGGGCTTATAGCCATGGGTACCGGGGCTATACTACTATATCACCAATATTATTATATAGTATGCCCTAGATCCTTGGAAGTGCATATATATATTTTCATATATCTATCTATATACACACACATATAGAAACATATGCCCATATTCACATGTTGTATTTTGTTTAGAGTTATTCAGGCTTAATCCAATGTGGGTATGGTTATCCGGGTGTCCTTGAGGAACCCAATCCAACTTATTTAAATTTATTTATTTATTCACTACTTATTTTATTACACCTATACACTACTATATTTTATATTCACATACTATATTACACTCTAGAAACCATTGGTGGTGGCCTACTGAGTATATCTCACACCCAGTTCTAGATGCCGTTAAACTAGGGTGCCATAAAATAACTCATGATTGTAGGTTCATGTTTTTTATATTATTCTTGTGATGTTCATTTATACATGGGATATTTGGAGCACAAGACCGATCTAGAGCTTAGGATTCTCATGGAGTTAGCCCTTTGGGATTTTTTTCATTCTCTTTATGTATGTATTGTACTGTATTGTATGACCAAATGTATGTTTACTTCATAGATTATGTATCCTCATTTGAACATGCATGAATGGTTGTATATTTGGAAATCAACCATTTTATCAGTTATTGTTATATTTTGTTGCTATTTTTCCATTTGATTATACTATTTACACTATCTGTTGATTTATATCTGATATACCACTATGCTAATCTAATTATGAGGATATAGTCTCCCCACTATACTATCATTAGACCCTTTCTGCTAGTAATCATCCTTTGGAGTGTAGGGAGGCATGCTTGATATCATGTGACTAACCAAATTGGGGCACCGTTTCAATGGCTCCTGGGTCAGGACGTTATAGAGGATTCCGGGGTTGTTATAGACCTGTTAGAACTCTTAAGAACCATCCTTTAGATGCTGTTGTAGGAGGGTTAGATAAAGGAACTCAAAGTAGAGCTTCTCTTAGAAATCAAGATGAACATCAAGTCTTATTATCACATCTTGAACCTAAAAACATTAATGATTCTATAAATGATGAATTTTTGGTGATGTTTAAGCAAGAAGAGCTTAATCAGTTTGAAAGGAACAAAGTTTGGAAGCTTGTTGATAGACCCAAAGAAACATTCACCATAGGCACTAAATGGGTGTTTATAAATAAGGCAGATGGATCTGGTAATATAGTTAGAAACAAGGCTAGATTGGTTGCATAAGGCTATAGTCAAGAAGAAGGAATTGACTATGAAGAGACCTTTTCACCAGTAGCTAGACTTAAAGCCATCAGAATTATGCTTGCTTATGCTGCACATCTAAATTTCAAACTATATTAAATGGATGTTAAAAGTGAATTCCTAAATGGGTATATAGCTGAGGATGTACTTTTTGAGAAACCCCATGGTTTTTATAAATCCTCATTTTCCAAATCATATTTTTAAATTATCAAAATCTTTATATTGTTTAAAACAAGCTCTAAGAGCCTAGTATGATAGATTAAGTACTTTTTTTATTTTCAAAGGTTTTATAAAAGGACTATATGATCCTACCCTTTTTTTAAAATGAATTTCCAATGACGTTTTAGTAGTTCAAATATATGGAGATGACATTATCTTTAGATCTTCAAAAAATTCTCTATGTATTGAATTTTCTAAAATGATGCAAAATGAATTTGAAATGACTTTAATGGGTGAAATAAAATTATTTCTTGGATTCAAATATTTTAAAATAATGATCTTATTATTTTAAATCAAATAAAATATATTAGATATCTTCTAAAACATTTTGGTTTATATAGCACTAAAAGTAGTGACACTCCATTGATCACTACTTGAAAGTTGGAACTTGATGAAGATGGAAAATCTATTGATCAAAACACTTGTAGAGGAATGATTGGAAGTCTTCTCTACCTAACTTCTAGCCAACCTGAAATTAGGTTTAGTGTGTGTATGTGTGCCTATTTTCAAGAAAATTATAAGGAATCTCATTTAAATTCTGTAAAAAGGATTTTCAAATACCTCAAGCATACACTGAATCTAGGACTATTTTATCCCAGAGTACAATCATTTGAGTTAGTTAGTTTTTCTGATGCTGAATTCGGTGGTTGTAATTTATATAGAAAAAGCACCTTTGGAACATGTCACTTTTTAGGCAAGTCACTAGTATCATGGTGTAGTAAGAAACAAAATTTTGTTGCATTATCTACTGCAAAAGCTGAATACATAGCTACTGGTAGTTGTTTTGTACAATTTTTGTGGATGAAACATACATTACTATATTATAGATATCAATTTAGGCATGTACCTATAAATTATGACAATAAAAGTTTTATTAACATCTCAAAAAATCCTGTTTCACACTCTAGGACAAAACATATTGATGTAAGACATCACTTTTTGAGAGATAATTATCAAAAAGGTGACATCACTTTGGAATTAATTAGAACTAAATATCAAATTGCTGATATATTCACCAAACCTTTAAATTATAAAAGAATATATTACATCATACATGAGTTATGAATGATAAATCTTAAGTAGTAAGTATACTATTTCATAGTTTTCTGTTTCATGTTTACGGTTTCACTGTTGCTATCTGGCACTTATTGTCTCAAATAATATGGTCACACAGTTTAGAAATCACATAGTTACGGTCTCACCGTGAAATCCAGTTACGGTCTCACTGAGAAAGAAAGTTATGGTCTCACTATGAAAGTTGATTATGGTCTCACCTTAAAGATGTTTAATTATTTTATTTATAAATTATAACCCATATCACGGTAATTAATTATTTTAACCTTTTACTTTCCCATGTTTTTGATCCCGTGACGCTTGAGATCCCTAAATGATAAAATAAAATACGTTTCACTCCTTTCTTCACTCAATCTCTCTTCTCTCAAACCATAACCCCTATCTCAACCCTTTGATTTTTTCTCTCTCTCTCTCTCGAACCTTTATTGAATACCCAGGATGAAACGACCTTCATCGTCAACTCCTGAGAATTGTAGTTCAAAGAAAAAGTTGAAAATTGTGTTGAAGTTAGCACCCGAAGGTCCTCTGAATCTGAATCTAGTAGACAGAACAGTAGTACCCGAAAAGGAGATATTCCCTATGTGACTTTTATCAAGTAAGTATTAGGTATTGAAAGTAACTAGAGAGAAAGGTTGGCAGGATTGGTTCACAAAGGAGGATATTCCTATTTACCCAAAATTAGTTGCACACTTTTATCAATATGTTCAATTCTATTTTGATACAAAAGATGGCTATGTTGTGTGAAGTTGGATCAATGGCCAGAGTTGTAACTTTTTTTCGAGGTTATGGTTTGGATGCCTTAGGATACCTCATAAGGGTATTTATGAGGACTACCAAAGAGGTCCTCCACCTCCAAGTGAGTTCTTCATTTTGGAATAAGCATTGAGAAGCTTAACTGGGAATGAAACAAAGAGAATATCCATAACTGCTGAGCATGATGGTGAAACTAGACTTCTGTTTAAGTTTGTTCAAAATATGATTAGCCCCAGAAAAAGTGATTTTTCTACACTCAAGAATCAGGATTTATTTTTGATACATCTCAGGAAGAATGAACATAAGATCAACCTATTCAAATATGTTATACTCCATATGTGTGAGTTGATCAAGACAACCTCCATGTTCTATTCAAGGTTTATCTCAGCTATGCCTCATGAAAAATGGTTGGTTGAACCAAATAAAGAATCTAGTAAGGATTATGAGTTTTTTATTTCAAAATTTATAGAAAAGATAATGAAAATCAATTGGAATCCATGTAGAAAAGCATGGGTAGAAGATAATGATAGGTTTTATGAAAAGTTTAATCTAGTGGAACAATCTTCAAGACCTAAAGATATTTCTGATCCTGGATTGGATCCAAATGATATTGTTGAGTATTTTGATGAGGAAAAGTGTAAGTGGATGTTGTACCTACAAGAGAAACTATTCTAAATGAGAAGAATGGGGAACTTATTCTCCAAGACATAATTGAGATGGAAGTTCCTATTCCTAAAGAAGTTGTTGATCTTATAGAACAACCTAATTCCAAAGAAGAATTTGTTGTTTTGTAAGTGAGAAGGATTTTGTATAAGAGAATATAGAAGAAGATATTTCTTTTTTTTTTAAGAAGATGCTCTTGAGGAACATGTGGAAGAACAAGCTGTTCCTAAATTTATTCCATTTTCTAAAGAGAGAATAGAGAAATCCTTTCAGTTGGCTAGAAATGAAATGGGTGAGGATATCAAGGATGAAATATTGGAAATAGATCAAGGATCTAAATATCTCAATCCTAAGAAAGATGCACCTATTTAGGGGGAGTAGCACCCGAATATGGAACCTGTTGAAGTCCCTAATCCCGTTGATCCAAGCTCAGTGGATACATGGTATACATTCACTAGTTATTTTGATGTGACTGATTCCCAGGAAGCCTCAGTGAAAGGTATAGATCTGTTTACTATGTTTCAATTGAAACCAGTATCTTCTCTTGATGTTATAGCTGCAAAAGATCCTAAGCTTGTCTCAAATCTTATTTTTGAACCTTTACAAGAACCTTTAAACATGGTGAGTAAGGATGATTTGAATTATTTTGAAGCTACCCTATTGGATGGAGTTGAAAAACTCATGAATAACCAACCAGATCCTATAACCAATTTGAGTGAGACAAATGATGCTCTTTTGTTGGAAAAGATAATGTGGAATATTTACCTAAGATACTTCATGAGATTAAAGAAGTCAGAGTTGAGAACAAACAGTTAAGTGATGAAGTAAAGACTCTCAGAGGTATGGTTGAAGAAAAATAGAGAGTGATGAACTCAACATAAAAACCTATTTATCATCCTGTTGAGGATGTTGTTAGTCAGATTCCACATGAATTATCCTCCCTCATTCAACCTAATATAACCTCCTTGACTGATAAGGTAGCTGAAAGAAACAAGAAAATTGTTCAAGAGATGTGTGAACTTGTTATTGGTCTTAAAAAGTTGGATTATGAGTATAAAGGATGTATCTAGAAAGTTCTAAATCAGCTGAAATACCTTATTTTGGCTGTTACTACTTCTCATGCCTCTGGAAAATCCTCTCAACCCTCTTTAGATAGTGATCTGCTCAGATTAGTTGTCAAATAAGAACTTCAGGCTATGCTCAGTGGTTTTGAAAAAGAATCTCTATCTGAAGTTGTCAAGAATAGTGATAGAGTTCTTGATTTGGTGAGAATTCATTCCAATATTTCCAATGATGATTAGCAAGAAATTACTAAGAAGGTGGACTTCTACTTCAAGAGGATCTTATCAAAGCATGACATGACCAACCACTTCAAGTACCTGGTTGAGAATATGAGAATCCCTCATGTCACTCAATCTTTCAAAACTCAAGTCCAAAATCTCAAAAATTTCACTCCTTTTTTGGATAAGTTTATGGAGAATTGGGATGAATTTGAGAAAGACATGTAGTATGGTGGTGAGATCATTCCTGACTTCATCAAGCTTTTGAGGCCTTATATTCATATCCAGAGTACTGCCATTGTCACTCCTGCAGCTGCACCCTTGAGATCTGGTTTCCCTACCTTCTCATCCTCTTCCCTTGACTCTACATCTATGTCTGTCTCTCAGGCTCTGAGTCAGATTAGACCAGTTATTCTTGATCAACATTTGCCTAAGTCTTCCCATGCACGTAACTTAGCCCCTTCTATTTTTGAAGGACTCCCTTTACCTTCTCTGTCAGCTGGTTCACTCCCTTCTTCCACTTCTACCTCTGCTCCAATGGCTTCCTCTGATGATTCTGTTGATAAGGGAAAAGAGATGAAAAACCAGTGGTGAAGAAAATTGACTACTATCTTTTTATAGGGATGATTTCTATACTTGTTACTTACTGTTTGTAATGACAATTTTTATCCATCTAATGCATTATGAACTTTTATTGACTATTTATTATTTACTCTTTTTAATAATCCCAAAATAGGGAAAATATGTATTCTATATGCACACTAAGGAAGATACACACTACCTAAGAATAGATATCTCACTCACATGATTTGTGATCATCAAAAGGGAGAGATTATTGGAATCCTCATGTGTTAATCATGTTTTAATGATCACAAATCCTATACATTTTGTAAAGCTTGTTAATCCTATTTAATTTATCTAAAATCATGTGTACATATTTTTAGTATCTTTATGCCTTAAATAATTATTGTAAACTATTTTGTTTATAATGAAATTTTCTTATGAATGATTAAGTTTAATTTATTCTATGAATATCACTGTTTAAGTCTGTGTGTATATATTTGGATAAGTCTAAGAAACCGTAAGTCTGCCACCAGTTATGTTTTTCTTGAAAAGGACCAAACACCATGACCCTGACACTGAGACAAGACACCATGACCATATACCATGAATCAGATACTTTGACCAGAAACCGTGATCCTAACACCGCATATGTGATACCGATTCCTGATATCTATATAACTGTGCCATCATAGCTATCTCACCACTCAAAGAAAAACAAGGAGACACCATTTCATGAAGAAACCATTTCCAGAAAAACTGTGACACCATTTCTTAATCTATTTTTCCATTTTTCAATTTAATATCTAACGGTCATATTTGAAGCTTTTAAATTCACTGACATAATTTATGTTTCTTTTTATACATTTTACTTGACAGTATGAAGTATGAGGTGAAAAATACATGCATCCTTTTAGCTCCAACACATTCATTATAAGAATAAAAAGAATAGTGTGGACACAAAATAAGAACAAAAATAGTGGCAATATAGAAACAAGTGTGTTCATGATAATGAATAAGTACAAGAATTCTTGAAATAAGAACCAACATATGAAACCTGACACTATAAAAGAAAACATGAAGCATACTTGAATCCTAGAGTTGAGAAAATTTTCACACTATTAACTCCATGAAGAACATGATCTAGATCTAGCTAACTTGTGATAATCTGTTTTCTACAAGAGGACTTGATTTCTATATCGGCTTCATCCTAGAAGTCCAAAGCTGTATAGATTAACACTCAGAGCACTTCTAACCTTATCTCATAATTTTTTCTCTGTTGTGTATTATTTTTATCTTTCGAGCAACATATGTGTGTCTTTATAAAAACATTCACTATCTTCTGCATTAAATTGAAGGATACAAGATATAATTTATCATACATATTTTTACACTTGTGTATTCCCATAGGTAAGTGTGGAAGAGGTCCCTATGTGACATGATAGTTCATACCCACGGAGAACTATGGAAGAGGTCGTGTGACCTGGATAGTCCTGTGTACTATTGTTAACACCGATCAAGGGTGTGTATCACATTTATTTATATAAACTTCTTTGTAGCAGGTTATCACCATGTGGAGTGGATTATGTCTCGACTTGAGACTAAAACACTTGTTTTATATCCGCAGTGCTGTTTAATTTAGTTTTCTCTATTTTACTGTATAATTCAGAAATCAGTAAATTTACTTTGATAGTTAATCTTGGAATGAATTTATAATTCCTTTGTCTTATTATAATAGATTCAAAAGTAATATTAATAATTGATATTAAGATTACTGATAATTAATCAATATTCTGAGAATTAATTTAAATATTCAAACATTTATAACCGTATTACTTTGATCAACTGGGCTGTATTTAAATTTATTAGGGAACCGTTTTAAGATTATTTTTTAAATATAAATTTTTATAGATACTCAATTACCCCCCCCTTGAGTACTCTACTCCGACCAACAATGATCATGGTATAAAACTAACCAGTCCTTTCCCAAAATCAAGTTAAATACAATCTCAAGATAAAACATGTCCTATAGGAAATGGTACCCACTAATCTCAAGGTCACGCTCCTTATAATAATGGATACCTTATGATTGAACCCCTAATAACATTTTGATCAATATAACCCCACACAATAATTCCACAGTTTGGACGAAAATATTTACAAAATTTGAATACATAAATAAATGTGAAGATCCAGTTCCAAATAAATTAATATAAATCATTAAATACATGAGAATCATACCCCAAAAAGTCGATGACCCGTCCTCATACTATAAAGAGAATGTTTAACTATATGAAACTAAACATTACCTATACCCATAAATCCTGTCTAAGCCCCATGTTCCACACTAATATTTTGATACTACTAATCTTACCTTAAAGTAACACATCCTCAACCCTAACCAGTATGGATAATAGAACTCCAACTTACAGGATGATGTGGGGTATTATATATTGTCTCAATTCCTTATGTCAGCCTAGGTCCTCTATCATTGTCCATCTATTGAGGGTTACTATAGAACTATGATTTTCCCCATCCCACCACAAGATTGACACTCCACTGGTAGTAAAGGAAACTAACCTTGCATGTTACCAAGATTTTCACATGAATAATAGAACACTTGATCACTTACCTGAGAGGTTGATCCACTCCCTTAACTACTCTTTCCACCACCTCCTAGGTAGAAATACTCATAATAAAACTTTTTAATATATAAGTATATTATACCAGATCACCTAGCTAAAACTATCTTCCCCTAGGTTTTTTATCTCTTACAAACATCAGAAAAAACTACAAGTTAGTGAAGCATCCATCATAATACATCACTAGCATATTCTCCTAGGATATAAACATAAACATAACATCTCACTTATATCTCAGGGTATCTATGCAGAAGTGTTCCATGAACTTCTCTTAGAAGTTATTCCAAACCATTCCCTCAAGTTATTTATCTTGGAATTAAATATCCTACTAGTTCTTCACTAGCCCTCACAAAATGTATGCCTCCAAATTGACCCTCATTTTAAGAGGAGTCTTCATGTAGTGAAGGATAGTATGGATAAAATCGATCCATAAACTCAGCTGCCTTGGAGCCACCCTCACTAGAGAACATTGGGGGATGCTATAGTTTGAACTCCCTAGTCAGATCAAACATAGTCAGAAAAACCCACACTAGTTCCCTCTCCATAATCTATATAAAGTGTGTGAAATTATCATAAAACTTATCTTCCTTCCTATAACTTGAATCCAATGGGGTATACGGTTTCATTAGCAAGGGAACATTCTTAGTGGTGTCTACCTATATCCCTACTGGAAACATTCATCATGGAGGCATCCCTTTAAAATAGAAAACACATGTTTCAAGGCCTATAAAATTTAATTTACATGGTTACACAAAATTGTGGTCACAACTAGCTATAATAAAGCTACTCTATATATAATATCACATTGAATATGACTAAAACACCATCACTATACCCATTCATCCCCATCCAATGACACTAGCTAACTCAGGGTAAAATAATTTTTTTCTAAATTATAATTTTTGTGTTTAAAACTATTTTAACAAATAAATTTAACCCCTTTCAATTTGAAATAGTTCAAAAGTATTTATTAGGAACTATTTAGTTTAAAACACAAAGGTAAATGAAAATAAATTCATTTACCAAAACTCAATTCCCCTATTTAAATCCTATATATCCCGACATGATTTTTCATACGTGCCTAATATGATTCACATTGCATAAATCCCTGAGTGCCTAAAATGATGAATGAATAAACAATCTCATACTATACTGACCCATGAGTAAAATATCATAAATCAATAAAATCACACATAAAGTGTATAACCCAAGGTGAAATAACATTTCAACTATAACATGAAAACCTCAAAAATAATAATCCCATCCTTGGGAAATTGGGGTTTCCCTCACACATGGGTTAGATACTCCCATGAAGAAGCTCATTACCAAGCCCCAAAACATCCTAGTCTCTCATATAACTTTCAATAAATAGTAAATAAAATGAAAATACCTAGGGATTTGATACCAATTTGTAACATCCTAGCCAACCTCACTCAATATAGCAGCCGAACCAGTTCACCATAAGACCTCCTGAACACCTTCCTATATGCCAGAGGTTGCTGATTAGTATTAAGAGTCTATAGAGTAACATGGGGATATTATACCATCTTTATTAGAGTAAAAAATAGAGGAAATTATAATAAATAATAACCACTATTTAGACATACATCACATACCACATTCTAAAAATTGGGTAAGTACTAACAAGTTAGTAAAATAAATAGGACTTTTCATGATAGTATAATGTTCCAAATGGAACCTAAATAAAGAAACAAAATAAAAATCCCCAAAAAGGTCCCAAAAAAAATATTGGTCCCCTTTTTCAAAATCCACCACATAAAGTCCCAAATCATACATCTATCATTAGGCCTTTTCCCATGACCTGACCTGTATCCATAAAGTCTGCTCAGGTACCAACATCGGCCTTAGAAGGGTGTGAGTATAACTCAGTAGGTCACCACCAATGGTGTATAAATCAATAACCAATAAAATTAATAGTTTATGAAGATATATAATGGAATAAATAAAATATATAAATGAGAGTACTCTTTAAAATAAATTTTCTTAATTAACTTGTTTTCCCTTGGGTATAAAACTGACAACCTGATAAACCAAACGTGCCTAAAAAAATTCTGGTTTTCTGAGCCATAAATATTTGGGTAATATATACATTAAGTAAAATAAAGGGTTATTTTCATTTTTTAATCAATTATTGGTACCTAGAAGTTTTATTTCATGTCACACATATGTGTTTAAGCACTAGTGGTACCTAAATAATCATGTCTAACACATAAACCATGGACATAGAGCGTTATGTCCAACAACCTCAACCATGGATGTAGAGTGTCATATAAAAAATAATAAACCATAAATAATAAATTTGGTTTATAGAACATCCTATATGAATCCTAAACCATGTCTGTGGAGAATCATGACTAACATCTTAAAACATTCCATTATTTACCAATTTACAAGGTTCAACATACATGAAATTTTTATAAACTGTGATAACAAGGATAAACTTTCCAATATAAATTATTCACCAAGGGATATCATAATCAATAACTTTAACACATATCCAAAATTTAACAATTTCATAATTTATTTATATAGAACAACCGTTATATGTCCCTTAATATCATTTAACCATTTAACATTTTCAATTAAACCATTAACTATTCCATCCCTTAATACGTCATAAAAAATTTAATTCCAAATCCATTCCAAGTATCATATTTAACCATACTAATAATAAATATAACAATACTAATCAATTTAAGATTTTAAATCACCCATTTCACAATTTAAAACCTCACTTACAATTTCCCAGAATTTGGTACACCCCATGGGTGGCTATAGGATTGGTCATATTGCCATCAACAGACTTGAAAGGGTCTATGAAGAGTCTAATACATCAACTTTGGGATGAAAATATTTCTATTAAACAAGGAATAAATCACACATTACATTGGCACTATCACACATACTACAAAAACTTTAAGACATTAGGATTATTCTATAAACCATTTTAAATTGGGATTAACCAAAATAAAAATAGAAATGTACCTCTTGAAGGGTTAAGATCTTATATATTTTTATTATACTTTCACACTATTTTATAGGTTTGAAACCATTAGTATCATTATATACTAAAATTCAATACAATATTTTTTATATAGATGGCAAGTTAGTTTTACTTAATGAAGATTCATATAAGGATGTGTACAATGAGTAACCCAATACTCAGAAAAGATGATTGATTTTATTCAAGTTTAAAAATAATCTATAATGTTTATAATGAGCTGTAAGTTATTGGTATTATATGTTATAAATATACTTGAATTAACTGAAATTCAATAAGGGAAGAGTGGAAGATAACCTTTAAAAAAGATAATAAGGTTTCTTAAATTGTTATTATATATATAGGAAATAAAATAATTACTTGAAATGAAATTTTTATTTGTGAAAAGTTTTATTTATAAATTATAAATATGTTTTTGATTACCATTCTTGGAGAGATGATATATTTGTTATGTTTTAAAATTTCTCAAAGGGAAGGTCCTATCTCTCTTGATAATTATGCATGAGAACTTCTTAAGTAGTTTGTATTGAAGAATTGAATGATGATTTTTAACCGAATATTACTAGGAACCATGCTATTGAGGGATGAATGTGTAAAATAATTTGATTCATGAGAGGTAATAATACTTATTGTGACTTTAATATTCTTGACAGTTTCAAGACATGATATTGTGTTTGTTGTTACACTAAGTTCTATATTTCTAAATAAACCAAAAGAGTCCCATCTTATTCTTAAAACTTTTATTCTTAGATACATAAAATCCATAGTTTATTTTAAAACATAAAACTAATCAATGGATAAATATATTTTTTATATGTTAATGAGGATCATTTTAGAAATTTGGATGATACTAGATCATCATTCGATAGATTTTTATTTTTTGGGAGAAGTGTGTGGAATTATGCACAAAGAAGAATAATTCGACATAATTAGGTATTTATGAGGTACATTATATTTCTAAAAATCAAGAGATCACCCAATTGATTTGTATATAAGGTTAATTGGAAGACATCAAGGTGGCTATGAAGTTACTGCTACTCGTGGGATGTGATAATCAAAGTTCCATCACTTTATTAATAAATGTAGTTTAGCATTCTCAATTAAAGAGAATTAATATCAAATACAACTTCATCAATGAGTTGGTGGAGAATGGTTGTTCAAATTTTGATATTTTTCCAACCAAGGAGAAAATATAATATGTTTTCACTAAACCACTTCTAAAGGACTCATTTAAAAAAATGAGGTTGTGGATGGGAGGCCGCTTCGAGCCATAAATGAAACAAAGGACTGACTGGCACTCATGGGGAATGCACCCCCTCCCTACTTTTCCTCAAAGTTAGCCATAATGTTAAAATCGCCCCCGACGACCCATGGAATGTTATCAGAGATGAGATCCTCTAAGTCCCGACAAAGGTCTTCTCTCTCCATGGCGTTACAATTGGCGTAGATGAAAGAAAAAGAGACCTCATGGGAGCCAAAGGAGACCTTCATAGCCAGGTATTGGTCCGATGCACTAAGCAGCTCAACTTTGATATGATCCTTCTAGAAAAGCAAAATTTGAGAGTTCGGAGGATTCACGTGCATGTAGCCGAGGGTTTTAAAGCAAAGTGCATACTCCTGGATTTTGTTGGAAGCCAACTTGGGTTCAAGGATTTCCAGAAAGGATACTGAGTTGTTGGATATTTCATTAGTAATAAAATTAGATTTGGCTCGGGCCCGTAGACCCCGAGCGTTCCAAAAGAGGACCTTAAACATTGAGACGAGCACGTCTGGATTTGGCCCTAGAAGAAAGGCCCCTGCAGAGAGGAGAATATGGGGGGGCACTGGTCTTGCAGCTGTTTCAGCTTCTGAAGAATCCTGGTACACATGCCTGGACTCTGGTCTGGTGACGTTGAGGAAGGCTGATGCAAACGAGTAGGGGAAAGTGAGACTCTGGCTTTGACAACATTTGGAGGGGTTTTGAGCACTGATATCAGCTCCACAGCATCCAGAAGTCATGAAAAAACATCCTGAGAACTGGTCCCCTCCCACATCTTGATCCTGCATTGAAGCATCAGGGCATGGTTGCACCTGCATGCCTGGACAAGCATGAGGTTCTAAAATCCGGGGAACAAAAATAGTGGGAGCCTGAAGCCGTCTGGATGGTTTGATAAAATGATCAAGAATACTGCCTTCCCATAGCCAGTTATATGCCAAAAGCACCAGGAGAAAACCAACAGGAAATAAGGAGACCATAAGGGAGCTACTACACTGGACTTGAGGCAGGAAAGAAGAAATAGCCCGGGAATCAGAAAACAGAATTAAAGAGCCATTGGAAGAGGAGACCGAACCATTTTCTTCAAGAAAGGGGACCTTATCAAGCATGACGCATGTGGAAGAAGCCTTGGCCACTGGGGGAATAGGCTCAAGAAACCCAGGATGGGTGCGACAACAAGACTCCTGGAGATGTTTCCTACAGACCTGCAATGAGTGCCCCTGAAGAAGACAAGTTGAGCAGTACCTGGAAACACCGGGTAAGAGATCTCCTGAGTCCATTCAAAAGAACCCTGCACCTTCATAGCTAGCTTCTCCGGGATGGGTTGAGAAAGATCTAGCTCAATGCAAATTCTGGCCACCACAACAGCTTCTCCCTTGCCAGTATGATTGTCTGAGTAGAGGAACACCCCAACCGAGTCGCCAATGGATTTGAGGAAGGAATCAGACTGGAAAGGAAGATGGAGACCCGGTAGGCAGATCCACACCTCTGCTTTGGGACACTCCTTTCCCCTGTGAGCCTCAATGGACCACCTGGCCAAACAGAAATTCCACCGACCCCAATAGAGAGGAGCCTTGCACCAGGCCAGGATGAAGTCTGCTTCCGACCCGAAATTGAGACAAAAGGAATGACGCTGGAGGATAGATATGAGAGCTATTGATTGAAGCCTCAAGGACTCCACGAACCGCCTAAAGGCCATGAGGGGTGGGACAGAAGACCCAAAGAGAGCCACGAGATTCCACTTGAGATCCTCTGAAGCCTTAGAGAAATCTGAAGAAGAAACCTCCAACGAGACAAAGGAACCATCCTGACGAACCACCAGAGAAACCGAACAGAGCGCCGGGGAACACGCCTGATGAAAGGAAGAGCCACAGAGCACCTCTTTGAAGGAGGGGGAGCTCCGATAGGAAGATAGAAGTAGGGACGAGGGCTCGAAAATTGGCAGAATAGGCCCAGGATTGAAGATCGAAGGCGCCAGAGAAGCAATCGATAGGTTGGTCGATGAGGAGGCAACGAGTAAATTTTTTTGAAAAGACAGGGGCGC
Organism: Viscum album; assembly: GCA_963277665.1. Taxonomy (NCBI): domain Eukaryota; kingdom Viridiplantae; phylum Streptophyta; class Magnoliopsida; order Santalales; family Viscaceae; genus Viscum; species Viscum album. Next base: position 1,591,918,972 of record OY728145.1, on the reverse strand, counting down.
GTGAGGTAGGAGCGACTAGCTAGAGAGAGTTCCAAGGTTCACTGGCTCTGTGAAGGTGATAGGAACATCATTTTTTTTCATGCTTGTATCAAAGAAAAAAGAAGAGGGCACAATCCTAACATTTTTAGAGGGGACAGTTCCTTATCCAACGATCGAGATGTTATAGGAGAAATGCTTCATGATAATCTCAAAGAGATTCTAGTTGGCCCTAACTTTTCATTCCATGCAGGCTATCCAAGGGGGCCATCAAAGTTTTTTGAGGATATCCCTGCCTGTGTTTCCATGGAGAATGATGAGAGCTTGAGAGGCATTCCAGACGATGAGGAGGTGTGTGAGGTGGTCTGGTCATTGAACCAGGATAGCATGCCGGGGCCGGATGGCTTCCCAGGTTCCTTCTATCGGCTGGCATGGGACATTGTTAAAGGGGACATGATTCATGCTCTGTAGGACTATTTTAGGGGAGGGAACCTGTCGCGTGTTGTGTGTGCCACCAAGATGGTATTCCTCTCGAAAGTTAGCAATCCCCAATCCATTGATCAGTATTGGCCAATCATCATGTGTAACTTACCTTATAAGGTCCTCGCTAGTATCATCAACATGAGGATGGAAATGCACTTGGACTCTTGGATGGCCCCAGAACAACATGGTTTTATCAACGACCGATCCATTCAGGGGGAAACTGGCCTCGCGCATGAAATGACCAGTGACATATACCACAATATCTTCGATGGTAACCTGATTGTGAATTTGGACATGAGCAAGGCCTTCGATCGGATAGAATAGAGCTTTATTCTCAGGGTTTTGGCCGTCATGGGTTTCTCTCACTGGACTAGAGATATCCTTTTCCACTACTTCAGTTCGTCTTGGATCTCATCCTCATTCATGTGGAAACAATTTGTCTTCTTCAAGGCCTATTGCAGTCTCAGACAAGGAGATCCCCTCTCCCCCACCATCTTCATCATATCCCAAAATTATTTTAGTCACTCTATCAACCTGGGTATCCGTGCTAGATAGGTCACCCCCTACAGGAACCTCTATAATTCCTTGAATATTTCGTACCTGATGTTTGTCGATGACTCCATCTTGTTCTGCAATGGTAGTAGGAGATCAGTGCTAGGAATATATAGCATTATTGAGGAGTACTATCAGTGGAGTGGCCAAAGGGTGAACAAGGAGAAAATCTTGTATTACATTGCCAAGAGGATATCCAAGAGGAGGGAATTTAATCTTGATGCTGGTTTGAACATGAAGAGGGGGAAATTTCCCATGTAGTATCTCAGATCTCTGGTCAGTCTGTACTCTCGTAGAGTCCATCATTTTGATAATCTTTCCAACAAGATCACGGGAAGTATCTTCAACTGGAAGAACAAACTCCTTTCCTTTGGCAGCCGCATTGTTATTGTGAATCATGTTCTTGTTTCCATCCCCATGCATGTGATCTCCACCTTGAAGGATCCTAAAGCTATTATTTCCAATCTAGAAAGAATCATGGTTTCCTTTGTTTGGGATGGGAAAATAGAGGGTCATTTCCACTGGGCTTCCAGGGACCGCATGTTGTGATCTATCTAGGAAGGCGACATCAACTTGAGGAGTGTTCACAACACAATTTAGGGGCTTCATGCCAAGTTCGCATGGGATGCCTTAGTTGGCCGTTATTTATGGGGAAGGTCTATGCATGATCGTTACAGCCACGACTTGTATTTGCATAGGCCTCAACCATCTGCGCTTTGGAAGTTGGTTCACCCTCACATCGACCTGTTGCGTAGCCATTCGAAGTGGATCGTTGGCAGAGGAGATTTGAACTTCTGGCTCCATGATTGGGGTGCTGGCCGGCTATGGTTCCCAGGCTACCCTGCTCTATTTATTTCTTTCCACGATGTAGATCACTACCCCCTTTTTCCATAGGCGGTTCTGAATGAAATCCAGTATGAAGCCTTCAACAACATCATGCTCAGCGAGGAGCCGGATGACCTGGTCTTCTCTACCTGTCCTTCAGGCTTGTTTGCTATCAAGGACTTCTGGCAGCTGAGAGTGGCTCCAAACAGGGGTGATCACTTGGGGGAGATGCTGTGGTGTAAGGAGGTTCCATCAAAGATTAATTTTTTTTTCTTTGGCGGTTGCGTCACAATGCCCTTACCACTGACGATTGGATTCAATGCCTCAGCATTAGCCTTGCCTCGCGGTGCTGGTGCTGCAACCATCCTCAACATGAATCATTCAGTCATATTTTTCTGGGCAGTGACTAGGCACGAAAAATCTGGCATTTTTCTGGGATCCCTTCTAGAGATCAGCATGACAATCCTGTGCTCGACAATACTCTTTACTCTTGGTTCATGGGCTTGGGTGTGCAAGGGTCAAAGAGGCTTGGACGTGTGCTAATCATTCTAGCTAGGTGTTGGACAATATGGAAGGCAAGGAATGATGCCTGCCACTACAGCTTGCCAGGAATTCCCTATAGCATTGCTTTCAAGATGAGAAACACCCTTATGGACTTGTTCAGCCTATGTAAGGGTTGCATGGATTCACCTTCAATCAGGAGGTTTAGGACGGCTCTGGTCGTTTCTAACTAGGTGAGCATGCAGGGGCAGGGGCATTGGGTTCGCTGGCTTCCTCCAAGCGAAGGTTTGAAACTCAACACAGAGGACTCTCTTCTTAACGGAACAATGCAAGGAGGATGGGTTGTTCGGGATCGAAGGGGTTCCATCATTTCTGCATTCCCAGCCTGCTTTGGTGAGGGTGATGTTCTTTAGGCGGAAACACTGGCCATGGTCACTGGGCTTGAATTATGTGAACAAAGGTGCATCAGCCTTGAATAGGTGAAGACAGACTCCCTTACCCTTTATAATGTTCGTTTAAGGAAGGTCAAGGGCCCATGGAATATCACTTATTACATCAGTAAATGTAACCTTCTCTTGGGTGCAAGGACCAGCATTTCTCACACATGGCAGGAGGGGGATATGGTGGAAGACTTCTTGGCTTCTAAGGCTCATCCGAATCGAGGCACAACCTAATTCTTGATCCTGGGTTCCTTTCTTTGTTAATGATGCTCTCGATCTCTATTAATTTCGCCTCCCATGACTCTTCTTTTGTCTGGCCTTTTGGCCTCTTGATAATCAATAAAAATGCTTATTTTTAGGTTAGGTTGTGGATGGGAGTTCAACCTTAATCCATCCAAGGATGAGTTATGGTGTTTCCCTCACATTATCTCATGTATTTTTTTTAATGGGGGAGATATTAATAAGATAAATTCAAAGAATACAATTTTTATTTAAGGTAAAAAATATATTTATGGGGAGTTTCTAAAAGGGAAATTTTGTGATTTTTGTATGTTTGTGTGAGTTGGTGAAGTGTGAGAACAATTATAATGCTATTGGTTGATAATTTATGTAAAAAGGTTATATTTTGAACATGAATGAATAATTTTTATGTGTTGAGAAATAATACCATTGAATTTTTTAATAAGGCTATAGAGTTAGTGATTTTAAGTCACTTAGATGGATAACTTTGATATTATTATTCATTGTTATTGTTTCCTACACCATGTTTTTTTATATACGATTAGAATGAGTGAATGATAATTTATAGCCATATAAAATAAAATCAATATGTTCAATAATTAACAATAATTTTATCCCTTAGGTTGAAATTTTAAATTTACGGATACTGAAAAAATCATAATATGGGGGGGGGGGTGAGTAAGACCAAGTCAAGGGAGTTTTTTGAAACCAAAGAGTTATTATAATATATTTAGGTTGAGGAAGATGAATCCCCAAAATATTGAATTATTTTTAAAAAGTGGAGTTTTTATAAAGTGACATGTAGGTAAATTATATGACAAAATATTTGTATTTTATTTTAAAATTCTCAATATAATTTATCAACAATTGAATTATATTCAATATCGTGTTTTTCTTGGTGTTTTAGTGGAGGTAAAATATTCTAGTAGCATGTAAGAGTATGGAAGGATCTTATATGTGGAAAAGTGGTGTTTTGTATTATTAGATAAGATATAGACACAGTCACACCATAGAGTTGGGAGGTCACTCTACAAGGCACTCTAATTGAGATTTAATTTAAAAGATCTATATATGTTTTATAATGGTTCGTCTCACTACATGATATATTTAAGGAATCTGATAATGCTTCAACTAATATTTCATGTCATGGAAATCATGAATTAAGGGAAATATGTTGTGTTTTTAAGTCTAAAATAATTCTATAATGTAGAGGCCACGAAAAATTGGTGTCACTTTGAATCGGAGGTTCTAGGATGTCATGTTTTAGTGTTTTTGATTCCTTCATAAAAAAACCATATGAGAATGTATAATCAATCGATCGAGAAATTTTTTGACTATAAAGTGACTATTTGTGTCAAGGAGTATCATATCATTCTATAATGATCTGGTTTTGAATTTATGGTTATTCTTTATAATCCAAGGAGAAAGTGTCCATGTTGCGAAGAATTTCATTACACCATATATAGCATAATGGTTTTCAAAAAATAGAAAAGAAAAGGATTTATTAATATATAATTTCCCATGGTTTTTTTATGATGAACATTATCACACCGTAATATGGATCTTTATGTCATGAGTAGGAAAAATCTAGAATTTGAGTTGTTTTCTCTTGTGGATCAATTTTTTATTAAAGGGAAACTAAAAACTGATTCCTTAATCTTCTAAATCATATAAAAGGGTTGATATTATGCATAGATCAATTTAAAAACTCATAATAATGTTAGATCAATTAAATACATTTCTCATACATAAATTTTAATTTAGAATTCCGATTTAGTGTGAGGTTAAGGGTGTTTGTTACTATGAAACTTTTGGGAGAGGAAAAATAAGAAAGTGTGTGTGTGTGTGCGTGTATGTTCATTTGGTAAGCATATCGAATTGAGTAGAATAAGTGGATAAGGATAAGGATAATAATAATAACAATAATATGAGGAATAGGAAGAAGAACACTATTAACTTGGTGGAATTATATCTTGATTGAATTCAATCTTGTTGTTACTATGCTAGGAAAACTATATTTATTTTTGAGGGACCACACCACACAATTCACCAGATATATTTAACATTATGAGTTCATGGATAATAACTTCTACTTTGTGACCCATGATGATTAGTTGATCATGTGATATTGAGTTTTTAGGATCAATCAAATGATGTTTCTTTTTCATTTGGAGTGGTGAACCTTGTAGAAATTTGACCTACCTACTATTTTAATGTAACTCCACAAAATTTTATAATGTGTTTTATTTTAAGTAACATGTTAAATATCTTATTTACACACAACAATGAACTTAGGTGAATAGAAATTTCTTATAATTATAACAACCCAAGATAAAAATATCTTAATTTTTCATTAATTTCATAAGATAAGCATTAAAACTCTTCAATCATCTTAAAATCTAAATAATGAAAGGTTTAATGTCTTTAAGGACTAGCTATCACAGTAGATTATTTTGAAATAATTTTTAAAAATTTCTCTACAATATTAATATTCTAGATCCCCTTATAGAAATCTCTTAGGATATACTTATATTTGTAACCCAAGAAATGGAAACATAATAATTGGGTGATATCGAATGCCCATTAAGGGAAAAATAAGAAACATGTCATCAAGGGCAAGACCATAAGTGTTTGATAAAACCTTAACAAAGAGAAATATATTTTTAAAAGAACATGGAATGGTAAGAGTTTCCCAAAATCCATCATAATAGTACATGCAATCTAAAAAGTGTAAAAATATACCAAAATATAATGGTATGGAAATATGAGGCAATAAAAATTATTCATGATGTATAATAATATGAATACAGATATGGCATGTCATGGTAATAAATCACAATAATATACTATAGAACTAAAATTATTGTAAATATCAAAATATAGTGGAGTGGGAATCATTATTCACTTCCCATAACATGGTGGGGTAGAAAACACTACCTTATTTCCATAAAAATAATGGATAAAGAATAACTAAATGATTCCCAAACATAATGAAGATGTTATCACTTCCTGATTCCCATAACATAGTAGAGTACTTATCACTTACTGATTCACATAGTAGGGTGATCATCAGTACTCGATTCCCATAATTTTATTATGAGATATAAATCCTTAACCATTTAATTATAGGGATATATAAGACCCCACCAATCATTCATAGAAAGATACATGCAACACTTAAAAACAATCATTAAAGACTTCATAAAGAACCCATGTAATGGAAAATAGGTTTCACAAAATCACCAGATGGTATCACTGAAATTAACCTCAATAAAATAAATGCTTGATACTAAAATTTCAATCACCAAAAAATATTATTTAATAAGAAAATTTACAAGTTCACACATGAAAAATAACTTCCAAGTAAATAATTCCATTATTTATAAAGATAAAAATGGTTTCAAAATAATAAACTTGTTCTTTAGAAAATGATATTAACTTTGGTGAAAGTGATGAAATTATAGGTCACTTTGAAAATTAATTTTTCAGAAGTTCATATTTTATAAATTGAAAATAATGAGTTTTAAAAATAAAAAATTTATAATAAATCAAAATAATGATGCCCATGAAAATGAATCAAGGTTTCAAAAAGGTGAATTAAAAACACTTTTAATCTTTCACTTTTAAAAATAATATTAAAAAAGGAATCCTTGAAAAAGACATAACAGTTTCAAAAATTTGAAGTGAAATATTTTTAAAACACTTAATTTTTATAATGAAACATCAATAATAAATCCTCGAAATAATATAAATGTTATCAAAAGAAATGTGGAGTGTATGATTAAATAATTGATTTTGAAAGGTCATATTTTTTTAATATTTTGAAATACCTTTGTTGAAAACCCACATCATAAAAAGAGTAAAAAAATATTTTTTAAATGAGGAGAATAAAAATATTAAGGTTACATGAGATAAAACATTATTGGGTTTCCAAATACAAATACGAACATTGATGGTAAAGGAAAATAAGGACAAGGAGGGGAAACTATCATTAAAGAGGGTGATAATTATTATAAAAAATGATATACTTTATTTGGGGATGAAATTAATTGGGAAGGAAGATTTGAATAAAACGTTTAACTTTCCATAGAGATAAAGTGAATGTACCAGGAAATAAAATCTTCAGGTAGAAGAAACCAATCATATGAAAAATAATTGAAGAATAATCATTATAACTCAATGAAGGGAGTTGAGTTAACAAAAACCCTTACAACTTTGGTATCTTATGAATTGATGTAAATTTAAATAAATAACAAGATATATCTCTTCAAACAACATGAATTACATAAATATGGTAAAATATATCTATTAGTAAGTAATCAAACCATCTGAAATATTTCTTATCTCACAATATGAAATATGTCTCAATAAATTAAATTTGAGACAAAGAACCCCTTACAACCTGATAAAAATTCAAGTCAAAACCCCATGAAGGATAAAATTTCAAATGGAAAAGTAAATTCCATGAATAATGATAGGATTATGATAAAAAATATTAAATGGGAAATATAAACACCATTCCATATAAAATATGGTGTATAATAAGAAATATGTCTCAAGGGATGAAAATTTATGATAAGAAAACCTTACCATAATTATTAACTTCCACTAAAGCACTTGAATATCCTGTATAAAAAAATAACTACCATAATTACCTATTCAAAAAACTTATTCATATCTATTACCAATTATAAAATTCATTTATAATTATTCTCTACATATATATAATTTAGTTATTATTGCTTTTCAATATCGGGTGTGTATAATCCTGATTGTTTTGAATTAGTTTTGTAATAGTGGTGTTTCTCTTCATTATTATCCAAAATTTAATCATTCCAAGATCATAAAAGGTACTATAGTTTTTTAATTAGAATTATTTATAATTTTATAATTTAATTATATATTATATTTGGTTATGATCCTTAAAGATGAAATAAAAGATGATCTCGTTTTGTGTATTTTTAACGAACAAACATTGGTATCTTAATTAAGGAGTTAAATATTAATTTTAAAATTATAGAAACAAAAAAAAATAAGTATTTACTTATATATATAATAAATTATCTTTAATTAATTTCACATAATAATACATGATATTATTTTATGGCATTGTTGAAGTAGGTGGTTAGACCTATCCAAACATGAACATACCATAACTAATGGATGAGTGTGGCTATGATAGTGGTTTATTTTTGAATAATATAATTATTAATTAATAAAAAATGATATTTAATACATATTTTTCATCTTTTTAATTATATCTGTATATAATTTAACAAATAATAAAAAACCTGATAAAAAATGAGATACATTACTTTGTAGAGGCTGTAGTCCGCACAAGAAAAAATGAATTTTTTATTTTTTTAATGGAAAAGGGGAAAGGTGGTTAATAATTATTACTTAGAATAATAAAATTAATTATATAAAAAAAATACTTATTTCATTATATTATAATGAGAAAATTATATTTGATATTGTAACATATAAAATAAAAGAGGTTAGGAAATAACCAGAACTCACATTGAGGACTTGAGTTAACCCATAGAGGACTCCTTGAGAATGGATCGATTAGGCTACATTATTTTGAATAAAATATATAATAAGGGAAAATATATTATAGGGTATAGAAGCATGGTATAATTTATGGTGAAAACCAAAATTTTGGAGTGGTCTTTAGGGGGTAGTGAGAGGCGCCTTTTATAATTGGTGAGAAGGAAATTTCTGTAAATATTTCATCATAATATAAAGTGAGGACATGTTTTACATGTTAAGAATAATAAAAAATGAATTAAAATTTATTAGGTGATGTGATAAGGTTGATAATACCACTAACATTCATTTGTACACATGTCTTAAACATGTTTTAAAGTCCTTTACTTCTAGAATGTTCACTTTTACCATTTTGTGTTTTACAATGGTAACTAATTTTACCTAAGAAATTTAATTTTAATTAATAAAAATAGAATAGACCTTATTAAATAATATATATCTAATTATTCCAAATATGATAACCATTTTAGTATATAAAATTTCTATGTGTAATAAAAATCAATTTTAACATTAGTGAAAGTTACGTGTAAAAACCCGTTTTAAAAAAAGTGTATTTTTAAGATTAAAATTTATATATAGGATAAAATTATAATTGTACATAATTTTCATAATATAAATTGTTTTATTATAAAATAAATACATTTTATTTTTATTTTAAATTAATCTAAAACTAAATTTTACAAAAATAATATTTAATTAAAACAAAAGACAAAATGAATTTCTTTTATTTGAAAATATTACTTAAGATGTTAAAAATATGTTTTATAAATTCAAAATAGTTTTTCAAAATTTATATTTTTAATTATTAATATTTATTTTTTCATGAAAATAATTTTATAATTTTTAAAGTTACACTTTTTGATAAAATCATAAACACTATGATTTTAGTAATAACTTTTTTTTCACTATACACTTCAACATGGGATAATATTGATATTTGGAATTCAAAAATAAAGTTTTTTAAAAAACTTAAATTCTAAAATGTATACATTTAGATTTGAATTGAAAATTCAAAATATAAAGGAAAACTAGTTTCTTTTTAAATATTTTGTATTCTTAATATTATTTAAGATAAATTTATAATTTAAATAATGTTAATATATTAGATAATATATTTTAATATCATATATTATCATTATAATCATTTAAAAGTTGTCTACATAATTTATTAACACTTTAAATTTTAATTTGGGAATGAACAATCTTTTTTTAAGATTAAATCATATTAATTTTTTATCCTCTAAATGTAAGAGATTATAGTTGATTATTATTATTTAATTTATATTTTATTCATCATATAATTTCTTAATAGTTTTTATCTAATGTTTGTTGACTTGTTTTGGTTTGGTATTGCGTGTGAAGGAATCTATTGAAGAAAATATTAAATTAAAGAAAAATATTTCAAAATCTCATGGTGTTATATTCTACCTAACTTAAATAAATTGAATCCTTATATTTTTAATTATAATTCACTAAAACATGAAGCTAAGTTATCCATAAGAAACTCAAAATATATCTTCTACTAATATATCCACCTCAATATCCTTGGTAATACTAGGAAACTATTTATCCTAGATATTCTTCTTTAGGAGTTCTTAGGGTCATATATTTCACAAAAAAAACTCAGGATCATTTTTCTAACCAAATACTAATACCAAAATTATTATGATAATATCTAATGAAATAAAATTAAATAATCCTATATATATAAAAACTCAATCCTAAGATGTCTTATACAATGATATATTCATTTCAACCTTTGATACTTTTGGTTCAACAATGACATAGTTGGGATAACCTATCACTACTTTAATTTAACCTAGGTTGTTTATAGTAATTTTCTTATTAATTTATATAACAAAAATTATCATATAAGTATAATATTTTAACATAAGTTATATTAGTTTGTACAGAGAATGTGATTATCCAAATAATATCCCCTAGGAGTATCCAGCCAAGTGTACTGTCTTGGGCCCACTCGTTGGAAACCAAAGTGAAGATTAAGTTGATACTGAAATAGAATTTTTCAATTTGATTACCCCTATATGAATTTGTGACATAGATTTATCTAATTCCTTGCATCCATATTTGGATGTAATTTATAAGAAACCACATAATTAAAACTTCCCCAAAATTTTATGATGTTATCCCATATTTATCCTTATCCTTAAAATTTCTCCCAATCTTTTTAACTAAATTTATCTTATCCTAATCACTAAAAATAAATAAAATGGTCCTCATAAATAACTAAAAACAACAATAATACCAACTATACGAAACCAAGATAAGTATATGATTGTTTTACATCATTTAGATAAGATAAGCATTATAACTCATAAATCATCTCATAATCTTAAGAATGATATATTTAGTTTCTTTGAGGACTAGAAACATAAGAAAATTATTTTACAATACTTTCAAACATTTATCAATAATCGCACTATTTAAAATCCCCTTCTTGACATCTCATTGTATATACAGATCTTCATAACACGGGGAATGGAAACAAAAGAAATGAGTGATCTTGAATGAATAATAATGGAAAAAACATCAACATTTCATCAAGGTTTAGATCATAATCATATGAGAAAACTTGAGTAGGGAGAAATATATACATAAATGGAACATGAAATAATAATATTTATCCATAATACACGATACAAATACATGCAATCTTAGAATAGGAAACATATACCATGCCATAAATGTGCTGAAACATGACACAATAAACATGATCCATGGAGTGTATTCTGGGAATAAAGATATGCAATTTCATAGAAATGAATCATAATAGTAAAATGTGGCACTAAAAAGGTGTAGAAATCATAAAATAATTGATTAAGAATTATTACCCATTTCTCATAACATGGTGGAGCGGGCCTCACTACCTGATTCCCATAGTAGAGTTGGAATACCTACTTAATTCTTGTAAACATGGTGGAGTATACATCACTACCTAATTCCCATAAACATAGTGGAGTAGGCATCGTCACCCTATTCCCATAACATATTGAAGTAGGTATCACTTTATAATTCCCATAATATAATAGATCAGGCTTCACTTCTAGATTCCCATAGTGGGGTGAGCATCTATACTCGATTCCCATAATTATCTCAGGAGATATAAATGCTTAACCAATGAATTATAGAGATATATAAGACCCCACCCATCAATAATCTATACATATGTGATCTACTTGAAAATAATCATTAAATGAATCATAAAAAACCCATGTAAATAAATATGGGTTTCACAACATTTCTAGATGGTATCACCAATATTTACCTCAAGAATGTAAATGGTAGATACTAAAAATTAAATCACCCAAAAATAGTATTTAATAAGAACATTTAGATGGTGATACATAAAAAATAACATCTAAGGAAAAAAGTCCATTATAAATAAATATGAAAATTTTATCAAAATCATAAAGGAATTTTGTAGAAATTTCTATTAACTTTGGAAAATGTGATGAATTTATAATTCAATTTGAAAAGTCATTTTTGGAAGGGTCACTATTGAGAAATTTAAAGGTATTTTAATAAAAAATATTTTTAAATAAATATCAATAATGAAGGTGTGGAAATATATAAAATTTTCCAAATGGTGAAGTAAAAACATTTTGAAATATTTTACTTAAAAAAATATTCAGTAATGGATCCATAAAAAATATATAAAAGTTTCAAAAAATTTGAAGTGAAATAATTGTAAAAAACATAATTTTTAAAAATAATCTTCAATAATACATCATTTAAATGAAATAAATTATATTAAAAAATTGGATTGGAAGATAAAAAATTTTATTTTGAATGTATGGAAAACCTTTTTAATATTTTGAAATACTTTTATTGAAAACCCATATCATAAAAAGAGTAAAAAAATTTCATTTTCAAAATAGGAGAAGGGAAATATGAAAGTCACAATATATTACACATAAGTGAGTTTCTAAATATAAATGTTAACATTGGAAGGAATATAAAGTATAAACAATAAGGGGAAACCGTCATTAAATTGGATATGAATTTTTCTAAACAATAATATACTTTTAATGGGTATGAAATTAAAAGGGGTGGATTATTTTAATCAAAAGGTTTTGTTTTAAATAGATTTTAGAATAATGTAACATGAAAAAAAATCTTAGGTTGGAATAAATAAATCTTGGAATAAAGAAGTTTAATAAGATGTATTACAAATCAATGAAGGGAGTTGAGTTAACATAAACCCTTAAAACTTTGATATATTTTTAATTGAAGGCTATTTAAATAAAGAACATGATATGCTTCTTCGAAGCCCTTGAATTATATGAATATAGTAAAATATATATATTAGTTAGTAATCAAACTATCTAAAATATATCATTATGCAAAATATGAAATATGTCTCAAGAAATTAAATTTGAGGCAAATAACCCCTTACAACCTTAGAAACTTTTGAGTAAAAAACCCTTTGAAATATTTTATTTAAAATAAAAATTAAAATACCATGGATAATTATAGTATAATGATGAAAAATATTAAATTGGTATTATATAAAAAATTTTAAATAAAACATGGATTATAATAATAAATATGTCTAATGGGGTAAAAATTTGAGAGAAAAATCCCTTACCTTAATTCATGGCTTCCACTAAATCTCTTGGATATCAATTTTAAAAAAAAATTACATATTTTAGAAATTTTTTCATATCAATAAAATTCATATATTTCCTTTATAATTATTCTATACATATATATTAGTTAGTTATTATCAATTTTTAAAATCAGGTGTGATTAATCTTGATTGTTTTGAACCAGTTTCATAATAGTGGTGTGATTCTTCATTCTTCTCAAAAATTTCATCATTACAAATTCATAAAAGGTACAATAATTGACTATTTATAATTATTTATAATTTTAGTATTCTATTATATAGGAGTTTTGGTTATGATTATTAAAGATAAAATCAGTTAAGAGTTAGTTTTAATGATTTTTAACTAACAAATATTGGTCTCATAATTAACGAGTTTAACATTAATGTTACCATTAAAAATTAAAATGGAAATAAATATTTACTTAATTTTATAAAATATTTTCATTAATTAATTTATCATAATAAATCATGATATTATTTTATATCATTGTTTAATTAGGTGTTTAGACCGATCCGATCATGAACATACCAGAACTAATTGATTAGTACAGTTATGAAAGTAATTTATTTTAGAATAATGTGATTATTAAAAAATAATAATGATATTATTAAAAATATTTTAAGGTGGTGAATCATATTTGAAGATAATTTAATAAATAATAAATAAAATAGACAAAAAATTAGATACATTACTTTGTGGAAGTGGTAATTTGTGCACAAACAAATGACATTTTCATTTTTCTTAATGAAAAAGGGGAAAGGTGGTCATAAGTTATTCCATTATCATAATAAAACATAATATAAAAAAAAATCTAATGTCATTATATAGGAATTAGAAAATTATATTTGGGAAAGTAATATATAAAATAAAATATGTTTGTGAAAAATTCATACTCACATTGAGGACTTGAGTTTTCCCTTGGACGACTCCTTTGAAATGGAGGGAGTTGGGTAAATTCATGTGAATATAATATAATTTAAGTATAAGTGGATTATATGGGAATTAAATATTATAAAGTGTCCTAGAGGAAATAAAAAATTGGGAGTGTTCTTAAAGGGATGGCGAGAGGACCTATCCATAAGTGGTGAATGGAATTTTGTATATATTTCATCTTGATATAAACCAAGCACATGATTCACATGATAAAAGACTCCAAAATAGAAAATAATAGATTTATATATGATAAATGATTGATAACCCTCCAATAATTTATTTTAAAACATGGTTTAAACATGTTTTAATACCTTAACTCTTATAATTTTTACTTTTACAATATTTGGTTTGACTGTTGTAACTAATTTTTACCTAAGTAATTTAATTATATTGCCTAAAAATAAAATGGCCAATATTATATAATTTGGGTCTAATAATTCTAAATATAAATTCTATTTTATGATATAATATTTATCTCTATAAGAAATATCAATTTTAACATTACCGCATGTAACACATAAAAACCCATTTTTAAAAAAATTATATTTTTAAGATTAAAATTTATGTGTAGGATGAAATTATCAATGTTTTTTATTTTTATCATGAAAAAAAACTAGGTAATACATGAAATAGACACCTTATACAACCTGTATAAAGGTATTTATGGAATTTATGATCCCCATGGGATGACAATAAGTTCTTGAGCATCAAGAACTACCTCTGGGAATGATTTAGCCCATAATAAACCAAAGAAACAACATATAGAATATATAAAAGATAGAAAACGTTATAATAAAAATTTAGAAAATATAAGTCAAATAGAAAAAGGAAAATACACATGCCTAACCAAAATAGAGAAACCAAAGACCTCAAGATATAAGACATCCCATCTCTATGTGATATGAGTGAAAACACCAAATCATGTCACAAACAAACTCCCACACCCCACTAAAATAGAAATATTACAACAAAATGTTTGAACATGAATTTAAATTTGATTGAAAAAAATGGTCCAAAAAACCCAAATGTATGTTTAGGGTGTGAGAAAATAATCCCAGTCGGATCCCACTAAGTTTTCTGAGAACTTTCTTTATTAAAAAACATGTTATTATTATTTAATATCTATTGTATTCTTAACTCCATGTCAGTTATTGTCCCAAGTATACCACCTTCTAAATACCCTAGTTTTCCATTTTCCATATCCCATACTTAGAGGATTTAAATTTCACAGATGGACCAAAATTAGAGGATTTCATTCTCATTGTTCAAATCACATCATGGTAATATCACACATCAAAACCCAATTTCACAATAAAACATGATTTTAAATCCATAACCATTTTCAATAAAAAAATGGGATGTTATTTTTATGAAGGAATATAAAACATCACATTTAAATAATTATAAATCATTCCATAAATAAATTTTATAAACCAATTTTAAATGACTAAGCAAGTTTGGTTTAAAAAATAAAGGCTTTTCATGAAGCCACCCATCTCAACAATTGGCATTTCCAATAACTGACCTGGATCCACAAAAGAAAGGGTAAGAGGGATATTATTGTGTAATAGGAGACACTAAACCATTAAAAATCATACCATACAATCCCAAATTAATAATCCCTATATAATTATAGGTCAAAGTGAAACACTTACCATGGAATCCCTCAAAATTTCACATAATGATTACTTAGATATTATCCCTTTTTTCTTCCCTAAAATGGATCTAATAGAATTATCATTTGATCTAGAAAAGAACCTTATATTTGGAAATAAAATCGATAATATAATATTCCTTTCAATAAACAATAAAAAACCTTTGATCTTTCTAACCATGCACCAACTATGTGAAATTCTTATATCCCATGTTGCACGGTTTGAGGAGAAGGATGCATGGTTTGAATTGACCATTTTTCCACCATGAAACCTCCTCCATGGATTCAAAATAAGATTCAAAATTTACTAGGAATGTCACATGGTTTTTCCTAATCAAATTACAACTATGTATATTCCCAAAAACCTCTAAAAACACTCAAAAATCACCCAAAATAACCCAAGAAGAAACCAAAATGAAAGATGGTAAAAATAAATGAATAAAATTAACTAAAAGTGATATCGAGATATGAAAATTCTCTCCATAATAAAACATTTTATTCCCATAAAGTTATGTTCAATAAGGTTGTTCCATAAAGATTTGAGGGAATTGTTGCCTCAACATCAATTTTTGTTCCCACATCTAGTGAAATCCGATTTTATACTTCCATAACATATTGACCAATGAAATAGACTTACTGTGTATGATATTTTCTTGAGAATCAAAAAATTAAACCAATTGTTCAACGAATGACATGTATGGTTCTAAAAAATCATCTTCCCAGTTGAAAACATGAAAGAGATTTAAATGATACCTTTTAAGATGAGATACATGGAAAAAGTCATGGATTAAAGTAAACTGAGATTATAAATATAATTGATAAGGAACATTTCCAAACTACTCAGTGATCTCAAAAGGTGACACATATCTCAAATCTATATTTCCATATTTCTCAAGACAATAGTGATCCAAATGAGGTTAATATTTAAAGAACACTAGATCACCCACTAAAAATTTAAAAGGGAAGTGTCCAAGATTGATATAAGTTTTTTTCTATCTCTAATAAATCACCACATTTTAGAAAATATTCCAGAATTCTTATAACTTATCCAAGAAAAGGAATATTTCAATAATATAAGCTTCAATCACCTCTGACCAACCATAAAGAGCTTAAAAAGGTGATATTATAATGTATTATTGATAACTGTTATTATAAGTAAACTCGACCAGTCCCAAATGACTATCCTAAAATCCTACAAAGTATAAAACATAATCACAAAGAATATCTTCTAGAATATGAAATTCTCAATATTTTTGTTTATCTATCTAAGGATGGTAATATGTACTCAATTTAACCTAATAAAACATTAACTCCTGGATCACTTTTTAATATTATTGGTAAAATGAGGATACCTATCCAAAATAATATGAAATGGAACCCCATGTAACCTCATGATCTCGAGAATATACAGCTTCACCAAACCATCAAACTTGGTGGTTTATAAAATCAAAATGAAATGATCAAACATGGTTATTTGATTAATCACCATTATTATGGAATTATTTACTTAGATATTCCATGGTAACATGATGATGAAATCCATATACACCCCCATTTACAAATGAACACTTTGAGAGGATGAAGTCATAAAGACTTTTTGTGTTTAGCGTTAATCTTATGATAGGTATAATAATGAGACACAAAGTTAGTTATGTCCCATTTCAAACCTATCCACCCAAACTAAACCTTCATGTCACAATACATCATCATCATATCATGATGAACATAACACTGATAATTATGATAACATTATATCACAATATTCACCCCAGATGTGGGAATAGAAAACTGGTTTTTCAAATAGAGGATACCTTTTAGAGAGAAAGGACACTTAATGATGGTCTCCCAACCATAATAAGTTTTTTGGATGCTCTAGAACACTTCATATTACTATAGAAACTAAAAAAATCAATGCAATAAGTGAAATAATCAACTGATAACTATCCAAAAAAATCTAGTCTCTTTCTCTATCACATTTAGAAGTACCTAAGTAATGAGTTCCATACAATTACATTTATATTTTGAATCCATATCTGATTGAGAAGGAAATTTTTTACTAAAATAAACTTTAAAAACATTAATATTTTCTATGGTATAATATATTTTAAAGTCAAAAGTCTAAAGGTAATCCACCAATCACCTTTTCCTAAGGTCCAGGTCCTTCTAAGACAATATGTAACTTAAACTCTTATGTCCAGAATAAATAGTGAACCTTTTCCCAAAGAGGTAATTTTACTAAATCTTGAGAGGATACATAAATTTTTAATGTTATAGATAATTTATGTGGTAATTATTATCATGTGAAAAAATATAATGAAGGAAGTATGATAAAAATGATCTTTTTTATAAGAAAACATCCAAAACCAACACTTGAAGAATCAGAAAACACAACACAACCCTTTCTGATTCTGGAAAATTAAAAATAGTTATTGAGGTTTGATATTAATTTAACTTTATAAAAGGAATATCAACACTTAGAATCCCATATGAATTTTACCCTTTTCATAGCAAGAGTACCCAATAGATATTCAATTTTCAAGAAATCCATTTTAAACCACTGATAATATCCTACCAAATCTAATAATCTTCGAATCTCAAAGAAATTTCATGTTTCTTACAATGAAAATACATGTTTCAGCTTATCATAAAATACTAATATTCCATTATCTAATATAACATATCTCAATAACTTAACTTCTCAAATCCATAAATAATTTTTTTGATAAATTAGCATAAAGTTAGTGATTTGTCAATATTACCAATGTTTTTTTTCAGGTGATAGCATGCTATTATTTAGTTCTTGAGTAAAATAGAATGTAATATATGAATATTATAATAAAACAATCAATGTAATGGTGGTAAATATGATTCATCAGGGCCATGGAAATATATTGATTGTTAGTTAGGCCAAAAAACATCACAAAATACTCAAAGTATCCATATTTGATCTTGAAGGTAGAATTCATAATACCCGAATACTTTACTCTGAGTTGATGATATCTAGACCTAAGTTCAATTTTTTAAAACTTATTTTATCCTTAAAATAAACAAATAATTCTTCAATATGTGGAAAATGATACTTATTTTAAATCATTACCTAATAAATATTATGATAAGGGTCACATAAATGAGACTTTATATCGTCTTTAATAGAAAAAAGATATAGGGATGAACAATGTGTCACACTCAATAAGATAATTCCTTTAGAGTTCAAATAATATAATGGAATATTTATATCCTTTAATTGATATGGTTTTATAAGATAAGAAGGCACAAATATCGATTATGTTCTTAAAACTTGGCTGATTGAAAAATCAACCTACTTATCTAGAGGAAGACCATATAAATCATCTAAAAACACATTAGGAAATCCATTAACCTATATATAAAGATAATAACCCATAGGTTCATCCCCAAACTTGACTAAAAAAAGAGAAAATACACTTTTAATGTTTTGATAAAGGAGTTCCTACTCAACTAGATCTCAAATCCCACTCCCTGAAATGCTTGGGAGTTCTAATTAAAGGTAGAAAATAATAAGCACTGAAGATAGTAATAAATATCTTATATATAGTAAAATATCAATCCATAATAATGATAGAATCATAGATATTCAAGTTTATAACTAGAAAATCATAAACTAAATCAACTTCTGATATCAAGAGATAACAAGAGGGAAAATAAAAACCCTACTCTTTGTTCATCCCAAGAGGTGTCATCAACTCCATAGTAAAAGACACGAGTTACATTAAATATTTTAAAAGATTCATGAAGCAGGTAGATATAAAAGAATGATAGTAACTAGTATCAAATAAATTAGTCACTAAATATGAAGAAATAGAAATAATACCTCTCATAGTAGTAGGGACTACAACAACATACACATGAGACTCTTACACCATATGAAAATTATTTTTTCCAGAAGATTTTGGATGAAACCCAGTAGTCTTCCAAGAATATAACTACACAACAGACAATTTAGGTTCCCATGATACTGAACTATCATGGAGCATACAAATCCTGACAATAATTTTATAAGTTTCCTGAATGTCTAAATGATTTATATATTTTATGAGGTGTGGGGAAGGTATATCTTGTGTTACCTATATTTTCACAATAGTATCAATTCAAAGGTATACTACTAGATTCTATCAAAGGTGTGTTATATAGCTGCTCTTGGTAGCCACTACCACTACCTTTTTGAGGCTCGTTTTATTTTCTCTTATTTCCAAAGGATCCAATAATATGACCACTAGGAGGAAGAGTAATCTTGACTAACCCTATACTTCCTTGTTTTTTAATCTCTATAATTAGAGCTTTGTCTACCACTTCAACAAAAGAGGTTGGATTTTATCATTTAAAATTAAGATCAAATATCTATTCAGAATCCCATCTAAAACCAATAAGCCTTCGACTTATCACTTGCTACAATATTGGGGGAGAAACAAATCAGTTCGATGAAGTTATTGGTATACTCTATTATAGTCAAATCACATTGATGAAGGGTGGGTAACTTCATGGATTTAGCCGTCATCAATGATTCTAGGAAAAACTGCTAGAGAAATATGGCCTAAAAGTATTTCCATTTCAAACCATCATGTTATTTTCCTAAAATATTATTTCTCATCATCTCATTCTAGGGTCTTAGAGATTAAAGGTACCAAATTTCACATTGAAATAATCTAGAGTTTATAATAATTCAAAAACCTACTCGATCTTCTCCAACCAACACTTCAATTCCTAATGATATTTTTTTCCTTGAAAATGTGGTAGTTTATAGTGATTAAACTATTGAGCTCTATATTTATCTCCTCTAGTCCCTGGTTTCACTTCCCTAGCTTTATCCATGGTGGGAATAACACCCCGGTCTATATGATGGACTGATTACACTATTACTTCAATGATATTCTAATCAATTAGATTTTTTTAATCATGGAACATTATTCATATAACCTTATAAAAAACTCTTGGAATACTTCTAGGGAGAATGTAACTACATTAAATAAATAAGTGAGACCATCATATAAGTGAAAAATTTTAGTTTGAATCAAAATAATATATTAGAAGAACTGATATTAGATCAAAACTCAACGCATGAGAAAAATTTATCAACATCCCTTGGTAAATTAAGGCTCATTAGGATTAGAGTTATCTAAAAACTAACCCGTAACCCAATCCTTATGTCCTGATAATATTTTATCCTATATACCAAACATCCCAAGACACATAGACCATGGGAAAAACCCATCCTTTGATACTAATTTTTCATGAACTAGTCGAGGTCATCCCTAAACCGAACACCCAATCCAGACCATGGCCTGGCCTAAAGGGCATTCCCATTCCCTTTGGGTTAGAAACAAGCACCTGGGAATCAAGAAATACCTTTGGCAATGGTATATCCCAAAAAAAAAGAGATGATATATATATATATATATATAAAGAAAACATGGAAATACAAATTCAGATAGTGGAAGTCAAAGAATACAAGAAAAATACAAGTGAAAACCAAAATAGTAAAACCAAAATACTAAAGATATAATACATCCAATATCTATGTTATATGAGAGAAAATTAATCACTATTTTACAACAAAAATCCTATACCCCAATAACATGGAAACCCACTTCCACCATGAAACATATTATCTTTACATGTGTGAGACAAAACAAAGTCGAAAAATACCCAAAGTTATGTTCAATGTGTGAGGAAAAAATCCCAATAGGACCCCACCATTTTTTCTATAAAAATTATATATCCAAAAAATAAATTATGAATATTTAAATAAAGACAATACATGAAATATAGATTTACATAGTTTTCAATAAATAATAGAAATCCACCCTTTTAGAGAAGTTTATAAATCATAAATAGAAAAACCATTTTCAAAACCATTTACTAATAAACCAATTATCTAGGAATTTATGAATCATAAATAAAAAAGTAGAACCATGGAAACTAGTACTAGGGTAGGTTAGGTCTAGGTTAGTAGGGATCCTCATATAGTCTTAGTGATCAAAGGTGAACTGGTGTACACATTACCCTAGGACACTTGGCCTAAGGGGTTAGAGTATACTCCCTAAAGTGTGTCCCTCCCTCAACAATGATTAGTTAATATCACAATCATAACTTCATGCAGGTGATTATCCCAATACTACCCCTCCTATGCTACCATGGTTCTGATTAACACTTAAAGGATTTCAATTTGAAAAACAACTCACACATGGAGGCTATCATTTTAATGGTTCAAATCATTTCAATGGAATATCAAACATCAATACAAAAATTCAAAATAAAAAATTCTTTGAAATCGATTTGCATTTTTAGTACAAAATAGTATGCTCATTTTATGAAAGAATCCCAACTGTCACATTTTGATAACCATAAATCATACCATAAATCAATTTAAGAAACCAATTTGAAATGAGTAAGCAAGAATGGTTTAATAAATAAATAATTTTCATGAAATATCCCACCTCAACACTTGGTATTTCCAATGATGAATTAAAAAAACAATCTATATGTCTAGTCGTCTCTTATGGTGCAACAGAATACCCTAAAAAATAAATCCCATTCCATATAATCCAAAATTAAAAAACCACATATCAGTGAAGGTCAATGGAAAAACTTACTGTCTAAACCCTCAAAGGTTCACCAAAAAATATGGTAGATCCGATCCCTTTCGTTCTTACCTATAATATATATAATATAATTATTATTAGGTCATGACACAAACATTATATTTGGTGATAAAATACCCTATATAGTATGATTTTCAAGCAAAGAGATAAGACATAGAGGAATGATGAATAATAATGAATAACAGATCCATATGTTTTATTTATAAGATCGAATGTTAATTGATCTATCAAAATAAATCTCTAGAAGGAATGGGATCACCAAAATATCTAATAGGAATCACAAGGGTGGATATAATAGGATGTAAAACAAATAATGATACAAACAGGAGATGTTTTAGTTCTAAAAAGATATTTTTGGATTAATTAGTCCACATCACATGGTTTAGTCTCTCAGTTTAACATATAGTGTGACAACAATGCACCTAATTCTATCCAAAGTAGAGAGTCACATGGTTTGACCACATGTATTGGATAACCACACTCCAACTATACAAAATGACTATGTCTCATGTTGTATAATTTTAGAAGGCCTCACATTTTGAACTAACCATGCACCAACCATGATCCCTCCTTTAGTACTTCAAAACAAGTTTCTTGATTTACTAAGAATGTTGCACAGTCTAATCTAACCATGTGCAAACCATTAACATTCCTATAAACCTCCAAAAACTTCCAAAAATTACCCGAAACAACCTAATAAAAAACCAAAATGAAAGATGGTCAAAACAAACAAATAGAAGCACCAAAATATGACATTGATATGTGACAGTTTTCATGATATAAATTGGTTTATTATAAAAAAATAAATTTTATGTGTCTTTAAAATAATACTAAAATCAAAATTTAGAAATATAATATTTAATTAAAAGAAAATAAAAAATAGTTTCTTTTATTGGAAAATATATATTAAGTTCTTAAACATAGGTTTTCTGAATTCATAATAGTATTTCAAAATGTATTACTCCATAAAAAATATTTTATCAAAAAATAATTTTATTTGTTTTTATGTTTCACTTACATCTTGATATAATCATAAAATCTATAATTTTAGTAAAAAACTATATTTTCACTATTCACATAAAAATCAATTATTTTAGAAAAATATTAAAAATTAAACTTAGGATAATACCGATAAATGGAATTCAAAAATTATTTTAATTTTATAAAATTAAAATTAAAAAATTTATAAAGTTATCTTTTAAATTAAAATTTAAAATATAAAGGTAAACTTGTTTTATTAAAAAATGATGTATTTAAAAACTAAGTGTTATTAACATTATTTCATACCATTTTATAATATAAATAATGTAAATATATTAGTTATTATATTTTAATATAATATATTATTATAATAATCATTTAATGCAGTTGATTTAATTTATTAATACTTTGAACTGTTATTTGTGAAAGAACAATATTTTTTTAATATTAATTCATATTAATTATCTATCCTCTAAACATAAGAAATTATATTTTATTACTATATTTTTTTAATTTTTCTTTTATTCATATAATAATTTCTTAATAATGTTTATCTGATATGTCATGACTCATTTTCGTTTGGTATTACGTGCGAAAAAAGTTATTAAACAAAGTATTTATTTAATGAAATATATTACAAAGTATCAGGGTGTTACAATAATTAAGGATAAATATAATAAAACTATAAATATTTAATTTTTAAACAAATAAATTAACCCTCATTAGTAATTGATATGAAATAAGGTTAAAAACACTTAATGTTTAATAGGGTCATTTTTTTTATAAAAGTGGGTTTTTTGCATATTTTGTATTTTCATTTAAAAGATTTTTTTGTTAAATTTTGAAATTTTAATTTTATAAAAAGAAATTATTTTATGAATTAAAAATATTAAAATTATATTAGGATTGTTATTTGGGTTTTTATAAAATAGTTGAATTTTCAGTGAATAGTGAAAATGTCGATATTACAAATGTTGTCACTTTTAAGACATTGATATGATATAAATATGAAATGAAATATTTTGAAACATTTTTACCAGTCTCCATATATATTAAATAATTAATATGAAACATTTAAAATTATAATTTTAAACTTTTAAATCTATGATTGACATTTGGGAAATCTATGTAATGTTTTTTTTCTAATAAAAACTATTTTTGGATCTTCTCTTTTAATAAATTATCCAAAATGTCCCTTTTGGTTTTGTTTTGGATTAAAATTAAAATAAGTATCTTTTTATTTAAACTAATATAATTAATTCCATGGTAATTAAAATTATACTTGATTCTGATGTAAACTCATTTTTATTCTAAAAAACGCCTTTTCCTAAAAAATATTTTTCATTGCAAGTTGGTAACTTATATTAAAAGTAATTTTTACCACTACTTGAAATTGAATTATATAAAATGGTTTAAATATTATTAACCATTATGTTAAAATTTGGTAGTTATTTAAATTTCATTTTTAGTCAAAACGGATAGTTACTATTGTAATGATCTTCACCACGGTGAGGGTTAAAGGGTTATAGATGGGGATTAGACCAGGAGATAAAGATTCAAATATCTATAAAACATTTATAAATATGATTGAATTAAAAAATTATTATATTAACCTATAAAATATTTAAAATGTGTTAAAATTTCTTTCAAATTCCTAGATAATGACATATATTATATTTTAAAGTTCATAATATTTATGTGGGTGACACTCCTCTCACTTAGAAAAGGGAGCATCCTCTTCTTAGTTATCTACAAAAATGGAGAACTATAACTCAAAAAATAAGTTCCAAAATAGAATAAAAAATATCCTCCCCACATCTTAGTGGTCTTGGTCTCATCAAAAGATAAATCCTAAAGTGGTTAACGTTTCTGCTAAAGGAAGATGTCTAAGGAGGAGGTATAAGTCTTAAACAAATTATTTCAAGTTTATTTATACTTCTACCTCCCTAAAATATATTATAATCATTATAATATAATGAAATAATTATATTTTATATAATTAAATGTTTTTATATCAATGGAATAAATATTCTCTACCTTCTTTCCATCCCATGGAAAATGAAAACATCGCTAATGCGTTTGTGCAGAATTCCACCTCCACAAAGTGACATGTTTCTCTTTTCATCACCACCCCACAAAGATAGTTATAAATATGTATTTAACTGATATATATAATTTTTATGAAATAATTATAATTTGTCAAATATAAAATAATATATTCCTTTTTACCCTCCCATCCATTGAAAAAATGGAAATGTGGCTCCTTTAAACAGGTAGACTACCACCTCTATGAAGTGATGCTATCTGTTTTTTCATTTTTGAATCACATGGTTGGTCATAATTATGTATTTAATAAATAAATAAAATATTAATATTAATATTATGATTATATAAATATAAATATGTTTCTACTTTATTTCATTTTAATCTATTATAAAAATGGAAACATCACTCATGTATACTTGCAGACTACTACTTCCTTGAAAATTTACATTTCATTTCTCAAGACTGACTAACTTGGATGGTTTTAAAATTTTATTTATTATATAAAAATTACATTATAACATGTTTAATATTTTTTTATTATTTTACCATGACCCCGTTTACCACGTTCAACACACCAAAGTTGTTTTGGAACGGATGTCCTCAAAAATTCCGACGTAAACTTCAACAATTTAGTAACTAAATAAAATAAGGTAATAAATGAAATAAAATAGATAATGATAAAGTAATAAATATGAAAAAATTTATTATGAAATTAAATAATTTCTATTATTTTATTATTAACAATTTATAGAATGTACAAAGCAATTTGGGACTCAAGGTAATAAATTTTCTTTAAAACCTTGTTTTAATGTTTTCCTTTTAAAACCTCTCTCTTAAATATCCATGTTTTTAAAAATTACTCTATTATTTTAAATTCTATACTCAAATTATTTTTTAAAATAATTTTAAAATATAATTTAATTTTTATAAATGTTTTAAAAATATTAGTTTTAATGTTTTCTATATGGGTCACTTTAATTTTTTTACTAAAGTGTAAATGAATGTTTTTAAATGTTTACTGCACGACCACATTTTCCCACTACCACAACTATTATTATTTATAAAGCCTCCAATATAAGTACACATAGTATTTAAATTATTATAATATTCCCAATATTATAGGAATTTTTTATTTTTATGAGTTTTTAATAGAAAGGAATATTTCTCCTTCTTTTTATGTAAAAAAATTGAGTTATTTTCTTATAGGTATATGTAACACCCCAGGATTTCAGAGTGTGTTATTTCATAAAAATAATTCAATAACTTGCACTACATGCAACACCGAGTTCAATCACACCATTAAAAGAGGTCATGAATAGTATTAACTACATTTTGAACTTTATATAATCCTTATAATTTTATAATCCCTATTATGAGTTTCTTAGTCATAATGCAAGAACAGATTCATTTTCAGTATTTCACTTTTATCAACTTCTAATAGTGAAACCTTTTTAAATACAATATTTTAAACTTTTTGACTAAATGGGGACATCAAAAATTTAAAATGAAACACCCCAAGCTTCCACGGTACGTTTCCCTTTGAATAATGTGATAGCGTGTGTTGTACGCAACACCGAGTTCTAACACACCATAACCAATCAAACTAGCCGTTATAAATAGTAATACCTACTTTTTGAAAATATATATATTTTATATTTCAAAATGGACTTCATTTTTGGATTCGGAATATCGAATTTAGCCTAAGGTGAAATTTTGGTACTTTTCGGATAACTTTCATATTTTGATGAATAGTGAAAATTACTAAATTTTAATTAAAAACAACTTTTTTAATCAAAATAATTAATAGTGATAAATTATGAATTTGAGTGGTTTTAAAGTATATTTAGAATATATTTTTACAATTTAATATAATGTTGGTCATTAGACATAATTTTACAATTAAACCGAACATAAACAAGTGTCAATCTTTTGATAGTTATTATCTCTTAAAAACACGCTTTTTGTTTTGACAGCGGGAATTAATTTTAAATTAATTTCTGCCACTTCTGTGTTTTGAATTTAGAAAAATGGATTCCATATTTGGAATCAGGATGTTCAAATTGTGTAAATAGGTAACTTTTATTTTTAGACATTTTGAATAATTACTGCGGTAAATATTTTATTTACCATGGTTAAGGGTAAATCCGGTAAATAAGGGTTAAAAAATAATATTATAATAATACTAAATTACCCTAAAACGTGTCTTAACCCTATTGGTTGATACATGGTCGACCATGGGCATCTTTGTGTCAATTTGGGGACCCCATGGATCCACTTGTAAGTGATAATGACACTTTATTTTAATTAAGTCAAAATGAATACAAAAATGACACAAGCATATATCTTTTAGCAAAAAAATTGTTACATAGAGTTATATAAGTTTGATTTTAGATTATAAATATTCATTAGAAAGATAAAAAGATTTCCTACATAATTATATTTTATTTATAATTTTTAGACATTAAATAATTTATTTTATTTATGACACAATGATGATGCAGTAATTACTATAATAGTGAAAAATTAAAATAATTGATATTATAAATACCCAAATAAATATAATATGAAACTTTTAATGAATTAAACTAATTTTCTAGGATAATATGATATATTAGGATTTATTTAATAGACTTTTTTCGAAGTAATCAATCTGTTATGAGTTTCACAAAAATCAACTATTGAATAGTGTCAAAATTGACATAAAAGAGTTCTTAAAAAATATATTATATTCTTAATTGATATTAAATTCCTAAAAATCTAAGGTTCGGCCAAGAGACTTATATCATGATAGGTTCATCATTAATGGACCACTTGTGGGTCGCTTGGATGTATATAGTAAGTTTATTAACCATATTATATAAAAATACAAAGAGACATTGTAAAAGTGAAACTAATTAACTTAGAGTTAATACTTAAAGATAAGGTTAATATAAGTACCCAAACCTGTATAAATTCTATTTTTTGAGTGGGTTTCGACCTATCCCCACCTTAACCTTTGAATAATAAGCTTTGGAGCCATTAGAAACCGAATATGAATTTATTATAAATTAATATTTCTAGCGTTTCCAAAGGTGCCCCTCAGCCCTCTTATAAAAGGGCACTCCTCCTTCTCATTTCTTCACACCTTCAAAGCCTTTTGGTTCGGCCAAACTCTGCCCAAATACTCTCCCAACATCCCTCAATACAACCGAGAGGCCTTAGTTTGATCAGAAAGCCAACCTAAGGATCCCTTTTGATCAAATCAAAAGGAAGAACCCGAAGAAGAGGTAATGATTTCACCACCCTTTTCCAAGTTCCTTTCTTCTTCCACTTCCTCTTTCTTTGTTCTTACCATTCTAAAATAATAACTCCAGTATCTTACATATAATGTGATGTTATTATAAATATGGTACAACCATATTCAGTATTCTATCCACCCTTTGAATAACATGTCACCATACGTGCGTACGTACGGCTTACCGTCTCCACGTCGTGGTGTAATTGTTATTCAATATATTATTATTTGGATGGGTATAATAATGATGTGTAACTCATGTAAATAATAAATATAACATGTTAATGATTCTGTATATATTATATACCATCCATTTATATATTATTTTAATATCAAAAGAATGATATTGTCGCTCGTGCGTACGTACGGACTACCGTCTCCATGAACGCGATGAGATTCATTCTGCATCGTATCCATTCAAGTATAATTATCATTTGATGATTTAAAAATGATGTTTAAGGACTTGATATCATTATGGATATGAATAATATACAACCTATCCTTTACAAACATGTCTTACGTAACAAAACATATAAAAGAAAACAAGTAAGTTAACACCCGAAACGACGATAATTCTAAGATATTATTAACAAATCAATGTTAAAAGATCATATATGATATCATATTAATATATATGATTCTTGTATAATTTAATTACAATTATTTCACCATTATACAGGAGGTTAAACTACCCCAACCAAGGAAAAGTACAAGGTAAGGGTTATTTCACAATCTCTTCATTATCCGAGGTTGTTTATACGTAATAATCTACTGGGATATCTTTATCATCCACATACATGTTTCTTAAAAATGTATTTCAAAACATTTTTACTATTTACAAGAATATGGGTTAAAGTCATTTATACCCTTGTTTGACTTTTTATAAGAGGTTTATAAAGGAATCTTTCCGTTGTTTTCAAAACAAGGTCCTTTTTAACCTTTTCGACAGAATTGAGGTAAGAATGTTTTTTTTAACTTATACGGCGGGTGCGGTTATTTTACGCCATTATAAAATATTCAAAGATTTCCTTACAAGATTATAAGAATATTTTCAAAGAAAATGTTTTATTTTATATGGATCTTAAATGATTTCAAAATAAAAGGAAATATTTCTTTAAAAAGAATTTTGATTTCATCTACGTCAACATCCTTTGATGGATTTTAAGATTATTTGAAGTTGATTTATTATGATACAAAACTTCTATATTATATTGAAGGTTTTGTGATATGTTTGACTATGGATGTGCTATTTTTATACCATTCATAGTTTATGGTGAAATTATTGACATTTCGTATGCTAGTTTTAATACGAATGTTTATGTTATGTTTAAACCTTTTCATTTGGGAATGCATTGGACTTAATAAGTGACGGGTGGAGCCCGCTATAGCTCCTCGATGCATCGGTAGGTCTCATGAGACAAACTAGTGTCTTGGAACAAGGCCTTGACAAAATCTTATTTGTAGTCTTGGCACGAGGCCTTGGCTATGTGGTTATGATAGTCTGGCATTATGCATTCCAACATTATGAAAGTGGTTATTGATTTTTGCATGTGATTATTCGATTAGTAGAATATCCATGTGAATAAGTAAATGGCATTATTTCATTTTATTTATGCCATACCATGTTGAAAGTTCATATTTAAAAGGCTTTTGTTTTAGTTATACATTTCCTTAAATGTTTATTCTTATTTATGAAAGTTTCCGCTATATTGTTATCCTTACTGGGCATTTGAGCTCACCCCTTTTCTATGTTTTATTTTTACCAGGATGTGAAGAAGTAAGTTATGAATGACCTGCAGGGATTTTATGAGGGGTTAATAGTGTGGATTGTGGAAACATTATGTTGTTGTAGTAGTTTTTCATTTTATGATGTAATGTAAAACTTATGAATATATATAGTGTTTCCAAGGCTACTAAACCAATCGGTCTTTCGAGATTTGATCTTTCTTGTGATCATGCCAATGTTACGAAGTAATGCACCGACTCTGGGTAGCTGGGGTCGGGGCGTTACAGTTGGTATCAGAGGAAGTTTAGTACAAACCTTGGAAGCTAGATTTAGATAAACTCTGATTAGAGCACGTAGACCTAAGATGAACTTTGAAGATTAGTATAGAAGAACTTCCTAGAATGTTGGTATTGTAGAGATTTTGTGAGTTTTCTGAGCAATACATCCCTGTCTGGATACAAGCAGGTAGAGGCGGCTCTGGCACAGATGTACCTAGGGGTAAAACCCGAAAACACCGCTTTGAGCTAGACTCGAACGGGAACTGGTGCACGACAACGGGCCTTGCTGCACTCTTGTTTACGACACTCCCGGGGGATATGCTTAGGATAACTCTCATTTTCTTTACAAATCATTTTGAAGGGATTATGAGTATATACATCCTCAAAGAAAAAAAAATGATTATGGATTATATCCATAAATAGTTCAATTTATGTTAAGTGTTTTATAAGTATGGGATTATGTGTTTTGATTCATAAACTGATCTAGTTTATGCCATGGTATAGAAATGGCGCCCAGTAGAAGGAATGAGAACTCCAGAAATACACATGATTCAAAGAGAAGGAAGGATCATATCTTTCATGGTCTTAAGATAGAATTTATAAGAGAAATAGTCTCCCATGTATTATCATCATATGAAGAAATAATATCATGTGTTGATAAGATATGTAAAGAGTTTACTGAGTCCTATGGCTTTGAAGGGAAGCAAGAGAAGAAAAGGATGGAAGAGAGAAAGATGGATAAAGGGAAGAGGGAAAAGAAGAATTTTCCCATATGTGGTAACTGTAGAAAGAAACACCCTGGAACTTGCCTGAAAGGAATGGGAGTTTGTTATAAGTGTAGAGGAAAAGGGCACAAAGTACGTGACTGCAAGGGTAAGAAAATGGTTTTAAATGTACAATGCTTCATTTGCAAGGAGTTTGGACACTACGCGAACCTATGTCCCAGTCATCAGAGTATGCCGCAAATGATGTTATTGGATAATAACCAAGTTATGATACTACCACAGATGAAGAGGAATGATTAGAGTTCTTATGTTGATTATGTCAATTGAGTGTTGTATCAACAATGTACTTGTTATAATAATTATGGAGTATATAAGGATTGTACTGCAGTACTATTTCATTAAGGACTTGAGATTATGTGTAACAAAGAAAAGTGACTCAATAGCAGGATAAATTTTTGGAAAATATATGGTTGAGAGAATGATAAATCATAATATAGTTCTGATACTGAGGTAGTGATTTTGGAATAATATGTGATTGTTTTGGATAAATTATATTGGATATTCTAGACTACCTTGGAACTAATTAATGATTTGTATATTCCATCATTGTTGGGGTTTAAAACATTTTTGGATTAATGAAGTATATCCAACATTCTATATGGAATAGGGGAGCATGAATGTAATCAATAAGGAATATGGTAATTCAAGATGTTTCAGTTTATTAAAAGAATACAAGATGAAGGTATTCATATGCTATTGCGGGGTAAAAAGGATCTATATTATGTTTACCTTCCTTATAAATGTTGGACTGTGAGTTTGGACAGAAGTATTTTGGATAGTTCTAGTTTGGATTATTTTGGATTACCATAAAAGGAAAACCCGGAGGTTGGGCGGCAACCCGTCGCGTCCGGCAAGGCTGCGAGACTTGAACCCGCAACTGAAGGGCGACAAGGGTGTATCACCTACCACTGGACCATGAGATGTCCTGGATTAAATAATGTTGTTTTTTTAAAGATCTGGTAGATGAATTATAAATTCATTTATTTTGGAACCCTGTACGAATAGTATAAATAAATAAAAAATTACATTCTATTATCTTTTAGAGTGAAAGATGAGTTTGTGGTAGAAATTTATTAATGGACAAAATTCTAATTATAAAGTAAGTATATCTCCTTATGATCTTATCCAATATCATAAATAAATTCCTCAACATTAAGAAAAGGAACTTATAACAAAAATGTTGTCCTAGATGGTACCTTAAATCATCACTAATTTATGGCTTTGGGATTGTTGGCCTTTTCATAGACATGTTCTCTACCACTCTCCATCAGATAATTGATGGTTAGATTTCTCTTCCATATCCATATTTTCCTACATGGAACCCTAGTATGTGTTATTTTCGGTAATCTTCATACTTTCCACTCTTTATTTTAAATAGAGGCCTCATTAATTCATTTTTCGATGTGGGATTTCAACTAAGATATTTTGAAACGTCAAAAATGTGTTATCCTAATACCCTATGTTTTGTTGAACCGATGGTATTTCAAATCATCATAGATTGATGAGTTTAAGACCTCAATTTTATACATGTTTGTGATTGATGACCTCAATCACTACCTATAAATATTTACGTTTTTCCTCCAATTATATGTCTCTAATTGCCACCAATGTTCTCCTAATCGAGATCATAATTTGGTGGTGACCCTTTAATTTCTCTTTTCCTCATATTAAGAATAAATTTTAGTAACCCAATTTCCAATGTGGGTTTTCCCACAAATATATTTTCCACTTTCAACCTTTTATTTTCTAAGAACAATTTCAAATTGCGAGGACGCAATTTATTGAAGGAGGGGAGAATGTAACACCCCAGGATTTCAGAGTGTGTTATTTCTTAAAAATAATTCAATAACTTGCACTACACGCAACACCGAGTTCAATCACACCATTAAAAGAGGTCATGAATAGTATTAACTACATTTTGAACTTTATATAATCCTTATAATTTTATAATCCCTATTATGAGTTTCTTAGTCATAATGCAAGAACAGATTCATTTTCAGTATTTCACTTTTATCAACTTCTAATAGTGAAACCTTTTTAAATAAAATATTTTAAACTTTTTGACTAAATGGGGACATCAAAAATTTAAAATGAAACACCCCAAGCTTCCACGGTACGTTTCCCTTTGAATAATGTGATAGCGTGTGTTGTACGCAACACCGAGTTCTAACACACCATAACCAATCAAACTAGCCGTTATAAATAGTAATACCTACTTTTTGAAAATATATATATTTTATATTTCAAAATGGACTTCATTTTTGGATTCGGAATATCGAATTTATCCTAAGGTGAAATTTTGGTACTTTTCGGATAACTTTCATATTTTGATGAATAGTGAAAATTACTAAATTTTAATTAAAAACAACTTTTTTAATCAAAATAATTAATAGTGATAAATTATGAATTTGAGTGGTTTTAAAGTATATTTAGAATATATTTTTACAATTTAATATAATGTTGGTCATTAGACATAATTTTACAATTAAACCGAACATAAACAAGTGTCAATCTTTTGATAGTTATTATCTCTTAAAAACACGCTTTTTGTTTTGACAGCGGGAATTAATTTTAAATTAATTTCTGCCACTTCTGTGTTTTGAATTTAGAAAAATGGATTCCATATTTGGAATCAGGATGTTCAAATTGTGTAAATAGGTAACTTTTATTTTTAGACATTTTGAATAATTACTGCGGTAAATATTTTATTTACCATGGTTAAGGGTAAATCCGGTAAATAAGGGTTACAAATTAATATTATAATAATACTAAATTACCCTAAAACGTGTCTTAACCCTATTGGTTGATACATGGTCGACCATGGGCATCTTTGTGTCAATTTTGGGACCCCATGGATCCACTTGTAAGTGATAATGACACTTTATTTTAATTAAGTCAAAATGAATACAAAAATGACACAAGCATATATCTTTTAGCAAAAAAATTGTTACATAGAGTTATATAAGTTTGATTTTAGATTATAAATATTAATTAGAAAGATAAAAAGATTTCCTACATAATGATATTTTATTTATAATTTTTAGACATTAAATAATTTATTTTATTTATGACACAATGATGATGCAGTAATTACTATAATAGTGAAAAATTAAAATAATTGATATTATAAATACCCAAATAAATATAATATGAAACTTTTAATGAATTAAACTAATTTTCTAGGATAATATGATATATTAGGATTGATTTAATTGACTTTTTTCGAAGTAATAAATCTGTTATGAGTTTCACAAAAATCAACTATTGAATAGTGTCAAAATTGACATAAAAGAGTTCTTAAAAAAAATATTATATTCTTAATTGATATTAAATTCCTAAAAATCTAAGGTTCGGCCAAGATACTTATATCATGATAGGTTCATCATTAATGGACCACTTGTGGGTCTCTTGGATGTATATAGTAAGTTTATTAACCATATTATATAAAAATACAAAGAGACATTGTAAAAGTGAAACTAATTAACTTAGAGTTAATACTTAAAGATAAGGTTAATATAAGTACCCAAACCTGTCTAAATTCTATTTATTGAGTGGTTTTCGACCTATCCCCACCTTAACCTTTGAATAATAAGCTTTGTATCCATTAGAAACCGAATATGAATTTATTATAAATTAATATTTCTAGCTTTTCCAAAGGTGCCCCTCACCCCTCTTATAAAAGGGCACTCTTTCTTCTCATTTCTTCACACCTTCAAAGCCTTTTGGTTCATCCAAACTATGCCCAAATACTCTCCCAACATCCCTCAATACAACCGAGAGGCCTTAGTTTGATCAGAAAGCCAACCTAAGGATCCCTTTTGATCAAATCAAAAGGAAGAACCCGAAGAAGAGGTAATGATTTCACCACCCTTTTCCAAGTTCCTTTCTTCTTCCACTTCCTCTTTCTTTGTTCTTACCATTATAAAATAATAACTCCAGTATCTTACATATACTGTGATGTTATTATAAATATGGTACAACCATATTCAGTATTCTATCCACCCTTTGAATAACATGTCACCATACGTGCGTACGTACGGCTTACCGTCTCCACGTCGTGGTGTAATTGTTATTCGATATATTATTATTTGGATGGGTATAATAATGATGTGTAACTCATTTAAATAATAAATATAACATGTTAATGATTCTGTATATATGATATACCATCCATTTATATATTATTTTAAGATCAAAATAATGATATTGTCGCTCGTGCGTACGTACGGACTACCGTCTCCACGAACGCGATGAGATTCATTCTCCATCGTATCCATTCAAGTATAATTATCATTTGATGATTTAAAAATGATGTTTAAGGACTTGATATAATTCTGGATATGAATAATATACAACCTATCCTTTACAAACATGTCTTACGTAACAAAACATATAAAAGAAAACAAGTAAGTTAACACCCGAAACGACGATAATTCTAAGATATTATTAACAAATCAATGTTAAAAGATCATATATGATATCATATTAATATATATGATTCTTGTATAATTTAATAAAAATTATTTCACCATTATACATGAGGTTAACCTACCCCAACCAAGGAAAAGTACAAGGTAAGGGTTATTTCACAATCTCTTCATTATCCGAGGTTGTTTATACGTAATAATCTACTGGGATATGTTTATCATCCACATCCATGTTTCTTAAAAATGTATTTCAAAACATTTTTACTATTTACAAGAATATGGGTTAAAGTCATTTATACCCTTGTTTGACTTTTTATAAGAGGTTTATAAAGGAATCTTTCCGTCGTTTTCAAAACAAGGTCCTTTTTAACCTTTTCGACAGAATTGAGGTAAGAATGTTTTTTTTAACTTATACGGCGGGTGCGGTTATTTTACGCCATTATAAAATATTCAAAGCTTTCCTTAAAAGCTTATAAGAATATTTTCAAAGAAAATGTTTTATTTTATATGGATCTTAAATGATTTCAAAATAAAAGGAGATATTTCTTTAAAAATAATTTTGATTTCATCTACGTCAACATCCTTTGATGGATTTTAAGATTATTTGAAGTTGATTTATTATGATACAAAACTTATATATTGTATTGAAGGTTTTGTGATATGTTTGACTATGGATGTGCTATTTTTATACCATTCATAGTTTATGGTGAAATTACTGACATTTCGTATGCTAGTTTTAATACGAATGTTTATGTTATGTTTAAACCTTTTCATATGGGAATGCATTGGACTTAATAAGTGACGGGTGGAGCCCTCTATAGCTCCTCGATGCATCGGTAGGTCTCATGAGACAAACTAGTGTCTTGGCACAAGGCCTTGACAAAATCTTATTTGTAGTCTTGGCACGAGGCCTTGGCTATGTGGTTATGATAGTCTGGCATTATGCATTCCAACATTATGAAAGTGGTTATTGATTTTTGCATGTGATTATTCGATTAGTAGAATATCCATGTGAATAAGTAAATGGCATTATTTCATTTTATTTATGCCATACCATGTTGAAAGTTCATATTTAAAAGGCTTTTGTTTTAGTTATACATTGCCTTAAATGTTTATTCTTATTTATGAAAGTTTCCGCTATATTGTTATCCTTACTGGGCATTTGAGCTCACCCCTTTTCTATGTTTTATTTTTACCAGGATGTGAAGAAGTAAGTTATGAATGACCTGTAGGGATTTTATGAGGGGTTAATAGTGTGGATTGTGGAAACATTATGTTTTTTTAGTAGTTTTTCATTTTATGATGTAATGTAAAACTTATGAATATATCTAGTGTTTCCAAGGCTACTAAACCAATCGGTCTTTCGAGATTTGATCTTTCTTGTGATCATGCCAATGTTACGAAGTAATGCACCGACTCTGGGTAGCTGGGGTCGGGGCATTACAGTATAAATAAGTTTTAAAAGGGTTTTATGAGGAAAAAGTTAAATATTATAATTTTTTTTGTTCATGATATTGTTCTTGGGAATTATATATGATAACGGGTGAGCTTGAGATATATCTCTCCCATGAATTTAGTAATGGTTTATTCATTAAAGATAAAATGTTGGGGATAACCAATTGGGTTAATCCTACTATAAGATTTATATGAATGAGCTTGAAACATGTTTGAATATGATTCCTCTTGATGAATTAATGGTTTTTTCTATTCTTGATATGTGTTTTAATGTTTTTCTTTGATAAATATTTACTTTCACTTATGGTTACAGATGATTTATATGATCAAAGTTTTTTTTTCAAAAATATAATTTTTTTCTAGGATTTCATTTTTTTAATTAGAATAATGGATTTAATATATTTTTATATTTCTTACTAATTTTTTTTTCTCATCCCATATTTCGTATTTTTTTACTAGATCCAAGTATGTGTAATTACTATAAAAAGTCTAACCTTTCTCATATAGACGGTTGTCTCAAATTAAGAAAAAATGTATTGATTGAAACATGAGTGTAAATTTAAGAACTGGTTTTTTTGAAAAACATGTTCACTTTATGAGAATGTAAAATTTTTTACATAATGGTCTTATTTATTTTCAAAAACTCTAAACCTAAAAAATCTTGGAAATGTAAGAATGTGAAATCCTTGCTATTGAAATCATAATTATGAGTTGTTTAAGTTATGAGATGTTATAGTTTATGCATTATTATTAAGATTGATTTTGGTAAATGATAATATCATTCGCTTTAATAGGTGTCAGAAGTTGTATAAGAATATACATAAAATGAAGTGAAATCACAGATTCACCCTACCTCTTAGTGAATTATCACTATTCATGTGGGCCCTTTCACAGAGATAATGTATTGGGTTTTATATTATTTCATGAAAATTATATGGATAAGACTACTAAAAGGGTAATAGAGTATCATATATAGTATTCAGTAAGGGTATGAGTGGGATTAATTAATAGAATTATTTTTTAATTTTCATCTCAATAATACTTCATTAATGGTTATAATGAAAAAAATCATTTTAGAAGCTTTTTTATCAATATTGAACCCATTTATTCTTAATAAATTATTTTAGTTATTTTTTTTACATTGAAACAAAAATAAAATTACTGAATTATTCGAAATTTCACCTTTAAAAAATATGCATACATCATTTTCATGGTGTATCATTATAAAAGTCCACATAATTGACAAGAATCCCAAAATGGATTACAACATGGATAGTTTATCAGTAAAAATATTGTGTCTACAAATATATATTGATATGCATGATATAATCCCACAAATTATAATATAATTCATCATTAAATTAAAATAAGTAACTTCCAAAATCACCAAGAATATTTAAATATTTAGTCAACTCATTTACACTTCTTTTTCTTCAATCTTATCACCAAAACTTCAAAATTAATTAACAAATACAAAATTACCTTAGTCAAACCATTTTATTTTTATACTTTTAAAAATATATCATGAACTATGGATAAATATATTATCATCAAATAATAAGACCCTACTTATAAATTGACTCTAAAATCATTGCATTCCATTTTACTTATTGAAAGATTTTGATCCACCCCATTTTAAGAGTCCTCTTGAAGATTATATATTAATTAGTATCAATAATTATTCCTATGTATCTATACTAATTATTCTACCTATTTAACCCCTACTATTATTTATGTCATGCTAAATTAATATCACACACTAAAACAATAGTATCCTCTCTATTGTATTGAATTTTAAATTTTAAAATAAAAAAATAATGAAAATTTTAATATTAAATTTTACTTTATTTAATCAAAACCATTGAATAAATAGAGCCATCCTTGTCACTAATTCTAGACTTTAGGGATATATATAATAGAATTTCTGTATCATATGAGTAATATATGAAAACACAACATCAAATCACTCAAAACTAGACCATATAACAAACCATGGTGTGAGGAGGTGTATCATGATTTAACATATGACATTACTAAAAGGTTCTATCAAAATAAAAAAATCAAATCTTACTATATGATATTTATGTTGAAACAAAATACATAATTTTGTGACCACATTTTATAAAACAATTCACTTTTATCATTAACACCATTATTGAGTAATGATTAGTGACTCCACAATGTAACAACCTCTACTATAGAAAAATAAAATTTCCTATAAAAAATAGCATAAAAAAATAATGGAAATTTTTGTAAAAATGATATATAGGTCATTAAATATTAGGATAATTATCATCACATATTAGAAATGGATAATAAAATAATCTTTCCCAAGACAACATTTTTTGTTCTATATTAAAAAAATTAACAACTCTCTAAGGAATATCTTTACATAAAGATGACAATTCCAATTTTATTTCCACTTTATCCTCTCAAATAGAATTAAATATTCACTATAATGTTTTTACATTAACTTCTAAATATCTAAAATACCATTGCAACTTCTGAAAGAATAGAATTAAACTAAGTTTATATGTGATTCATGTGTTAATCATGTGTTGATAAATGCATTAACTACAAGTGAAAAATTTGAAATTCCTTAGACACATCCACATAATATTCATCTTCAACCAGTCATAAAACCCTTTATATAATAGGATTATATTCATGAATCATCACACTAGAACACATTCCTGGTCTTAACAATCCCCCTTTGGATTTTTTTGACCTATAAATATAAATTATAATTAACATTATAAAATAAGGATCATTCATTATTTCTAAGATATTTTTATTATATCAATGTAAGAAAAACTTAATATGAACAATAATATAATTATTATATATAATTGTAAATCACATTAAATTTCAAGTAGAACTAAAAAATAGAATGTTAAACTTCTATTATCAAATTATGTATTTAATATTATTATTGTAGATGTATGGAAAAAAATTTCCTTCACACATACTGAATTAAACACTTTATAACATTTTAAACATCAACCAATTTAAAAACAAATGGTAAAATCAAAACATTAACCTTTGACCCCCCAAATATTTAACACTCTTAATAAGATATTTACATCCCATTAGGAAAAATATTTGTCTTTGGATTTATATTTATATCATTATCAAACATTAACATCAACTTCCAAATAACTATATAGAAATAGAGAGAGAGGATATTGAACACTATACCTTAGCCTTGAGAATATCAGTGTCAAATTCCTATTATCAACCAAGATTCTTAATACACATCCTTTGGTAGTGGATTGAGAAAAACTACCACATGATCTATTGAAGTGACATACTCCATTATGATAAACCATTCTTACACATTATATTTGATGATTTGGTGATTTATATAAAATTTTTAGATCTATATTTTTTTAATATTTCTCAAAAATAATATAGAAAAATTATTATCGCATCCCACTAATATGGGTAACTTTATT
Organism: Viscum album; assembly: GCA_963277665.1. Classification (NCBI taxonomy): domain Eukaryota; kingdom Viridiplantae; phylum Streptophyta; class Magnoliopsida; order Santalales; family Viscaceae; genus Viscum; species Viscum album. The sequence goes on along the minus strand of OY728145.1, from coordinate 1,591,878,122 downwards.
TCCACTCTCAAATCATATAATTGAATCTTCATTGTCATGATTTATGTTTTTGTTTGGGTGTAAGGAACACATTCAATATATTATATTCATAGGTTAACTGAAATATACTTCTTTTGGTTCCATGTAACAAACCACTCAAAAAAAAATCTCTACTAGACATGTACTTATGATCATCAAAACTTATATCAAAATTAGAGTAGAATTATCTAAAAAAGAAATCATTCCATTTTTATTTAATTATACATAAAAATATTTAAAGCCTTTGAATAATCATAGAATCATATTCACATCACTGAAATTTTATTATTTTATAAAACTTTTATATTTTTTACACAATGAAATAGTATGGACAATGTTTGTTCTTGTGGCTGTCAAATATGAAAAAATATCTATAGTTTTTTAAACTCTTTTTGAAATTCCGGGTTTATTTAATCATAATTTTAAATACCAGTTCCCATTTAAATATGTTAAATTTTTTATTTCTATCCTCCATTAAAAAATAAATTCCAATTATTTTTTATATATCACTTTAGAAAGAAAAATATGATCACTCCACTGAGAAATTTGATATCCTAAGAAGTGTTTTATCTATCCAAATATTGAAATATTTTTTTTATTATTTGAGTGGTAAATTTTCAAAAAATATATTATTCATTTTATATATTGATAATATCATAAATATATACAATTAAAATATATAAAATACCTACATTATTTATTTGTTAATATAGCCATTTTATAATCTTATTCAAATTACAGTGACTTAATACATGAGTCAATAATTAATTACCATGATCTCATACCTTGTTGTAACCTGTATAGTTCCATAAGCACATAAAAAACATATCCTTTATCATATGTAAGATTAAATCCTTTTATTTTCTTAATTTACAATTTTTATTCAAGTTCAAAATTGATAAAAGTTAATTTTAAATCAATTTGAAAGATATTAGATCTCTTTTGAGTGGAAATCACATGTTTTTTATTTATATTCATTAACCTAGAAGCTCGTGAAATTTACATATTGATGAAAACTATTTTAACCTGAAAATATACTTTTTTATATGAGCCTTGACATATAATCAAAATTTCTCCCTATTAATTCAACTTGTCACAAAATAACCACCTTGTTTCATTAACATTATAGTTCATCAGTTTTGGAACCAACCCCCAATGTTCTATTTTTATTGATCTGATCCAAATCTTTATTCATAGTGTGAATACAATATTGATTCTTATACTCATCATCCACACTATATGATTCAACTTGAGAAATTAATGAGTAATTAGATGTAATAATCAATGATATCCTTGTGTTTAGTAATTTTACCGGACAAATAATGGTAACCTAGACCTCAAAATTCTTTTTTAAACTCAAATAAATTAAATATAATCATTCTTAATAACTTGATAAGGATGAATAATTATCTTATTCATTCCTATCACACACATATTCCTAATTTTCAGAATTGTTTACTTGTTATTCAATCAATATTATTTCTTCTTCACTAACGGTAGAAATTATACCATGTGGATAACACCAATTTGAATCATTTTTTTAAAAAACATTCACATTATTAAAATCAACCATATATTATATTCATTATCATAATGGTGAAATCCTTTACCCTTAGTAGATATCCAAAGAAAATTCGTTGAACTCGTGTTTTCTCAAACAAGGTCATATTTAAACCCTTAACTTTGTTGAAATAAGGTATACCAAACACCCTTTGATATTTTTTTCATGATGCCTTCTTGAAATATATATCATATAGTGGAATATCATAGATCAAATGGTATGAAAATAAATTTTTAATATATACCACATAAAAAAGTCATATGTTTAATACACATTATATTATGATTTATTACATAATGATACTCTTAATACAATCAAAAAATATCGTGAGGCCTAGTATCTTTGGGAAATTAGATACATAGCATAATAAAATGAAACATGGGTATAACTACATTATTTAAAAACTCCAACACAAGCCCATATATTCCATTTATCTTCTAATACTACTTGAGATAACTCGAGGACATACATAAGAAAAGGGTGAACTATAAATCCCAATAAAGTAATAATGTAATCATAACATGATGAAAGTAATAAAAGTGAGTCAAGATGCATATAAAGGAAACATAAAAGGGTGAGAATCATAAACATGAAAATTAAATCATGATATAAGTTGATAACATCATGACAACATAGGAATATTGCAACAACATAAAATAAGACTTCATAAACAAAATTCAAGGATAACTATAAATACATTATAACATAGTACGATTAGGATAACCAATTATACACAATACATGGTATCTCATGAGATATAAACATTACCCAATGCATTGGGGGTATATATAATTCTAGGCCCACCCATCATATTCATATTATGTACATGTATTTGTGTGTCACATGGATCATACAATATAAGAACACATTTTATCAAATTTAATCCCATGATTAAGGAGTGTAATATACATACATGGAATTTACAAATAAATCAAGGGAAGGTAAATATAGGTGAATACCCTTGAGTGGAAATGGGATTGGGTATTTACAATATAAATGTTGGGTGAGGAAATATAATGGTATAATTTCTACAGCACAACGAATGTACATAATGTTTCATTAAGAGTGAAAGGTGTTATATCATTACATGGGAATCATATGGTAGGAAAATGGATGTTGAAGAAAACATTACGAAAAGAATAATTTAAAAATTAAAGGTCTTAATATGTAGAAATTACTTCAATAAAAAGAATAGGAAGAGAATCCCTTACTTGAGAGGTTGGAACTGAAAGATTAGAAGGATCTTCTTAAGAGATTAGAAACACATTTTAGGGGATTTAGAAAAGTTAAAGGAGAATAAATTAACACTAAATGTATTTTTAGTGAAGAGTAATAGGATATTGGGTGGATATTTATAGAAAAATATCGGGGAATTATTTATTAAATTCTAAACATATGTTTTGTATTATATGTGATAAAATTATCAAAACCAAAAACTTTTCCATGGTATTTTCCCATGGTTTATAAAAAATAAGATCAATTTTAAATATTTTATTATGAAAAAACTAAAATCATTAAAATAATATCATTGATGATGTGAAATTGAGTCATGTTCATAATTAATTGTTTTTAAAACATTAAAATATAATATAGGTTTTGGAGGATTCATTAAAGTTTTTTTTAAATTAATAAAATGGCTTTAAAATTTAATTATTTTAAATAGGAAATATTTTTTTAGTTTTTTATTCAATTTATAAAATTTATTAAAATCAATTTTGGTATATTATGATTTCATAATACACATTTTATTTTTATACTTTATTTTATTTTTATCCAAAAAAATTGACTGTCTTAGAAAATTACAAAAAGTTCACCATTAAGAAATTTTTATGTACTAATTTCAAAAATAATATTTTTTATAAAAAAAATATTTCCTAAATATGATAATTTATACTAAAAAATAATAATTTATTTTAAATACTAGTTTTTATGACACTAACAACTTTTTGAACCTTATAAAAAATACATGGGACATGATTAAATTAAATTTTCATTTATATTTAAATAAATATTATTTAATAAGAATATTTTATGAAAATGTAATTTTTTTAAAATTAATAAATTAATAAAAAGGTTATTTTAATTGAAATTACATATTTCCAAAAAATATAATTTTGGTTCCTTTATATCAAAATCTTGTTTTTTTATTACAATAATTATATAATGATATATATAAAGTAAAAATGTAAAGGTATAAAACATTATTTTTTTAAAAATAAAATATATTAATTCGCACTACTAGGGTCTAGATACATAACCCCTTATTACACCAACATACTCCCTTAGGGTAAGGTGTGGGATGATAGTTCTTTCATAAGGTGCTTCAGCAAACATGGTTTGGGATGTGATCTCCATAAGCTTGAACTTATCCCATAAATGGTTTTTATCATGCTTCAGTTACAAAATCTTAGATTGGTATTGTTCATTGTAAAATCCCAGTGATTCCATCTCCCTCAAATTTTTTGATAAATGGGATTCATACTGTATGATCCTACTAGTCAAGGTCATTACTTCTTCCTTCTATGTTAATTAGACTTTATTAGAACCCTTAATAAATGATAATATTAATGGTCACTATAGAATTTATATATTATCAATGGTTATGATGATTAACTATCTTCTAAACCCATAATAAAATAAAAAATGAAATTTAGTGCATGTGTTTTCTATAACTACATTACTTAATAATGATTTTATTCATCAAGAAGGTAATTTCATTTATAAAAGTTTGGGTTGTTACATTGTTCACCCCTATCCCTTGAAATTTCATTTCATATAATAGAAAAAATGAGTGTAATTATATTCCATTACCTCTTATAATTCACATGTTGTGTCCTCAAACTTATGGTTCTTCCATAGTACATTAGCTAAGTGTGTTGACATGTCTCATATAACTTTTTCTCTATAATCTAACATATTCACCAGTTTCTCCTCATATGAAATATCATTATCCAAAGGTATAAAATTAGGATTAAATACAAGTGAGGGTTTTGGTATGTACTTACTTAAGAATGATACATAGAACACATCATGTATTTGATATAGGTTAGGAAGGAGTGATAGTCAATTGTCCAAAAATGTGATGAAATCAATGATCTAAAATGGGCCGATGTATCTAGGACTAGGATTTTCCTTCTTCCGAAAGCTCATGATTTTCTTAAATAGTGGTATATAAAGGAAATATTTATCTATAATACCAAAATATAGCCATTATATGGGATTTTCTATGTTTTTTTCTGTCAAATTTGTGCAGATTTCATATGATACTGAATGGTTTAGACCTTCATTACCATCAATTAAATAATATTAGGTCCCATAATATTCCACTCTCTAAATTAATACTATTATATTATAGTCAAAAATTTATTCACATATAGAGCCTCATAAGGTTCCATTTGAATTCTATAATGAAAACTATTTCTATTTGAGAGCTCCACTTGGGGAAGGTGTTAATCCCAAAATCCTTGGGAATCCATTCAACATTATCTCCTTATGTACTCTAGAGTCTGAATGGTTCTATAAAACTAAACATCCATCTAATGGTGATAAGTAGTATTGAAACCTATCTTTATATCCAATTCTTTATGAAGGCATCTCCAGAACCTCAAGGTAAACCTTGGATCTTGATCAGGTATATTAGAGAGTGGCACTCCATACAGTCTTACTACTTCTTTTATGTATACCTTAGAGAGCTGGTTAAGATAGAAATCTTCCTTGACAACAATTAAATGTTATATATTTCTAAGGAGACCAACTACCACCCAAATGGTGTTATTACTTTAATATGTCATGGGGAGTCCTATAAAAAATCCATGGTTGTGTTTACACTTTCCATACTAGTATGGGGAATTCTTTCATCATACCCTTAAAATTATATCATTTAGAGTTTACTTATTTATAGACCTAACATTGAGATTAAAATTTAGTAATATCCCTTTTCATTTTATCCCACTATATATTTTTCTTTAGATATATATACATCTCAGTACTTCTTGTATAAATATATAAGGATAATAAATGAAAATCATCCATAATTTCCCTCTTCATTTTTTTATGAGACACATATTCAGGTTCTAAACATTATAAAATTATCTTTAGAAATGTTGAAAGCCAAACTATTCACTAACTTTCTCTGTACAACCTCATCACCTTTTGTGCCTTCTTGATCCTCTCAAGAATGTATGAATGTGTATTTATTTGAGAAAGGTAGGAAAAATATTCTTTTATGACTTCCATTTCCATCATTTTCATGTCAAATAAGACTAGACCCCTTTTAGTCCTCATCATGGATAGGGTGGTGGTATCCTTTCTAATCAAAGAATCTACGACTTTTTTTCCTTCCTAGGATGGTGATGTATTGAATAATCATAATCCTTAATCAAATATAATTATCTTCATTGGTGCATATTGAGCTCATTTTGTGTGAATATATACTTGAGGATTTTATGATCTATATATATGAAACACTTTTCTCTATAAATATAATGTCACCAAATATTAAATGAAAATATCACTATAGACAATTCCAAATCATGAATTGGGTATTTTGTTCTCAAGTATATTTAATTTTTAGGAGGAATAAGCTATCACTTTGTCATTTTGTATGTGTACATAACCCAAGTTGTTTTTAGACAAATTACTATAGTTCAAAAATACTTCCCCACTGGTGGGTAATGTGAGAAAAATTGTAATTATTAGTCTCTTATTTAACTCTTTAAATATCTACTCATATTTATATATCCATAAAAATTTCACTATCTTTTGAGTAATCTTGGTTAATAGTCTTGAATATCATGAGACGTTTCTCAAAAATCAAAGATAGTACTAAACTAATCCAAGAAAACTATGGATCTCCATAATAGATGTTGATCTAGGATATTCATAAATTTATTATATCTTTAAAGGATCCATATATATCACTTTTCTGGTGATAACATTCCCCAATAACATTACTTTCTTTAACCTGAACTCACATTTATTATACTTCACATATAAATTTTCATTTCTTAAGGTATTTAGAAAAACATCCAAATACTCCTTATATTCCTCCTTCCTTTTGGAGTAGATAAAAATATAATCTTTAAAGACTACAAAACAATTATTGAGGTATCATCCAACATCTCTATTTATTAAGTCCATGAATATAATTAGAGAATTAGTGAGTCTAAATGGAATCAATATGAACTTTTATTCCCGGTACCATGTGTGAAAAGTAGTTTTGAAGATATTATCCTTGTCCACCTCTATTTGATAATATCCTAATTGAAGATCCAATTTAGATAAGTACTAGGATTAATGTAGCTAATAAAACAAGTCATCAATCCGAGGAATATAATACTTGTTCTTTAACATGATATTGTTGAGCTCATGATAATCAATATAGAGGTACATTGACCTATCCTTCTTCTTGAAAAAAAAGAATTGACACTCTCCAAGGTGAAGTACTTGAGTGTATAAACCCTTTATCTAGATTCTACTATAGTATATTCTTCATCTCTTCATGATCAATATTGGAAATTCTATATGGATTCTTGGATATTGGAAAATATCTAAGTGTAATTTCAATTGATAAATCAACCTCTCGACTTAGAGGAATACAATGCAATTACTTAAGAAACACATCATCATATTCAATTAAAATAGGAATATAATCAAGGATGATATTTTCCTTAGTCTCAATAATTTTATCTAGATACAATTACTCATAAGTTAATAATATACATTCATAAGATGACGATTCCAAAAAAGATTCATCCTCTTCCTTGAACTTATATAGAATTAGAGGGAGATTCATGATACATAGGGTGGTTTATTTCTATTAGAAATTTATGTTGTCTGTATATAAGTAAGACAATCCATACCTAGAATAGCATAAAATTTTTCTAAAGGAAGTATCACAAGGTTTGTTGGTAAATTCAGCCCAAAAATGTTAATATGGGAGAAGTTATATGCTTAGGATGAAGTAATTTACCCATTTTCAATCTTCATCAATAACTCGACTTCCATGCTTTACAGTGTTATTTGAATTGTTCTACTAAACTTGTGTGATATGAATGATTTCATTTAACTAGAAATAAATACTATGTTTGCTATACTTGATTGAATAATTGGAGTACTTATCACAACTTCAATTTCATGATCCACCTTAGTAGTTATGATGGAATAATCTTCCCTTTATCTCTAGACCATGGAGGTTGTTGTTGTTAGTTATCATTGAAAACCCTTGGATCATTACATTAGTTTTCATTGTGTCCCTTTTTACTTGTAGTTCAAATAATGAAAAATAGGTTGATGTATGATTGGAGAATTCCTTACATACATCACATTGGTGGGTTTCTCCCCTCAAAATTCACTATATAGGTTCCCTTACTTCCCATATTTAATGAATTTACTTATCCCCTTCTGGAAATTTCCAAGATGCTTCTTCCTATATGTTATAAAAGTGAGATGTTGGACTACATTTTTACTATTAAGGAACATCAGAAAATATCTTCATACTTTTCAAAGTTTCAAATAGCTAAATACTTTCATATATTTAGCCATATCACACTAAATTAGTGGTAAAATTTAATTTTGGGGTCAATGAAAAAGATATAATCATGTTTTGAAAGTCTTTTGAATATTTCCTCATATGCCCTGATGGAATCATCATCATTTTACTTGATGCTAAGTAAATTCTTCTTCTTTTTAAGTCAAAGAGTGTGAGAAAAATATTTATCAAATTTTTTTCCCTAAATTCTTTCCACCCCATCACTTAAAATTTTCATTAGAATTCATATTATTGAACAATTTTCACCATTGATAAGCTTCTACCTCCATGTGATATATAGTCAGTGCAACCTGATCTTACTTAGATCATTGAATAACCAATAAGATATTTTCAATAGTGTTTTTCCATTATTCCATGATTATGTGATTATAACACCCACTAAAATATGGAGGCATTTGTCACATAAAGGACTAAATTGTAACTTGATATTTCTTAGGGGATGTAGGTATTCCCCCCAATTTAAGTTTTAATTCAAAAAGTGAGTTAACAAGGAAGGTGGTCAGAGGCGAGCCCCTGACTATTTATTAAAATAAAGAAAAGTGCAGAAAATGCGCAAACCAAACCAGCAGCACCCAAACCAACATTAAAAATTTAAAACATCAAAAGGAAACAGGGCCTCGAACTTCACCCCATCAGCCAGCTCATCCCCTTGTTCCACGAACCCACGTCACCGCCTCGAATCACGCACCCTTGAAACCAGCAGCACCTCGAACCACGCCCCGCCTCGAAACCATGCGAGACGACTGGAGAAACCTATCCGAACCGTCGGCGAGCTTCACCGGCGTTCATACACCGACACAGAGAAGGAGATCACATCAACACGCACCATCCACCGTGCAGGTCGTCGGAGAGGACGACGGACAAGACCGGATCGCCATGCGCCACCATTCACCGGGGAAAGCGGCAGAGCCGTCGATGGAACAAAAAGTGAGTTAATTGCGTAAGTATTATCATGAAATGATTTAATACTATTATTATGTTGGTCACCTAATTTATAAAGTCATCACATTGATCATCACACTGGTTGTTGGATTGATTTCTTTTATTTCCATCCATTTATTAAAATAAAGAAAAATTTGGGATGATAATTTTCAAAATATTTATCATATAAAATGGAAACTATGAACAATGAAGGTACTACCCATAAATCACATGTATTCCTTCACCATTGAATTTCTAGTTTAAAATATAAGTTATCCATGGTATATTTTCTAAAATTAAATTTCATTGTATTTTTTCCCTTCATAATGGTTTGTACAGAGCACATGATTAACCAATGAATATCCCATGGAAGTATCCATCCAAGTGTCCAATATTATGATTTTTTTGTGCGCCAGGTGATGATCGATCTAATACCCAATACTCCATTTTTGGAATTATTACCCCTAGGTACAACTATTCCATAGCCGCATCCACTTTCCAATATCCATCTAAGGATACATTTTCTATGAAAACTGATCACTTTATAATTTACCAAAATTTAGGTTATTTTTAAATTTTTAATCTTATCCCTTTGTTTTAACTAATCTTTTTAAATCCTAATCCTAAAAAATAACTAGACCTTTCTCTGATACCAACTACGACAACCCATATATTTAATACACTTTATTTCAGGATTTATTACATAAAGATACACTTAATAAAATCCAAAAATATTATGATGCATAATTTCTTTGGGTAATTAGATACATACCACAATAAATTATAACTTGTGTGTAATGGAATTATTTAAAAACTCTAAAAGACGCCATTACATTCCACTGATATTTTTAATACATAACGTGATAACCTAGGGAAATACATAAGAAATGGGTCAACTATAAATCCCAGTAAGGAAATAAACAAATCATAACATGATGAATGTTATATATGTTAGTTAAGAGGCATATCAATGTGACATAAGAGGATAATAATTATAAACACAAACATAAAATCATGATATTAGGTGATAAAATCTTGAAAACCAAGGAATGTAGTAATAATATAAAACATGAAATAATACGTATAATCTATGGATAACCAAAAAAATATCATAACACAGTGTTCTTAGGATAATAGCATGGGAACCATACATGGTATATCATGAGATAAAAACATTAAACGATGAATTAGAGGGCTATATAATTTTGGGCACACCTTTCATATTCATATTATGTACATTAATTTCTGTGCCACATAGATTATACAACATAAGATAATATTTCAACAAATTTAATCCCCAAACTAAGGAGTATGAGTTATATACATAGAAGTCCCCAATAAATGATGGTTAGGTATATCTAAGTGAATACCCTTGAGTGGAAATGTGGATGGGTATTCACAATTGAAAAGTTGGGTGTGGAAAATAATGGGTTAATTTCAGTAGCATAAAGATTTTATATAAAAGTTAATTGAGATTGAAAGGTGGTCTATCATATCATTGGAATCATATGAGAATTAAATTTATGTGTAAAAAAAAATTTCAAAATGAACAATTCTAAATAAAAATGGATTAATATGAATAAATTACATGAATAAAAAGAATAGGAAGATAATACCTTACTTGAGAGGTTGCTTCAAAAATCTTGAGAGGAGATTTTTGTTAGCTTGGAAACACATTGGGAAGTATTTATAGTGGGATACAAAGACTAAATTCATTATCAATGGCTTTTGAGTGAATATGAATGGGTGGTTCGGTGGGTATTTATATTAAAAGAGATAGAAATTCTTCATTAATTTATAAACATAAGTTTTGGAAACTAAGTGATAAAATAATAAAAACCAAAAAACATCTCATGGATTTTCACATGGGTTTTTATAGAGGGAAGTGGTTTTCTAATTTTTATTAAGATAAGAATATAAATTATTAGAATAATAAAATTGATTATGTGAAAGTAAGTCATTTTCATAAAGAATTGTTTTTAAAACAATAAAATATAATATAGGTTTTGGAGGATTCATTAAAGGCTTTTAAAATTAATCAAAGAACTTAAAAATTAGATTATTTTAAATGAGAAATATATTTTTTTAATTATGGTTTCCTTTTATAGGATTTATTAAATCACTTTTGGGATATTAAGATGTCATAATACATATTGTAATATATACCGTATTTAATTTTTACCATAAAATTTTAAAGTCAGAAAAATAAGAAAAATTCACCATTAAATAATTTTGATATGTTGAATTAAAAATTAATATTAATTTTACCAATTTTTTTTTGAATATGAAACTTGAAAATTTTAAATAAAAATACTTATTTACTAGAAAATACTAGTTTTAATGAAAATAGAAATTTTCCGACCCTTGTAAAAATACATGGGTTTTCATTAAATTATATTATCATTTATATTTAAATAAGTATTATTTAATCATAATATTTCATGAAAATATAATTTATTTCAAAATTATTTAATTTATCAAAAATATTTTTTTAATTGATACTATATATTTCAAAAAAAAAATACATTTTTGGTTTCTTCATATCAAAATATATTTTTTTATTAATATCATTATATAATCATGTATATATATAAAGTAATAATGAAAAAAGATAAATATAATCCTTATTTTCTTAAAAAGAAAATACAGAATTTCATACTACTAGGGCCGAGATACATAACACGTTATTACACTAGTGTATGCCTTAAGGGTATTATGTGTGATGGTAGTAATTTATTGGGGGTGGTTTAACGGACAGTGTTTGTGTCATGATCTCAGTAAGCTTGAAATTATCCAATAAATAATTTTTCTTATTTTTTATTTATTAAATCTCATCTTTGGATTGGTCAAAGTCAAATCATAGTGATTCCATCTCCCTCAGAAGCTCTGATAAATGGGCTTCATAGTGTACAACCCCATTGGTTGAGTCCATCGCTTCTTCATTCTATGTTAATTAGACTTTATCACAGACCATAATACATACCAATATTAATAGTCACCATAGAACAAATATCTTATCAATGGTTATAATTATTAATGTTATTTTAATCCCTCTAGATAATGAAAATAAAATATAGTTCATGTTTTATCTATAAATATATTAGTTAATAAGGAATTTATTAATTCATTAGGGAATTTAATTTATAAAATTTTGGGTAAATAGATATTATTACCCAATATATTTCCTAAAAAATAAATTAGAAATACCATATTCAACCAACATGGTTCAAAACATCTAATATAAATTATAATTCTTCATTTTAGTAACACTATTCTATTATGGGGTATATAATTAATTATAATCATGATAAATCTCATGCTTTTATAAAATCATTTCAACCCTATGACTTATATATTCATTTTCATTATCCAAATGGATCATATTTAGGGGGAATCCAAATTCCATTTTTTCACATCTCTTAAAAATCATAACCCTTTTTAATACTTTATATTCAAGCTTTATAAACAAAATGAAAGCGATTTGATTGAAATCATTGATCAATTATATAATGTATTTATCACCATTAACAAATTTATTCATTATCAATCGATAAATATTTGAATGAACATGTTCAATGTAATGAGTTGTTTGGATATTTAATCTTTTATGTGAATAGTTCACAATATTACCTTTTAACAAAATAATACATTCTAAATATTTATCTCTTTTTAGAAATGGGATATCATGGACCCTATTTCTATTAGTCAATATTCTCATCTCTATTTGGCCAATATTACCAAAACATTGATGAAAAACTCCATCAAATGCATCATGATCAAGTAACATGAATTCTTATCCTATATTATATGAAATAGGTTACAATTTTTCTTCTTTAATCAAGCCTTGGTGCATAAATTATTTACTAACTTTATCAAAAATCCATATTTCTAAAATTTCAATTCATTACTATCATTACATAGTTTAGAAAATCTTTAAAGGTTGTGATTCAAGCCATCAAAAAATATATCTCTTTGAGACTTCAGTTGATATTCACCAATATTAATTGAGCCAAAAACCTTTACTATTAAATGATTCATTATTAAAAAATGTGATAGACTACTCGCTACACTTCATAAGTCCTATAATTAATATTTTATTACCTTTTATATATGGTAAATGATTATTTTTATTTATTGGTATTTCTTTTGATGCTCTTTAGAATAAATTTCCACCATTATTGATTTATATTTTTCGTTCTACTTATTCCTTTGTTTTTATTTACTATTATTAAAAGGTAATTGTATTTGAAAAATATATATACATTCATTAGCTATATTACCGAGCTAATAAAATCTTCCATCTACTTCATTCAAAAACTAAAATTGAATATTTACATGAAAACATGATGTTTGAACCTCTTTTTAGATTTGTTTTCATTGAGTGGGTTCCCTATACTATAATTCATTCCACAATAAAATTATATAATTTTCAAATTCCTTTAATTTATTTTTTTTCTACATTCTCATAGCCACCATGACATGAATAGTGAACCAAAAATGAAATCATTCTAGAAAAAAATTCCCACTTTATATATTTTGAAACTTAAATTCCATTACATGTATAAAACTTTGTTTCAAATTTTTTTTACAAACCAAAATGTTATGTTCTAGAAAATTTTCTATTCATGTCATATTGATTTCCTTAATTTTCAACATTTTAAATTTTATTATATTTTAGCTTCATGTTTCCACTTCCGAATTTTTCAAAATTCTAAAATTCACCTTTTAAGGAGTCATCCTTCCATCATTACTACCATTTTCTTCTTTAATTTTACATTTTAAGTATTCTACTTAACATCATGAATTTTTGAATCAATGGAGTGATTTTTTTGATGATTTTGATAAGCATAAATACCCTTGGGGGTTTCACCAATCCTCTTAGTTATCTTTGAACATTCACTAGGTTTTTTCATAGTTTTAATAAAGTAAAAAATGATCTTCATTAGTTGATATTAGACCTCAATTTGTTTTTCATAAATCAATAATTTACATTTCATTTTATTTATTTTCACCATTAATAAAATATTCAACTTATTATTATTTTTAATTGAGACACAAAATCCCTCAACTTTATTCAAAAACATTAACTCGCTTTCCCCATAGACATTCAAAACATCACTTGACATTTGATGTTTATTGTTAGAATTCTCATGATCCTAATCTATCTTATATTTTCTATGAGTGATTAATTCACCTCATGATTTTTTAGGACATGATCTGGATAACCCATCCAACTAGGCTCTGAACAAGATAGTGACAAGAACGAAGGGTTTTTACAATCCCCATGAGGTGGTGACAAGCACTGAGCACTGAACAATGACCCGAGGGAATGATTTTACCAACCTAAAACAAGACACATGTCATTAAAACATATAAATATATTGAGGAATAAATATTCCATAATAAATGAGAGAAAAAACTAGAAATATATCTAAGGTAGAAAAAACAAAGGTACACATAAAAAAAGACAATCCAAACTGCCAAAAAACTACCCCGTATGATATGTGGGTAACATCCCACAATTTCACAACTAAATACCTATACCCAGCTAGCATAAAACCTCACCGACTAACTGTAAAGCCTTTCCATTTCCTATAGAATATATATCAAGATCTACACACCCCCAAGGGACTGTACATGGTGAGAGCTAAATAGGACTGGTAGGATCCCACCCAGATATTCCATAACAAGTCTCTATTAAACAATCTCAAAATGATCAAGAGAAGTAAAACATGGAATGATAAATTTGTTTCTCACATTTATATAAAAATCATGGTAAAATATTTACCATTTCTATAGTTCTAAAATAGATTCCATAAAAATTGTTTCAAATAATATTTTGTATAGGCCATTTCTATTTATGAATGAATGAGTCATATGTCAAATAAAATCCAAAATAATGAAAAACCAAAGAACAATAGAGATCACCCCTCAAATAATAAAGGTACATGCTAGCTAGGTCACTCAAACCTCAATAAACAATAAATAAATGTGTGAACTTAATTACCTAGAGCTAAATAATCTAGGATATAGGTTATAGGAACGCCCCAAAAAGTTAACTGCATTACAATATCAGTATTAATTTCCTAGACCCAATGGATCTACAATTTACGAATGGTGGTAACCCCTGAAAGTGAACCCCATTAGTATGGTAAAGGATAGAGACCAATACTAAACCCTATAAATAGGTACCCAAGGATCTTATATGTTTCATATTTTAAAACATTTGAAAAGGGATTTTCAAATTTGAAAAGAAAACCCAAACAACCCTTTTCCATTATATAATCATGAATTGAAATATATCTTTCACAAACCATTTTGGAATTATTTAAAAACCATATTTCATTTACCAAAATAATTGTAAACACTATATTTTAACAAAAAAACAATTTATTCACATATATCAAATAATTCAAGGATCATGCCAATTACCATTTAAAAAACATTTAGAAAACCAAGAGTATTCATGGATCATCAAACATAGTCTAGAGATGGAACCACACAACTAAAACTTGAGTCGCATGACGAACATAATAGAATAAACACACTAAAAGTAAAGTAAAAATAAGTTAAGTAAAAAATAACACCCTAAATATTGATACTCACTTCTTATAATATATTTTTCATAAGAAAATGTTCAGTGGAAAAGTTAGATTATCACATACTGCAAAGGTGAGGTCCCCTATCCCTCACCAGATATTCACACTACCAAGTCTCATTAGAAGATAATATAGGATTGAAGAGCAATAAAATAGCTCTAATAGGGACATGGTGTGAATTTTAGTTTATGAAATGAAACTGAAATTTTTTTCAACCACTTTATTATCAAACATCAGATATATAGTTTGTCCAATCATCAAAGTTTATAAATCTGGCTGAAATTTTATCCGAATATCCAAGTTAAAATTTTATAAAATGTAAAAATTTTCTATACAATTGAAAATGTAAATAAAAACTTTTAAAGAAAAGTAATATAAAATTTTATAAAATAAATTAGAAATACTTACAATGGATTTGTAATAATGATCCACACATTAACCATTAGTGTTAAAGAAGTATCTAACCTATAATTTTGATATCCATAGTTTTATGAAAACTTTAAAGGCATGTATTCCTTAAAAAAGTAAGACCTTGACACCACAAATATTTGTAGAACTCTATTTCCCTAGCCCTGGGAACCCTCAATCATCAATATTAGATAAACCATAATTTTCATATCCTTGAAAGCCCTTGATCATACTATATTGGATTAAAAAATAAAAAACATAGAAATATTAATTCATTTACAAAATATCCTCACAATGGATGCATTAAGAGAGATATTCACTAAAAATTACAATGAATAAATTACTAAAGGTATTAAGATGTTACAAAAAGATTCAAAATCACTCTTAGATCATTAGTTTTTCCAAAGTTTCCTCCTCCTTGATCACTACTTCTTTTTATAGGTGAAGCTATAATGGTTATATTATATGAATCTAGGAGGTGGTTGTAATGTCTTTAGAACAAACACTTTCTTTATAGCTCAACATGTTGGTCCGATGCTCATAATTTTATACACTATCATAGTGTAACTAGATTTCATCCAGTGGAATGAATTTTTTCATCTAAAAATTTTTATATATCTCCATTTGAAATATTTAATGAAAAGTACATCTATAAAACATGTCTTCTTCTATCCTAAAAATGGTATTACAAAAGTCTTAATATAACTTCATGAGTTTAGACAAAGTTATATTTTGACTATGATAGTTCTATAAATCTCTATACATAAATATGTGATAGTGTATCCAAACTTTAGAACAAATCCTTTTGAATGTGGTAATTTATTCTATCCAATAAATTAGTATTCATGTATGAAAAAAATAAATTTCCTTTAAAGCTTACTTAAAACAAGGTAAGAATAAAAGTTAGTGAAATATATACTTTAAGAAATTCATTTTGATATTCAAAATTAGGTTATAATTTGTTGAAAGAAATGTTAACTAAAAAAATCCCCCCTTTTTGAAAATCACAAAACATAACTATTAAAATTGAAAAAAATATATGATAAAAAAAATACTCCCCCTATGTTATACAAATTCCATTTTACCTTTTTATACTATGTTTCTTTAATCTTTTTTTTCTCTTCTTTGATTTCTCCCCCTTTATTTTATAATTTTGAGATTTATAAGATATTTCTTCAAAATATCTATAACATTATCTTATCAAAAGTTGTAAACCATTATCCCCTTTTTTTATTTTTTAAATTAAGGGTTTTATAGAACTTAAAAAGTTTACCTAAAATGATAGGGTATGAAATTTCTACACAAAATAAAAAATTCTACAGGAAATTTTATATATATTCAGTAAAAAAATATAAATATATAACTAAAGAAATTATAAACATCCATAAAAATAAATTGGAAATAAAATTCATTTAGTAACATATATATCCATTCAAAAATAAGTTTTAGCTAATACAAAATAATTTCCTAAGAGTTTAGATAAAAAAATATAGCATTCCTTATTTAGGAGTTCTTTAATAATATTCTTCATTTTCATTACATCTTATTGTTATTTATATGAATCTAATAAAGCCTATTTCAACATTGAAACATCATATTATAGGAATTTTATCTTCTTGTTTTAATCTTTTAAAATTAATATCTCATCCTCTAAATATTTTACTTTTAATCTTTTAGCTTGAGTCTCTTCAAGGTTTGTAATCATTTCTTTAAAATTTTAACTCTTCTTTTAAAGTTCATACTTTAGATTTTTTAACTTGATCGACTATTGAACTCTAGATATTTTATTTATATTTCCAATTTACTCTGTGAAAAAATAAAATTTATTTTAAATAATTATAAATTAATCATCTCGATTCATCACGAAAATTACCGATTCTCAATTGCTCCAGTGGAATAAAAAACTTTTCTATTCATACTTCTTATAGCCTTGGAAAATGATTTTTTCCTCATTTATTCTAAATTAGATCATCATAATACTTCAGATAATTTTCCTAAACTCTCATCAATTTGTTGATTTATTTTAACTTATTTCCATCTTCTTGAACTCTTCCTCTGAAATTTTTGAATTCATCTTCATTTTAATTAACCAATTCCAGATGATTTTCATTGAATTTGAATTATCCAAATCATCAAACACTTTCTGAAAATACTTAAAGCTTTCTTTTATGTTCATAAATATTTCCATAACATCATAAAATATTTGAATAACCTCATTGAAATAGTTTATTTTTATCCCCATTCTATTCAAGGTATTGGAAAGATGATATTTTTTGGAATCCTATGAGACAATTAGAACTTGAATCCTTATAGGTCTATAAGTTTAAACTATCTTAGAAACTTCTTGATCACTAACATAATCATAAAATTACATTCATTATATTTCATATTCATTACCACTATTATCAGCTTCAATAACATCATCATCATCATTACCAACTTCACCAATATCAATATCATAAAGATCAGATTGATTGTTTTATCATTTTTAATTAATATTGCTACAAAATTTCTAAGAAACCTTATCTATCTGATAGATTTAAATAAA
The DNA here is from genome assembly GCA_963277665.1 of Viscum album. Taxonomy (NCBI): domain Eukaryota; kingdom Viridiplantae; phylum Streptophyta; class Magnoliopsida; order Santalales; family Viscaceae; genus Viscum; species Viscum album. The sequence goes on along the minus strand of OY728145.1, from coordinate 1,591,859,517 downwards.
TAATCTTAATTGACTTTAAATATATAGAAAATATTTTTTTATTCTAATAATTATTCAAGATTTAACTATTCTTTCAACTCTGGAACAATTTAAGATATCTTCCTTAATCTCTTTTTCCATGGAATTTTTTTCAAAGATTTTTTATGGTTAAGTACTTATCTTCTTTAAATTAATATTGATAAATAGCCATAGTAACTACCTTATAATTATACATAGAAAAACATTTAAGTGATAATGTTATATATAGAACTTTTGTAATTATTGATTGATGTCCTTCCAGAAATTCTGACATATGAGATTTACCTTTTGTAACAGTTTTTATCATTTCTTTAATAACTTCTATTTTCATAATAATGGCTCTAGAATTTTTTTTATCTTTATTATTAATATTTTATCTTATTATTTTTATCTTCCCTAACATTTTCAAATGTATTCTCTTTCAATGAAAAATATTCTACTTTATCTAACCTAAAATTTTGATCCTTTGGTTTCCTATCTTCTTTATTTTTCATAATATCCATGAAAGCTTCATCTGATTTTTTTTGTTTATTTCTTGGAATGGGAGTATAATTCTCCACATACATCATATTTTTAAAATTATATTTAAGCTTATATATTCTTTCTTCTAATGTAGATTTCCTCTAAATTTTAGAAAATTTATTATAAGTAGATTCATATATCAATATCATCTTGGATTCCAACACTTCTCCAATTAAAGAAATATTTTCTCTCATACCAGTAAAAAAATTCTTAATTTTCATAACTATCCAAAATTTTACTACTAACTTATTGATAAACACTAAATACTGAATCATTTTTACTATAAAAAAACCTTGCCTTCAATGCCTCAATCATATTCAAAACATATTTCACCCAATTAAATTTCCAGAAATTACAAAAAAATACAATATATATATATATATATTTATTTATTATACTTTCATGGTTTCCCTATCAAATTTTATAGGGATTAAGAAATTATACATCCAAATTTACACTATTAATTTTTCCATATTGGGATTTTATACCTTCCTAACCATTTCATTAGAATAAAAAATACAGAATCTTGTACGTTTTCTTTATCATAATTTAACATATTTTTTAATAACTTATATGTAACCAAATTTTATTCATCATCCAAAGGAATTTTAAAATAGATATGAAAATTTATTAATATTAAACTTATGTTTCTTCTCAAACAACTCAAAAGATACTACATTCAAACCATCTTATTTTATAAATTTAGTAGATGAATAAAATTCAGTTACCAAATTTGGAAAATGAAAATAAAATTATTCTTTTTTAACATATAAAGATTAATAGACTTGTAAAATAATTACTTTATTCATTATTGGTTCATATTTATCAAAACATACCTTCTCAATCATCCTTTCCTTTATTATAAGTCTAGTAAAATTAAATCTAGTAAAATTCACGAGTTTTGATAGAAGATCGAATGACCCACCAAAGTTCAGATGGAGGATAAATAGAGATATGAGAGATGGTAGTGTAGAAAAGTAGTGAGAGAAAAGAGAAGACCCCACTTTTATATTTATATCCCATGGATAGAGATGATTCGAATTCTCTATATCTAATGGTTGAAATAAAAACATTTACTCTGATCAATGACTCATAAAATTTTAAAAAAAATATATCTCTGAGTTCTCATGTTTTATTAGGTTTTTTATATATCTTCTATAGAATATGATTTTTTTTTAAAAAAATATACTTTTGAAAAAAATTTAAAAGTAGTACAAAGAAAACTAAAAATTATACAATATATATATTTAAAAATAGAATAATTATAAATTTAAATTTTTTATATGAATGTATAAACTTTATATAAAAATCTCATTTAAGAATATGAACTCCTTGGAAGAAAAAAAAAATTAATAACTATATAAAGTTTTAAAAATAAAATATCAACTAAATATTTTTTAACAAAAATTTTATCTGAAAAAATAAAACTTCATAATGAAAAATATTTAATGAAAAGTTTATAATAAAAATTTTATAACAAAAAATGTTGTAGGAAAAAAATTTAATGAAAAAAATGCAATGAAAAATTTTAACACAAAATTTTTAATGAAAAACTTATAAGAAAAATTTGTAATGAAAATTTTTAACAAAAAATCTATAATGAAAAATTTATTTAAGAAAACTTTGTGCAGAAATTTTTTCTTGGAAAAAAATTGTCTTAAAATCTTCTTTAACAAAAAAGTGTACAAAATATTTTTCTTTTCAAAACAATGTATACAAATTTTCCTTAAAAAAGTTTTTCCTAAAATTTATCTAACACAATTTTTTGTCTAATGGAAACAATATTTGAAGCAGAAAAAATATGTACTTCCCATTTTTATATAGTTAATTAATGTATACTGATAATTTAAATAGGATGTCGATCTAAATTGTTATTTTTTATTTACCGTTACTGGTTTCTTCTTAATTTATTCACATTTTATGGAATTAATATTATTTATAAAAATATCAACATGTTTTTCATGTATTCTGATGAGTTATAAAATTTTGTCTCTTATCTATGTGTGACCCTGAAGGAAATATTTTCTCATATCTATGTTATTACCTCATGAGTTATGTGATGAGTTTTAACTTAAAGAAATAAAACTCATGTTATCACACAAAATTTGATTTTTAAACTCAATCCAAATTTATTGACTGTGTGTTTCATCCACAATACTTGATCACAACAACTTCCATATACCACATATTCTGCTTTAGCACTGGAAAGTGCTATAAAATTTTGTTTCCTATAATACCAAGAAAAGAAATCCTCTCATAAAAAATGAAAAGTTTTGAATGTAATTTTTATATACATTTTACATCCACCAAAGTCATCACCTTAAAATTTTTCAGTTAAAAGTCATTTTCATAAGAATAAATTATTAAATGATCTATAATTCCATTAAGATAATGAAAAATCAATTTTACATATTTAATATAAAAATATTCTAGATTTTATTTATATACTACACATAATAATACAAAAAACATTAAATCTAGAGGACTATCTATTAAGTATATTAAAATTATAATCATTCCTATAAAGAACTTTTGATAATCTGGTTTTCCAGTTTCATCAATATCTAAAGTATTTTAGGTTTTTATAGAAGTAATTATAATTTTAGGGTTATCATATCCAATTTTTTTAATAAGATATTTTATATACTTATGTTGAGATATAAAAGTTACTTTTTTTTAAAAAAAATTTAAACCTAGGAAAAAGTTTAATTCTCCCATCATTCTTATCTCAAACTTAAATTTCATAAGATCTGTAAAAGAATCTATTAAATATTTTTGATTTGATCCAAATATAATTACCTATACATAAATTTGAATAATTTTAGTTTATTTAAAGTATTTTTAGTAAAAAGTGTTGGATCCACAACACCAAAGTTGATTTGTAACAAATATCCATCTAATCTATCATGCTAGGATCTAGGGTATTGTTTAAGTCCATATAGTTCCTTAGTTAGTCTAAATACATGGTCTGAAGATTTTTTATTTTTAGAACTGGGGGGTTATTTTATGTAAATTTATTCCTGTACATATCCATTAATAAATTCAAACTTGTCTTCCATTTAAAAAAAGGTGAAATTTAGAAATGATTCATACGATATAAGTATAAAAATAGCTTCAATTATAGATAATGGAGCATAATTTTCTTCATATTATATTACTTCTTGTTGATTATAAACTTTAGTAACACATTTATATTTATTTCTAACTATGAATCCATTTCAACAACTTTATTTATAAAAAACATTTTCATTCAACTAAAGTCTAAATTTGATTCCTTTCAAATTAATTTTGTTCATCATTCATAGATTTTATCCAAAATGCATCAACTAAAGCCTCATTAGGAGTCTTAGGTTCAAATTGAGATAAACATTTACAATGTTGAACATTATTTCTTATGTGATTTTTTATTCTAACTGGTTGATGTACATCACCAATGCTATTTTGAATAGGATGATTCCTATGGATCAACTATTTACCTAAGTTTGAAAATATATGTTATTAAAAATAGGTATAATTTCTTCTTGAGTTATAACATTATAAATAATATCTTCATTTTTCTCTTATGAGAAGAATTTCCTAACATGAGTTGAAAAAAAGTTTTGGAAATAACATCTGAAAATGTGAGTTGAGGTTATTTGAAAACAAAAGATTTTGTTTAATCAAATTTAACATTCATTATTTCCTTAACTGTACTTGTGTATTTATTTAAAAATATATAAGCCTTACTAGTTATATAATAACCTAAAAATATTTCTTCATCATATTTTGGATCAAATTTATATAAATTATTTTTTTATTCATGATGAATACTTTGTATCCAAAAAATTGAAGTAACAAAGTTTAAGATTTCTTCATGTATACAAATCATAAAGAGTTTTTTAATAAAAAAACTTATTAAAACATGATTTATTGTATATATAGAAATACTAAATGATTCAACACAATTTTTTTAGCAATTTAGTATTCAATAAATATGGTTATAGTAATATCCTGAAGAATTATATTTCTTCTTTCAACTACACCATTTGGTTTTGGACTTATAGGTTATAATAAGTTATGTATTATACATTCTTTACTACAAAAGATTTCAAATTAAGAATTAAAAAAATTCTACCCAATGTCCACTATGAATAATTATCAAAGGTATATTTTTATAATTTTTAATATGTGATACAAAAGTTTTAAAATATAAACAGGCTTTTGACTTTTTTTCTAGGAAATAGACTCATCTATATCTAGTATAGTCATAAATTAAAACTTATATATTATTTTACACCAATATTTCTATTTCATGTAGGAAAAAATAAGTCTATGTGTACTAACTATAAAGCATAAAATGTTACTAATAGATTTAAAACATGACTTATATTGCTTTCCAATTTGAAAAATATCACAAACCATATAATAATTAATACTAATCTTTGATAGATCTATAACTAATACTTTATTAGAAAGTTTAGAAAAAGTCTTGACATTATAGTGTCTTAATCTTATATGCCACAATAAAGATTGATCTTCCATGGCAATAGAGTAAAGTAGATCTTGGCTTTAAGGATCTTCTAAATTCAAGGTGTATACATTCTCATGCATATCAGTAGAAAGAATAAACATATATTATGGACTATGAGTAATACATTTACCATTCCAAAAGTTCACAAGATAAACCTCATCAAATAATTTTATTATTTTAATAATTTTGTTCTTAATTCCTATAACATACAAAAAACTTTGAAATTAAATCTTTTCCAAAAATAATGATATTACCTATATAATATATTTATCTTTAGTAATTATCACCAAAAGTGAATTTTAATCCTTTAATATTAATAATAATATAGAATAAATTACTATTTATGGTCATGTGTCTATAACACCCACTATCCATATACCAAATATTCTTATTTTTGGTACACTTCTTATTTTCCTGAATTTAGGAAAATTAAGAATTTGGTACCCAAAAATTGTTGGGTCCAAAATTGTCATGAAAACATATTTTTGGAATTCACATAATTACAACTTGTTTATATTGAACACTGGTTAAATATTTATAAAATAGGCTTTATTAAATCCTAAGGATTGAATTCTATTTAATGAACACTTATTCTTCCAATGTACACCACATTGAAACTTAGTATAAAAGGGTGTAGTTTTTTGAAAAAAATAGTTATAAAATATAGTTTTGAATTAGTTAAACTTATTCCAAAAAAATTACTATATGGTTTGATTTTAATTACATATTATCAGAATTATCCTTACCATAAGTTAATTTTTATAGTAATTTCTTTATACTTATAATTTTAAAATTTTGTGGAACAACTAAATCTGTATTTTCATTGGATGTAGTGGATTTTTATTTTTACAATTATTTTGTATAATTTGATTTTTCAAGATTATATTTATCTAAATATTTATAAATATTTTAAATATAATTATTAAGTTTATAAATCCTCAAATTTGTTTTGGAATGATATTCCTTAACAATGTTGTGTTTTTTAGAAACATTATAGTTTTTTCCCTAATAAAGTTTCAAACCTAGAAACTTATTCAAATCAAGGTAAAGTATTATCCTCTCATGATTAAGTAGACTCTTCATATAAAGATGTAAAATTATTTTCAATTTCAAAATTAGGATAATTTTTATTTAAAATATGGTTATTTATGGTTTCAATAGACATATTATCCATAAAGGAATTTTTGTTTTTCGGAATTTCAACAAGAAAACCAATATTCTTCTAATTATCACTTTCACAATATGAGGAATTATCTAAATAACTTTCTCTATCACTTACACTCCAAGTTTCAAAAGATTTCAAATGTTTCTTTCTTTTATGATTTTAGTAATTATTATAATTTATGTCTGAATTTATGTCCTCATAATATTTTCTTTTTAGGCTTTGATAATCTTACCTTATGTGACCATGTTTATTAAATTGATAAAAAATCATCTTAGGAGAATCTTTCTTCTCATGACTATATTTTAAATTATTATTATATTTTTATTTTAAAAACTTTTTACAACTATCTTATTCATCCTTTGAGATAATTGGGGATGTTAATTATGAATTTATTTAAAAGAAAAAATTTCAGTCTCAACTATAAACTTATGCTTTTTAGAAGATTTAGGGATTTTTGTGTAGATATAATTTTTTGGAAACATTTGATGTAGAAGAAATCACTACTCCACCATTTTTCCTTTTCACCATTTCATCATCTCTCTTCATTATACCATCATAATTGATGAGAGTTCCAATTAAATCATCTATTCTCAACTTTGTAATTTTATTAGTATCATCTAGAGCTATTATTTTAGATTCTCATTCTCCAGGTATAGTCTTTATGATTTTCTCAACTAAAATTTCTATAGTAATATATTTATAACCAAGATAATATAAGAAACTTACAATCATCATGAACATTTGATTCATCTTTGAAATATATTCTCTAGGTATGAAATCAAAATCTTGATAGTCTACTCTCAACATAGCTCTTATGGTATCAATAAATATGGTTGTTCCAAAGTGTGTAATATTAATATTTTTCTTGATACTATTAAGAGATTCACATTAATAAGTACGACTATATATATTTCTATTTATAGAGAACAAGAAAGTATTTTTGACTCTATAATTTAGTTTATATTGAAAATTCTCTTGATTGGTAAAAGGATAAACTTATTTTTCAGTAAACTCATAACTTCCAGTTAGAAAACCAAAATTGTACACCCTAGTATTAATGACAACAAGTTTCATACCATCTCTCCAATATTCATAATAAGCACCATCAGAAATTGGTGGTCTTCTTGGATTTAGATTCTCATAAATCCCAACATTCAAATCTACCATCATTATAAAAGTAGAAATACTCTTTCTATAAATACTCATTAGTGAAAGATAGGTGCATATACAAGCTATTCCTAGCCCCCCAAAATTTATTAGAAACAAAGAGGATAGTGCATATAGAAGCAAGGTAGAGTCAATCGACCCATACCTAAAAAACAATCCCCAAAAAAGAAAACAAAGAAAGAAAAAGAAACAAGAGAACATACATAACAGTTGTTTCAACACATCTTATCCAAAGTAAAAAATCAGATAGAGGGCTGTAAGGGTCACCCTCAACACCATAACCAGAAGATGCGTCAGCATCGGCAGACTCCCACTCAGACTCCAGTGGCTTGAATATTTCTATGTACATGTCATTTTGCCTTTGTTTTTCCGTAGTAAGCTACCTCACAGGGGAATGATCACCAGACTACCCTATCTTTTCAGTGACATTATTCTTTGCAGCCTTAGAGGAAGCTCGAGTGGACACAGTCCTAAAAATATTTGAATAATTCTTCCTCAGCCTCCTCTTAGGTGGAGATTAAATATACTCAGAAATAAAAATCTCTTTCCCAAGTGAATAAGAGTCCACAATCAAAGCCCCCTGCATTATAATATGATCCAGGTTGTATTTCATCCTACTATCAAAATCAGAACCATCCCCCTAACATGAGGCCAATCCCTCCCGAGAGAGACCTTTTTGTATATCCATCAACACAATTTGATCCTTCAACACCATATCCCGCAACATAAAATAGTTCAGTTTATGAGCTGGTGCACCCATCTGTCCATCCACCTTCCCAGCACAGGAAACCTAGTCAACTCCCTAATGTAAAACCATGGAACACCGCTCTGGTTCCCCCTAAAAAGATGGAGACCATCTGGCCATCACCTTGTCCTCAAAGGTAGGGGATTGAGCAACCCCAAGCTTCATCCCTTCCTCATTACCATCACCAGCACTATAGGTTTGAATCAGAGGTAGGTTCAGCACCTCCCTCCCATCCTTACCAGCAGCAATTAGTGCACCAACCCCAGGCTCCTACCCCTCCTCACTTCCAGCACTAGAACCATATGGGGACAAGTCCAAAACCTCCATTTTCACTTCACTATCACCACAAGTACTAAATATGATACCAAATATAGGATGTAAGAGTAATACAATGACTATAAGAGGGGGGGGGGGTGAATTGTAGTTTATGATATAAAAATCATAATTTTTTCCAACCTCTTTATTATGAAATATCAAATAGATAGTTCAAAAAATCATCAATGTTTATAAATAAGAATGGTAGTTCATCTGAATTTTATATTTTAGAATAGTTTAGAAAATAAAAAACTTTTCTATACAATTTCACAATAAAATAAAACTTTTAAAAAATAGTAGTATAATATTTTATAAAATAATTAACAAAAACATATAGAGGTTTTATAAAAATGATCCACACTTTAACCTTTAGAGTTAAGGAATTATATAACACAACTTTTTGTATCCATAGTTTTAATAAAAATTTGAAGTTATGTCTTCCATAAGAAAGGAATCCATCGATACTAAGGTAGGTAGAACTCTATTTCCCTACCCATAAGAATCCCCAATCATAAATATTATATAAACCTATGTCTACATATCCCTAGAATCCCTTGATCACACCAAATACGATTAAAAATGAAAAATCATAGAAATGTTAAGGTATTTGAAAAATATCTTTACAATGGATTTCTTAAGAGAAAGTATCACTTAAAATTACAATGAATAGATAACTCAAGGTAACATGATATTACATAAATCATCACAAAAACTCATAGATTGTCAATTATGTAAAAGATTCATCTACCTTGATTTCTACTCCTATTCATTTAATGCTCATAAGCATACTCAACATCACATTGTAACAATATTTAATACAATGGAAGGAATATGTTTATATATGAAATTTTTATATCTATGTCTAAAATATTTAATGAAAAGTCTATCTAGAAAATATATCTTCTTTTATTTAGAATTTTTTTTTCTAAAAGTATTAATATAACTTTATAAGGTTGAACATAGTTATATTCTAACAAAGTAACTTTTATAAATATTCATTTGGTAATATGTGACTATCTTTATGAACTTTAGAATAAGACTGTCTGAATAGAGTAATTTATTCCATTCAATAAATTGGTATTCCAATGTTTGAAAAAACATATTTCCTATAAAAAATACTTAAAACTGGGGAAGTATAAAAGTTAGTGAAATATATACTTCAATGAAATGTATTTTTATTTTCAAAATCTATTAGAATGAATCAAAAGACATTTCAAATAAATATATAATCCATACTTCCAGAACACATTGACTAATGGAATATAATTCCCATGCTGAATATTCATATGAGAATAAATGATCTCCACTAGCTATTCCACTACTATAATGATAGGATCCAACTCATTCTCCTCCCAAACGTAGAATATAGAATGCATTATGATGATACTTCTTTAGATGATATATATTGAAAAAATCTTGAATACTCATCATCTATGATGGAAATTACAACTGACAAAAAACCTATCCAAGCCACTTAGTGATCTTAAAATGTCCAACATATCTCAAATCAAACGTTCTCTATTTCCCAAGATAATGGTGACCCAACCTAGGAGAAAATTTCAAGAAGAACCAATCACTAAGTGAAAACTTTAAAGGACATAATTGAAGATCCATATATGATTTATATAGAATCTAAGATGTAACCAAGAGTCTATGTATATCCTAGATCATTTATAACATCTCCTGAATGAAACTTGGCCCCAAAAAAGAGGTGTCACCCACATCTATCCAACAAAAGAGGTGACCTTCACAAGCAACCATATATAAGATTCATTATGATCAGTAACTGGTAACTGTTATTATAAAAATACTTGTCCAATACAAGATGCCTATACCAAGATCCAATGAAATACAAAAAATTGGCAAAAAGAATATCCTCCAAGATCTAAATAGCACACTATGGATGCACATCCATCCGTGGATAGTAAGCTATACTTAACCTAACCTAAGTCCCAATCACCTCTTAGTGAATTTTACAATTCCGAGAGGAAAACATGGGATCCCTATAAAAAACAATGGTTGAGGGGACCCCATGAAACTACATGATATCCTACACATAAAGAATACCAAAATACTCAACCTTATTGGTGTTCCTAACCAGAATGAAATGAGACGATTTTGTCAACTAATCAATCAAAGACTAGATAAAATTATTTCCTCGAGGATTCCAAAATAATTAGACTATGAAGTCCATGAAAGTAACGCCCCGACCCCAGTTACCCAGAGTTGGTGCATTATTACATAACATTGGAATGATCACAGAAGATCAAGTCTCGAAAGACCGATTAGTTTAGTAGCCTTGGAAACACTAGATATATTCATAAGTCTTAAATTACATCATAAAGTAAAAAAAATACAAAACATCATGTCTTCATATCCCCTCATACATTCCCTGCAGGTCATTTATAAAATACTTCTTCACATCCTTGGAAAAATTAAAACATTAAAAGGGGTGAGCTCAGATGTTCAGTAAGGATAACAATATAGCAGAAACTTTCATAAATAACCATAAAAATTTAAGGCAATGTATAACTAAAACAAAATCCTTTTAAATTTGAACATCAGTATAATATAGCAAATATAAAATGAAATAATTCCATTTACTTATTCACATAGATATTCTACTAGTCGAATAATCACATGCAATATTAATAACCACTTTCATAATTATGGAATACATAATTCCAGACTATCATAACCACATAGTCAAGGCCTTGTTCCAAGACTACAAATAAGATTTTTTCAAGGCCTTTTTCCAAGACACTAGTTTGTCTCATGAGACCTACTGATGCATCAAGGAGCTATAGAAGGCTCCACCCGTCACTTATTAAGTCCAATGCATTCCTCATATGAACAAGTTTAAACATAAAATAAAAATCTTTATTAAAACTAGCATATGAAATGTCAATACTTTCTCCATAAACCATGAATGGTATAAAAATAACACATCCACAGTCAAACATATCACAAAACCTTCAAAACAATATGGAATATTTGTATCATAATAAATCATCTTCAAACAAGTTTAAAATCCATCAAAGGATTTTGATATAAATGAAAATGGTTTATAAAACTCTTTGAGAGAAATATCAATTTTTATTGAAAACATTTAAAAGTCACACAATTTTGAAAATAAGAAATTTAAAGAAATTTTTGAATCAAAGTGTCCCATACCACTTTGAATCTTTTGAAAGTAATTAACATTTTAAAACATTCATGTCTATTTAAATAAATCCTTAAAACCATTTTTAAAACATGGACATTAATGAGAATGGTTTAGAAGAATAAATCATTAAAACATTTAAAATGATGTTTTAGTAAAAATTCCCTTAAAATAATCCCTTTGAAAACTATTTTATGAAACATGAACATGGATAATAAATTTGTCCCAGAAGATACTTACGTAAAAACAACCTCGGATAATAAACAGATTATGAAATTAACCCTTCCTAATTTGATAAATTATGAAACATACACCCAATGAAAGAGGTATCATACAATTAATATGTAAATACACATAAATTAAACTGTATTGCACAAAGAATACAATTATGGGTAGTACATACGCCACACAAAAGGTAATAGTGGCAATATGGCATGAATCTCACAGGAATAAGGAGTGAGATGAAAACCCTTACCTTGTACTTTTACATGGTTGAGGGTAGGTTAAACTACTATATAATGGTGAAATAATTGTTTTTAAATTATAAAATAATCATATACATCAATATGATATCATATATGATCTTTTAACATTGATTTGTTAATAATATCTTAGTATTATCATCGTTTCAGGTGTTAACTGATTCGTTTTTCTTTATATTATTTGTTATGTGAGACATATTTGTTTTGGATGGGATGTATATTATTCATATCCATAATGATATCATGTCTCTAAATAATATTTTTAATCATCAAATTAAATTTAGTCATGAATGGATACGATGAGGAATGAATCTCATCGCGTTCGTGGAGACGGTAGTCCGTACGTACGAACGAGTGAAAATATCATTATTTTGATATTAAAATAATATATAAATGGATGGTATATCATTATACAGAATAATTATCATGTTATATCTATTATTTACATCAATTTCACATCATTATCATACCCATCAAAATAATAATGTTTTGAATAACAATTACACCACAATGTGGAGACAGTAAGCCGTACGTACACACGTATGGTGACATGTCATTCAAAGGATGGATAGAATAATGAATATGGATGTACCATATTTATAATAACATCATATTATATATAAGATACTGGAGTTATTATTTTATAATGGAAATAACAAAGAAAGAAGAAGTTGAAGAAGAAAAAAACTTTAAAGAGGGTGGTGAAAACTTTACCTCTTCTTCGAGTTCTTCTTTTTGATTTGATAAAAAGGGATCATTAGGTTGGATTTATGACCAAACTAAGGCCTCTAGGTTAAAGTGAGGGAAGTTGAGAGAATAATTGGACAGGTTTTGGCCAATCTAGAAGGCTTTGAAGGTGTGAATTAGTGATAAGGGGGAGTTCCCTTTTATAAGAGGGGTGAGGGCCACCTTAGGAAAAGCTTGAAATATTATTTTATAATAAATTCATATTCAGTTTATAATGGATAAAAAGTAAATTATTTGAAGTATAAGGTAGGTATAGGTCGAAAAACACTCAAAAAATAGGTTTTATACAGGTTTGGGTAACTTTATTAACCATATCTTTTAGTTTTAACTCTTAGTTAATTAGATTGACATTTACCATGTCACTTTGTATTTTTATATTATATGGTTAATAAACTTACTATAAACTTACAAGAGACCCTAAATTGGTACACTATTGATAAAAATATCATTATATAAGTACTTTGTCCGAAACATATATTTTTAGGAATAAGATATCAATTAATAATATAATATTTTTTTAAAAACTCTTTTATGTCAATTTTGACACTATTGGGTATTTTGTTTTTGATAAATTCATAATAGCATTATTACTTCAAAATAAATTTATATAACCAATCATAATATTCCATATTAACCTATAAAATTATTTTAATTCAAAAAAATTCTTAAATTACATTTATTTGGATATTTATAATATCAATTATTTTAATATTTTATTAATTAGGTAATTACCGCATCACCATTGTGTCATAAATAAATTAAATTATTTAATGTATAAAAATTAAAAATAAAAAACCATTACGTATTAAATATTTTTATCTCCCTAATGAATATTTAAAATCGAATTTATCTTATGTATAACCCTATATTAAAAATGTTTTAGTTATTAAACTATGATTTTAACTCTTTTAACTCTTTGAATTTAATAATAATAAATGTCCTAATCTAATACAATTGGACCAAAAAGGTTAATATTTTATTCATAAGGTTGTTTTTGGTCGAATTATACTTAACCAATAGAATTAGGACATGTGTTAGGGTAATATTAATATCATTTTTACCCTTAATTACCCTATTTACTTTTAACTATGGTAAATAAAAGCAAAAAGTTACTATTTACAAAAAATTATTTTTATCTTATTAAACCAAATTTTACTCCTTTATATTAACCGTGTCTCTTGGATTTTTTAAATTCCACTCACAGAAGTGGTAAAATTAAGTTTTACGTGAATTTCGAAATTCTCCTAGGAGGTGGGTAAAAGATGGTGAAAAGTTAAATAAAATTTTTATGTATCTAAAATTATTCTAAACTAACTCCAATGAATTACATTAAACTTATATAGGTATTATGTATCTATTTTGAGCTTATTTAAATTTAAATAAAATAAATAATTATTTAAATAAAAATTTGTTTTTAAACTATAATTCAGTGTTTTTTCACTATTCATCAAAAATTGAAAGTTTTCATAAAAATACCCAAAATTCACCCTAGGATAATTTTGATATTCCGAATCCAAAAATGAAGTCCATTTTGAAAGATAAAATTTATAAAATTTCAAAATGTGGATATTACTATTCATAACGGCTAGTTTGATTGGTTGTGGTGTGTGTTAGAACACAAAGTTGCGTACACCACACGCTACTGTATTATTCAAAGAAAAGTGTACCATGGAAGCTTGGGGTGTTACATTCTTCCCTACTTAAAATAATTTCATCCTCAAAATTTTAGAATATTATTTCATAAAAAGATTCGGGTGGTTCTTCATCATAAGTTCCTCGAGTTCCCACGTTGCCTCTTCCATCTTATAGTTTCTCCATAGAACTTTACCAGATGAGTCGTCCGGTTTTTCAGAACTTGTTCTCTGGTATGAAGAATCCTGACGGGCTCTTCGCAATAAGGCATATCAGGTTCCAGTTCTAATTCTTCATAGGTGAGTACATGCGTTGGGTTAGACATTTATTTTCTCAACATTGATATGTGGAACACATCGTGAACTTTGGAGAGACTTGGAAGCATTTCCAAACGGTAAGCTATAGCCCCAATTCATTCTAGAATTTCGAAGGGTTCGATGTACCTAGGAATCAATTGACCATTCTTACTGAAACGTATAACTCCCTTCCATGGAGATACCTTCAAGAAAACATGATCTCCTACCTGAAATTCCAAATCCTTCCTTCAGTTTTCAACATATATCTTCTACCTACTTTGAGATTCTTTGATGTGGTTTTGGATTACTTTTACTTTTTACATCATTTCCTCCACCAGTTTTGGGTCTACAAGTTTTCATTCACCAACGTCATCCCAACAGGTTAGTGTGCGACATCTCTTTCCATATAACTCTTTATATGTTGCCATCCGAATACTTGAATGGAAGCTATTGTTATAGGAAAATTCTACCAGAGATAAATATTGATCCCACATACCTTGAAAGTCAAGTGAGCATGATCTTAACATGTCCTCTATAGTTTAAATAGTCCATTCTAATTGTCCATTAGTTTGGGGGTGGTAAGCAGTGCTCAAACAAAGTTCAGTATCCATGGATTTCTGAAGAATTTTCCATAATCTTGATGTATAATGGGGATCACGATCTGAAAAAATTGATAGGGGTACTCCATGAAGTCTCACAAATTCATTAATATATAGTCTTGCTAGACGTTCAAGTGGTAAATATTTCCTTATAGCAAGAAAATGTGCTGACTTGGTAAGACGATCAACAATGACCCATATTGCGTCATTCTTTATAGGATTCTTTGGTAGCCCCTTGACAAATTCCACCGTAATATTATCCCATTTCCACTCGGGTATGGGAAGAGGTTGCATGACTCCTCCAGGATGTTGCCTTTGAGCTTTCAATTGTTGAAAAACCATACATCTTGACACAAAATCAGCAATCTCCCTCTTCATGTTGTACCACTAAAAGTGTTCCTTTAAATCTCTATACATTTTGGTGCTCCCAGGGTGTATATAGAAATTGGATCTATGAGCATCATCTAACAATTCCGTTTTCAGATCAGGTATATTTGGAACACAAATTCTCCTCCCAAATTTCAAAATTCCATATTCATACACAAAGTCACTCAATCTCCCATCATTCACAGCTTTAATATTCTTTTTAAACTCTTCATCATCGGCCTAAGAACTCTTTATCCTTTCTTGTAAAGATGGTTTGGCAACCATTTGAAAAAGTATCAATGTTTCAACTTCTATGGTAATTCTCATATCCATCTTCACTAGATCCATGAAAATAGGATCCCTTTCTATTCTCATCATGTTAAAAACTCCATGATCTTTTCTTCTCAAAGCATATACCACCTTAGTTTCCTTCCCCGGGTGGTAGTGTATCGTGTAATCATAATACTTGAGTAGTTCAAGCCATTGCCTTTTCCTCATGTTGAGTTCTTTCTATGAGAAAATATACTTCAAACACTTGTGATCAGTATAAATCTGACATTTTTTACCATAGAGATAATGTCTCCATATCTTAAAAGCAAATATTATAGTAGCTAACTCAAGATCATGAGTAGGATATTTTTTCTAATTAATTTTTAGCTGTCGTGATGTATAAGCAATAACCCCATCATTCTACATAAGGACATAACCAAGTCCTTTCTTCGGGCAAAATTCTAGACGAATAGTTGATAATAACCTGCTAAACCAATAAAACTGCGTACCTCAGTTATACTCATCAGTGATGGCCATTATTGGATTTATCTTGTATTATAAGGATAAATAGAGATTCCATCCTTAGAGGCAATATGGCCAAGAAAAGAAATCTCCTGAAGTTAGAATTCACACTTGCTAAACTTCCAATATAATTCATGTCTTCTAAGAGTCTCCCGGATAATGTGCAAGTGATTTTCATGGTCTTCGTAGCTTTTGGAATATACCAAGATATCATCAATAAATACCACTAAAAAATCATTGAGATATTCCTTGAAAACTCTGTTCATTAGATCTATGAAAACAGTGGGTGCATTAGTCAGCCCAAAAGGGGTTACTATAAACTCATAATGCCCATACCTAGTTCGAAATGATGTCTTCAGAATGTCTTACTTCTTCACACACAACTGATGGTATCCAGATTGAAGGTAAATCTTTAAAAAGTATTGAGATTTATGTAGTTGGTCGAATAAATCATCAATGCGAGGTAGAGGATAATTGTTCTTTATTGTTATAGCATTGATTTCCCTGTAGTCGATACATAACCTCATAGATCCACCTTTCTTCTTAACAAAAAGGATAGGGGATCCCCATGGAGAAACACTTGCATGAATAAATCCATTATTACTCAATTCCACTAGTTGTTTCTTTAGTTCCACTAATTCCACAGTGTCCATTCTATAAGGGGTCTTTGATATAGGCCTTTAACCAGGAATTAAATCAATAGAAAACTCAATTTCTCGTTCTGGAGGATGTCTAGGTAAATCTTCCAGAAACACATCAACATATTCTCTCACAATAGATACATACTCTATTTGAACATTCCTTTCCTCACCCAGAGTTATTTCATTCTCTTCCTCCCCAATAATTGAATTTAGTTGAGCTACTTGGGGTGGATCTAGGTAAGAATTAGGTGGTGACGATTCCGATCTAAAGATAAGGTGTTCCTTATCATCATCATCAAAAATAGTAACCTCATTATTCTTACAATAAATTTTTGCATCATGGTCTGAAAGCCAATCCATACTGAGGATTATATCAAATTCAATCATAGATATGACGATGAGATCAGCAGATAAAGAACATTTATGTGCTCTAATGGGAACTGATTCACAGAACTTTGTAGCAATGATACTTCCCTTAAGAGTTTTTACTAACAACTCCCTTTTTAAATCAAATTGGAAATATCTAATTTTCTTAGAAAACTGGTAGGATATGAAACAATTCAATGATTCAGAATCAAATAAATTATTTTCTAAACTTGTGGAAACCATTAAATTACCTACCACCACGTCTTTCAGAGCTTCTACCTTAGCAGTAGTGATAGCATAAGCTTGGCCTTGATCCCTTGGACTTTTATGAGGTATGTTCCCCTGACGCTTAGTATATTCATTTGAATAATGTCCCATATCCCTGCAGTTGTAGCATTGAACATTGATAGCTTCTTTCTTCCCTTTGAAATCACGATATTGGTGGCCTTTTTCACTACACTTGTAACAAACACCAATTCCCTTCAAGAAAGTACCAGAGTGTTTCTTCCCACATTTTCTGCAGTATTAATATTCAAATTTTCCCTTCTTCCGCTTATTTCCATTTCCAAATTGATCAGAATATCTCTTCTTCCCTTGCTTTGCTTTAAAGTCATCAGACTTAGAGAATTCATTTTCTGTCTTGATAGCACATGAGACAATATCTTCGTACAATGAGAAGGATTGTGAGACTAATTCTTGACGAAGAAATGGTTTTAAACCATCAATGAAATGATCAATCTTACTCCTCAGGTTACATATATTATCTACTGCATTCCTCGCTAACCTTGTAAAGTTAGCTTCATATTTTGCGACATTCTCATCCTCATTTTGTCTCACACGCATAAATTGACCTTCCATATCTACTTGATGGTCACGAGGAAATTATTTTTCTAATAAAATGTCTTTAAACTCCCTCCATTCAATATTTGATACTTCATCATCTTCCTTAATATTTTGAATCAATGACCACCATTGATCAACATCTCTAGTGAGGCAGTAAACTGCCACGACAACCTCCCTTTCACTACTCCCCAAGGTCTGAAATATTTTCTCTAGGGAACTTATCCATTGCTCAGCAACCAATGGATTTGTACTCCCATTTAATGTTGGTTGTTGTTGCCTCATGAAGCGATCTAACATTGATCCTCCACGCTGTGGATCAGGGTGCTCCATATGGGTAAGGTTATTATTCATAACCTAAGTGAGTTGTCCCAATATAGTGATAAGCTAATCAGCACCAGTTGCATCACTAGCTCCACTATAATTATCTTGAGTAGGAGGGAAATCCCTACATGGAGTGTGTGCATTGATACGGTTTCTATTTATTCCACTAGGTGCCATTTCTAAACAATGGCATCAACTAGATCAGTTTATGAATAAGAATACATAATTCCAAACTTGTAAAACACTTAACATAAATTTAATAGTTTATGGATATAATCCATAATCATAAAAATGTGTTCTTTGAGGAACTATATACTCATAAACCCTTCATAATTGTTTGTAAATAAAATGAGAATTATCCTAATCATATCCCCTGGGAGTGTCGTAACCAAGAGTGCAGCAAATCCTGTTGTCATGCACCAGTTCCCGTTCGAGTCTAGCTCAAGGCTGTGTTTTCAGGTTTTACCCCTAGTTACATCTGTGCCAGAGCCACCTCTACCTACTCGTATCCATACAGGGATGTATTACTCAGAAAACTAACAAAATCTCTATAATAACAAAATTCTAGGAAGTTATTCTATACTAATCCTCAAAGTCCATCTTAGGTCTATGTGCTCTAATTAGAGTTTATCAAAATCTAGCTTCTAAGGTTTGTACTAAACTTCCTCTGATACCAACTGTAATTTCCCGACCCCAGTTACCCAGAGTCGATGCATTATTATATAACATTGGCATGATCACAAAAGATCAAGTCTCAAAAGACCGATTAGTATCCTTGGAAACACAAGATATATTCATTAGTCTTATATTACATAATAAAGTGAAAAAAACTACAACACATCTTGTCTTCATATCCCCTCATACATTCCCTGTAGGTCATTCATAAAATACTTCTTCACATCCTGGGAAAAATTAAAACATTGAAAGGCGTGAGCTCAGATGCTCAGTAAGGATAACAATATAGCAAAAAAATTCATAAATAACCATAAACATTTAAGGAAATATATAAATAAATCAAAATCTTTTAAATTTGAACTTCATCATAATATGGAAAAGATAAAATGAAATAATTCCATTTACTTATTCACATGGATATTCTACTAGTTGAATAATCACATGAAATATCAATAACCACTTTCATAATGATGGAATGAATAATGCCAGACTATCATAACCACATAGTCAAGGCCTTGTTCCAAGACTACAAATAATATTTTGTCAAGGCCTTGTGCAAAGACACTAGTTTGTCTAATGAGAAATACCGATGCATCGAGGAGCTATAGCGGGCTCCACCTGTCACTTATTAAGTCCAATGCATTCCTCATATGAACATGTTTAAACATAACATAAACATACGTATTAAAACTAGCATACGAAATGTCAATACTTTCTCTATAAACCATGAATGGTATAAAAATAACACATCCACAGTTAAACATATCACAAACCCTTCAAAACAATATAGAATATTTGTATCATAATAAATCATATTCAAACAAGTTTAAAATCCATCAAAGGATGTTGACATAGATGAAAATGGTTTGTAAAACTCATTGAGAGAAATATCCATTTTTCTTGAAAACAATTAAAAGTCACACAGTTTAGAAAAGAATACATTTAAAGACATTTTTTAATCAAAGTGTCCCATACCACTTTGAATCTTTTGAAAGTAATTAACTTTTTAAAACATTCATGTCCATTTAAATAAATCCTTAAAACCATTTTGAAAACATGAACATTAATGAGAATGGTTTAGAATAATAAATATTTAAAACATTTAAAATGATTTTTTAGTAAAAATTCCCTTAAAATAATCCCTTTTAAAACTATTTTATGAAACATGAACATGGATAATAAATATTTCCCAGAAGATACTTACGTAAAAACAACTTCAAATAATAAAGAGATTGTGAAATTAACCCTTACCAATTTGGTAACTTACGAAACATACACCCCATGAAAGATGTATCATACAATGAATATGAAAATACACATAAATTAAAGTGTATTACACAAATAATACAAGTATGTTTAGTACATACACCACACAAAAGGTAATATTGGAAATATGATATGAATCTCACAGGAATAAGGAGTGAGATGAAAACCCCTTACCTTGTAATTTTCCTTGGTTGAGGGTAGGTTAACCTATTTTATAATGGTGAAATAATTGTTATTAAATTATACAAGAATCATATACATTAATATTATATCATATATGATCTTTTAACATTGATTTGTTTATAATATCTTAGTATTATCATCGTTTCAGGTGTTAACAGATTCATTTTTATTTATATTCTTTGTTATGTGAGCCATCCTTGTTATGGATGGGATGTATATTATTCATATAAAGAATGATATCATGTCTCTAAAAATTATTTTTAATCATCAAATAAAACTTAGTCTTGAATGGATACGATGGGGAATGAATTTCATCACATTCGTGGAGATGGTAGTCTGTACGTACGCACGAGCGACAATATCATTCTTTTGATATTAAAATAATATATAAATGGATGTTATATCATATATACAGAATAATTATCATGTTATATTTATTATTTAAATAAATTACACATCATTATCATACCCATCAAAATAATAATGTTTTGAATAACAATTACCCACGACGTGGAGACGGTAAGCCGTACATACGCACGTATGGTGACATGTCATTCAAAGGATGGATAGAATAATGAATATGGATGTACCATATTTATAATAACATAATATTATATATAAGATACTGATGTTATTATTTTATAATGTAAATAACAAAGAAAGAAGAAGTTGAAGAAGAAAGGAACTTGAAAGAGGGTGGTGAAAACATTACCTCTTCTTCAGGTTCTTCCTTTTGATTTGATAAAAAGGGATCCATAGGTTGACTTTATGATCAAACTAAGGCCTATAGGTTTAATTGAGGGAATTTTAGAGAATAATTGGGCAGGTTTTGGACGATCCAAAAGGCTTTGAAGGTGTGAATTAGTGAGAAGGGGGAGTGACCTTTTAAAAGAGGGGTGTGGGGCACCTTAGGAAATGCTAGAAATATTATTTTATAATTAATTCATATTCGGTTTATAATGGCTCCAAAGTAGATTATTTAAATTATAAGGTGGGTATGGGTTGAAAATCACTCAACCAATAGGTTTTAGACAGGTTTTAGTCACTTTATTAACCTTATCTTTTAGTTTTAACTCTTAGTTAATTAGTTTGACATTTACCATGTCTCTTTGTATTTTTATATTATGTGGTTAATAAACTTATTATAAACTTCCAAGATACCCCCAATTGGTAAATTAATGATACAAATATCATGATATAAGTACTTTGGCCGAATCTTAGATTTTTAGGAATAGAATATCAATTAATAATATAATATTTGTTTTAAAAAGCCTTTTATGTCACTTTTGACACTATTGGGTATTTTGTTATTGATAAATTCATAAAAGAATTATTAATTCAAAAAAACTCTTATAACAAATAATAATATGTCCTATTAACCTAGAAAATTATTTTAATTCATAAAAAGTCTTAAATTACATTTATTTATATATTTATAATATCAATTATTTTAATATTTCATCAATTAGGTAATTACTGCATCACCATTATTTCATAAATAAATTAAATTATTTAATGTATAAAAATTATAAATAAAATACCATTATGTAGGAAATCGTTTTAGCTTTCTAATTAATATTTACAATCAAATTTATCTAATGTATTACCCTATATTAAAAATTCTTAGTTATTAAACTTTGATTTTAACTCTTTTAACTCTTCTTTGAATTTAATAATAATAAATGTCCTAATCTAATCCATGTGGACCAAAGAGGTTCATATTTTATTCCTAAGGTTGTTTTTGGTCTAATTATACTTATCCAATAAATTAGGACATGTTTTAGGGTAATATTAATATCATTTTACCCTTAATTACCCTATTTACTTTTAATCGTGGTAAATAAAAGTAAAAAGTTACTCTTCAACAAAAATTATTTTTATCTTATTGAACCACATTTTACTCTTTGATATTAACCGTGTCTCTTGTATTTTTGAAATTCCACTCACAGAAGCGGTAAAATTATGATTTATGTGAATTTCCAAATTCTCCTACGAGGTGGGTAAAAGACCGTGAAAAGTTCAATAAAATTTTTATATATCTAAAATTATTCTAAACCAACTCCAATGAATTACATTGAAATTATATAGTTATTATGTATCTATTTTTACCTTAATTAAATTTGAATAAAATAAATAATTATTTAAATAAAAATTCGTTTTTAAACTATAACTCAGTGTTTTTTCACTATTCATAAAAAATTGATGGTTTTCAGAAAAATACCAAAAATTCACCCTAGGATAATTTCCATATTCCGAATCAAAAAATGAAGTCCATTTTGAAAGATAAAATTTATAAAATTCCAAAAAGTGGGTATTACTGTTCATAACGACTAGTTTGATTGGTTGTGGTGTGTGTTAGAACTCGAAGTTGCGTACAACACAGGCTATTGTATTATTCAAAGAAAAGTGTACCATGGAAGCTTGGGGTGTTACAATGAACACCTATTATAATTTCCATACCAGCCTTAGAAGAGTCTAGAGAAGACCAAAAGTAATCAGGGGATTTGTCTTAATTTTTTATCATGTACAGTAACGAGACACATAATTAGAAACTTCGTGCTTCAAACCTGAACACCAGAAAATCCATCTCATATCATAATACATCTTTGTAGTTACAGGATGAAAAAACCATTAAGAACCATGAGAATCATGGAACTATGAATTAATGACATATGAAGTTATGGAAATCCAATCCCTAACACAAATAATTAATTCATAGGGAAGATACCGACCAAGAATGGTCTCCCTACTATATAAGGATTCCATAATTCATCTATAATCATCATCCTACTACTATTCCTATAAGAAATACTCAAAAAGAGATGATGAAAACTAAACAATGGTCAAAACCATACCATAATCATCCTCCTATTCATATATATGTGACTGAGTGAAAATCCCCATAACATTACACTCTTCTTTAAATTCTAGGATATCCTGAGAAGGAAATTTCCTACTGAGAACACCCATAATGAAATTATCCTCCCCAATAGTATAGTAAATGTCATAGTTGAATATATAGATTTATTTTAAGCATAAACTCTATCCAAGGTTTAAAACCTTATAAGAAAAGATATAACTCAATATCTTGTGATTATAAAATATTGTGAACCTATCCCCAAGGATATTGTGTCTCCAAAACATAAAATCATACATAACAATAGTAAGTGATAAGTCATTAGTGTGATAATTATTCTCATGTGGATTAATATACTGAGAAGTGTATGACACCAAGTGATCATCATGCATATGAATTAATCATATAAATGCACCAGAATCACCATAATAAACCACAAATCCCTTACCAACTTCTAACAAGATCAGAATATGAGACGATGTTAGACACCATTTTAGTTTATTAAAACAACTCTAAAATTTAGTATACTAGGAAAATTTCATACCTTTTTTTGTAAGAGTATTCAATAGTGATGGTATCTTAAAGAAATAATTGAAAATATTTAACAATATTCATCTAGGCCTAGGAATAATTGAATCTTAAAAAAATTCCAGTGTTCTTCCCATAACAAGAAAAATTTTATATTTTAATGGCCAACTGAAAGAAAATGTTCTACAATATTATGTCCTAATAAATTCACGTCGTGGATCTATAAATTTCATTTCCATAGAGTCTCATAAAGGTGATGACTCCTCAATATTCATAAAACCAAATTCATAGAGTGATCATGATCATGCTCAAATCTCAAATAAGCCAGGATATCATCCATGAATACCTCAATAATGCTATCATGATAGTGGTGGAATATCTGGTTTATCAAATCCATAAAAACTAAAAGATATTTAGTTAGGATAAAATAAATTTCAAGATATTCATAGTGGCTATACCTGCTATTGAAAGTGGTCTTTAGGATATTTAATACTTGAACCCTGAGTTGATGATAACCCATATGAAGTCCAATATTTGAAAACTACTTTCCCCTTTAACTAATAAAAAAATTCATTATTATAGAGAAATGGATATTTATTATTAACTATTACCAAGTTAAAATTTTTATAGTCTATATAAGATTAAGATTACCATTCTCTTTTATAGGAAAGAATACAGGGGCTTTCCATAATGAAACACTAGGGAAAAAAATCCATTTTATAGTAGAACATACAACCAAATATTGATCTATTTCAACTCAGTAGTTTCCATATGATAAGGGGGTATGGAAATAAGTTGTTTACCTAATAATAGAACAATTTATAACTATACCTACCTCTCTAGAGGAAGACTAGATAATCATTTGGGAAAACCGCAAGAAAATCCTGAACAGCTAAGGGAAGATTAATAAGAGAGGAAACATCATTAGGTTCAACCAAAAGGTAGAAAATATACTCCTAATCCTCAGATAAAAGGGTCTTTCATGACCAAACATCATGTCCCACTATCCCTAGAACACCCGATAACTCCCATTTCTAGTAGATAATGAAACACATCAATGATAACAATCAAAATCAACTCAACGAGTGACTATAAAATACATCCATATGATGAAGTTGAAAATATTTTGATAAAAAACCTAGAAATCCAAGACTAACTCCATGTTAGCTATCAAAATATAACATTAATGATAATGAAACCCATGCTACTTTCTATTTCCAAAAGTCATTTTCTGCTCCATTATAAAGGATGATAGATCCATCAATGTTTCAAAACATCGAGAAAATGGGAAGATATGAAAGTGTGTAAGGAACCTATATCAAATAAAGTAGTTTCAATAAAATATTCAATAAAAATTGTACCTATCACTATAGATGATCCCATATAAACTTCATATAGAAACTCATCCACTGCATGAAGATGCTTAACTATGGAGGTCTATAGTTAGATCCCTACTAAATTTTAATCTTCTGACTGTACCATAGTTGTGTTTGGAGTTGAATGTCCATGACTATATTAGGGTGTTGATAGAGTCTATAAGAATCTATATAGATGACCTCAATGACCATAATAATTATATTTATTCAGAGGTGTGGAGAAATTTTATTGGGTATGCCCCACCTTACCACACTAGTATAAAGATAATAGAAAACTACTAGCTACTAATCAATGGAGTAGAAAAAGAACACTTCTAAGGAAATCCTCCACCACTCTTGTGACTATCATGTCACTTACACTTATTCCCATGGAAAATAATGTATCTTCTATTGGATGGAAGAGAAGATCCAAAATTATAGAATTTCACAACATATCATAGATCCATTGACTATCCCCACACAAGTGGTGTGCTTTATCAAATATACCTATGATCTGATGTTAAGTCTCAAGACATTTAGGTGCTTTTGAGCCTTTAGATGATCATTCCTCACCATCTCTCAAGAAAAAAGAACCAACTTAGAAAAAAAGCTAGTGTACTCGATCAATGAATTCTCTAATAACTACAAAGATATGAATTCCATAGGCTTCTCTATCACTAATTATTATGGTCATAACTACTAAAATAAAAGTTTCTTGAAGACTTTCCACTATAATACCACATTCCAAGTCACCTAAAACTAGAACCCCACTATCTCTTGCTAGGAACACGAATTTTGATCATTACGCACTTCAACTTGATAGATTCAGGTGTCTCCAAAAAAATAAATACCTAATCAATTTTTTCTAGATAATCCTATACCTAATTAGAGTTATTAGTACCCTAAAAAGATGGGGTATTTTATAATAGTAACTATTGCACTTGATCCTTGTCTACTCCATCTCTCAATTTATTCTCAACAACCTGGTTTTAAACTGGTAGTATATTCTAGTCCATGAAATTAAATTCCCACACAATATCCTCTAAGAGATTTTAATCTAGATGAGGATTCTATTAAATAGAATTTCCTACTATAACCTCCTTAGGAACTCTTGGAACATGTTTTAGATGCATGATTATACCTAACAAAAATCGAAGGAAGTGATCAGACAATATAATAATATCATCTTAAACCAAAAAAATAATTAGAAACTGAGATTAATTTTAAAACCAAATATAGGAGACACAAAACCCACAACTAATTGTGACTTAAGTTCCATTATGTTGAAAACTAGATAGGTGATTTCTCACAACAGATCCCTTATATCCCAATAATCTCATATCATATCTACCAAAAATCCCAGTACAAGAAAACTTGAGGACATACCATCTTTGATTCCAAATAATCACAACCTAACCTAGAAAACCCATCCAACTAGGATTCAAACTAGATTGTGAAAATAACCAGAGGACCTTCCCAATCCCCATGAGTTAGAGATAAGAATCCAGAAAACCAATAATGACTGATGGAACAATTTTCCTAACCTTAAATAGGATACATGGCATTAAAATATATAAAGATAACCAAGAATAAATATACCATAATTTAATAAAGTGAAAATGGAAGTGATACATCTAAGGTGAAAAAACCATGGTATAGATACAAATAAAACCAAAAAGGACAACCTAAACTACCAATAGACCACTTCGTGTGTTATGTGGGGAACATAAAGTATCCTTCCCGTAGGAATGATCGAACCATAGATCAATTTTTTTTTGGGTTGGTACACATTCATCATTGAATTTAATAATGGGTAAATAATCAAAAACAAACAATACCTTACTTAGGGTTTAGATCGATTGGTGATGAAGGGAGAAGATACGTCGTCGTCGTCATTCGATCTATTGATCTTCAATCTAAGTACGAATCTCTGATATGTCATTTCCATCAAGAGAACTTCCTTTTTCTCATCTTAGGGGAATTCTAGGGTTATTTTGATAACCTTGAATTCCTGAAAAATTGAAAAATAAGGAAAAGAGTTGTTGCACCGAAATAAAATATTTTTATTATGTATTTAATTACCGATACATCCAAAATCTAACTTTCATTTCCAGACCGTGCCATTCGATGTTAGACCCTGCCTAAAGTAAATTCACTATTCTAAATGCAATGGTCCCCTTATATTTCTGATTTGGGTACCTTTTTAGACGGTATTCTCATTTTAAAGAAAAACTGCCCGCACACTTTGTAAAAAACTTAACATTATTCAATGACTTGTTACTGGCACACCAGGCCTCAAAATTTCATATTGTCTTAACTCCTTGTCTCCAAAATTTTCCCAATTAATTTTTAAAAATAAAACTAGAGAAAATATGAGTCATTATAGGTTTTCCAAAGAAGAGGTATCGTTCATAACTGACCAATTTTATTTTATTTCTTCTTCCACCTCATTAAAATACTTTTAAAATATGTAGATATAATAAAATTATTATCGCCAATATAATTTTTTTTTAATATTGATGGAATAACCTGCATCTATATCCTCTTCTGTCAAATGAGAAATAAAATCATCGATTATGTGTATGACGAACTACCCTTTCACGAACAAAAGTAATTCATTTTCCATCACTACCTCTAATAGATAGTGATAAAGATGGAATTAATGTTTATATATTATATTTATGAAATATTTATTCACTTTTAATTATATTATAACATCTACCTTATTACCTTCCCATTATTTGGGAAACGATAATATCTCTTGTGCGTACATGTGGACTACTGCCTCCAAGATGCGATGTGATTCATTTTTTATTTTATTTTGACATGGATAGTAATAAGGATATATTTACTGAATTTATATGATAAATATGACATAAAAATGTTTCTATAAATTTTTTATATTATTTAACTTTCTTTCATTCCTTTTGTCGAGAAAATGGAAACAACATTTATGCTTACATATGACCTACCATCTCTATGAACGACGTAGTTCATTTTCCATATATAAATTTAATAGATTAATAAAAATAAATATATAATAAATATATATTATATTTATTTCATGATAAACAATTTTTATATAATGAAACCATTATAAATGTAAAATGATCGAAAATACCATACCAAAACATACATAAAAACGATGCAGTTATTACCAGAAACCTGATTTTAACAAGCAATTATTAATAAATGGGTAATAAAAGGTCATAAGTAAATAATATATATTATGATATATATGATTATTATTATTTAATATGTGTATTAGAAACATATATTTATTATATAGGATTTTCAATCATGTCTGAATAATGTCGAGACTTGAGGTAATAGATTTTCATCTCACTTTTATTTCTGTGGTACAAATGCCTTATACACCACTTTGTTCTTCTATGTGGTTTATATAATGACCATAAATATATTTTAATATTGTTATAAATAAATTATGGGATATAAATATCCATTTATGTTTATTTATTTCAGTGGGCTTATGATTCAATAGATTTTAATGCGGTAAGTGTATTCTGTTACAACCACATTTTTTATCGAAACTGTTTATAATTAAGTTTAAATGATAAAATATTATGATATATATAAATAAACCCATTAATTTTATTAATTTTTTTAATTTATGAAATTATATGTTTTCCTTTCATTTTTCCACCCTTTATGTTCTTAAGATATCAACATAATGTTTTAATGAAAACTGAATTTATTTCTCTCTTTGGTTGGAATTCCTTTTTATTTTTTGTCCATATTTTCTAAAAATGCATTAAATAAAAATTAAAAAATATCCAATTATTGTTTAAAGATATTTTTAAACATGTTTAATTTTTTTAAAAATTACTTTAAAGGAGTATTCTTGTCATTTTCCAAACAAGGAGCTTTTGTCTTTTACCAAAAATGTGAAAGGAATCTTCATTTTAATTTGTATGACATGAACATTATTTCCCACTGCCATGACCACTCAATTATTTAAAGATTATTTTAAAAAATTTCAATTTTATTTTCAAATAGTTTTTCCCTTGAATATCTTATAATTTTATATATTATAAATAAGTCATTTCAAAGTGAAAAATATATTTTTCTAAATAAATGTTCAATGTGATCTTTTAGAATCATTTTCCATCTAAGATGATATCCTTTGATATTACTTAGGATTTATTGGGGATATGATCTAAGGGAACCATATTAATTATTTATTTGTATGGTTTATTTTTATAAAAGAAAAGTTTTATAAAACCCATTCCATTTTTATTGGTTATGTTATGATAAAATGATGAAATACTTATTGAACCCTTTTCTTTTATATGAGTTATAATATGATGAAATTTTTATTAAACCCATTTATTTTTATGGGTATTGATACGATGAATGTTTTATGATATTTGAAGTGCCCAGATCAGTGTGAATCACTGAGAGGCAGAGGGGGTGAATCGGTGATCCTTTAAAACTTTTTACTAATTGATTACTTATCAATTAAACCTCTATGGCTGGTTAAAGCCTCGATCCACTCTTCTTGTATCTCTCACCTTTCCTCGAATGATGCAGTAAATGAAAAGGCACTGGACACAAGGATTTACAAGGTTCGGCACCAAAGGCCTACGTCCTTGCCATGTTGGTTATACACCCCAACATGGTTTCTACCATTATAATCTGTTAGTATTACAATGGTCGATACAGAGTCCCACTGTATCTCTCCCGAGTCCCATAGGAGGGTCTTTATACTGCGTCCCACAGTGTTACTAGAGTCCCACTAGCCTGCTCCAAAATCCCACTGAAGACTTCTTCCGCCCTAAGTCTCACAGGGGGCTTCTCCTGGCTCCTCGAGTCACACGAGTAGCTCTTCTTCACTTTAAGCTTCTTCAAGTATCTTCAGCAGTCTGGGATAAAGAATGCTGGCCTTTCTCTTCACTTCTGATCACATGATCAGGTCTTCTCGTCTTGCTCAGGATTTATCTCCTTCTTCTCAGGATGACCTGGCCTCTCTCTTCAAGAGTCTTCAACAGACTCTGATAAGGTCTGTTGGTCTTGCTCAAAACTTCTGATCACTTCTGTTGATCAGGGTCTTCTCAATTACTGAAAACTCAGACAACTGATATCTCTAACTTCAGTCTGGCTTCAGTCCGACTTCACATCAACTTCATGCACTGAGTGCATGGCATCTCTGCATCCTCATGCACTGATTGCATGGCTTCTCAAAAATCTTCAAGAACTCCTGGTCTTGGACAACTCAAATGCACACCACTGATTTAAGCTTTATTAGCGTGTGCACGTGCATGCATTCATGCATTCACTCCCCTTCTTCTACTCTTGGTTCAATAAACCCACAAAGGGTGTAATCCTTTTTAGCACACACCTCCTCACTTCCTTCACACACTTTGTTCTTTTTGTTTACACACACTTAATGTGTGTTTTACTTTAGTGTGAGTATCCTTCTCTTCTTCTAAGTGTGTTCACTCCACTTAGTCTACACACTAGGTTCGTCCAACTTGTCTTGCACGCACTTAACCCGTAGGGTATAGTGGCCTTCCTCTTCTCCTTGCACACACACGACCAAGTGTGCTCTTCCTATTCACTTAGCACACACAAATACCCACAGCCTTTTCCTCCTTTTGTCACACACACACAAATGAGGTGTGGTATTCACATGGTGCATGCACAAGGCATTAAGCCTCAGCCTTCCTCCTTGCCAAGCACCCACAACCCGTAGGGTGTGGTCTTCTCAACACGAGCCCCTGCCTTAGTGAAGGCATGCAAGGGGTGCGACCACTCTTGTCTTCAAATGCTGCGCAAGGTCACAAGGGTGCAAGGGCGCGCAAGTTCCTTGGATAGCTGTGAGCGAGCAGGGTGTCAAGGAAACCAACTGCCACGCAATTGCGGGCTTCAACCGTAGGCGCGCAAGGTGCTGCAGCCCCAGGTTCTTCTTGCCGCGCAAAGGGAAGGCGCGCAGGGGTCTTCTCCCCTTCTTCTTTCATGCAAGGAGTGCGCAAAAGGAACTAACAGAGCCATAGGATGGCTCTGGGCTTCACTTCCTCTCAAGTGGTGCGCGCAGGCTGTTCTTCGCTATGCACCGAGGCTTCGCGGGACTTCAGATCTATAACAAAGATTCAGCAAGCCTCTCAAACTCCTTAGATGCTCCTTTTATAGTCAAAGGAGAGGCGGTTCATCCGTGTGAGATAATTCCAAATCCCCGAAAGTTTCGGTTCTTTAAAATCTTTCCAAATCTTGAATTTACTCTCTGTTTCACGCGGGCTCATTTATTTTTCGCTCCTTCTCATGCATGCGTCGCGGAACGTGTACATGGCCTCTGTTTAGGCCCATGCATGAAAAGCATGATCTCCACATGGCCTCGGCATTTTATTTTGCCTCGGCCAAACTCCAAATCTCCCAAACATCATGTGCATGCATATTTTATTGCATGGTTGGGTTCATACGGCTCAGACGAACTCCATGGATGCTTCAGCTCGATTTATGGTGGCCATGATCTCAAAATCCATCGTCGGGAGGCGCCTAGTTTGAAGGAGGAGTCGCGGGTGGCCTCGAGTGAGCTCAAGGTAGAGGACGACTCCTCAACCATCAGATTCGGAGTTGAGAAGACATCGGACGACCGTGATCAGAAGATCTCACGCGGGATCGATCGTGCAGTCGAGATCTGGCGCGCGATCGATCGAGCGGTCAGGATTCGCTCTCGGTGAAAATTGCGCGTCCCACATCGAAACGGACCGCTGATTTTCCGTGGTTTATCAACCTAGTGCTCCCCCAGCCAGCTCAATTGAACTTCCAAACTCCACGGTGCCGCCCCGCACCATGTTCTCTCTGCAGGTGCGCTCTTGCGCCCACTCCTGCCACTCGGGCGCGCCACTGGCGCCCACTATGCACACACGGGCACGCGCTCTGGCGCCCCGGCTGTGCAGGCTTGATCTCTGCGTGGCCCCGGCTTACACACGGCCACAGCCTCTTGAGCTGACCCCATGGGATCCCCCTTGGGCGTGGCGATCTCAAGTCCCACATGTGCCTTGGGGTTGAACCCTTAAGGCTGGCCCTTGGTGGCTTCTTTTTGCCTGAGTATAGAACAAGTCCTTTGTTTAAAAACAAAGTAACCAAGTTCAAATGACAAATGCCACATCTTCCTCTAATCCATTCTCCCTTCTTCATTTCATCTCTTCTCTTCTTATTAAGAATTCCTCCATTCCTCTTAAACATTTAATCTTCACTTAGGAGTGACATTCCCGAAGGTTCATCTTCAACCGAAGCTCCGGAATCAAATAATTCTTCAATGTTCTTCATTAATCTAATCAGAGATCAAGTTGGATCAACTTCTAATTCACATGCATTAAGTGATAGTGCATGGACTTCATTAAACCACTTCATCCACTTAGAACATGTGGATCGATCATCTTCAACTCCTCATGCAGTGTGAATACAATGCATGGTCTTCTAACATTGTTGTGACATTGTATCCACTTGATAAAAGTTCTTGGAACTTAAAGATCAGCTCAACGATCGTCTGATGTAATGATGATGCTCCATCATCATCCATTCTTCAAGTGGTGTAACTTAGTATCATCTTGATACAAGTATTGAAACATTGAGATCAGTTCTACAATCGTCTGATACTACAAGAGAATGTTTCAACCATCATCTCCTATGTCACTTAGTGATTCTCCTAAGTGACATTCCTATATGTACCATGACCATTCTCCTTCATTACCACCACCATCACATCCTTTTTCATTCACATATTTACATTCCTTGACATCAATTCATTCCATGTCATCTTTTGACAACAACATACATAATTGACAACAAATGCAACACAGTGCACTTCAATCTCCCCCTTTGTATTTGTTGTCAATACACTTCTTCAGCACATATGAATGGGTCAATATGTGTGCCAATCTTTTCTCCCCCTTATTGGAAATCAAATGAAAAGATGTGGTGTGGTTCACTTTCAAAAATCTCTTCCTCCCTTAGAAAATCATTTTCTTCAAAATCACTAAGAGAGGGATGATGTCACATGTTCTCTTTAGCAAAGAACCTTTAGTAGATCAAATCCAAGTCTACGTGGGCTAACCCGGTGTAGAAAACAAGAGTGATGTAACCAAGGAACTCAATGCTGTCCAAAATTCATTATACATGTGAGATCATGCTTCAGGGGTTTGAAATGTTTCAGATATATCAATGAATTGCTAATTCCTGCACATACTTCACCAAACACATCAGAAAGTTCAGGTGCAAAGATAAAGCTCCCCCTTTCATTCATTTGTCTTCAATCAATACTCCCCCTTAATTGTCATGATGAATACAATTAAGAAACAAGGGATGAAAGTATGATTGGAATACCTTCACTTTTCTCAAGATGGTATTAAATCTTAGAATCCCATCTTCTTAAGATTGGCTCCCCCTCAAGGGATGCACTCCATTCTTTCGAAACCATCCTCCAGCTGAGAATGATCATCATCTTCAATTCCCTGCAATGTCAGCACATGTAAATACAATTGATTAGGGAATAAGATGGAACCTCCTTGGTTCATCAATGTGAACAACAAGGTTGAGAAGATTCTCTCAACCGAGACGTCCCATTTTCACCATTCTTCACACTTGCACATTTTATCTTTAATGATGTTTGTGCTGGTGTGGATCTCAACACCTCTTCAACTTCTTTGTGTGTGACTCCTCTATTTCTAGGTGCCTTCTGAACACTAGAGTCTCCTGGTGCAATCTTCATTCTTTTGAAGAATCCCTTCTGAGCTGGAATGAATATCATGCATTTATCACTAGTATGTCCAGCTTGATTGCACCTCACACACAGAACTTGATCTTCATGTGAAATATTCTTCTTCCCTTTTGCCTTAGCAATTTCCAGAACTTTATCTTTATCTCTTTGTAGTTCTCTGGAATGTTGCAACTAATTTGGCCATATGACTAGTAAGACACTTGGAAGTGTGGCCTCAGTTCTGGAAATTCCACATGGTTCCTTCGATGCTTTCAAGCTACCTTTCTTAGGCAACTTGTTTTCAATCAATCCCTTCTGCTTCTGCTGGATTGATTGTCTATTTTATTTCAGTCTGCTTCTATTGATTTCCATGGCTTGTTTACAAAGATCCATGGTATGCCCTTTCTTTCCATAGTAGAAGCATTTCTTCTTAGTGGTCCTTCTGGATGCATCACCCTTCTTGTATTTATACTCCAAGGTCTTCTCTTCCTTTTTCATAATATTCTTGGGAGAATCTTCCACTTCCTTATGCTTGCTTCCCAAGGATTCTTTCTGAGCCAGGTTCTGTGATCTTTTCTTCTTTTTAGCTCTGGATACAGTTGGAGATTGACATGTATCTTTTTGAACACTTTTGCAATCATCCCAGATGTTGTCAAGTAATCCAAATCTATTTGCAGTAAACAGATGTCTCTGGACCAGTGGATGCTGCTTCTTTTCTTCTGGATTGCTCCCCCTTGGCATGGGCTTCCTTTGTGCTTTGAAATTCAGTGGATTGTACCAACAATACTTTGCACAATGCCCATACTTATTACAATGCCAACACTGAACCAAAAATCTTGACCTCTTCAGTCCTTCTGATTGTTGGGTACTTTTCTTGACTTACTGTGTTGTTTTAGGAAATCATTCTTTCTTCACTGTCTTCATCCATACTTGTTTGGATTCATTCTTCCATCCTGCACTTTTAGTAGAAACACTTTTAAAAGCATGAGTATAAGATAGTATGGATGGTACCTTCTTTTTAGAAGATGTTGCCCTTAAATTAGAGGATGTCTTTCTTTTAGAATCATCCTTCTCAAAGAACACTTGTGTAGCAACATTTCTACTTTCAGCTGACTGGGAGGATTCAACTTTGGGTGATTGCAGATTTTTCAATATCACCTCTAGTTCTCTGCATTTCATGTTAAGGGAGTTCTTCTCATCCTCAACAGTTCTTAGCCTTCCTTACCAATTTTCTTTCAGCTGTTCTAACTGGTCTTCATGCACCTTGTTCAATTCTAGCAATGAATTGTCAAGCTCCTTCACCATTTTGACTTTGTCTTCGAGTTGAGCATCTCTGACATTCATTGACACTTTGTGCAACTTCTCCAGTGCATGGAAAATTTCTTTGATCATTATCATAAAGATTTCTTTCTCAGAAGAGATTCTTTGAAATTCTTCATCAGTGTCTTCAAATATTTCATTGCAAAGGGAAATAGTTTCATCTTTAGCCTTCACCAGCTTTCTGAGAGTGTTGGTTATGCCAACCCTTTTAGCCAACTGATCTTCCATTGCATTGGATTCTTCTTCTAGATGTAATTTTTCTTCTTGAAGATCAAGGATGCCTGTAGCTATACACATTTCCACTTCCTTAGGGACTGCCTTCTGAAGATATTCGATTGCACTTTGAAGATCTTTTATTGTTCCAACTTCATCACAGCTAGGACATGATTTCTTCATCTTCTTGGCCTGTTTCTTCTTTCTATTTTTCTGAGTCTTGGCAGATTTCTCAATTTGAGGCTAGTCACTCATTTCCTCAAATCTGCACTTCATAAAGACTCCCTTGGATCTTTTAGAGGTAACCTTCCCTCTGATACCAATTGAAGTGCCCAGATCAGTGTGAATCACTCAGAGGGGGAGGGGGTGAATTAGTGATCCTTTAAAACTTTTTACTAATTGATTACTTATCAATTAAACCTCTATGGATGGTTAAAGCCTCGATCCACTCTACTTGTATCTCTCACCTTTCCCCGAATGATGCATTAAATGAAAAGGCACTGGACACAAGGATTTATAAGGTTCGGCACCAAAGGCCTACGTCCTTTCCATGTTGGTTATACGCCCCAACATGGTTTCTCCCATTATAATCTGTTAGTATTACAATGGTCGATACAGATTCCCACTGTATCTCTCCTGAGTCCCACAGGAGGGTCTTTATACTGCGTCCCACAATGTTACCAGAGTCCCACTGGCCTGCTCCAGAATCCCACTGAAGACTTCTTCCGCCCTGAGTCTCACAGGGGGCTTCTCCTTGCTCCTCGAGTCACACAAGTAGCTCTTCTTCACTTTAAGCTTCTTCAAGTATCTTCAGCAGTCTGGGATAAAGACTGCTGGCCTTGATCTTCACTTCTGATCACTTGATCAGTTCTTCTCGTCTTGCTCAGGATTTATCTCCTTCTTCTCAGGATGACCTGGCCTCTCTCTTCAAGAGTCTTCAACAACCTCTGATAAGGTCTGTTGGTCTTGCTCAAAACTTCTGATCACTTCTGTTGATCAGGGTCTTCTCAATTACTGAAAACTCAGACAACTGATATCTCTAACTTCAGTCTGGCTTCAGTCTAACTTCACATCAACTTCATGCACTGAGTGCATGGCATCTCTGCATCCTCATGCACTGATTTCATGGCTTCTCAAAACTCTTCAAGCACTCCTAGTCTTGGACAACTCAAATGCACACCACTGATTTAAGCTTTATTCATGTGTGCACGTGCATGCATTCATGCATGCACTCCCCTTCTTCTACTCTTGGTGCAATAAACCCACAAAGGGTGTAATCCTTTTTAGCACACACCTCCTCACTTCCTTCACACACTTTGTTCTTTTTGTTTACACACACTTAATGTGTGTTATACTTTAGTGTGATTATCCTTCTATTCTTCTAAGTGTGTTCACTCCACTTAGTGCACACACTAGGTTCGGCCAACTTGTCTTGCACGCATTTAACCCGTAGGGTATAGTGTCCTTCCTCCTCTCCTTGCACACACACGGCCAAGTGTGCTCTTCCTGTTCACTTAGCACACACAAATACCCATAGCCTTTTCCTCCATTTGGCACACACAAACAAATGAGGTGTGGTATTCACATGGTGCATGCACAAGGCATTAAGTCTCATCCTTCCTACTTGCCAAGCACCCACAACCCGTATGGTGTGGTCTTCTCAACACGAGCCCCTGCCTTAGTGAAGGCACGCAAGGGGTGCAACCACTCTTGTCTTCAAATTCCGCGCAAGGTCACAAGGGTGCAAGGGCGCGCAAGGTCCTTGGACAGCCGTGAGCGAGCAGGGTGTCAAGGACACCAACTTCCACGCAAGTTCGGGCTTCAACCGTAGGCGCGCTAGGTGCTGCGGCCCCGGGTTCTTCCTGCCGCACAAAGGGAAGGCGCGCATGGGTCTTCTCCCCTTCTTCTTTCACGCAAGGAGTGCGCAAAAGGAACTAACAGTGCCAAGGGATGGCTCCAGGCTTCACTGCCGCGCAAGTGGTGCACGCAGGCTGTTATTCGCTAAGCACCGAGGCTTCGCGGGACTTCAGATCTATAACAAAGATTCAGTAAGCCTCTCAAACGCCTCAGATGCTCCTTTTATAGGCAAAGGAGAGGCTGTTCATCCGTGTGAGATAATTCCAAATCCCCGAAAGTTTCGGTTCTTTAAAATCTTTCCAAATCTTGAATTTACTCTCTGTTTCACGCGAGCTCATTTATTTTTCGCTCCTTCTCATGCATGCGTCGCGGAACGTGTGCATGGCCTCTGTTTAGGCCCATGCATGAAAATCATGATCTCCACATGGCCTCGGCATTTTATTTTTCCTCGACCAAACTCCAAATCTCCCAAACATAATGTGCATGCATATTTTATTGCATGTTTGTGTTCATACGGCTCAGACAAACTCCATGGATGCTTCGACTCGATTTATGGTGGCCGGGATCTCAAAATCCATCGTCGGGAGGCGCCTGGTTTGAAGGAGGAGTCGCGGGTGGCCTCGGCCGAGCTCAAGGTAGAGGGCGACTCCTCAACCATCAGATCCGGAGTTGAGAAGACATCAGACGGCCACGATCATAAGATCTCACGCGGGATCGATCGTGCGGTCGAGATCTGGCGCACGATCGATCGAGCGGCCAGGATTCGCTCCCGGTGAAAATTGCGCGTCCCACATCGAAACGGACCGCGGATTTTCCGTGGTTTATCAACCTAGCGCTCCCCCAGCCGGCTCAATTGATCTTCCAACCTCCACGGTGCCTCCCCGCACCGTGTTCTCTCTGCGGGCGCGCTCTTGCGCCCACTCCTGCCACTCGGGCGCGCCACTGGTGCCCACTATGCACACACGGGCACGCGCTCTGGCGCCCCGGCTGCGTAGGCCTGATCTCTGCATGGCGTCAGCTTACACACGGCCACGGCCTCTCGGGCTGACCCCATGGGATCCCCCTTGGGCGTGGCGATCTCGAGTCCCACATGTGCCTTTGGGTTGAACACTTAAGGCTGGCCCTTGGTGGCTTCTTTTTCCCTGAGTATAGAACAAGTCCTTTGTTTAAAAACAAAGTGACCAAGTTCAAATTCCAAATGCCACATCTTCCTCTAATCCATTCTCCCTTATTCATTTCTTCTCTTCTCTTCTTCTTAAGAATTCCTCCATTCCTCTTAAACATTTAATCTTCACTTAGGAGTGACATTCCCGAAGGTTCATCTTCAACCGAAGCTCCTGAATCAAATAATTCTTCAATGTTCTTCATTGATCCAATCAGAGATCAAGTTGGATCAACTTCTAATTCACATGCACTAAGTGATTGTGCATGGACTTCATTAAACCACTTCATCCACTTAGAACATGTGGATCAATCATCTTCAACTCCTCATGCAGTGTGAAGACAATGCATGGTCTTCTAACATTGTTGTGACATTGTATCCACTTGATACAAGTTATTGGAACTTAAAGATCAGCTCAACAATCATTTGATGTAATGATGATGCTCCATCATCATCCATTCTTCAAGTGGTGTAACTTAGTATCATCTTGATACAAGTATTGAAACATTGAGATCAGTTCTACAATCATCTGATACTACTAGAGAATGTTTCAACCATCATCTCCTATGTCACTTAGTGAATCTCCTAAGTGACATTCCTCTATGTACCATGGCCATTATCCTTCATTACCATCACCATCACATCCTTTGTCATTCACATCTTGACATTCCTTGACATCCATTCATTCCATGTCATCTTTTGACAACAACATACATAATTGACAACAAATGCAACACAGTGCACTTCAATATTTTTATGAGTAAATGTATACATTAAGTGGTGGGTGGTAACTATATTTCCTTATAATTCATTGGTTAAAGATTGATATCTCATGAGATAAAAATGATTGGAATGGGGAGTGAAAAAAGTTCAGTAACTGAAATATTCCACTTTTATAGTCACATGAGTCAACCATGAATACTATGATGGTTTTGGGAGTGAAACAAATCCACTATAATAGTATTTTTAGTGAACCCTAACTACTATAATGATTTGGGGAGTAAAAAAAATCAACTATGATAGTCTTAGAATTTAACATTGAGTACTAATGAAATGATTTTATATATTTATGTGTATGCCACAATTCCATGTATTATGATAATGTTATGATTCCATGGATTCTGTTATTTGATTCCTTTATGATTAATGTCTTATTAACTACCAAGATTTATGTTAGGACTCATCTTTATGATCCATGATATGTAGGGCATGTTTTCAAATGTTATTATCATGTTCTCATACCCTTAAGCTCATGTTATGTTGATATCTCCCTTATTTAACCTTACCAAACATATGAGCTCACCCTTTTGTGTGTTTAAATTTACTAGGATATAAATAAATGTTTTATATATGATATTTCTAATAAGGGTTTTAGTTATGAAGAATATAGTGGGAGATGATATATATGACTTATGAACTTGTTGTTTATGTATCCATGTTTCCAAATACACTACACCTTTATCGTCCTCATGAATGTTTTTGTATGATTAAAATAATATTCATCTATTAAGATGTAATATATATGTATGATAAGTTTTGGTCATTAAAGTAACTCAATTAACCCCAAATAGAACTGGTATCAACAAGGCTAAGGTATAAATCATTCTTATTCTTTGCTGACTTGTAATAAATGTTCACCTCTAAGATATGAAAAAATCCTTGAAAAAAGGTGAAGTAAATTCCATCCGAGAACTTGTAGTTCTAACTAACAATGCAACAGGATATTCAAGACTTATGAACAAATTTGGGGAAACTATAAAACACCATCGATGAGATAAATATGAATGGTTCCGGAAAACTACCATCACAACTAATTTTAAATCCCAAGGACAATGGTAATGTATGTTATATCACACTTTAAAGTGGTAATAAAATTTATCATTTACAATGAATCTATATAACATGTATGTCTTATTCTAAAAAACTCTCTTTCTTTACCCTCAAAATATTTAAGTGAAGAAAAAGCAATTTTTTTTAAAACGTTATCATTGAGGATTCACCTAAACTATTACTACCCAAATTTTTATACATAAATATTACATCTTTATAAATGAATATTCAGTATATTTCACCAATACACACCCTATGACCATAATGTATTAGTGTATTTAGATACTATATACACAATGTTATTATTTCATGAAATATCTTCAACATCTTCCATAAATATTTTTCCAGATGGCACTCTTTATAGAAATACCCTTCATAAAGATTTCTTTATAACCTAAGAGAATGAAATATAAGAAAAGGAGTTATCAGATTCCAAGTAAGGGTAAACATGAGAGATATTAATCAATGATCATATAAAAGTATATGATAAGAATAAGGGTATGATATCATCAAAATAAGTTACAAACTTCATACAAAATGTATCATGGATTATAAGTAAGAGTCATGTTTGAAAAATTTATCATGTCATAATACATGAATCATAAGAGTGAGAAATCATTATAAATAAATCATGAACTATAAGTTCATGTGAAATGAGTGTGATAACACCATAGGTATAGAAACCATTTCACATTTATTGGTTAACTACTGAGACCATCAAATCATAGTGGATCAAGCATCAACACCTATTTCCAATATCACAACAGACCAGGAATCATCACCCATTTCCCATAATGGATCAAGCACATCGACTCTTTTCCTATAGTGGACCAAACAAATTAACTTGTTTCCTATAATTATATAATGAGATATAAAACATTAGCCTATGAATTGGAGAGATATATAATTATAGAACCACCCGTTACATTATAAAAACCACACATATGTGTGCCACAATATCATAAAATATTCATTACATCATCATAGCATAACTTGTGTAAAAAAATCTGGCTTCATAATAATTTCATAAATTAATCACAGCTTAAACAATATAAAATAAATGAGTTTTGTAAAAATATTATAATCATAATCATAAATAATCTAGAGAAATAATAAGGATTGTATCATTGAATTATATCTCTAGTAAAACATAATTTACATAAAAGGATTCTATTATAGATGAAAATAAATTTAAAATACCATTGGAATATTTATTGACGAAAATTACATTTTCATTTTGAAATTACTTATTTAAAATATGAAAATTTCCAAAACATAATTAAAAAAAATTATTTGAAAATAAAAATAGAAAATTTTAAATTAATCTTCAAATCATTGAGTGTTCATGATGGTGGAAAATTCTATTCATGATGTGTTCATAAAATCAAATATCCATTTCACATTTTTAGTAACAGTAAAAAGTACCTCATTTAGAAAATGAAAAGATGATTCATTTGATTTTTTTATAAAAAGTAAAACTTGGGTAAAAATGACATTAAATAGTCATATAATAATAGTAAAATATTTTTTTTAAATATTCATGAACATGTAATAAAATGATTGTAGAGACCCTAAGCTTGACGTACATGGACATTACATTACTTTTGCGAAATACTTAGTACATTACAAAAACACATACACAAGGACCGTAATAGTTTAGTGTCTTTGGAAACTTGGAATATAATCTTCTAATTGTGGTGAAAGATCTTCAACATCTCCCATAAAGATCATCCTTTTTTTTCTTACCTAAAACCTTTCTTTATATCTTGGGGAAAAGAAAACATAAAAGGGTGAGCTCAAATGCTCAGTAAGGGTAAACAAAAGAAATATAAATCACATCATATTCATAAGAACTTAACATTTTGGAAATCTTAACCTGAAAAACAGATCATAATATCATAACATGGGATAAATCATAGTAGTGAAATGTAATCCCAATAATCATAACTTAAAACATGAAACTTTGTGGCATACACACATAATCATAGAGAATCATTTATTATTAGTCAAGACTCATTTCCAAGACTATCTTAGTGGACAAAGTCCCTTTCTAAACCGAGTTCACTCCTCATTTCAGTCCTGTTTCACTGAACCAGTATAACCTACCATTCCAGCCATGTCTATATCATGAGATATAAAATCTTTACCCAATGCATTGGAGGGAGATATAGGTACCACCCATCTCATAATGATACCATTCTTATGTGTTCCACAAAATCATAAATCATACATCATTTCATAACCCATGTAATAAAAATGGGAATCTTAAACATCGTGACATCATAAAACAATTCATATAATATAAAAGAATTCATAAAAATAATTCCATCACAACATAATCAAATCAATTTAATATTATGGATAAAAACAGAACCCTTTATTATCTTAGATGGAAAATAATTTTGATAAAACACTTGAACTCCATTCTTGAGGAAAATATCCTTTCTACTTCAAAAACACTTTTCATTTCTTAACATGTCATACAATTCTAAACTAAAAGAAGTTGATTAAAAATAAACTTGAAAACTTGTAAAGTAAGCTTCTTGGAAATATTGTTTTAAAAATCCATTCATGCCGTATAAGTTAAAAAAAACATTCTTCTCATACTTTTATCAGAAAAGTAAAAAAGTACCTCATATGAAAAACGACAAAAGATTCCTTTCATATATTTTACCAAAAACTCACTGAAGGGTAAAATTGGATTTAAACAATTGTAGGTAGATGGAAATAATATTTCATATTGAGGAAACATTGATGTGGATGATAAAATACACCCCAGTAAATACTAAAGTATAAACAATCTCGGATAAAAATGAGATTGTGATATTTCCCTTACCTTAGGTCCGATTTTCTTCGTAAGTGTCCAAACTTCCTGTATAATGATTTAAATAATGTTATTGACTTATT
The DNA here is from genome assembly GCA_963277665.1 of Viscum album. Classification (NCBI taxonomy): domain Eukaryota; kingdom Viridiplantae; phylum Streptophyta; class Magnoliopsida; order Santalales; family Viscaceae; genus Viscum; species Viscum album. Next base: position 1,591,815,955 of record OY728145.1, on the reverse strand, counting down.
CTAGAATCATACTTATTGTTATGATATCATATATGGTCATATTCTTAGCTTATTATTAGTAATATTTCATTACTACTTGTTATTCAGGTGTTTATTACTTTTTTGTTCTTATGCGTGTTTGTCGAATAAATTCTTATTCTTCTATTTAGGTTATAGATACCTCATTTACAGAATGGTATTATTGTAATATATATAATATTCATTCATTCAATTCATTTATACAATCATTATGCAATGAAGATCATGTAGAACGAATCGCATCACATCGTGGAGACGGTATTCCGTACGTACGCACGAGCGATGATATCGTTCCCATGATCGTGGAATTGTATTGGAGTGTATGTATACTATTTCAGAATAAATATAACTTTTTAATAGTCATATATAGTCATTATTTACACCATTATACCCATCCAAGTAAGGTGGTGGTGGAAAATAGATTACACCACGGCGTGGAGACGGTATTCTGTACGTACGCACGTGCGGTGATTTCTTTTTCCGTAGGATGGATAGATGGTGAAATAGGGTTGTTTAATACTTATAATAACATTTAATTATATGAGTGATACTGATGTTATTACTTCATAATGAAACAAATAAATAAGAAGAAGTGGAAGAAGAAATAAAGATGAAAGAATCGGTAACGGAAATTACATCTTCTTTGAAGCGCCTCTTTGAGACCTTCTCTTAGGGCAATAAAATTGGTCTTTGAGGAAGACCAGAACCTCTAGGATGTTGCTAGGGAAGTGGAGAAGAGAATTTGGCAGAGTTTTTCCGAGCTTTAAGACTCAAAGTGTTGTGAGGAAGAGAGGGAGGGGGTGCCCTTTTATAAGGGAGGAGAGGGGCACCTTTGGAATAACTAAACATATTATTTTATTATAAAGCCAAATTCGGTTTTAAATAGCTCCAAATTGATTTATTTATAATATAAGGTGGGTATGGGTCGAAATCCTTTCATCCAATAGAATTTAGAAAAGTTTAGGTTCCTATTTTAACCTTATCATTTATATTTAACTTTAAGTTAGATAATTTTACTTTTACCGTGTCTTCTTGTTTTCTTACACTATAAGGTTAATAAACTTACTATATCAAGCCAAAAGAACCCCAAGTTGTTTATTATTAATATATATAACCTTATATAAGTCATTTAGCAGAACCTTAGATTTTTAAGAATACAATAACAATTAATAATATAATATTTGTTTTAAAAACTATTTTATGTCAATTTTGACACTATTTAGTAATTGATTTTTGTGAAACTCATAACAGATTTATTAGTTAGAAAAAAGTTAATTAAATCAATAATAACATGCCATATTAACATATAAAATTAGTTTAATTTATAAAAAGTCTTAAATTACATTTATTTGGGTATTTATAACATCAATTATGTCAATAGTTCATTAATAAGACAATTACTGCATCATCATTGTGTCATAATAAATGATAATTATTTAATCCCTAAAAATTCTAAATAAATTCCTATGATGTAGATAATTTTATTAGCTATCTGTAGACTATTCATGTTCTAAGTTTCATGAAGTTTATCACTAAATTAAAATTATTATACTTATAAGATTTAAGAAAGTGACATGTTGTCACATTCATTGGTTTTAATAATAATTAAATTATTTTCATGGAACAAATTCCATTAAATGAATCCAATCCGACCCTTAGGTGATATGGGTCGACTTCTATTCATCCAATAGGATTTTTACACGTGTTAGGGTAATTTTATAATATTATATTTACCCTTAATTACCCGATTTACCTTTAACTATGGTAAATAAAATTTACCGTAGTTACTATTCATAATTCCCAAAAATAAAAAGTAGCTTATTAACAAAATTTGGATACACTGATTCCAAATATGGAATCCATTTTTCCAAATTCAATACATAAAAGTTTCAGAAATTAAATTAAAATGAATCCCATTGTCGAAAGAAAACAGGTTTTTCTTTAAAACATTGCAAAAGATTGAATTGATTTATCCTACGAATTCAAGGTAGAATCAATGCTAATGACATAAATTATATTAAATGGTAAAAATATATTCTATTTATACTTTAAAACCATTCAATATTATAATTTAACCATATAAAATATTGCGATGAAAAAAATTGTTTTTAATTAAAATATAACGTGTTTTTACTATTCATCAAAATATGAAACTTACCAGAATAATATGAAAAATTTATCCAAAGTAAATTTTTATTTCATGATTCCAAAGAAGAATTTTATTTTTGTCAAATTGAACTTATAAACATGTCAAAAACTAGATTTAAAGTGGGTGCGCCATCAAAAGGCGACAAAACTGCATTTTTTGAAAAATACTTATTTTACCCGAAAAATTTATTTTGTTCTTATACCATGTTTTAGAAAATGTGTAAGACGAATAATAATGTTATAAGATTAAAAATTTAGTTAATACTATTCATAACGGCTAGTTCATAATAATATTATAATAATATATCGTTGTTTAGTAAAACCCGGTATTGCGTACAACACACGCTATCGAGGAAGGTCACGATTGCATGTAATGCAAGCCAAGTCAGGGTTGCGTGCTGCGCAAGAATCCTTCGTTGTTTCGTATATCATAATCCAACCATATTTCATTTATACATTGAATATATATATATATATACTCAATGTTGCATAGAATAACTATTATCAAAATTGTGTGTAACACGATCCAAGAATAGTGTTGCGTATACTGCAAGCTAATACGGTGTTGCGTATAGCGCAAGGTAATCTTGGTGTAGCATACAACACAAGACATTAATGAAATTAAAAGAATATTTTTCATAAAATCTCAGGGCGTTACAATGATTTTCAATTGAATAGTAAAACACATATGTTTTTTCTTAAAAACATTATTTCGATCTCTTGAGTACTTAAAGTGAGGAAGGTGGAATAAAAACATGTATTCTATAGATTTAAATAGAGGAGAAGAAAATGAAATGTATTTATTAGATAAGGATCATAACATTTTATTAATATAAATTAAATCCTAAAAAATTTCTATTAAAATAGGATTGAAACATAAAGCCCTCACCACTTTGGTAACATTTGAATCATAATCCACATGAATGAATTACTTTAAATGAAACTTTAAAAATCACGAACATAAAGAAATTAATGATATAACATGTAAAAAGGTTAGTATATACACCTCATAAAAGTATATAGGTTCTTAAAATAACACATGTATCAAAAAATACAATTTGAGATGATAAGAACATTCCTTTAATTCCACTTTATTTGAAAATTCTCTATAGTACTTTTCTTTATTAGATTTCCTTAGATATACTCTTAAGGATTCTAGTTTTGGTTTTTATGGAATACCAAAACCTCTAGAATGACTCTAAGGATGATGAAAAGATAAATTGGCATGGTTTTGGTGAGCTAAAAGGCTCAATGTGGTGCAAAGAAGAGAAAGGAGGGCTGCCCTTTATAAATGAAGGGAGGGGTACTCTTGGAATTTCTTAAAAGGTTAAAAATAAAAAAATAATTCTATTTAAAAATGATTAAAATTTGATATATATTTTAAAATAGGGTCATATATGGTTGAAATATCATAAAACATCAAAATTTTACTGATTTAACTAGTATTTTAAATCATATTTTTGGTTTAACGCCTTTGTTAACTTATTCTAACCTTAACTGAGGTAATGAACCTTTCACTCTTAAAGGGTTATTATTTTATTTATAAGGTAAAAATTCACTTATAAATGGACATAGGATGAAATTTTATAGCATATATTATCCAAATTGTCATCTTTAAATATTTTTTATGATTTTTAAATAAATTATTAGAATAGTTTTTTCATAAAATATCATTAACGTCCTTTTTGACATTATTCATTTAATTTGACATTAAAGACACCAAGAAAAAGATGTAATTTTAATATAATCCTATAGAACAACACTAATATGTTATATTCATCTATAAAATTTATAATACACTAAAACTAACTGAAATTATATTACATTTAAAATTTTTAGAACCATTAATATTATTTTTCAATTAATTGAATAAATACTGTGTCAGCTTTGCATAAGAATTTAAGGTAATAAAATAATTACTAAAAATTAGAAATAAATTACCACCATGAAAATATGTTCTTATTCTAAAAATAACCATTAATATTCATTCACAAATTTTTTCCCCTTATGCAAACACATTACTAGATATTTAAAATTAAGGGAGTGACATTTTTTATATTTTATTACTTTAAATATTATATTGGTCATTTTATGGAAAATTTTCCTTTAAAAAAGTATATTTTAAGCCTAATGTGGTAATTAATTAATTAAATTCATCAAATAATAATTATGATTAAAATGTCAACATTAATACTTAGTTTTAACTAAGGTTAACCAGATTTATCCTTTACCAAGGATATAATGTTTTCAATGGTTACCATTCATAATACCTCAAAATATAAGGGACCTATTTATAAAATTTGAACCTAATTATTTTTAATATGGAATATAATTTATCAAATTCAACATCTATAAATGGATGAAATCAATTTAAGATAAAATCAAAAAATGAAAAAAATAATTTTTTTTCAGAAAAAATACATTTTTAAGAACAAAATATATTTTTTCCAAATTTAACCATAAAATTGATTCTGAAAAATTAATTTAATTAATAATAATATAATATAAATTATTTTATTTTTAAATAATTTTAACAAAAAAGGAACTTTATAAATATTTAAAACAAAAATAAAGTTTTCGAAAAAAATGCAATTTTCACAATCTAGAAAAAAATCAACCTTTTAATAACATTATAAAAAATTAACCCAAAGATAATTTTTAAAATAAAATTTTGAAAATGAATTTATTTTTTAAATAAATTTTTCTATGTGGAAAAATTAAATATAACATTTTATCACAAGAAAAAATAAAAATAATTTTTGAAGGAAACCTATTTTTAAATCATGATATCAATTTACTAAAAATTGAATGTTTATTTCCTAAGAATTAAAAAATACATAAGTATTGAATATGAATATATATATATATATATCATAATTTGATTATTCCTATTCATATCCGCCAATTCAATGTCCACATTTTAATGTTTGTAACTAAATAATAGTGTTTCCTCTTCATTTAAGCTAAGTGTTTCATGGTGTATACGCTATCAAATATAATTTTATTATTATAAAATATTAGGGTGTTGTATTCTTCCCGTTTGAGAAATTTCATCCTCGTAATTTTAACTTGTTCTCAGAAATCAAGAGTTTTACATTTGAAAAATCCTTCTTTGAAAACGCACTTTGTAAAAAGGATTAATAAGACATACTATTAAAAAGAGGGGAAGGGAAATATGAAGGTCATCTAAAATGACACATAACTAGATTTATAAATATTATAACATTAGGGGGAATTTAAAATATGAACATGAATGAAAAAACTAATTCCAACGAGTAATATAGTGTGATAGAGAACTTGGTTAGGAAAATGTTAGTGACCAAAAAACCATAAATCAATTATGGGTGAAAGACCATTGATTCATAATAAATGAAGGTGAAAGTGTAAAATTTTATTTCAAGAAAAATTCCCTAAATTTGTGGAATTATTTTACTATCCTCATATGGAACATGATAAAATATAATTACATGATTTCATTTCATATCATAAGAATAATTTCATCCTTTTTTATACTTTAATCAATTTTAACTTCATCTCTTACTCCATGAAATGGATATTTAAGATGAAACTTTCATGCCTGAAGCATTAAAATTAACTTAATGAATCATAATAACCATAAAATAATGAAAACTAATTCATATTTTTTCAATATATTTATCAAAACAAAAATTTTTGGCATAATTTATCTAATATGATAAATAATAATTCAACCTAAAAAAATAACACCCAAAGTTAAATTAAAACCATTTCATAAATAATTAAATTCAAAACCCTTTAAAACAAGTCTGAAAAAACCTAAAATTAAAAAATTTTAAATATGGTCACTAAATTTCCCAAATAAACTTAATATTAATCCACCAAGTAGCATAAAGTAGGTCTAAATTCCACATACCAAATATGTGAATACCTTGATAATATATCTTCCTGAAACATGGTAATAACCTGAATCACCATAAAACCATAATGAAAACATATATTCTTCCAAAAATTATCTCTCTCCCTATTACATAAATAAAATAATACATTATCAAATATATTCTATAAATAAAAAATACTTTTAACTATATCGAAGACAACATAAATCACTTTGTTATCAAATCATTAATGAATTCCAAGGTCATCAATAATATCTCATTTACATTATCAATAATATATTTATCTCAAATAAAAATTATTATTTCAACATTAGGAACATGTTAAGGGTTATATTTCCTTAAATCATGTGTTTTAAATAAAACATCATCTTTCCATTAAACAATTTTTCTAAGTCACCAATGTCGTTCAACATATTCTTGAAAATCCATAAAAGAAAAACTACAATAGAATATTCCTTAAATGTTTTATGAGTTATATATCAATAATTAAATTGATAAAAATAATTTTACAATATAAAAATTCAATCATTAACCTTTCTTATTAGACCATTAATTGGGAATCATTATCTTATTCCTTAATACCTCCTCCTTTAACGTGTCATTTGTATTCTCTTTATCATCAATAGTAAAACCATTACTCATACAACCTTGTTGATCCTATTTTTTAGGTTTCATCTTATGACACTTATTTTCATAATTCCTATATTTTCCATATTTAATATATTCAAAAAAAATACCTTAGGAAAATCATTATTATCATAAATTTCATTAACCAAAACTTTCATTTTTCCTAAAAAAATACTTGTTCTATGTCATTATTTTCCACACCCAAAACATCTTGTCATTCCTTTGAGACATTTTTCCTAGGTTCCTCTTCCAAAATACTTTCAATGTTGGAAGACATATCTTCTTTCCTCCATGGTCCACATGAAACTCCTTTTTTTTCTTATATTAGGTGTGTCTGAAAACTTACCCTAGTTGATATTGTTGGTCATATAATGAGATATATGATTAGGTATAATAATAATAAGGTTTCACATTCTAGATCCAATTTTACCTGGTTTCTCTGGAGTAAAATCACTACTTTTTCTATCAAATTTAAAATTAATATAATTCTTTATGGTTCCTACTATTAACCAAAAGAAAAAATTATAACATGAGTAACAAAAATTATAATGAGAAATTATATAATCATGAAATATCATTCACATGGTTTCTAGATCCTAACACATTATTTTAAATCTGTGACACATTAGGTATAACCTAGGCCATCCTTATTTATCATATTTTTAAATCATTCATAATGGTTCATAAGAAAATGGGAATTAACCCAATCATATCCCATAGAAGTATTAATCTAAATGTCCAATAAGGGAACACATACCATGCACCATAATGACGACTGAGATATAATAACCCCACTTTTTTGGGGTTAATACACCTAGATGAATCTATGCCAAAAAACCATGTCTACTAATATAATCTTGATAGGTATTTATTTCTACGAAAATAACACAATATCACTCTTTACCAAAACATTAGGATTTTATCCTATACTTAGACTTATCCTGAGGGTTTCCCAAATCACCCTAAGTCCTTCATTTTTATTGATTTTTGATAACCCCCCTTTCAAGGGATGAGGGGGAACCCTTACAAGTCCCATAGGCTCAGATATTACAAGGCCCATAGGCTTAGGAAATTACATGCCTCAAAGGTATTAGGGAATTTAACCAGACTACATATAAGGAACTGCCCCTCCCCAGCATCTGCATCATGATAGTAGCTCTCCACCTTTGCATGGCCATCTGGCTAGGCTTCCCGTGAAAGAATTGGCTAGTCCCAATGTCATAGGCATACCCTCTCATTCTGAAAAATCCATTTGGGTCTGATCTGGTGAGTGCACCTGCTCTGAATCCTCTTATGGGCCTTCTCCTTTTTTTGTAGTGTGTCTGGGGCTACTGCTTGTGGCCCGAAGGCATTGAGGTGGCCCAAAGGACTTAAAGCTGGCTTGAAATCCCTACTGACCCAAATGACGAGGTGGCCCGTAGTCTTATTACTAATGTTTTCTCATATTAGTTTCCAAATATAACTAAAACTTTCTCTGGTACCAACTAAAACTATCCATTCTTTTCAAACATAAATATTACAACTTTCTAGATGAATATTCAATACATTTTACCAATATATGACCAAGGACCATAATGGTTTTGTGTCATTGTATACTAGATACACAATATTTTTATTTGATGAATGATCTTAAACAACTCCAATAAAGATCTTCCCACATACTACTCTTTATAGAAATTCCATACTTAAACCTTTCTTAATAACTTCGGGAAATGAAACATAATAAAGGGTGAACTCATATGATGAGTAAGGGTAAAAATAGAATATATAAATTAATGATTATATGAAATTATATGATAAGAATAAGGGTATTATATCATGTTATAACTACAAAGTTCATATCCAAACAATAATGGATTATAAATATGATTCATGTCATAAAACTTTATCATTTCAATATACAAGAATCATAGGAGTAAGAAATTATCATAAATCAATCAGGAAACATAAGTTCAAGTCATATAAGTGTGAAAACACCATAGGTATAGAAACCATTTCATATATTGAGGTTAACTACTAAGACCATCAAATCATAACAAATCAATCATTAACACCTATTTCCCATATCATAATGGATCAGACATCATCACTTATTTGTTATAATAGACCAATCACATCGACTTGTTTTCTATAGTGTATCAATCACATCAACTTGTTTCCTATAGTGGATCAAGCACATTCACTTGTTAACCATAATAATATCATGAGATATAAAAATTTACCCAATGAATTGGAGGGATATATAATTCTGGGCCTCCCTATAACACCCCAATATTATAAAATAACAACAGTGTATTTTATCGAATATACGACACACAACATCAAGATTAGATAACCCAAAAAATATATTTCATTAAATTTAATTTTTTTTGATAGCTTGCAGAATATGAAGATATAATTCGAAATGATTCATAATATAGTATACCATTATAAACTAAACATTAAATTTTTGGGTATGTATATTACAAAATAAATTATTAAAATAAAGGTTATAAATTAATTAGAAATAAAAAAAGAACCATTTAAAAGAAAAATGAATGTTTTCTGAAAAACTATATTTTTCTAAAGGACGGTTTAATTTTACATTTCACAAATAATTTAAAATTCATTTTTAAAAATATTAGAAAATTTATTATAAAAAATAAACTTCATTTCTAAAATCATAATATCAAAATTATTTTAGGTTAATTTTTTTGTATTTTTCTATAATATTTTATTTTTTAATAAATAGTGAAAGGAATACTATCATGAGATTGAGACTATATGGACGACTATACATTATGGAAGATGACAAATTCACATCGTGAGTTACTATAACATTCTGAACATATTCATCATGGATATTTAATGCTTGTATTAGTTTCATGGCTAGGACTTTAGTCTACATGGGGACTATATCTGATGATTATACATCATGATTCAAATTAATGATTTGAATTATCTGTAATTTATAAAATAATATCATCACCTATTGGAATATTAAACACCTATTTACAACAAAAAACCACCCAAAATTCGAGGAATTATATCATAAAACATGTTAAAATCCTAAATAACTAGTTCAAATATATATATATATATACATGATTTGGGCTTATAAAATTCCCCCACACTTGAATAATTACTTTTCCTCAAGAAAAAAGAATCTCAACAATGATTACAAATGAATCAATTTTTAATAAGAAATGTGGATTATATCAATGAAAGTAGAACGAAATGTTAATGGAAAAATGTCACGAACCAACCCGGGTTGACCCTGAACCGGTCACCCGAGCCGGTCCGCGACATGGCCCGAGAGGCGTTCTCGATCCTCACGGGCTGGCGACAAGCGCCAGGGCATCATTAGAGGCTGTGGGAACGATTTCGCCCAATATAAATAAATAAGACAGCGAAAATAATACAGAGCAGCGCAGAAAAGATAAACCAGATAAAGTGACTAAACAGGAACAAACAAGAATCAAACTAACCAAACACGACGTGCGAACAAACTCCGTGCGACCTCGCGGGTCGCTCTCCGACTCAACGAACAAGCGTCGCCCTAGGCGAGCGCACTCAAGCTATAGCCTGCACAAACACTAAAAAAAGAAAAGGACTATAGGCGTGAGTATTAGAACTCAGTAGGCTAGCCCGATATCTATTCCCAATGCACTACCTTTAAAATAAAAGAAACATCATTTCAAGTTTGAACTACAATTTATAAAAGTATGTTTTTCTATGCATTTTACTTAAAAACAAAGTACGAACCATTGCCCTTAGCCATTTTAAAATCCGGGTTCATTTCATTAGTGTCAATGACATTTCAGGAAAGGGGGAAAGTGATGTTTAAACTTTCAAATTTGTACAAAAGGGATTAAACACTTTTATTTGAAAATAATTTTTAGAAACCTAATCAAAAGCAATTTACCATTTTCCCAAGAAAACAATACACCAGATTGCACAAAGTAAAACAAACAGCAAGGGCAATGTAGGTATACATGTGAGCATCATAATCATTACTGCAAGCTACAAAAGCTGAATAGACATGGGTGAACCTAGGAGATCGAGAATAAACCAGAAGACACCAATACATGAGAAATCATCCTTATCGACATGTCACGATGAAATCAAAACGCACAATACGCTCGACCATCCACTCACGGGCAGGTCGAGGGCAAATCCCATAGCAATAAACCCAATATATATCCACCTACTATGGGCCACTGGTCAGTACCATAACCTACCAGTGCAGCAATCGTTCTTAGAATATTCTCTCAATATGCCAGATTCCCATGTCTCAAGTGTTTAAAAAAAAGTGGTGAGCCAACTGACGCCAACCGAGCATCCAATCAGATATATCTATATATAAAGAACAACAGGCATTCCCCGAGCCACTCCATGGGACAACCTCTTGCCTTTAACTACTCAAGTACCCGGGAGCCTCTAAGCGCAGCCTCCCAAACAATCCATTGCAACCAAGGCATGAGAGTCGCCCTAAGAGGGTTTTTATCAAAACATTTTTATTTCATTCCATAAAGTGCCAAACGGGCCTTTAATACATTTCACAAACACCACTCAACGAAAGGTTCAACATCTTTATGAGACAAAACCCAGTTTAAAAACAATTTAAAGAACCACAAAACATTACTTCACAGGTTGCCAATATTTTTATAAACCAAACCAAACCATTTTCTTTTTCCAAATAATCTTTAAGAGCCAACTGACAATTTCTCAAACGAACCAAAGTATTTGTTCATGCTTCAAAAGAAGTCATTTCTCATTAAAACAGAACTTTGTTTTACATTCCGTGAATTATGTTTAAAAGCCAAACGGGCATTCTTTCATTATTGGGTGTCCGCCCGTCAAAAGGATGTTTCATGTGACCTGTATAAAATATACGGCTCCTTTTGACATTGAATAATCATTTAAAAATTAACTATCTTATATTAAAAATTAATTATTGTATATTATCACTTATTTATAAAATATTTATTTCGAACAACTAGTGTGCGCAAACAGCATGAAGTAATATAACTTAAATTTTAAAAGCAGTGCAAAGGGAACCTACCTCAAGATCAAAGCGCGACAGCAAAACAACCTCGGATCCAAGGCGCGATGACACGACGTGTGTCCGAAACCACGTGACAAAGTCTAACACTCTGCATAAACAATATCAAGGACTTAGACACATCCGAAAACTCACCAGAGCATGCCAAACCAAGCGTTGGGAATAAACGCTCACCTTGAAATCAAAGCGCGGCGACGACGGAACCTCGGAAACAAAGTGCGGCGATGGCGCTCAATCGGAAACGCCCTGCGCGGGTCCTAAAAGTCCTAAACCAACAAATAAAAACCCACCATCAACAAGAGTACGATGATAATAATAAAGATAAAGATAATAATAATAATAATACTAATAAAAATAATAAGATTAGTAATAATAATAATAATAAAAATAATAGTAATAATAATAATAGTAAAAATAATAGATAATAATAGCAAAAAAAACAAAATAATAATAATAATATTATTAATAATAATAATAATAATAACAATAATAATATTAATAGTATCATCATTAATAACAATAATAATAGTTATAATAATATTAATAATAATAATAATATTATTAATAATAATAATAATTACGAAAAAATGTTAATACTGTTAACACTAATAATAATAATAATAATAATAACAGTAATAATAATATGAAAAACAATAATAATAATAACAAAACAATAATATGAACATTAATAATAATAGTGTTAAGATAAAACAAAATTAATCAAAAGGAATGAAATAAAATAGAAAAAAAAGAAACCTGGCGCGAAGGAGAGGTGCGCGGCGGACAGGAGGGAGGAGAAAGAAAAAGAAGAAGAAGAAGAAGGAGAGAAGAGGAAGAGGAAGAAGGAGAGAATAAGAAGAGGAAGAAGGAGAGAAGAAGAAGAGGAAGAAGGAGAGAAGAAGAAGAGTAAGAAGGAGAAGAATAAGAGGAAGAAGGAGAGAGGGGTTCAGCTGCTGGTGCTGCGGACAGCGGGGCTGGTTGCGCGGCGGCGGACAGGGAGCAGGGGAGGCCGGGCAGGCAGCAGAGGCCGAGCGGCTGGCTGGGGGGGGGGGGGTTCCTGCGGACAGAGGAAGGGAGTCCGAGGCGCTGGTGGGCTGTTTCAAGGGAGGTGGGAGTCGGGCGAGCTTCGGCGTCAGTTGGCCAAAGGTTGGAGGCCGTGAACTACTGAAGGAGGGGGAAAGAGCGTCGGAGCGGGGAAGCGGAGTCGGCGACATGCTGCAAGGGAGGGGGATGAGGGCGACACTAAGGGGAAGGAAAGCCGCTTGGGGCTGGTGCGAAGGAGGCCGAGGCTGGGTGTGCACCGCCAGGGGGTTGTTGTGCGGCTGCTGCAAAAGGGGAGGAGGAGAGGAGGCGCCAGGTGCGGGTTGTGCAGGAAAGAAGAGGCAGGCTGGCTGGGTTACAGCGGCGGACAACGGAGGTTGGTGATGCGGAGATCGGATGGCACCACCAGAGGAGAGAAGGGAGGTGCGGCGGTCGGACTGCAGCAGGTTGGAGTGAGTAGTGGGGGAGCGCACCTGGAGCTGTGCCGCTTCGGCGAGGTGAGGAGAGGGCCACGCACGGGGTTCGGCAGCGGACAGGGGGAAAAAAATGGCCGAGGCGCCAGGTCTTATGGGAAGAGGGGAACCGAGCGAAGCTGCTGCGCGGCTACTGAGGAGGTCGGGTAGCAGGGGTGCTGGGGCGCCGGAGGTGGGAACTGGAAGTGGCTCCACTGGAACCAGCGCAAGGAGCCAGGAGAGAGCGAGGGAGAAAGGGAGAGAGTGGGGGGTGGCGGCTCCCGTGGGGGAGAAAAAAAAAGATATATATATATATATAGGGGTGGCCAGCTAGGGTTAGAAGAAAAAAGAGAATGAAAGATAAAATAAATAAATAAAAAAAATTAAATTAAGCAAATCAAAATCATAGTAATAATAAATTACCATAATAATAATAACAATAATTAAGATCAATAACAAATCATTTTTAATAATGATTATAGTGTCCGCAACACTAACAATTCCATTAATTATTTATTTATAACATAATGATAAAAATAATAATAATGATAATAATAATCATAATGATTAAAATACAAATGATAAAAAAAATATTCACTTCATCTTAAATAATAAAAATAATTATTAACTTATAATAATAGATGTGCGCGTTAAATATATAGACTCCATTTAAAATTTTTCAAAGACAACGGGATGCGCAAAAACACCGGGCAGGGACGCGCGGGGCTTCCAGAACAGTCTCCGCTCACGCGCCCCACGACGTCGCGTCAAGAAGTGCACTTTTTAACAAAAACCTAAGAACCTGGTCCGATACTGATCACGAACCGCAGCAAAATAATTTAAAGCCAAAGAAATCATAAAATAAAATAAATGCGCGTGTCGGGGTGTGACAAAAAATATATTCCTCCAAAATCACTCATGTAGGGAAAATCTGTCATGCCTCACAATCAAGTTCTTTATTGAAATCCCTTTTTTTGTTTAATTTCATTTTTTTTCAACTATTCCATACAAGTTATACTCATATAGAAAATTTTCTCACCCTAAATTTTTAATCATCACTCAAGGTAAAATAAAAGGGTATGTATGATCATGCCCTGAATACACATTCCTGACCATATGATTTTATCTTTTCTAACATCTCCACTCTATAAATAAAAATACAAAATTAACCATGAGGGATTCAAAAATAAGGTTCAAATAACTATGAGGCTTATTTTTGGTGGATAAATGATAAAAATAAAGCTCATAAAAGTGGTTAAACTCTCAATTAAAATAAATGACAATCAAGAATAGTGCTATTAAGAAACTCCTCTAGAAATTAGAATCTATACACTACCAAAATCTTATCATATGTCCCTATATTTACCATAAAAGTGAAATGAAAGTATCATATTTATTTTTTTCTCATCTTTTTTTGAAAGTCTTAACTATTAAATATCTAAAATCCACCACTTAATTATATATGATATACTATGAGACTCATCAGTTTAGTAATGGTTATTTTTGACCTTTCTAACACATACACTTTTCTTTTTTTAGAAAATGGTATTCATGAAGAACATAAAAAAGTTACCCAAAATCACATTCCACAAATTAATTAAAAACTTCACCATACATATCCTCAATATAAAACATCATATTTTCATCATTAATCACTATCCCCAACACTTATTAAAGTTAAAATAATTTGATTCTACAAAGATTAGGGTATTAAGGGATAAAACATGCTTGTAACTCGTCTCAATAGTAACAAGTACATTCATGGATTCTATAGGATTAAGAAGTAATAATGTACATGCTGGTATCTAAAAAATGGATCAAAAAATTACTCAATCATTTTAATAGTTTTTTTTATCATTCATTAATTAAATAACATTCTAATTCAAGTTCTGATAGGTTTATATGACCTATGTACCACTCAATAAACATGCTAAGAAAATAATGGTAAAAGGAGGTCCTGAATCCTCTCAGGAATGAGAATATAAATAAATAGGAAATCACTCATGGAATATTAACAAGTAATAATTGAATAAAAAGTAACTATTGGAATTTTAAATCAACATTAAATTAATCAACACAATAATGATGCAAAAACTTTAAGTAAGAATAAATAATTTATTTTAAAAATTTCCATCCAAAACATTTCATTTATTTACATGGGTCTAATGATATTTCAATCCAAAGAATGTTTTAAATGAAAATGTATCCTAGAATAATGAGAATAAAAAAATTTCATGTGTAAATGTAATGAAACACAAAGATGACATAGTGTCATCCATATTTTGATAAGTGATGTAGGATAGATAAAAATGTTAGTACTAATAAATATTGAATAAAAATTATGAAACCAGTGCAATAAATTGAGAGATTAAAATAATAAATGTACTTACATGGTGTAAAATGATATATTTTTCTATGAAACTGGTATTCCTTCAAAAATGTTTGAAACAAAATATACTAGAACTTAAGAAATGATCAGTTCATAGGATATAGTCAATATATAAGATAATTAAATGGGAAGGTGCACATAGTAAATAGAAAATTGATATTAGTTCAAGTATATGTGAAAGGAGAATAATACAAACTAATTTCCTAGGAAAATTCTTATAATGAAAACTTATAATAATAAATAAAAATAGCTAATAGACTTAACAAAAAACACAAAAGATGAAAAAATAGGTTGCTTCCTATTAAGTACTAATAAGATGTTATTAGCCAAATGGATGAAAAAAATATCAATAAATGATTTACATTAGCTCACCTATCCTAAAACTCTTGTAGGAACTAGTAATGGTGTCTTTAAGCTCTAATTATTGCTTATTGTGGTTCACTACCTCAAAAATGGGCCGACCAAACATCTCATGCGGTAGTAGGGTCATCCATGGAGGTTGTGGATGGTGCATCTAGGGTGGTCCCTATATCATGGAAATCTGAAAAAAATTTCTCATGGGTAAGGCCATATTGAAACCTTTCTAGTCTATCATAGGTGAGAAAATAATCATACAATCTATACATAGAAATCTAATGCACAAATATGGATCATAAAGTAAGAAAAACATTTTCAAAAAAAATCACATCCCTTCCATTAGATAATATAAATAATATAGGCTAGGAGAGGGAATACATTGGGTATATGAAAACACCCAAAATAAAAACAATAGGATTATGGTACACTGGGTAAAAAATATGATGAGGGGGATGGATATCCAATAGTAGCATATTTAGTCCCCTTTTGAACAATGGGTGGATGAATATTCCCCTCTATGTCAATAGCTAATATAGAGGCATAAACAGTTATCGTGGTGTTAGAAGAAATGATATTAAAAACTGGAGCAGGAGAGGTACTGATCCATATATATGTTTAATGTATGGTAGTGGGATCAATAAAATTAATCTCAGAGATAGAAGGAATAACATGTCCCTTTCCCCATCAAGCGTGCTTAGTCAAAAAATAATGGTGGTAAACAAAGTCAGTAAGCTCTAGAGGAAGATCAATCATGTAGAGACCCAAATATTGACGTACATAGACATTACATTACTCTTACAGAATATCTAATATATAAAAAAAATAGACACCAAAGGACCATAATAGTTTATTGTCTTTGGAAACTTGTAATATAAACTTCTAATCATGTTGAAAGATCTTCAACATCTCCCATAACGATCTTCCCCTTTTTGTTTCCTTACTTAAAACCTTTCTTTTAAACCTGGGGGAAAATAAAACATAAAAAGGGTGAGCTCAAATGCTCATAAAGGGTAAGAATTGAGAAAATAAAACAAATCGTATATATTTGAACTTAAAAACATGAACATAATGTTTAAACGTCAAGATCTTGAGAAATGAGATAAAACATGGCAGTACGTAAGGAATAGATCATAATGGAACATCAATCATGATAAAATATCATGGGAATAAAACTTTTAATTGTGGAAAAACTTTAAACACATGATATTATTTCCATAGTAGCCAAGGCATTGCTTCCAAGACCATCTTAGTGGACAAAGTCCCTTACTGAACTGGGTTTACTTGCTGTTCCAGCCCAGTATTACCGAACCAGATTTACTTTTCGTTTCAACCATGTATATCTCATGAGATATAAATCTTTACTCAACGAATTAGAGGGAGATATAGGTCCAACCATCTCATAATGAAATCATTCTTACGTGTGCCACAACATAAACATAAATCATTCATTATAACCCAAAGAATAAAATGGGTTTCATAAACATCATCCCATAAAAACATAATCCATATAAAACAAATGGATATCATTTCATCATAAGAAAAGTGAAACCATGTAAATCATAGAGACATTATACTTGAAACATACACATATTTAATAATTTCATCTTAGATGGAAAATGGTTTTGATAAAACACTTGAAATGAATTCTTGAGGAAAATATCCTTTCTTTTCAAAATGATTTTCTTTTCTCAAAATGCCATGCAATTTTTAAAAGAAAAGGATTTTGTTGAAAATAATCATGAAATCTTGTAGAGGAAGTTTCATGAAAATAAGGCTTTATGAAACATAAAAATCCGTTCATTCTGTATAAGTTAAAAAACATTCTTCTCATACTTTTTCCAGAAAAGTCAAAAAGTACCTTATATGGTAAACAAAGGAAGGATTCCTTCAATACAATGTGGTAAAAGTAAACAAATAGTAAAAATGACTCTAAAAATACATATAAGAATAGTAAACATTTTATGAAATTTTTTTTAGAAAACATGGACAAGGATGATAAACATAACCCCAATAAATACTTACGAATAAACAATCTCGGATAAAAATGGGATTGGAAAAGTTATCCCTTAACTTATGTCCAATATGCTTCGTATGTATCTGAACCTCATGTATAATGATTTAAATAATGTAATTGACTTATTAAATAATCATATTCATTGTTATGATATCATATATGGTTTACTTATGACTTTATATTACCCATTCTTTTGCAAATTCGATATAAAACCAGTGATTTGGGTAAAATTGTTTCATTTATTGTACGTGTTTCAACTTGTTGTTCTTAATATTATTACTTATATCCTGATTTACTTAATTACATAATATAAAACAGGATTTATATATAATATATATTCTTCATATACATATATATATCTGATAGATCAATAAATGGAATTAAATACACCGTTTATGAAGATGGTAGGTCGTACGTACGCATTGTAACGCCCCGACCCCAGCTACCTGGAGCCGGTGCGTTACTTCGTAACATTGGCATGATCACAAATGATCAAGTCTCGAAATAACGATTAGTTTAGTAGCCTTGGAAACACTAGATACGTTCATAAATGTTACATTACATCATAAAGTGAAAAACTACAATAACATGGTCTTCAAAGTCCACACTCATATCCTCTTCTGACTATCCCTGCAGGTCATTCATAAAATACTTCTTCACATCCTGAAAAATATTAAAACATTGGAAGGGGTGAGCTCATATGCTCAGTAAGGAT
This sequence comes from Viscum album, assembly GCA_963277665.1. Lineage (NCBI taxonomy): Eukaryota > Viridiplantae > Streptophyta > Magnoliopsida > Santalales > Viscaceae > Viscum > Viscum album. Next base: position 1,591,797,275 of record OY728145.1, on the reverse strand, counting down.
AACAATATTGCGGAAGCTTTCAAAAATAAACATTAACATTTAAGGCAGTGTATAACTAAAACCAAAGCCTTTTTAAACTTGAAATTTAGCATAATATGACAAATATAAAATTAAATAATTCTGTTTACTTACTCACATGGATATTCTACTAGTCGAATAATCACATGCAATATCAATAACCACTTTCATAATGATGGAATGCATAATGCCAGACATTCTGAAACATTTTTTCAAGGCCTCGGCCAAGACGTCTAAAATGAATAAGGCCTCGGCCAAAACCATAAATCAAATTGGGAAAGGGCCTCGGCCAATTCCACGTCTAGTTGTCTCATGAGACCTACCGATGTATCGAGGAGCTATAGCGGGCTCCACCCGTCACATGTTAAGTCCAATGCATTCCTCATATGAATAGGTTTAAACATATCATAAACCATAACATAATCGTATCCCATAAAACATGCATAAAGGAAACATAACATTTCCACATTTCAATCACAAGATATCAATACAGAACAATGATATAATAAAAACGCTTTCAAAACCATTTTCAATACCAAAATAAAAGAAAGTTAAAACATTGTATTTATTTTTCATTAAAAAAATGATGGCTTGTAGAGGAAGACGAAACTCAAATAATGGTCACGGTGGTGGAGAAGTCGCTTTCGCCGCATAAGTATGGAAAGAAAAACATTCCCTTTTTGTCGTTTAGTAAAACTCATCGTATAAAAAAGATTCCTTTTGAATAAACATAAAAGTCAAAGGGGTTTATACACCATATAAAATAAGGTTTTGTATAAAACCAAATATGCCTCAATGAAAGGGGATTGAGACGAAGTCCTTAAAAAGATAATTTTTAAAATAAAATAGATCTATTATGTGTATTCACTATAGGTACACATAAAGAAAGTAAAAATACAAAATAGGACAAAATAATATCATGACATAATTTGAAAGTAGGAGATTAACCCAAAGAATGGAAGTTGGGTTAAGAAATTCCCTTACAAAGATCATTTTTTTAAATAAATCTATTATGTGTATTCACCATAAGTACACATAAAGAAGTAAAAATACAAGATAGGGCATCATGACATAATTTGAAAGTAGGAGATTAACCCAAAGAATTCAAATTGGGTTAAGAAATTCCCTTACCTCGTGTCCGACTTGACTCGACCGCTCTTTAACCTCCTGAATAATAAACTAGAGTTAATATCTTCCTTCTTAAGAACCATTTTAAATTTCATTATCCTTTTTATATCACTTATTACAATGATATTAACATTATCTAATTATTTAAGTTAATTACGGTCGTTTTGTCGATCTTTGGTACTTGAGTCAACAATAAACTTCTTATAATTACAAGTTGTTTATGTGGTAGAATATCCATTATCTCCAGAATTATATTCATGATTTAGATGTCATATATATCATATATATCCAGTATATACATTCATTCATAATATTACGTAACATTTAGAGGTAAGAAATGAAATGCACCGTTCATGGAGACGGTAAGCCGTACGTACGCATGAACGCTACTTTCATTTCTATTTCGTATTTAATGGAATGAAATCATAATTATATAAAGGTATAATATATTTCCAGTATAATATCATATATAATATCATTTACTCCATCCTTTATACATCCCACATATGGCATTAACGATTCACATCACTTTGAGGGGGCGGTAGTCCGCACTTCCAAAAATGAAATTATCGCGTTTACCCATAATGGAAATCATAAAGTATGCCATAAATGAGAAATACAGAAGCATAAGGAAAACATAAACATAATATATAAATCATATATGAAAATAGTTTCATCAAAATGGCCACCATTATAGGTGTTAAAAGAATTTGAACAATCATCATTTCGTGAGGCAGTATTTCGCCACCCACAGAAACAGTATGTTCTTTAACCATTAGACGAAGGTGTGTGTAAGTGTAAACCAAATCCTTATCATAACAAAATCCTAGTATATTGTAGATACTGGTGTTGTTACAAAATAAAGTAATGAAAAGAGTTTAAGGGGTTGGAGAAGCAAAATAATACAAAACAACATTAGAGAATACATTACCTTAAAAACGGGTAACTCTTTTTGATTTGAGACAAAGGCTTCCTTGGGAATAATTTTGCCCAAAGTGAGGCTTTTAGGAGTAAGTGAGGGAAGTTGGGAGAGTATTTGGGCAGAGGATGGCCGAGCCAAATGGCTTGAAAGTGTGAATGAGGTGGTAGTGGTGGGGGCCTTTTATAAGTGGAGAGGAGGGGCACTCTTGGAAAGTAGAGAAAAGTCACTTTATTATAAAATGAGTTTCGGATTTTAGAGGTCCCACACTTATATAATTAGAGGCTAAGGTGATAAGGGTTCGAAATATACTCATCCAATAGGTTTCTGACAGGTTTAAGCCTTGGATTTTACATTATCTCTTTATTTTATTTAAATCGTTAAATAATGAGGTCATCACTGCATCATAATGATGGCATAAATAATTTAATTTATTTAATGTCTAAAATTATAAAAAAATACTATAATGTAGGAAATCTTTTTAGCTTTGCAATGACTATTTATAGTAAAAAATATGACTTCTATAACTCCATGTAAAAATTGTTTTAGTAAAACATTTCATGTTTGTGTCATTTTTTACTTTAACTTTAAATAAAAGGTATTTATGTCATTTTCTAACTAAAGTGGCTCCATGGGGTCCCCGAGTTGAACCGTGGATTTTATTGGTCGGCCATGGCACATCCAATGAGGGTAGGACATGTGTCAAGCTCATCTCATATTATTAAAACATTATTTTTACCTTAAACTACACTAATTACCTCTAATCGCGATTACGAACTTAAAAGTTACTATTCAACAAAAATTATTTTAATCTCATTGAACCAAATTTTACTTCTTAATGAAAACCATGTATGTCGGATTTTTTAAAATCAAATCACAGAAGTGGTAATATTTCATTTAAACAAAAAATCAGTTATTTAACTACCACTTAGTGGTTTCACTATTCATCAAAAATTGAAGTTTTTCAGAACAATGCCAAAATTTCACCCTAAGCTATAATTGATATTCCAAATTAGAAAATGATGTCTATTTTACAAAATTCCAAACATATAAGTTGCATTAATTAATTTTATAATTAATTCCCGCTGTCACAACAAATAGCGTGTTTTTAAGAAACAATTTATATCAAAAGATTGACAATTGTTTATGTCCAATTTCAAAGTGAAATTAATTCTAATGACCACCATTGGATAAAATGGTAAAAATATATTCTAATTATACTTTAAAACCACTAAATAGTATAATTTATCACTATAAATTATTTTTATTAAAAAAGTTGTTTTTAAGTATTTTTCACTATTCATAAAAAATTAGAAGTTTTTCAGAAAAATACCAAAAATTCAACATAGGCTAATTTCGATATTCCGAATCCAAAAATGAAGTCCATTTTGAAATATATATTTCTATAATTTTAAAAAGTGGTTATTACTATTCATAACGACTACTTTTATTAGTTGCGGTGTGTTAGAACTCGAAGTTGCGTACAATGCAAGCTATTGCATTATTGAATGAGAAGCGTATCATGGAAGCTCGGGGTGTTACATTCTCCCCTCCTTCAATAAATTGCGTCCTCGCAATTTCAAATTTTTTTCTTTGAAAATAAAAGGTTGAAAAGAGAAAATACCTTTGTGGAAAACCCACATCGGAAATAAGATTAATAAAATTTAGCCTTAATAAGAGGGAAAGGGAAATGAAAAAGTCACCACCCAATTATGATCTCGATTAGGAGAACATTAGTGGCAATTAGAGACATATAATTGGACGAAAAACGTAAATATTTGTAAGGAGTGATTGAGGTCATCAATCACAATCAACTGTCAAATTGAGGGCCTCAAAGCCTTCAATCTATGTTGATTTAAAATATCATCAGTTCAACAAGACATAAGGTATTAGGATAACACATTTTTTTTGTTTTAATATCCCTTTACTAAAGTTTAAGAATTAATTTATTCATTGAATAAGAGATAGGTATATATATATTTATTCTTGACAATTAGAGTTTCAACCTTCAACTCATCTTTCACTCAAAAAGATCATAGAACTCAAAAATATTATACTTATCCTAATTGTATAAGGTTCCAAATATTAACACATACCATTTATATTAGTAAAATTATTTTGTAATAACCAGGGACTTCCTGTAGGCTACTGGTAGGAAATAAAGGCCTGTCGCACTATGGTTGTGGGTTCGATTCCTGCAGCTTTGTCCGACGCGACGGGTTATGCCACACCCTACAGGTTGTCCTTTTCCTAAAACTATAGTATTATAATATTCCAAAAATAATCTTCATAAATTTTTTAACCTTAAACAATACTATCCAAATATCAACTTAATCCACTCCAACCTTTATAGTTATCCAAAATACCTCTGTCCATACTTTCTCTAAAAGGTCTCTTAATTCCAAAATCAATTTATCAGATTCCCCAAACAAAGTAAAGTTTCTCTTATTGTCACATACTAAAAATATGATTACCTTCATCATATTAAAACTTTACTGAAACAACAAGTACTGCAGTACAATCATTATATATATATATATATCACATTATTCTAATAACCAGAATATAATCCATGAGTCCAAAAGCACCAATACATTAGTTATTCTGCTTCAACTGTAGTAACAGCATAAGATTGTCCTTGATCCCTTGGCCTTTTCTGAGGTAAGTTTCCCTGATGCTTAGGACATTCATTTTCATAATGCCCCATTTCTCAACAATTGTAGCATTCAACATTGATAGCCTCTTTCTTTCCCTTACAATCACGAGTCTGGTGACCTTTTCCTCCACATTTATAACAAACTCCCATTCCTTTTAGGAAAGTACCAGGGTGATTCTTCCCACAATTATCACATAATGGAAAATCCTTCTTTCCCTTTTTCCCTTTATCCGTCTCTTGTTCCATCGTTCTCTTCTTCTCTTGCTTTACTTTGTTGTCATAAGACTTAGAGAATTCCTTTTCTGTCTTGATAGCACATGAGACAATATCTTCGTATGTTGAGAAATATTGTGATACTAATGCTCTACGGAGAAATGGTTTTAACCCATCAAAGAAACGATCAATCTTACCTCTTGGGTTACGTATATAATCTGTAGCATACCTCGCCAACCTTGTAAAGTTGGCCTCATACTTTGCGACATTCTCATCCTCCTTTTGTCTCAGACTCAGAAATTGCCTTTCCATATCTGCTCGATGGTCACGAGGATAGTATTTTTATAGGAAAAGCTCTTTGAACTCCCTCCATTCCAAATTCGATACGTCATCATCTTCCTTTGTGTTTTGAATCAGTTACCACCACTGATCGGCATCTCCAGTGAGGCGGTAAACTGCCATGATAACCTTTTCCCTTTCACTACTCCCCAAGGCGTGGAATATTTTCTCTAAGGATTTTATCCATTGCTCAGCTACTAATGGATTTGTACCCCCATTAAATGTTGGTGGTTGTTGCCTCATGAAGCGGTCTAACATTGATCCTCCACGTTGCGGATCAGGGTGCTCCATACGAGTAAGGTTATTATTCATAACCTGAGTGAGTTGTCCCAGTATGGTAATAAGTTAATCAGCACCAGTTGTATCTCCAGATCCACAATAATTATCTTGAGCAGGAGGGCAATCCCTACACGGAGTTCGTGCATTGATACGGTTTCAATTCCTTCCAGTAGGCGCCATTTCTATACAATGGAATAAACTAGATTAGTTTATGAATCAAAATACATAATTCCATACTTATAAAATACTTAACATAAATTGAACTATTTATGGATATAATCCATAAAAATGTTTTCTTTGAGGAAGTATATAATCATAACCCTTCATATTGGTTTGTAAAGAAAATGAGAATTATCCTAAGCATATCCCCCGGGAGTGTCGTAACCAAGAGTGCAGCAAGGCCCGTTGTCGTGCACCAGTTCTCATTCGAGTCTAGCTCAAAGCAGTGTTTTCAGGTTTTACCCCTAGGTACATCTGTGCCAGAGCCGCCTCTACCTGCTCGTATCCAGACAGGGATGTATTGCTCGGAAAACTCACAAAATCTCTATAATACCAAAATTCTAGGAAGTTATTCTATACTAATCCTTAAAGTTCATCTTAGGTCTACGTGCTCTAATCGGAGTTTGTCTAAATATAGCTTCCAAGGTTTATACTAAACTACCTCTGATACCAACTGTAACGCCTCGACCCCAGCTACCCAGAGCCGGTGCGTTACTTCATAACATTGGCATGATCACAAAAGATCAAGTATCGAAAGGCCGATTAGTTTAGTAGCCTTGGAAACACTAGATACGTTCATAAATGTTACATTACATCATAAAGTGAAAAACAACAATAACATGGTCTTCAATGTCCACACTCATATCCTCTTCTGACTATCCATGCAGGTCATTCATAAAATACTTCTTCACATCCTGAAAAATATTAAAACATTGGAAGGGGTGAGCTCAGATGCTCAGTAAGGATAACAATATTGCGGAAGCTTTCATAAATAAACATTAACATTTAAGGCAATGTATAACTAAAACCAAATCCTTTTTAAACTTGAAATTTAGCATAATATGACAAAAATAAAATTAAATAATTCCGTTTACTTACTCACATGGATATTCTACTAGTCGAATAATCACATGAAATATCAATAACCACTTTCATAATGATGGAATGCATAATGCCAGACATTCTAAAACATTTTGTCAAGGCCTCGTCCAAGACATCTAAAATGATTAAGGCCTCGGCCAAAACCATAATTCAAATTGGGAAAGGGCCTCGGCCAATTCCACGTCTAGTTGTCTCATGAGACCTACCGATGCATCGAGGAGCTATAGCGGGCTCCACCCATCACTTGTTAAGTCCAACACATTCCTCATATGAATAGGTTTAAACATATCATAAACCATAACATAATCATATCACATAAAACATGCATAAAGGAAACATAACATTTCAACATTTCAATCACAAGATATCAATACATCACAATGATATAATAAAAACGCTTTCAAAACCATTTTCAATACCAAAATAAAAGAAAGTTAAAACATTGTATTTATTTTTCATTAAAAAAAATGATGGCTTGTAGAGGAAGCCGAAACTCAAATAATGGTCACGGTGGCAGAGAAGTCATTGTCGCCGCATTAGTATGGAAAGAAAAACATTCCCGTTTTGTCTTTTAGTAAAACTCATCGTATAAAAAAGATTCCTTTTGAATAAACGTAAAATTCAAAGGGGTTTATACACCATATAAAAGAAAGTTGTGTATAAAACCAAATATGCCTCAATGAAAGGGGATTGAGACGAAGTCCTTAAAAAGATAATTTTTAAAATAAAATAGATCTATTATGTGTATTCACTATAGGTACACATAAAGAAAGTAAAAATACAAAATATGACATAATAATATCATGACATAATTTGAAAGTAGGAGATTAACCCAAAGAATGGAAGTTGGGTTAAGAAATTACCTTAAAAAGATCATTTTTTTAAATTAATCTATTATGTGTATTCACCATAAGTACACATAAAGAAATACAAATACAAGATAGGGAATCATGAAATAATTTGAAAGTAAGAGATTAACCCAAAGAATGCAAATTGGGTTAAGAAATTCCCTTACCTCGTGTCCGACTTGACTCGACCGCTCTTTAACCTCCTGAATAATAAACTAGAGTTAATCTATACCTTCTTAAGAACCATTTTAAATTTCATTATCCTTTTTATATCACTTATTACAATGATATGAACATTATGTAATTATTTAAGTTAATTACGGTCATTTTGTCGATCTTTGGTACTTGAGTCAACAATAAAATTCTTATAATTACAAGTTATTTATGTGGTAGAATATCCATTATCTCTAGAATTATATTCATGATTTAGATGTCATATATATAATATATGTCCAGTATATACATTCATTCATAATATTACGTAACATTTAGAGGTAAGAAATGAAATGCACCGTTCATGGAGACGGTAAGCCGTACGTACGCATGAACGCTACTTTCATTTATATTTCGTATTTAATGGAATGAAATCATAATTATATAAAGGTATAATATAGTTCCAGTATAATATCATATATAATATCATTTACTCCATCCTTTATACATCCCACATATGCCATTAACGATTCACATCACTTTGAGGGGGTGGTAGTCCGCACTTCCTAAAATGAAATTATCGCGTTTACCCATAATAGAAATCATAAAGTATACCATAAATGAGAAATACAGAAGAATACGGAAAACATAAACATAATATATATATCATATATGAAAATAGTGTCATCAAAATGGCCACCATTATAGGTGTTAAAAGAATTTGAACAATCATCGTTTCGTGAGGCTGTATTTCGCCACCCATAGAAACAGTATGTTCTTTAACCATTAGACGAAGGTGTGTGTAAGTGTAAACCAAATCCTTATAATAACAACATCCTAGTATATTTTAGATACTGGTGTTGTTACAAAAGAAAGTAATTAAAAGAGTTTAAGGGGTTGGAGAAGCAAAATAAAACAAAACAACATTAGAGAATACATTACCTTACAAACGGGTAACTCTTTTTGATTTGAGCCAAAGGCTTCCTTGAGAAGAATTATGCCCAAAGTGAGGCTTCTAGGAGTAAGGGAGGGAAGTTGGGAGAGTATTTGGGTAGAGGTTGGCCAAGCCAAATGGCTTGAAAGTGTGAATGAGGTGTTAGTGGTGGGGGCCTTTTATAAGTGGAGAGGAGGGGCACTCTTGGAAAGTAAAGAAAAGTCACTTTATTATAAAATGAGTTTCGGATTTTAGAGGTCCCAAAATTATATAATTCGAGGATAAGGTGATAAGGGTTCGAAATATACTCATCCAATAGGTTTTTGACAAGTTTTAAGCTTTGGATTTTACATTATCTCTTTATTTTATTTAAATCATTAAATAATGAGGTCATCGCTGCATCATAATGATGTCATAAATAAATTAATTTATTTAATGTCTAAAAATTATAAAACAAATACTATGATGTAGGAAATCTTTTTAGATTTCCAATGACTATTTATAGTCAAAAATATGACTTCTATAACTCCATGTAAAAATTGTTTTAGTAAAACATTTTATGTTTGTGTCATTTTTTACTTTAACATTAAATAAAAGGTATTTATGTAATTTTCTAACTAAAGTGGCTCCATGGGGTCCCCAAGTTGACCCATGGATTTTCTTGGTCGGCCATGGCACATAAAATGAGGGTAGGACATGTTTCAAGCTCATCTCATATTATTAAAACATTATTTTTACCTTAAACTACACTAATTACCTCTAATCGCGATTAAGAACTTAAAAGTTACTATTCACCAAAAATTATTTTAATCTCATTGAACCACATTTTACTTCTTAATGACAACCATGTATGTCGGATTTTTGAAAATCAAATCAGAGAAGTGGTAATATTTTATTTAAACGAAAAATCAGTTATTTAACTACCACTTAGTGGTTTCACTATTCATCAAAAATTGAAGTTTTTCAGAACAATGCCAAAATTTCACCCTAAGCTATAATTCATATTCCAAATTCAAAAATGATGTCTATTTTACAAAATTACAAACATATAAGTTTCATTAATTAATTTTATAATTAATTCCCACTGTCACAACAAATAGCGTGTTTTTAAGAAACAATTTATATCAAAAGATTGACAATTGTTTATGTCCAATTTCAAAGTGAAATTAATTCTAATGACCACCATTGGATAAAATGCTAAAAATATATTCTAATTATACTTTGAAACCACTAAATAGTATAAATTATCACTATAAATTATTTTGATTAAAAAAGTTGTTTTTAAGTATTTTTCACTATTCATAAAAAATTAGAAGTTTTTCAGAAAAATACCAAAAATTCAACATAGGCTAATTTCAATATTCCGAATCCAAAAATGAAGTCCATTTTGAAATATAAAATTTCTATAATTTTAAAAAGTGGTTATTACTATTCATAACAGCTACTTTTATTAGTTGCAGGGTGTTAGAACTCGAAGTTGCGTACAATGCAAGCTATTGCATTATTGAATGAGAAGCGTATCGTGGAAGCTCGGGGTGTTACACGCATGAACGCTGTTTTTGTTTCCTTATTGAATTGAATGGAATTAATTAGATGACATACATATATATACATAAATCCAGTATCATTATTATGTCATATATTTCATTATTATTTATTATATATACTTTATAATCATTCATGAATGGTTAACATGGAGAATGAATCTCATCGCGTCGTGGAGAGGGTAGTCCATATGTACGCACGAGCGATGATATCATTCCCGTGATCATTTAATTGTATTGAGGTGTATGTATAATATTTAAGAATAAATATCACTTTACAATAATCATATATAGTTATTTATTTACACCATTATACCCATCCATGTAAGGTAGTGGTCGAAAAGAGATTACACCACAACGTGGAGATGATATTTCGTACGTACGCACGCGCGGTGATTTCTTTTTCCGTAGGATGGATAGAAGGTGAAATAGGGTTGTTTTATATTTACAATTACTTATCAGTATATAATTAATACTAATGTTATTACTTTATAATGAGACAACTAAATAAGAATAAGTAGAAGAAGAAACAAACTCGAGAGAATCAGAAGAAGAGATTACCTCTTCTTCGACGTACCTCCTTTAACCTTCCTCTTAAGGAAGTAAAGTTGGTATTTTGAGAAGCCCAGAACCTCCATAATGTTTCTAGGGAAGTGGAGAAGAGAAATGGTCAGGGTGTTTCCAAGCTTCAAGGCTCAAAAGGGTGTGAAGAGAAGAGGGAACGAGTGCCCTTTTTATAAGGGAGGAGAGGTGCACCTTTGGAAAAACATAAAATATTATTTTATTATAAAGTAATATTCGGTTTTTAATAGCTCCAAATTAATTTATTTATAATATTAGGTGGGGATGGGTCGAAATCCTTTCATCCAATAGGTTTTAAACAAGTTTAGGTTACTATTTGAACCTTATCTTTTAGATTTAACTCTTAGTTAAATAATTTAACTTTCACTGTGTCTTCTTGTTTTCTTACACTATATGGTTAATAAACTTACTATAACAAGACAAATGAACCCCAAGTGGTTCATTATTAATATATAAAACCTTATCTAAGTCATTTTTCTGAACCTTATATTTTTAGGAATAAAATAACAATTAATAATATTATATGTGTTTTAAAAACAATTTTATGTTAAATTTGAAACTATTAGGTAATTGATATTTGTGAAAATATTAACAACATGATTAGTTCAAACCAAGTTAATTAAATCAATACTAAAATTCCATATTAACCTAGAAAATTAGTGGAATTTGTAAAAAGTCTCAAATTAAATTTATTTGGGTATTTATAACATCAATTATGTTAATATTTCATTAATAAGGTAATTACTGCATTATCATTATGACATAAATAAATTAACTTATTTAATGTCTAAAAATTACAAATAAAATAAAATTAGTTAGGAAATACTTTTATCTTTCTAATGAATATTTATAGTCGAATTTATCTTATTTATAACCTTATATTAAAAATGTTTTAGTTATTAAACATTGATTTTAACTATTTTAACTCTTCTTTAAATAAAATAATAATAAATGTCCTAATCTTATCCAAGTGGGAATAAAGGGAAATATTTTATTTCTAAGGTTGTTTTTGGTCGAATTACACATATCCAATAGAATTAGGACATGTGTTAGGGTAAGAATAATATCATTTTTACCCTTAATTACCCTATTTACTTTTAACCGTGATAAATAAAAGTAAAAAGTTACTATTCACCAAAAAATATTTTTTTCTTATTGAACCACATTTTAATACTTGATATTAACCGTGTCTCTCAGATTTTTGAACTTCCATTTACAGAAGTCGTAAAATTATGTTTTATATAAATTTGAAAAAAGATCCAAAGAGGTAGGTAAAAGACGATGGAAAGTTCAATAAAATTTTTATATATCTAAAATTATTATAAAATGAATCCAATGAATCACATTGAACTTATATAGGTATTATGTATCAATTATTACCTAAAATAAATTTAAATAAAATATATAATTATTTATATAAAAAATTCAGTGTTTAAATAGTAACCCAGTGTTTTCAGTATTCATCAAAAATTGAAAGTTTTCAGAAAAATACCAAAAAATAACCCTAGGATAATTTTGATATTAAGAATCCAAAAATGAAGTCCACTTTGAAAGATAGAATTTATAAAATTTTAAAAAATGGGTATTACTATTCATAACGGCTAGTTTGTATAATATTTTAATAACATATCGTTGTTTAGTGAAACTCAGTATTGCGTACAACACAAGCTATCTTGAAAGATCACGATTGCGTGTAATGTAAGACAAGTCAGGGTTGCATGTAGTTCAAGACTCCTTTGTTGTTGTGTATAACAGAATCCAACAATATTTCATTTATACATTGAATATATATATATATACACTCAATGTTTCATTGAATAACTACTATCAAACAAACTTGAAATTGTGTGTAACACGATCCCAGAAAAGTGTTGCATATAATTCAAGCAATTACGGTGTTGCGTATAGTGAAAAATAATCATGGTGTAGTGTAAAAAAAGACATCAAATAAATTAAAAAGAATAATTCTCATAAAATCTCGGGTTGTTACATTCTACCCCCATTAAAATGAATTTCTCCCTCGAAATTCATCAGGGTTATAAATGGTTTTCTACTTGAAAGTTTCTTTAATTGAAACCCACATCGTAAAATGGAATACCAAAACTTAAATTTAAAAATAAAAGTATGAAACGTAATGGTTACCCAAATTAACTAATCTATGGGTTTGCACATAGGAGAACATATGTGAAATTTTAGATATAAAAGAGAAATCTAACCATCATGTTCTGATGGAGAGTGGTAGAGAACATGGCTATGAAAAATCCAACAATCACAAAGCCATAAATTTGTGATGATCTAAGGTACCATCTGATTCATCGTATATGAGGACACTAGGACAACATTTTTGGTTTTCAAGATCATTTCCCTAAAGTTGAATAATTTTTTAATTAAAATAAATACTTAATTTATTTTTGGTACAATCTTACTGTTGTTTGTGACTTGAACAATTTCCACTTCATCTCTTAAAGAAATGAAGTTGAATTTGTCTTCCATGAAGTGTTAGTAGATCATGTGATAGAATGATAGGTCATTCCATCTTTCTCAAATGAAAGGTTAGAAAAAGTTATTCAATATACATAAGTCCATATATGGAGATATTAAATATATATGGCTCCAATAATGGACTTATACTTCATATATCATACCGCTTAATAATAAAACTAGTTTCTACTAACCAGGGACTTCCGATAGGCTAGTGGTAGGCGATAAAGGCCTGTCACACTTCAGTTGTGGGCTCAATTCGCATAGCCTTGTCTGACGTGACGGTTTGTCACCCGTCCTATGGGTTGTGATTTTTCTAAAACTACATTATTATAACATTCCATAAATAATATCAAAAAAAAGTTCTAACCTTAAATAATACTATCTGATGTCTGACATAATCTATTCCAGTCTTTAGACTTATCCAAAATACATTTGTCCAATCTCATAGTATAAATAAAAGGATTACTATAAATTTCATTAACCAAGCATGTGAATTCCACCATTTATCCCCCATATATCATAAGATATATCTTGTTGATCGCATTCCAAACATGTATTATTTTGAAACACAAATTACCATATAACCTTAGTGATAACATGATTGATATCAAAAGTTAACTCTTTCCACATACCAAAATCTCAAAAATTATATATACTAAAACCATGATATCACTTAGTCCTTATATCAGTCATGAGCTCATTAATACTATCTAACATTTCATTATCTCCTTATCCCTTCTTTATGCGCATATTAGGTGCTTTCCAAAAATATCTGAATAACCTTTCATGGTTACCAGTACCATTCAACATATACTTTCACAACTCAAGCTAAGGAAACAGTGTAACAATCCTTAGATTTTTCTTTATTCCATAGTACCATACATTATTCTTGATAAACATACAATCATTACACTACCTTCTTAAACCACTGACCGAGCTTCATCATTTCTTCCATCTCATATATCATTTGTAGTCTTTTTATCATCATCCACATAAATACTACCCATTTGACCATACTGATTCTCTTTATGAGATTTTCCCTTAGGGCATTGGTTTGCATAATGCCCGTACATTCCACATTTAAAACACTTAACTGTTGTTGATGTCTTAGCAATACCATTATCCTTGTCCATGGTGTTAACTGAACCTTTTCTTTCACAATTACTAGCTTTGTGTCCTTTTCTTCCACACCCAAAGAATCTTCCAGTTCCTTTGAAACATTCTCCCTAATGCCTCTTCCCACATGATTTACATGAGGGAAATTAAAATTTCTTTCCTCTATGATCATCATGAAACTCCATCATTCTCTTATTAGTTGAGTCGGGAAACTTCCCAAAGTTGAGATTATTGATCATATTATGAGATTTCTTATTAGGAATAATAACGATTTTTGGACTTCGAAATCCCATTTAATTTGGTTGCTCATGAAGAATATCATTCCATTGTCCATCATATCCTCCATTATCGTGATTCTTCCTATTTCCAGCCATTTTCTAAAACCAAAAAAGAATAGTGTGAGAGGAAAAAATCATGCTAGGGAAAAAAATAATAAAGGGGGAGTAGCATCAATATCTAACATCTTAGGTTAAATTATAATATCGTTACTGTAATTCTAGGACTATAACCTATACGTATACTTATCCCTAGGGGCATCCTTAGACATACCTTAGAAATATTTCTAGGGATTTCACTAAAGTTTTCACATCCTAGTTTCCAATGGTTAACTAAACCTTTCCTCTGATACCAATAGTAGAGACCCAAAGCTTGTCGTACATAAACATTACATTACTGTCACGGAATATCTAATACATGAAAAAAATATACGCTCAAAGATCGTATTAGTTTAGTGTATTTGGAAACTCGGAACGTAATATTCTAATCATTGTGAAAGATCTTCAACATCTCCCATAACGATCTTCCCCTTTTTGCATCCTTACCTAAGACCTTTCTTTTAATCTTGGGGGAAAAGAAAACATAAAAAGGGTGATCTCAAATGCTCATAAAGGGGAATCATTGAGAAAAAAAAACAAACCATATATATTTGAACTTACAAACATGAACATAATGTTTAAACATCAAGATCTTGAGAAATGACATAAAACATGGTAGTACATAAGGCATAGATCATAATGGAACATCAATCATGATAAAATAGCATGGGAATAAAACTTATAATTGTGGAAAAACATTAATAACATGATATTATTTCTATAGTATCCAATTCATTGCTGCCAAGACCATCTTAGTGGACAAAGTCCTTACTGAACCAGGTTTACTTGCCATTCCAGCCCTGTATTACTGAACTGAATTTACATTCCGTTTCATCCATGTCTATATCATGAGATATAAATCTTTACCCAATGCATTGGAGGGAGATATAGGTCCCAACCATCACATAATGAAATCATTCTTATGTGTGCCACAACATAAACATAAATCATTCATTTTAACCCAAAGAATAAAATGGGTTTCATAAACATCATCCCATCATAAAATAATCCATATAAAACAAATGGATATCATTTCATCATAAGAAAAGTGAAACCATGTAAATCATAGAGACATTATTTTTGAAACATACACATATGTAATAAATTTAAATTTAGATGGAAAATGGTTTTGATAAAACACTTGAAATAAATTCTTGAGGAAAATATCCTTTCTTTTCAAAATCATTTTCCTTTCTCAAAATGCCATGAAAATTTTAAAATAAATGGATTTTTTTGAAAATAATAATGAAATATTTTAGAGGAATATTCATTAAAATAAGGCTTTATGAAACGTAAAAATCTATTCATACCGTATAAGTTAAAAAAAACATTATTCTCGTACTTTTTCCAGAAAAGTAAAAAAGTACCTTATATGGTAAATAAAGGAAGGATTCCTTAAATACAATGTGGTAAAAGTCAAAAAAGTGTTAAAATGACTTTAAAAATATATGGAAGAATAATAAACATTTTATGAATTTTTTTTAGAAAACATGGACATGGATGATAAACATAACCCCAGTAAATACTTACAAATTAACAATCTCGGATAAAAACGGGATTGGAAAAGTTATCACTTACCTTATGTCCAATATGCTTTGTATTCATCTGAACCTCCAGTATAATTATTTAAATAATGTCCTTGACTTATTACATAATCATATTCATTATTATGATATCATATATGGTTTACTTATGACTTTATATTACCTATTCTTTTGTAAATTCAATGTAAAAGCAGCGATTTGGGTAAAATCGTTTCATTTATTATACGTGTTTTGACTTGTTGTTCTTAATATTATTACTTATATCCTGATTTACATAAATCCAGAATGTAAAAAATTATTTATATATAATATATATTGAGCATATACATATATATATATATATGACAGATCGATAAATGGAATGAAATACACCGTTCATGGAGATGGTAGGCCGTACGTACGCATGACCGATATTTTAGTTTCCTTATTGAATTGAATGGAATTAAGTAGATTACATACATATATATATACATAAATTCAGTATCATTATTATGTCATATATTTCATTATTATTCATTATATATACTTTATAATCATTCATGAATGGTTAACATAGAGAATGAATCTCACCGCGTCGTGGAGACGGTAGTCCATACGTACGCACGAGCGATGATATCATTCCAATGATCGTGGAATTATATTGAAGTGTATGTATAATATTTCAAAATCAATATCACTTTACAATAATCATATATAGTTATTTATTTACACCATTATACCCATCCAAGTAAGGTGGTGGTCGAAAAAAGATTACACCACGGCGTGGAGACGGTATTCCGTACGTACGCACGCGTGATGATTTCGTTTTCACTAGGATGGATAGAATGTGAAATAGGGTTGTTTTATATTTGTAATAACATATCAGTATATAATTAATACTGATGTTATTACTTTATAATGAGATAACTAAATAATAATAAGTAGAAGAAGAAAGAAACTTGAGAGAATCGGAAGAAGAGATTACCTCTTCTTCGACGAACCTCCTTTAAGCTTCCTCTTAATGAAGTAGAGTTGGTCTTTTGAGAAGAAAAAAACCTCCAGAATTTTTCTATGGAAGTGGAGAAGATAAATGGGTAGGGTATGGCCGATCTTAAAGGCTCAGAAGGGTGTGAAGAGAAGAGGGAAGGGGTGCCCTTTTTATAAGGGAGGAGAGGGGCACCTTTGCAAAAACTTCAAATATTATTTTATTATAAAGTCATATTCTATTTTTAATAGCTAAAAATTGATTTATTTCAAATATAAGGTGGGTATGGGTAGAAATAATTTCTACCAATAGGTTTTAGACATGTTTATGTTACTATTTTAACCTTATCTTTTAGATTTAACTCTAAGTTAAATAATTTAACTTTTACCATGTCTTCTTGTTTTCTTACACTATATGGTTAATAAACATAGAATAACAAGACAAAAGAACCCCAAGTGGTTCATTATTAATATATATAACCTTATTTAAGTAATTTGGCCGAACCTTAGATTTTTTGGAATAAAATAACAATTAATAATATAATATTTTTTTAAAAAATATTTTATGTCAAATTTGACACTATTTGGTAATTGATTTTTGTAAAAATCATAAAAACATGATTAGTTCAAACAAAATTAATTAAAAAAATAATAACATTTCATATTAACCTATAAAATTAGTGGAATTTGTAAAAAGTCTCAAATTACATTTATTTGGGTATTTATAACATCAACTATCTTAATATTTCATTAATAAGGTAATTACTACCTTATCATTGTGTCATAAATAAATTAACTTATTTAATGTCTTAAAATTACAAATAAAATACCATTAGGTAGGAAATATTTTTATATTTATAATGAATCTTTATAGTCTAATTTATCTTATTTATAACCCTATATTAAAAATGTTTTAGTTATCAAACTTTGATTTTAACTATTTTTACTCTTCTTTAAATAAAATAATAATAAATGTCCTAATCTAATCCATGTGGACCTAAAGGGAAATATTTTATTCCTAAGGTTTTTTTTGGTCGAATTACACTTATCCAATATAATTAGGACATGTGTTAGGGTAATAATAATATCATTTTTATCCTTAATTACCCTATTTACTTTTAACCGTGGTAAATAAAAGTAAAAAGTTACTATTCACCAAAAAAAATTTATCTTATTGAACCACATTTTACTCCTTGATATTAACCGTGTCTCTCAGATTTTCAAATTTCCACTCACAAAAGTGGTAAAATTAAGTTTTATGTAAATTTTCAAAAAGCTCCTAGGAGGTAGGTAAAAGACGGTGGAAAGTTCAATAAAATTTTTATATATATAAAATTATTATAAAATAACTCCAATGAATCACATTGAACTTATATAGGTATTATGTATGAATTTTTACCTAAAATAAATTTAAATAAAATCAATAATTATTTAAATAAAAAGTCGGTTTTTAAATAGTAACCTAGTGTTTTCACTATTCATCAAAAATTGAATGTTTTTAGAAAAATACCAAAAATTCACACTAGGCTAATTTCGATATTCCTAATCCAAAAATGAAGTCCATTTTGAATTATAAAATTTATAAAATTTCAAAAAATTGGGTATTGCTATTCATAACGGCTAGTTTGTATAATATTTTAATAACATATCATTGTTTAGTGAAACTCGGTATTGCGTACAACACACGCTATCATGAAAGGTTGCGATTGCGTGTAATGTAAGCCAAGTTAGGGTTGCATGTAGTGAAAGACTACATTGTTGTTGCGTATAACATAATCCAACAATATTTCATTTATACATTGAATATATATATATATATATATATACACACACACACTCAATGTTGCGTAGAATAAATACTATCTAACAAACTTGAAATTGTGTGTAACATGATCCAAGAATAGTGTTGTGTATACTACAAGCTAATATAGTTTTGCATATAACGCAAAATTATCTTGGTGTAGCGTACAACAAAAGGAATCAAAGAAATTTAAAAGAATAATTCTCATTAAATCTCAGGTTGTTACTGATCAGGGTGGTCGATGGTGATATAATTGTAGGGGTGGGTAAAATTATAGAAAACAACCTAGTGGTAGTAGCAGTTATGTTGGTGGAATAAATAATACAAAATAGTCCTTTAAAATGCTAAAAATAGCCTTTATCATCACTAGAGAATCACCGATTACTTGAGAGAGATTAAAATCCCAATACTTTTATTAGCTTTAAAAAAGTGATGATAAAGGGGTATACTGTAGTGTTATGTAACTGCACACTATAACACCAGTGAATTGTGCTATAATAACACTCCAAAACACCAAAAACACCACAAAATCAGAAAAATCAAGTATGAATACATAATGTAAATTAAGAGAAACCAATCTAGGATTGTTTTCTCGGTTTTGGTGATGTGATGCACATTTTAAACTAAAATGATACTTATATAGTAAAAAAATGAGCTTAATTCATACAAGTCACACCATGCATTGGATTTATGTGTAGATACACATCTTAAATGACTTATGTATCATTTTCTTAAAGTATAAAAACAATGAAAATGTTTTTTCTCGATTTCGGGTACATCACTTGTCTTTTTTTACTAAAATGACATTTTAAAATGGAAACACACAGTTTGAATCATACCAATCACATCATGTGTCAATTTTATGTGATACAAATTACTACACATTATAAACGACTTATGAATAGTTTTCCTAAATTATAAATATAATCCGAGCGTGTTTTCTTGATTTTCAGTGAGTGACACTTTTTGAGATAAAATATTGATTTTAAACTGATAACTAACACATTAAGTCATACTAGACACATCATGTATCATATTGAGGTTAATATTATTCCTATAAATCAGAAATTACTAATGGATCATTTTACTAAAGTATAAAAACAATCCGAATGTTTTTTCTTAGTTTTTAGTAGGTGAGTTATCCTTTTTACTAAAATTGATGTCAATTTTAAATAAAAAGGAACACTTGGAGTCATATCAGTAAAAAAATGCATTATATTTAGGTGAGTATAATTATTACATGTCCCAAATGGATTATTTTTTTTCATAAAGTATCAAACCAATATAAATGCATTTACTCAGTTTTGAGTATGTACATTTTATTTTTTTACTAAAATGTGATTTTAAACTGGAAACAGACACTTTGACTCATATAAATCACATCACATATCGTATTTATGTGAGACCAATTCCCACACATCAAAAATTACTAATGAATCCATATCCAAAATTATCGAGAAAATCTGAGTACGTTTTCTTGGTTTTCAGTGAGTGAAATTTTTTGAGCTAAATTATCTATTTTAAACTAAATATGAAAACATTGAGTCATAATGAGAACATAGTGTATCATATTGAGGTGAGGATTATTTCTATATATCAAAAAATGACTTATGGATCATTTAAAGAAAGTATCAAAACAATATGAATGCGTTTTCTTAGTTTTGAGTAGGTTAGTTATCCTTTTTATTAAAATTGATGTCATTTGTAAATAAAAAGATGCACTTGGATTCATACCAGTCACGCTGTGCATTTTATTGCGGTACGAGTGATTCCAAAATGTTTAAAATGACTTATGGATCATTTTCCAAATTTATCAAAACAATATAAATATGTTTTCCTGATTTTGAGTAGGCCAATTTTCCACTTTAGTAAAATTGATTTCATTTAAAAAAAATGACACAATTGGAGTCATACTGGTCACACTGTGTATCAAGTTGAGGTACAAATAATTACTACACATCTCAAATGACTTATGGATCATTTTTCTAAAGTATAAAAACAATAAATTTTTTTTCTCAATTTTGAGTACATCACTTATTTTTTTTAGTAAAATGTAATTTTAAACTGGAAACACACACTTTGACATGCACTGATCACATCGTGAATCAGTTTGATATGAGATCGATTCCAACACATCAAAATTGATTTAGGACTCAATTTACTAAATTATGAAGAAAATACAAGAGATATTTCTTTTTTTAGGGTGTGATTTTTTAACTAAACTATCGATTTTAAACTAATAACAGACACATTAAGTCATAGCGATTACACTGTGCGTCGAATTGAGGTGCAACTGATTCCTACACATCTAAAATGACTTATTTATTGTTTTAATAAAGAGTAATAACAATAATAATATGTTTTATTGGTTTTTATTATTTAATTTTTCCTTTTTAATAAAATCAATGTCTTTTAAAAAAAGAATCACTTGGAGTCATATCGGTCACACCGTGTGTCAGATTGAGGTGTGGTTGATTCACACACATCCCGAAGTCTTAAAATAATAATAAATGAAAATTTTAATACATTTCATGTATCTATATATGTAGAACTACCAAAATTTAATATCTAATATATTTTCTTATCTGAAAAACCATTCTTGTTGTTGAAAGTTAGAAGAGAAGAGGATTTCAACAACAAGAAAGGGTTTTCAGCTAATAAAATAGACTCAATATGCAGTGTTGGTAGTTTGACAAAGAAATTCAACGAAAATTAAAAATGTGGTAACATTATAAGAAAGAATCATTTTATCTATTTTGCTATATTTTTTAGATATCTGAAAGAAAAATATGACTTCCCAAAAGATATGTGAAAATAAACTAAATAAGTATTAGATAAAAACGATAAGGAAATTAAATTACAAATTATAGATAAAAAGATGAAAAAATCAATAAAATAAGTAGTAAGAAATCACCTTGTACTGATGGTTGTATTAATTCTTGATGCATTTCCTTGTTTTCATTATCTCAGTTGCAAGATAGATGTCTAATCCCTTATTAGCATGAGAAGCTTTGAAAAAACCACCCCAACTCGAACAAAAGAACACAATTATACAAGAAAATAATTATTATATGAGTAATACTGAAAAATAAATTAAAAATAAATATGAAACAATACATAAATTATATAGATAATTATTTTACTGTGAAAACATTTTTGACCATAGGGATATGCCGATGGTAAAGCAATTGTGATGGTAAAAAAATAAAAATAGATCTCACCAAACAATCCATCAACGAGTGAGGAGGATGATGAAAAAATAATATATATTGGATTGAAGCTTTAAATCATCTGATATAAAGTAAATATATCCTATTAGATTCATAAAATATTCATTTTTTATAATAAATAAATAAATACACATAATATATTTATTATCAAAGGTGAATGCCTCTGATTTGTCTGAATTATACGGATGATAATCAGCGATTCATAAGGGTGGAACCAAAAGGAAATGTTAAATAATGATATGTTTTTAAATGGATTAAAGTAAAACATACACACTATTTATTACACATGTGATGAAATTAATGAAGTTATTTTTAAGAAGTATTAATGAGTGGGTTACCATTTCAAATATGGATTTATTTTTATCAATTACAAGAAATATAAGAAAGGATGAAATCAATGAATTAAATTTCATTGGTGGTCGGAATGTTTTAGTGAAAACTTGAAGGAGTAATAACAAAAAAACACATTTTTCCCATGTAGTGCCTAAATAATTTGGAGAGTCTTTCAAGGATGATAATTATATAGAATATATGCATGAGGATCTTGATTTGAATAAGAAAAATGTGACGTGTGGAGCTTGATCAAAATAAGAATAATGAAGGATTATTATGGATAATTTTTTTGCATATATTATTCTAAAAAATGTCCATTAGATTAAAAATACATTAGTTTTGAAGTTATTTTATTGTCCTAATTATGTAAAACTATTAGTAGAAAAGGCCCTAGTAATGTATTGTAATGAAATAATTTTTTATGTCAGGTAATTGAGATGGTAACATATGTGGGGTATCATATTACCACTAGAAGGAAATAAAAATGTATTTAAGTTTATGTTAGTAAACCATAAAATTAAATATAATTAAGAATCTATAGTGAACATAGCATGTCATTAAATTATTAAATCCAAACTTATAAAGTAAACATGGTGTGGGATTCTAAAGGTTTAATGATTTTATCCATAAAAAATAATTTTTATTTCAAAAACAATTATTCTATTAAAAATTATTTATTAAATTTACATCAATAAATGTTAATATTTTATTTTATCAAAATAAGTTAAATATAGTGGTATAAGATTTATTATTAAATTATTTAAAATATTCTTTAAAATTTAAATAATAGAAAACGTTTCTCATTAAATAAGTTACTTTTAAAAGAAAATATCAAATTTACAAAAATTTTGATCAATCCTAAAGGATTGAGAACACTAAATTCTATCAACAAAGAACTCTTCCTATACACCACGTAATGAAATAGTATTTATTTTTCTTATAACTAAATGATGTAAAGGATTCTCCTAGATTATGACTCTTTCCAATTGTCTATTTTCTGACTATATTTCAACAACCAAAATCAAAATACCAAATACATTTTATCTCAAAATTAGTTTTTTTATATAATATAGTGCAAGGATTATAGAACCTTAAACCTATTTGATTTTTTGTTTTTTATATCATTTAATTTTTATTATTTAAATTCAAATTAAAATATTTCAAAAATAAAAAAGACATTATATTTTTTCAAGATATATTTAAATAAAAAAACAAAAAATCAACTATATTTAATGTTTTTATCATCTAATTTTACATATTCATAATAATTATTTTATTTTTACATTTAATAAGTGGACCATAAATATATCCCAAGCCTCATGAAATAGATCACATTTATCCTAAATAAATCCATTAATTTTGCACAAAATTTCAGTGCTCATTATCCTAGGAAAAAATTTCATGACAAAAATCATTATATAGTTGTTCCCATGTGTCATATACATCATCATCAATTTTATGGAAACAAATTCTAAATTTTTTTCAAATAGATGGGGATAACCCTATATTTTAGTTCCTCCCTAATCAACCCTCTCAGTGCCAATTATTGCATGACATAATATAAGACCCTAATGATATCAGATATTTCATTATCCAAGTGATTTTTAATGTAATATTCCAAACCAATGACAATACTGATCGCTATATGGATGAATTTTTCAAAATTTGACGATTGAAAAGTGATCCATGTCATGGAATATAGGTATTGGGAGCCTGTTATACCTCAAAACAACAAGAACCAACATTGGGTTTGATATATTTCAAGTTGCATAGTACATATGTTGTCCCAAGGAGACCCACATGATATTATGGAAGATGATAATTCAATATATCTAAAAAAATGAATTTTGGGTTGTTTTAGTATAAGATAGTGCAACTATACTTTTTTGGGACACAGAAATGTGGGATGAAAAGGTTTAGTGGATAATTGAGAGAAATTAAAGATATTGAAAAACATGGATTACATTCATGTCATGGTTGCATTCAACCCTTGAATCACTCAAGACTGGGATTCAAGCCTTGGAATAGTTGGATCCTTGATTCTAGCCTAGATTCTAACTTGGATTCGACAACAAGGAGCACCAACAACATGCCACTTCTATATAGGGCTTTAGATATTACGAACTAGTTCGCAATGGTTAGGGTTCTTAAAATAGATCATTACACTTTTATTAGTACTTCAAAAAAAGATCAAATAAATATACCTTTTTATCATTACTAAATTAATAAGTGATGATAAAATGAATCTTTATTAGTGCTTTTTTAGCACAGATAAAGATAGTGATTTATTAGCATTGATGAATCACTATGTTTATCAATGCTAAAAAAGTGCCAATAAATACTTATAATACTTTTCTTAAAAAAAATAATACTTTTAAAAAAACGTATAATTATTATATATAATTATAATACTTATAATAATATTTTTTATAAAATAATAATTTTATAATAATTTGAATATATAATTAATTATTTATAATTATATAAATAAATTTTTTAAAAAATAATATTTATATATTTAATTATATTTATATAATTATATATATATAAACATGGTAAATATATTCATTATTTAAATAAATTTATAATAAATTTATAATTATTTATTAATAATTATATAAATAATTTTTAAACAAATATTATTTATAATTAAAAATATATAAAAATAGTAAATATAAATTTATAAATATTTTTATTTATAAATATTTTTTACCAATGTATTTTTAACATTATTAATGAATATTTTATCATAAGTTCATCCATGTTAAAAATGAGTATAATTGATTAATTAAAAATAAGTACAATATTGAAAATTTGGATAAGTTTGATTAAAATAAATCATTAGAAAATGGACATATATTGAAATAAATATGAATACATATTGAAAATATTAAAACATAGTAAATGAATATATATAAAATAAATAATATAAATTGATTAAATTCTAAAAAATATATTTCTATGTTTGTAAATGTATATAAAAATGCATTAATAACATATATGTGAAATCAATATAATATATTTGATCTATGTTATAAATTGAGAAATTAAACGACATTCAATTATGTTCATTACTCAATGCAAATAGTAAGAATTTTTAACTTATATTAATTTTTAATTATAATAAATTA
The DNA here is from genome assembly GCA_963277665.1 of Viscum album. Taxonomy (NCBI): domain Eukaryota; kingdom Viridiplantae; phylum Streptophyta; class Magnoliopsida; order Santalales; family Viscaceae; genus Viscum; species Viscum album. The sequence continues at coordinate 1,591,771,585 of OY728145.1, read as the reverse complement.
TTCACTAAATGTATTACTATTTAATGTAAAGCATAAATAATATTTTATAGTATATAATTTATATTTATATTCATTAATATATATCTATATATTTAATATATACTATTTATTATCATAATCAATAATAATCTAATTAATTAAATGTTTAATATTTTCCCCAATTTACATTTTTTATTTTTTATTTATTTAATTTTAATTTTGCATGTATCTATATATTTAGTACATAATATTTATTAATATTTCGAATTTATATATAGTATGAAAAATTTATTCATTTTTATCAATAATTATTTAATTAATAAAATTTGTAATATTTTTTTTAATAAAATAAATTTTTATTTTATTTTTATTTTATTTTTATTTAATTATTTCATTATATTTATTTGGACATTTATCCCCACTAAAAAATAATGATAAAGTATTCCTTTATAAGCACTAAAAATAAAGCACTGATAAAGGGACCCATTATCAAAGCTAAAAAAGGTGCCGATAAAGGGTTAAATTTATCTGTGCTTTCTTTAACTTTGATAAAGATGTCTTTTATTAGTGATTTTTTCTAGCACTAATAAATACTATCACTATTAAATGCATGTTTTGTGGTAGTGAAGGGGTATTTATGATCTGAGATGAGGTAGTGGTGGGATATTAGGACGGATCGGCGAAGGGAATGATGTAATGATGGAAGATCCACCTCTAGTTCTCTATAATACACTAAAGGACATTGTTAAATCGGCAGACCACCTCCTAGAGATCTGATAGAATAGATAGGGTAGGCTCATAAAGGGTAATAGGTGGTTCCTCGAAGGAAGGTGTAACAATGGAAGGGTTGGTGTAGTCCTGGAATTAGTAGTAGGCGGGTGGGTGGCAGGGCCTTTGGCGGGAGAAACATGAGAGGGTTCTTTATGAATTGAAGCACGAAGAGCAGACACATCACTAGAATCCTCAGTATACTCGAGATCCCACTCATAAATCCTCCCCCTCTTCTAAAGAATAACCATCTTATGTAGTGGCTAAAGATCAACCAAATTCATCAGTCCTAATGATATCATAGGATGAGATGATTCAAAGATGCTCAAATGACGGTCCTACTGAGTTATAAAATTTTCACCCATCAAAGTGTCACGATATATCCTATCTTATACCATGTAATAGAGGGTCAACTATCGAGTTGTGTTCATGATGTCACCACTAATGTTAGAGGATAAAATGGGTACCTCAATCTAGAAGATGGCCCCATGAGTATTACCTTAGGCCAACTATGTATGTGATAAAATCTGATGAACTACTAACAAAGTATCCCCCCCTCAGATGGGTTCTATTCATTGTGACTGAGTCATGGAAGCTCTTAGGGTACCAAGATATCATTGACCACCTCTTTAGAGTGTCTGTATTATTTAGGTCCAACCATAAGGTAGAATAGGCCAGAGAGGAAAAAATTTTAGATGAATAAATTCCCAGTCAAACTCCAAACTCACCCGGTGTGAGATCCCATGGCTGTTCTCCTAATCAGAAGGAGATATGAATAATTTATAGCATAAAAGTATCCATAAACTCAATAAATAGATCATGGTATGTCTTCTAATTCACCCAAATTATTTGAGAAAGATTTTTTTCATACAATGAGCTCTATGACTTTCTCATTAATGAGGATCTTCTCACGGACAACAAGTTTTAGTATCTTATAGGTCTACATGGCCTTGGCCTAAAGACAGAACATGCTAAATTGAGGCTCAAGCTAAGAAATATGGAGTCAGGGAAGGATCTGTGACTAATATTAAGCACCCTCAGAATGGTAGGATAAATAATATGAATGATAGTAAGGTGACTATAAATGTTTGGAAGGTTAATGATAAACAGAACCTGATGTGGATGGTTGTGGGGAAGGTTCTATTTTTGGTGGTGGAGGATCATGCACTAGGTGCTTGGGTGCCGCAGTATCATCGTACTGGGCCACACATTTGGAAAATTTAACCATGAATATCTTTATGTGGGCTATAATGGTGAAGATTAATGGAGAGAGAGAAACAATTATGAATTGAAGAAGAGGATAGTTTCTAGTCCAAAGGAGGGGGTGCAATATATGAGATTTTAATGTCTAGGGGGAAGATCGAGCAGTGGGGGTGGGGTGGGTGATCAGGAATCACCCGTGATACCTATGTTTTCAGATAAAATAGGAATCCTAGAAGATTTTTGTTGTGAATATAATTCCTTAAGGTAATTATGTGTAAAATATATTTGTACTTCGCCCAGAAACTCATGTCCTGAAAGATATATGTGTTGTGAATTAAGGGACCTTTAGAAAATCTCTTTTCCATGAGTCTCCAACCTATTTCCATCATCATCAAACCATAATTATCTCTTAAAACTTAATCTATTCTATGAACCTAACCTAGGTTAACTAGCATTCACCGCTTCATTTAACATCAAGATCTAGACTTAAATTCAATCAAATTAATTTTAAAGAAATAACACTCCATTATTGAACTAGTTCTTCATATATTTTTAATCAATGACCATTGAATTTAAAGGGTGGGCTGTCACCTATTCTAATTTTGATCATTCCATAAGGGAAAACAATAACAACCATAAAAGGACCTGACCATCAGTAATTAAATTTTCCAGGGAAATTCTTCTATAGGGAATTAAATAATAGAACATTATCCCTTGGTGTGAATATTCACCGTGTGATGCATCAGTAATTCCACTAATTTGTTTTCCACTGATTAATATGATCATTTCCATAAGCATCTCTTCTGATTTCTTATATCTAATCCATTTCTAAAAATATTTTTCCCTATATTTTTGTGATTCAATGTTTTTATTTTTGGTTTCCTAGTATGATCAGTGTTCCAATTCTAATGAAAATGATAAGGTTTCCCAAAAAAATTCAGAAAATATTACTGTTGATGTGTGTTTTATAATTTGTGTGGTATACCCAAACTGAATCATTATGTTTGGGACAACAATAGTTTCTACTCATATTAAATATATTTTCAAATTTTTTTTGATCGCCTGATTATGTAATTATACTTTCCTACTAGTCTATGGGTTATAGGGGGTGAAAGTGTTGTATCAAATCCCATATTTTTCAATAAGTCCTTTAATGAAAGTATTCTTGAAGTGTGTTCCCTAATCACTAATGAGTAATCAATGAAAACCAAATTAGTAAAGGTTAATTTTATTTTTAAAGTTCATTAGTACTTTGGGTGTGTCATGGGTGGTAGCTTATGCTTCAACCCTTTTTCAAATGTAGTCTAAGCAAACCAAGATATAAACATTTTCTTAGTAATTTTAAAATGGGACCATAGAATTAATCCCCCAAATTTATAAGATTTATACTTATAGTATGGGTTTTAGGGAATATTTTTATGTTTCTTAATGGTGCACGTTCACTAGAACCAATCAAACCCTTGTACAAAAATCCCACATCCCAATAGATTGTAGGCTATAATAGACCACTTTGTTGTATTTTGTCCATAATACATTTAGTTCCATGGTATCCTCCAATAAAATACGTATTAAAAAAAATTCTATAACACTTTTATTTTAATCCTATAGAATGAAATTTCACATTAGACCATCATCACAATGCTTGAATAATAGCAGATCATCCCAGTAATAGTGTGAAGCAACAACAAATAACTTCTTCCTATATTGACAATAGAAGTGTGGGTATAGGGATCCCATGCATAGATAGTTTGTGATAATAGAAAACCACATTCGTGCTAGAACATACATACTGAACAATGTTTCATCAGGGAAATCATCTACAATATGCAACTATTCTCTATCACCAATATCGAGAAGTGGATGTCTTGATAGATGGACAACAATGAAATTTTGAGTTCTTTTTTATGTCTTCAATGATGATATGAAACTCTTGTAGTAACAGGACCCAAAATATAATTCTATGTTTTACATTATTTTTTATTTTGAAGGTATTCAGTGTTGAATGATCAGTGTAAATTATGACACTAGATAGCATGAGATATGTCCAAAATTTGTCAAATGTGAAAAATAATTCTAGAATCTATTTAGTTGCAGTCATATAATTGATATGATATTCATTTAAACTATGGTTGTCCTAATAAATGGGACGTAATATATTTCAAACCTACTACACTAAAATGAAACTCATAATGAATTCCCTACAATCACACTCCATTTAGAAGCCTCTATCCCATTCAGGAAATGTAATGTTTGGAGTGGCCACCAGAAAATTTTTCTAAGTAGTAAATTACCACTAAAATTATCCATAGAAATCAAAAGAAATTTCTTTTGATATAATATGTGTAAAAGGTGGGGATATTTTTTCAAATTCTTTAACAAAGTGGTGAGAGAATCTCACGTGTCTTGAAAAAATCTTTATTCCTTTCACTGTTTTGGGTTCTAGTAAGTCTTTGATTACTTTAATTATTTTCAAGTTAACTTCCATGGAATTATTTAAAATTTTATTTGTGAGGATGATTCCTCCTTGGAACATGAAATGAAATTTATCCTAGTTTATCACTATTAATTTCTCTTCACAGTGTTGAAGAAACATTTCTGAATTGTTAAGGAAATCTTCAAATTATCATCCCCACATGGAGAAGTCATCCATGATGATTTCTAAAAAATCTTCTTCCATATATTAAAAGATATGTTTCATACAATTTTGGAATATTTTTGATATATTACACATTCCAAATTACGTCCTTTGTTTTGTGATGGTTTTGAAAGGTCATGTGAATTTTTTCTTCTAGTAATCAAATGGGTCAATAATGATTTTATTGTATCTAGAATATCTATAATGAAAATAATTAAATCCACAGCTAATAATCTCACAAGATTTTTATCCTTTAATGGAAAAAGGATTTGGCCTTTTTAAGTTTTTTGTATTTAGATTTATGTAGTAAATAAATTACCTCCATCCACTAATGGATTGAGTTGGGATTAATTCATTTTTATTTGTTTTAATAACAATCAAGCAGGCAAAGAGACCCTTATTAAAGCTATCATCTAGACTATCCCAAGCTATTTTATGTCCCTGTTTAAGCTCCTGTTGGCCATCATCAACCAGATCCGTACACGTACTGCCAACTTCTGGTGGGGGAAAAATGATGGAAGGAATAGACCCCACTGGATGGCTTGGGAGAATCTTTTAATCCCCAAGATGGAGGGAGGGATGGGATTCTGGAATCTTCTTCTCTTCAACGATGCACTGTTGACCAAGCAAGGATGGAACCTTATTAACCGTCCATTATCTCTATGTGTGCGGGTATGACGAGCTAAGTACTTTCCCCACATGGACTTGTATGTTTCCTCGCTTGGCCCGCGTCCTAGCTTACTTTGGAGAAGCATTTGGGGGGATTGAAAGCTCTTGAAAAAAGGACTGGGATAGAGGATTGGGGATGGATCATCTGTCAACCTATGGTCTGACCCATGGCTGATCGATATGTAAGGAATGTGGGCTACATCCCACGCTCAAACAGGCTTTGAAGACGCCACTATCAGAAGCCTCCTTTCCAACCAAGGGACAGGGTGGTTTGTGGATAAGATTTATGAATGGTTTAATGAAAGAGACCAAAAAATTATCCAAATCATCCTATGGGTCCATGACGCAGGCCCTGACCATCTCTTCTAGAGCAATGACATGTCGGGTGAATACACAGTGAGATCTGGATGCAGACTTTCTCTTGGAAACCACCCAGCCGACCAGAACGAGGGACCATGGAAATCGCTTTAGAAGCTCAACGTCCCCAAAAAAATACGCCTCTTTTGGTGGAAGGTCTGCACGGGCACGCTCCCTATGATGAGCCTTCTCATTTACCAACATATGTCCAATGACACTTTCGGCCTATTTTTCCCAAACATCCTAGAGACCCCCTTACATGCCATCATTCACTACCCAGAATCTAAGGAAATCTGGAATAAATGGGACCCGACCCAAGATGCATCACTGGATACAACTTCTGACCTCCCTGCTCTCCTAGTGCGACGGTGCTCCTCTCTCTCATCGGCTAATGAAAGTTCATTCTGCACCCTATCCTGGATCATCTGGGTCCGGTGTAACGATGCTGTTTTCCATCACATGCATAAACCTACTGAATTCTGGACAGAACGGGCCACCTCATGGATCGAGGGATGGAATCACCACAATGGACATTAAATGCTTGATGCGCCCCCTCCTGCCCCCTCATTGGAACCCCCCAATGGAAGGTACTCTTAAGATCAACGTGGACACGTCTCTCCCCAAGGATAGACTTATCTCCCTCGGTCTCCTGGCCCAAAATCATCTGGGGAAAATCATCGCAACAAAGTATGAATCACATCATGCCTTTTGGGAACCTGCTATTGCTGATGCTAATGCCATCCTGGCAGCTTTGATGCTAGCTTTGGAATGTCGGTGGGTTGATATGAGCATTGAATCTGACTACCTCACCATGATCGATGCCATTAACCACAACAACGACGGACTCTAGTCATTTGGCCTCATCATCAGGAGAATTCTCTCGCTCTGCCAATACTTTTCATTCTACACCTTCTCCTTTACCAAAAGGTAAGGCAACAATGCACCCCACCAGTTGTCAACATCCGGCTCCTTTTAGGCCAACCAACTCTGGATGGACAATTTTCCTTTGTGACTTTGCATATGTACGTCTGATGATATTCTTCATTAATGATATCTATTTTTTCTCAAATTTTTTTTGGCTTTATTTAGTATAACTTTTAGTAGGCTCACATACTCACTATTAGATATGGGAAATATAATACCAGCATCGATAAGTTTCATAACTTTATTTTTATTTACTTCTTTCATTAGTGTTGTGATTCACCTCTAGTGTTGGCATTTTTCTTTAGCACCTTCTTCCAGTAGAATCATATGGGTGAAAATCATGGGGCTGATCCCATTGATTTCAGACACTCCCCAAGGTATTTAATTTTCATTATATTTAATATATCTATAAATTTAACCTTTTCAATTGATTTAGCTATGCACTTATGATAACGGTAAGTGAATCGTCAGTTTCTAAGAATGAGTACTTCAATGACTTAAGTAGATGCCTCCATTTTAAAGTCAATGGATTTATGACCGAGGCTTTGAAATGTGGGAAGGTGTCCCACATCAAAGGTTTGATATAACTTACCTCCTAATATTCACTCCAACCTTATTAATTAATACACATATTCTCTTTCTCATCCTCAATAGATGTGAAATTATCCTTTTCATCAGTGATAAAAATTCCTTTACAATCAAATGAGTCACCAATTTTCTTGGCAGTTTTCACTAGATCGAACACTAGTTGTTCTTAGAAAACTCTAAAAAACAATCTACCTAGGTTTACATTGATCAATTCCTTACCAGTGGCAAGAAATTGTATCCTTAAAATTATGAGGAAATCTCCTTCTTCCTCCATATCTTGGATTAGGAAATTAGTAGGGATTATTAAAATTATAACTTTTACTAAGATGTCCTCAAGAAGTCTCTGAGGATAATAGACTAATCGGTCTTCCAACTAAAGTTCCACTAATGTAGGTTTCAAGTATTTGATTCCTAATTATAAAAATAAACTAATTTTAATATGATTAATTCCTGTGCCAAAATCAGCCAATCCTTTTATGAAATTTCACTTTCCTATGGTGGAGGGGATCGAGAAACTACTGAGGTGTCTCATTTTTTAGGGGAGCTTCAACTGAAAAATATTGGATCATTCTTTATTAAAAAAGATAACTCATAAGTCCTCCTTTATCATATTATTAGATAGTATCTTCTTTAATAATTTAGCATATGTGGGATTCTAAGTAATGGATTCATTAAATGTAATATTGATGTGGTATATCTTTAGCATCTCCAAAAATTTATTGTACTGACCCTCCATCCTTCATTAAATTATTTTTTCTGGGAATGGGGGGGGGGGTCTTTATGGTGGTAGTTTCACATATATGACTTCTTTGACAAGGTTCTCTTGTCCTTGAGCATTTTCATTTTTCTATGGTTTGAGATTTTTTCTCTAATGTATTTATCTGTTCACTCATCGTTGTCTTTTCTAATGATTATTACTCATGATTCTAGTTATTATATCCTATTTCATTCACCTTTTATAGAGTTTTATTAATTTATACTAAATTATAGTAAATTATATTAATTTTTACTAATTTTAGAGTATTTATTACTAATATAAAGTAATTTATACTAAATTATACTAATTTTTATCAATTGCTACTTAATGATACTAATTTATATTAATTTATTCTAATTTTTGAGTAATAACTACTAATTTATAGTAGTTTAAACAAATTTATATCAATTGATAATAAATTATACAAAATTATACTATTTTTTTAATTTATACTAAATGAAAAATATTTATAAATATATATATTAGTTTATACTAATTTGATAATATTTAATACTAATTTATTGTAATTTATACTAAATTAGATCAATTTTTAGTAAATTATACTAATTTATTCAATTTTGATTAATTTATACTAAATGATACTAATTTATAATAATTAACATTAAATTATACTAATTTATACAATTTTTTTAATTTGTACTAAATGATCCCAATTTATAGTAATTTATATTAAATTATACAAATTTTTGAGGTATTAATATAAATCTATAGTAATTTATACCAAATAATTTCAATTTATAATAATTTATGCTAATTTATTCTAATTTTTCACAAATTAATATGTATTTATAGTACTATATATTATTTTATAATAACTTATACTAATGTATAATAAATTTAATTAATTTATACCGATATATATCATTTTTTATTAATTTATACTTAATTTTACTAATTTATTCCAGTTTATATTAATCCATATTAATTTAATGAGCTTTTCACTAATTATAATTAATTTATATAAATTTATATTAATATATACTAAATTATATCAATTTATAGTAATTTATAGTAATTTATTTTAATTTTTGAGGAATAAATTAAAATTTATATTAATATATACTAATATATAGTAATTTACAGAAACATTTTTTAATTTATATTAATGTATATGATTTTTTATTAATTTATGTAATGAACCATCCTGGATCAACAGATGATGTCTCCTAAGATGTCCTGCCAAAATGTAGATATCAAAAAAAATCCTAAAACATGTCTCAAGTGTAACTAAAATGAGATAAATAAACAAAGTAAAATACAAAAATAAATTACAAAATCATGATATGTACAAGAAAAATCAAAAAATACTAAACCTGAAAGAAAAAAAAAGAAAAAATAACTATCTCCATGTGACTAACTATCACCACAAAACCATCTCACTAAGAAGAAGACATCAACCAAGAGAAGCCACTGAGCTACATGGTGCCCTTCCATTTACTTGTGTACTAAAAAACTAAATCTACACACACCTAAAGGAAAAAATTAGGGTGTGATAATTAAAGCTCAGTAGATGACTACCAAAGAATCCACACAAATTCTATCTCCATGTAACCTTTAGTTCTAGATTTATAAAAAAATAAGTTTATAAATAAATTTAAAATAAAATATTTTTGAAAACATCATTTGGTTTCCCTTAAAGAATTTCGTAGTAATATAAATTAGGAATATGAAACGTAGATGAAAGATAATATAATGGAAATAAAAAAAATTATCTATGGAAATACTATACAAAAAAATTCATGAGAATCCAAACATGAAACAATATCATTATGTATAAAACTAGGAATAAGTTAGGCTCTTTCCTATGTTAACACATACTCGTACACACTAAGGAACACTATGAAAAATATATCATGAATCCTACTGATTTCAAGTCCCGCTAGAGTCAATAAAAATCACATGAATAACCCATAATGGTGCCACACTCATAAGGTTTGCATATGTCCATAACTCGATGCACCCAAAGTTCCCAATGATTTATGTTTCAAAAATAATTTAAATACACCATGATCATAATTTATAAAACATTTCCACTACGAATCATAACCACTCCCATGCTTGAAAATCCATTTTAGAGTAAAAATAATATTTGAGGCATTTCACTAAACACATAAGGTGAAAAGATCAATTTTCAAATAAAAACCCCATAAAACCCCTTTTCATTTCACCAAAGATGAATTTCATAAAAAAGGTCATCTTTGATATCAAATCGATCAATTTTACAAACCAAATCAAATTAATTTACTATAACATTAAGTAATTCATGAGTTGACACTGTTTTATAGAGACACCAACCTCTCCATTGGAGGAAAACTAATTTCCATCGAAGATGAAGATTTGAATCAAGGAGATCTAGTCTACACAAGTCTAGATCCTTATGAAACAATTCTAATTCCCATTAAAAACCTATAGATCTATCATTTACTGAACAATTGGGTACCAAAAGTACAAGGTGAAAATAGATCAAGGATAGATATAAAAAGATAAGAAAATATCAAATAAAAAACTGAACATAACATAAGGATATCTATGAAGAATGATGTGACAATGTTAAGGATCCAAGGGTATAACTATATATAGTGATGGGGATAGGTTATTTAAAGCCTAAAAGAGATTAGGTGGTGATTTGATGTAAAAAGTTTCAATGTAATTAGGCTAAACTTCAAATTTTATGTGGTTCTAATCTAGGTTAATTGTTAAGTTTCAGGGTTTAACATGTTGTGTTCCAACCATTCATTGGACACTACCTTGGACATCCATATCACATGGTTTCCAAGATATGGTTGTATGATTAAAAAAAAATATACTCAAGACATGCAATAACCATTTGAATAAATTCCAAAAATATACATGGTTTTCCCTGAGACTTACACATTTTGAAAAACCATACTCACCCGTGTAGTATACCACTAGAACATTCAATGCCATTTGACATGGTTACCACACTATTTGAATAAATGTTTTCCTAAACCATCCACCTGACCTATTTTTTAATAAAAATTAATTTTTTTATCCACAAATTTCATAATATCTCTTGAATAATAGAAGTGAAAATCCATGCTCAAAATTAAATATACATATGTCCCAGAGGGTGTTATTATTCTCCCAACCATATATATTAATATCATCATAAAGTGATCAAGATTATATAATAAGAAGTTAATTTTTATTTATACTTAAAAATGATTATCACTCCAATTTCTCATGGATATCCTACCTACACTTCCAGAGTACAAGGAACAACTGAATTGTTTTACCCTGAAATAACTTATTTTGGAGATCCATAATTTTAAGACAGTTCAAAAATAGTTATGTCAGGATCAAGATCAACATCATCATATTCAATCAAAGAAAGGGTCTAGTTGATAAATCTTTAACTAGAAACATTTAACACATCTTGAGTCAATGTCAAGAGATACAAAAAGTCAAAAATATATGACACCATTCAAAGACGTTCGACAACCTTGAAAGTTAAAAAAAACCATGGCACCAACATACCTTGATAAACCAATCGACAATGTCCCAATTGAGGTGAAAATCTATGAAATACCTGGTCACCAATTTTAAAATCCAATGAGTGATAATAAAGATCCTCATAGAATTTCTAATGACTCAAAGTAGTTGTTAACCCTTTCTGGATCAACTATACCTTTTTCTTATATTCTGAATGAGAATCGGTCCATCCAATGATTTATCTACTAACTTCATCTAACATAAGGTAGATCTAAATGGATTACCATATAATGATTCCAAAGGCACCATTTTAATTGAATATTTATAACTATTATTATAGGGAAATTTGTCCAATGATATATACTTCTCCCATGATCCAATAAAATCAAGAATGCATGCTTGTCCTCAATAATTTGAATGGTTTGATCAATTATCCAATTTTTCTAAGGGTGATACACCATGATTAATGTCAAATATGCACCCATAAACTCTTGAAAACCCTTTAAAAAATTTTCTGTGAACTGAGGTTCTCTATCATAAAAAATTATAGAAGGAACACCACGAAGCTTCACGATCTATTGGATGTATAAGTTCTCAAGTTCTTCCACCTTCTCCATATTCTTAATAGAAAAGAAATTATCTAACTTCATGAGTCAATCAATTATCAACCAAATAGAAAAACTACCACTAGGATTACATGGTAAACTAATGATTCATTCAATAGAAATATCATCTATTTTCCACACTAGAATGGGTAAATGTTTTAACAAGCCATCAGGTCTCTAATTTTCCTCCTTTATCTTCTGTAAAGTATGTAATCATGACATTAAATCCATGATCGACCTCTTAATCCTTATCCACAAATAATGATATATCATATCAATATATATCTTATTATTCCATGGATGTATGGACCATGTAGACCAGTTTCCACTATCCATCAACTCATACTATTGAGATACCATAATGACTAACCTTTCTTGAAAACACAATGCACCAATGAGAGACTGAGACCAATCACCTGAGGTCTCCCCAACATTATGGATTTTATTAGAAGTATTTAAATTAATTTTGGTTTCCTATTTGAGTTGAATCCAATCATAAAATGATGATTCATCCTTTATTAAATCTATTAACACCTATCCACCATCCTCTTTCACTCCAAATATCAACTTAGAAAAAAAACTGATTAAGGATCATACCTCCACTCGTTCCTTTAAGGATTGAGCCTATAACCTCTATCTCAATGTGTCTATGACCACATTCCCTTTTCCCAATGTATAATAAATTTAAAAATGAAAAGTCTAAAGATACTCAACATGGCGTATCTATCAAAAGTTCAAATCCCTATGCATAAAAATATACTCTAGGCTCTTATGATAGGAATATACCATAAAGAGTTCCCTAAAGAGATAGCGACATCATATTTTTAGAGAGTTCATAAAAAATACCAACTCATGGTCATGGGTAGGATAGTTCTTATCATGAAGGAATAATTAGTGAGATCCATAGGCCACCACTTTTTTTCCCTATATTAAGACACACCCTAATCTTATAGCTGAGGCATAATTTTTTTATAGCCTGAACCCGAATCTAGAATAATTATAATTGATTCCAAAGATAACTTCAACTTTATTTTATCAAAATATATCTAACATTTCTCATTATAGAAAAAATTAACAACCTTAATTATTAATATTATCATCGAATATAGAGGCATAGATAAATCCAAGACAAAACTCCTGTAATTACCAACAAAGCCAAATAATCTTTGAATCTAAAACACATTTCTAGGTTTCTCCCATAAAACAAAATTATATAACCTTTCAAAGATCCATCGAGATTCCCTTATAATATATTAAAATACCAATAAAGTTCACTTCTTGGATCCGATAGTCACATTTAAAAATCCATCCATATAGATGGTGTTCTTTCAAGATTATAATGATGATATCCAAATGACCTTGGTGTTCTTCATCTAACACGAAATACCCAAAAATATCATCCAAAAAAAAAACGATTCAAATAATTGATTAAATATTTGGTTCATCCATTCCATAAATACCATGTGAGTGTTAGTAATACCAAATGGAATAACTAAGAACTCTAAATGACCATATCATCTCCTAAATACTATCTTCTGTAAATCATATTATCATAATCGTAATTGATAGTACCCCAACTATAGGAAAATCATAGACAACAACCATGATGCTATACATTGATGAAAGAGATAATTAATCATAGGGAAGGGTTATTTTTAGTTAATTGTCACTTGATTAAGATTTCAATAATCCACAAAATGTATAAGGCTTTTTTCTACCTTATTTGAAAAGAGGACTAATGAATCCCATTGTGACATGCTAGGATGAATAAATCACTTATAATCAAGGTTCTCAACCTGAAAATTAATCTATTTTAACTCAGTAAATTACCTACGATATGATGGTATATAAATGGGAATCACACCAAGAAGTAGGTCAATGGTGAAATCAACCATACTTGAGGTAACCCCAAAAAATCATCCATAAGGACCTCAGGGTATAAAATCACCACTATAGGAAGTAGAAAATTCAAATGTTTATAAATGAAGTTAAGAAATAAATATGAAAACTAGAATGAGATCATTGTAACCCAAGGAACAATAAGCCCATCTCCCCAAGATCTAATATCTCACTCACTATGGAAGACTTGAGAGACTCCATTGGGATAAATATAATTAACATAATGATGATGAAATTTTATCTATGAATTAAAACTAATAATCCAATTTATTATAATAAAAAGTTCAAAGATATTAAGAGAAATAACTAAGAAATCCCACACCACTTCAATGATTGAAATCATCACCCAACATGTGATACATTTAAAACCTTATGCCAAACTCTTTCCCAAGGGAGTGGAAAGTTCCAACATGAATGACATAATCTATGACTATAATCCCATCACGTAAATAAAAATTTATTATATAAAATAATGAGATTCACCTATATAAAATAAATTTATGACTATAGAGGATGAAATGAACATTGTACATATCATAGTAGCCGGACTTGCCTCATATTCCAATGGTACAAACTTTACTACATAAATACATCCAGTCTCATGTCCTCCTTTAGATTTATTCAATGTGTGAGAATCCCCCTTGTCATGAGAATTAGATCCACCACCCATTTGATACATCAAAAAACCTACATGCCTTTGGTAAGAGTGGATCAAACTCTACCGCCTTAGAACATTCTCCCACAAAAACAATTATAATGACTAGATTATCCACAACGATGGCAAGTACTAGGTTATTCTATATAATTATACTTAGTATGAATAGGACTCCCACAATGATAGAAAACCACCCAATGCTATCATATATAAGTCACTGAAACTGGTCCCAATGTAAACTGTGCACCTTTACACTTCCTTTTCTGTCCAGATGAAACACCTAGGCTACCTCCTCCTACAACCGAAGCTCCACCTAAACCCATTTTCATAGCCCTATAAACCTCATCCATAACTACTTAGTTAACCACCTCATCATAGGATAGTAATAATAAGAGAATCTACATTAACTAAATATTGAAACCCAGATTGGTATTGAGCCTCTATGATTTAAGATTATTATTAGATACAATCTCAAGTGATAATTTGACCAAATCCCTAAAACCTATAGAATAATATATAACCAAACATGACCCTTTATCTAAGGTTAAAAATTCATGAGTCTTTTCTACCTACAATGTTTCAGGATAAAACTTTTGGTTAAGTAAATTCATGAAATAAGTCTTGGTAAGATCCTCGTGTAACATATCATTCATGATGGGTTTCTGCTATTTTTTTCCCAGTAATTCAAGTATATAGGTAAAAGAATCCACCTTAGAGTCTTATAGAGTCTTTAAGAATTATAAGATCCAATAAATCCTTTAAAACCACGTTTTAGATTCCTAAGATCAGTTATTAATATGGATGATAGGTGTATTTTCCTTGTTAAATTATGATCAATAATCCACCATTCTTCCCTGGTTTCCACAATCCACCTAAACCAGAGTCTAAAGTTTGTGGATAAAGGATTCCACTAATTTAGGGTCTACTAGATGATTTAACTATAGAACATGTCTCATAGCTTCTTATATTATATTAGGAAGGTATTATATATGATTTATTATCTAAGAAACATATAAGATAATATCCAATTAGCTTATGATCAAGACTCTGAATCAAAAGATGAACATACTGAATCCAAACTAAATCCATTAATCAATAAAAGTTAATGAAAACATAGATTCAATAAATCAAAATAAAAAATTTAAAATAATAGGTACATCTAAATAAACCCCAAATTAGTATCATTTAAATAACCTCAAAAACCAAGATCAATATTGATAAAAAATATATTCCCATCTATGTTAACTCAAGTTCAGACACAAAAGTGGGATAGTCAGGTACCCCTCCACACTTACTACACAAATTTCAATGGTCTTAACTATTAGGTACTCTGAACCCTAAAATATACCTAGGTAGTTTCATAAAACATTTGGATAGGTATTGAATATTATACAATTTTTTAATGGTCAACATAACACACACTACTGGAAATATTCCCTTCAATAGTGCTAAAAATAGGATTTATCAGTGCTAAAAATTGTTGGTATTGTGAGTTATGTAAAAGGGAATACTTTATTAGTGATAAAAAATAGATGATAAATGAAACCTTTTATAGAGCTAAAAGATTACTGATAAAGGGGACCTTTTTCAACGATGATAAATGGGGACTTTATTAGTGCTTTGTTTAAGTAGTAATAAAGGGGGAAAATATTTTTTCAGAACTCTTTGAGCCCCCACTTTATTAGTGTTTTTTACCCACTCTCCAAACACCCCATTATCCATAACTTTCTTCCCCCTTTATCAGTGATTTGTGAAATGTCGACCTTCTATGTGCACCTGTATTTGATCCCTATACCTCTCCTTTTGAATTCGAATACGTTTACAATGACACCAAGATGTTTTATTATGTATTTTACAATATTTTATATTTATTTATATATATATTTACATATTTTTTTATTCATATATTTAGCAGTGGATAAACTTTGTTTTGTAGTAGTGACATCACCCATGATTATCCACCAAAAATTAGATAACAAAACTAGAACAAAAACTTGTATCTTGAGTAACTGAATGGAGATAAATAAATAGAGTATAAGGTGAAAGTAATGTACACAATCATGATATATAAAAAAATAAGAAAAAAATTCTAAAACAAAAATTAAAACCAAATAAAATAAAATACTATTTCTATTTTACCAACCATTGCCACTAAACCATCTCACTAAGAAGAGAACATAAACCTCTTGAAGTTAGTGAGAAACATGACACCCTTCCCTTTACTTGTGCCCTCTAAAACCAAATCAACAAATGTCCAAAGGAGAATTTAGGGTGTGAGAATTAATGTTTAGCAGGATACCACCAAAGAATATATACAAATTCTATCATCATGGACCATTAGTTCTAGCTTTAAAACAAAAATAATGTTTATAAATAAATTTTAAATAAAAACCATTTTGTAAAATGGCCTTTGGTTTTCTTTAAATAATTTAATATTTATATAATCCAATAATATAAAAGGTAACATAAATATAGTATAAATGACGTAAATAAAATTTTCTATGGAAATACCATAGGATAAACATGAGTGAAATTAAACATGAAACAATACCATCATGTATAAAACAAAACAAAGGTTGGGATATATCCTGTGTGAATTCATTCTAGGACATGTGAAGGAATACTAAGCCAAAAATACTATGAATCCTACTAATATCAAGTCCTAACACAGTCCATCTATATCACAATAAATACCCATAGTGGTTCCATAATCACTACGGTATACATATTTCCATAACTCAACAGACCCAAGATTCCCAATGTGCAATGTTTTCAAAGACATTTAAATAAACCATGTTTATATTTTATAAAAAAAATTCACAGTGATACATAATCACTTCAATGATTGGAAATCCATTTTAGATTCAAAATCATATTTGAGGCATTTCATCAAACAAAAATTGTGTATAGATCTATTTTTAAAATCAAAACACATTTTTATACCACCCATGATGAATTTTATAAAAAATTTATCTTTGATTTCTAATCGATCAATTTCACAAACTAGACCAAAGGTTCTTAAAAGAAAATTTTGTAATTAATGGGTAAACAATATTTTATAGAGACACCTACCTCAACAATATAGTAAAACTAGTTTCCTTTCAATTTTATTTTCAGTATCACAGAGATACATTCCTCGTAATCTTATATCCATAGGAAAAAATGTCAATTTCCCTTCAAACCCTCTAGATCTAGCATTCACATCCCCATTGGGTTCAATAGAGTAAGGGTAAAAGAGATCAAGGAGATATATATAAACAGAAAATAAGATCATATAAAAAAAATATCTTGAAGAGTCCACTATGAAAAAATGGAAATAACCAAGGATCAAAAAAGAGAACTCTCTAGAGCTCTGGGGAGAGGTTATTTTGAGCCTAATATATATTAGGAGGTGATTAGATAACAAAATATCATGATAATTGAGTTAAATTATAAATTTTAAGTTCTTTCAATATGGGGAAATGTTAGGTAGCACATTTTAACAAACTATGCACTAATCATGCATTGGCCACTGCCATAGAAAATCAAGTTTCATTGTTTCCTAGATAAGGATGAATAGTTTGACAAACAATGCTCAAATTATGTGATGAACACTAGAAAACATTTGAAACATCCACACAAATTTTCCTAAGACTCACACAGTCTAACAAAACATTCTTAAACCATACAAAATTCTAATATATCCCACAATTTTATTTCAAACAGTTTCCATTTGTTTTGACTAACCATCCACCTAAACTGTGTTCCTAGCCTATTTTTTCCTAAATCTGTATGTTTTCCACCATTTATTCCTGAAAACCATTATAGCCTGAAAAGATATAGACTAAGATCAAAATTAATCATACCTGCGACTTGGAGGGAATAAAAAATTTATACTAAATGATACTAATTTATATAAATATATATAAATATATATTAATTCATAATAATTTTTATGAATTTATACAATTTGTTTTATTAATTTATGGTATTTTTTTTATTAATTCATACAAAATTATATTAATTTATAGTAAATTATGTGAATTTATATTAATTTATTCAAATGTATAACAATTTATATTAATTTATACTAAATCCTACTTTATTACACTAAATTATACTAAATAATACCAATATAAACTAATTTTTAATCATTAATACTATTTTTTTCTTCCAAATTTAAGCTAAAATATAACAATTTCTTTTAATTTATATTAAATTATGCTAACTTATATTAATTTATAATAATTTTTTAAATTTTTATTAAATTATAATATTTTTTTATTAATTTATATTAAATTATACTAACTTATATTAATTTATAGAAATACATAATAATTTATATTAATTTACACAGAATTAATAATATTTTATATTAATTTATATTAAATTAAACTAAATTAAACTATTTTTTATTAAATTATATCAATTTATAGTAAAATATATCAATTTATAGTAATTTACAATAAATTATACTATTTTTTTTATTATTTTATACAAAATTCAATCAATTTATAATAATTCAAAACAATTGATTCAAATGTAAAAACATTTATATAAATAAATAATAATTTATATCAATTTATAATATTTTTTTTCATTTTATACTAATTTATAGAAAAATATAATATTTTTTATTAATTTTTATCAATTTATAATAATATATATAAATTTTTATTAATTTATAATTTTTTTAATAATTTCTAAAAAATTTAAAAATTTATACTAATTTATATTAAATTGTATCACTTCATAATAAATTGTATTAATTTATTATTATTTGTTATGAATTTAAACTAATTTATAAATTTGTATATGAATTTATACTATATTATATCAATTGATAGTAATTTTATATTAATTTATAACATTTTTTAAATAATCTACATCAATTTATATGAATTATTTTTTTATATTAATATATAACATTTTTTATTAAATTATATCAATTTACAATATTTTTTATTAATTTATTTGAATTTATAATATTTTTTTCTTAATTTATATTTCATTTAATGATAATTTCATAAATTAAAATAATGAACAAACTATAAATTTTTTAACATTATTTAAAAAATAATAATGATAATTAAAAATAATCATTTTAAAAATACCCCAAAATTAGTACTTTACCAAACAATTTCTAAATCTAGTCCAAAATATACTGATTTAAAGGATAGATCAGAAACCATAAGGTTTTTTTGATAGAAACAAATTGGTTATGATCAAATTCTAAGTAGGGGAGGTTGTTCATATTTATAATTTTTTATAGAACTTCTATCACAAAAATAATGGTCTTTTGGATTATTTTCTATGGTTATTTCTGACATACTGATTATTTATGACAAACTACTTATCCATTGAAAAAGGTCGATATAAAAAAATTTCCCCACTTAATGGAAAAGAATGTGTGACAAACTAGTTCACTGTAAATACCCCAGACGATGGATCATTTTTAACTGATCAATAACAAATAATCAATATTGCATTGAAATTCAACACAAAATGCATTCCTATGCGAATTTGTGATGGATTCGTTGAAAATACCCCTTATCGTGATTACTATTCATGACGGATCCTTCACAAATACCTATTATTGGAAAGGATTATTTTTCGACAGATATGCCAGTCCATCGTAAATTTTAATGTGAAATGAACTATTTCTAATGGAATTTTTATTATGTCATAAATTGGTCATTTTCTTCACCGCATGTGCATGTGGGCCAATACCTTTTGTGAAAGATGGTCTCATCCATTAGAAAATATAGTCATGGAAAACCTATTTGGGATGGTTGAGTTGGTTAATCACAAATAAGTCGATCTTGTAGACTATTTTCAAAAAAATTGTATTCTTTCAAAAATAACCCATAATAAAAAATCTATTTTCCTATAGTGTTTTAACAAGTACATGGAAAGTAATTAAATCATTTTAAAACATTACAAGATAAATCCATTTGAAATTGTTCTATTTAAAGACTAAAATTCAATTTTAAAACCATTTTCACCCCTTTAAAGGTATTCAATATGTTTATAATATCATAATAAATCAATTAAAATATGTAAACAATTCCCGATATGTAATAGAAGGAAATTTTCCAAAAAATACCTACCTTTTTTAAGTAGAAACAAATAAAAACATTACAACTTCAATGGAGGAAGCACAACCAAGAAAGGAAATACCTTTTTCAACTACTAAAAACCCTGAGCACCTTGGTTTGACCCATAAAAAACTCTAGTTTCAAGCCCCATGGCCATTAGTTCTCATGAAAAAATAAAAATCGAGTGGAATGGGGAAGGTAAAGAGAGGGTGTAAAAATATGTACAATACATCAAAAGATCCACTTGAAATTGGGGAATAATGACATGTAATATATAGAGAAGAATGAGATAGATCCCTTTGATCACTCCACAAGTGGGAGTCATGAGAGAATGAAGGGAAGAGTGAAAAAATTACCTAAAATTCTGATAGGAAAAAATGAGGTAAAAAAATTAAAAGCTAGGAATGGCACCACAATGACCTAGTTCCTTGGTACTATAGTGTAGTTCCCGTCCAAGTAGCCCAAATGGCATAGCCACCAGGATAAGGTTTACCATTTCTGAGCTTTTGAACATGGGTCTTTAGTAACTAGATAGGGTGAGCACCGTGGAGTTGTGTTTCCTTTGGACAATAAAAACATCCACCAAGAATTTGACACGTTATAGTGGATGTTTTTTTGGCTTCATGGCTAAACAAAAAACCCTCCACCACATTTTTTCTCCAAAACCATTTCCTGAATGGAAACTCAATATCTAAAACGCCTTGGTAAACAAAAAAATAATAGGGTTCTCAATCCATTTCATAAACTAGATTTACATGACGATGTGTTGCATCATTAACCTTGACATGGATAGGGAACACATCCTGAAAACCCAATCCTTTAGGTCTAAAACACCAAGAAAATAAATAAAAACGCTTGAAAATTCTAAAATAGACCAAAATTATTTTGTATTAAACACCATAGTGACATGGGTAGTGTCATAATTTTCCCCACCATCCAACTTTCTTACCCTATTTATAAAATTACAATTTAATAGGGAAAAGGGAAACCTCAACACCTTATTAGAAAAGGTGGGAGGGATGGGTGGAAATTCAGAACATCCTAAAGATAAGAGAATCACTTAACATGGTCTAGATCTAAAATATACACCCAATATCCTAAAACAACATTGAAAAACCTAAAATAAAATTAAGACCAAAATCCATTAATAGAGGCTCTAGATAAATAAACACCTATTATAGGTATCTCAACCATTTATAATTAATCTTGAATCTTGGAACACTGTGAATCCTCTTCTATAAATAGATCCATAAAAAACTATGATTCCACAATCCAACACTATATGAAACACATAATACCACTTCAAAACACCAAAACAGAGAAAAACCAAAAAAACATAAAATACCCTAAAACCATGGAGCACCCAAATATCACAAGATAGGGTCACTAAAACCATCATATCCAAAAATATAAAAAGAATGAAAAAGTTAAGAACATTCAACAACATAGAAAAACATGGTTCTTAACTGAAGTCATGAAACTGAATTAGAGGGTAACGTGGTCCAAGATCCTGGATCTTTGAGTCTTGGTGATTATGATAGAATATCTCTAACTAGTGGGACCCTTGGTATAAATGGAACAACTACTTGCCCTAGTTACACATGCACATACCCCATGTTTCCTCATGTCTAATCCATAAAACAAAAACCCTTGCATAAATATCACCATAAGGCTAGAAACATAAAAAAACCACACAAGTCACACAAAAAATAACAAGTCTTGAACATCCCAAATTAACTACCACTCACAAAATAGTGAATAAATATAACACAACACGATGAATCCACCTCGAAGATAAAAACACTATAAAATCATTGATTTTTTTACAAAATAGATCATCACTTTACACTAGTACACTCACCCATAACTCCAAGAAGATTAAACATCACCAAATAAACTATTAAACCAAGAATAACGAACATATCATACCAAGTTCAAACTACATGGATTACAAATAACACTATAGAAAAAAACCATCTTGGATAAATTCAATACTCAAAAATACCCTACTAATATAAGAAAACAACACCTACCACACTATTCATGGTTTGGGTAGAGCCATAAACAGGAAATGTATTTAGCTTAATGATAAAAACTCTATGTTTACTCATGGAATTTCTAGGAGGCATACCTTAAACAATATGAGACATCAACACAATCCATTGATGTCCCTGAAATCACATAAAATAGTCTAAATACCAATCAAGGGAAAAATCTAGAATCTTAATTTACCCAAAATAGGAAAATCCCCTCTTTCTCAATTTTAAATATTTATATACAAATATACTTCCCATCTCAAAACACTTTAACCTTGAATTTTTTTAATTCAACTTGAACTTTAAAACATCTTTATAAAAATAGGTTCCCAATTTTTCACTTTAAAACTGATCCCTTAGGAAAACATAATCCATGTTGGTAGAAATAGTAAATATATAAATCCACAATTGGTTTTAAAACCAACAAAATTCTGTATATTTTATAATAAAATTATCCACATCATAAATATTTCATTAAATCTGAATACATTTTATAATAAATCCCTTGGTCTTCATTTTAATTCAATTTTTTTTACTAAATTTTTTTTTCATTTGAAATTGATTTTACAACATGCTTATATGCTAGAGAAAAACACAATTTCAACCAAATCTCATTACACCAATGTCAACATATCAGAAGACCAACCTTGATTATTTTCCCAGTACCAATAATTACTCAATAATCATCCAATATTCAAGGGGTCCGAATAGGTTAACCAAGACATATTTTGAAATATACTAGACTTGGAAAAAACGGTTTTACATGTCATGTTCCAATCATAAAACAATTCATGAATCATTTTCAAAATAAATCATTGGGTTTGTACAAACGTTTTCTGGCTGTTCTATCCAATATTTTTCCTTCCATTATATATTCATGCTCATTCAAAAAAATGAAGAATAATCCTTGATGAAACTTATACCATGCTATTTTGGATCAAAATTTCATCACCTCAAATTTCTATCAAATAATAAAAAAATATAGAAACCAAAACCTAACCAAACACATAAACTCAATGATTAGGTTGAGAAAGATGTATCTATAATCTCCCCATATATACCTCTCGATTCCTAACATCCTAGTTTCCACACTAACAGAATCCGAAAACAAAAAGAGAGTGCTTCTATAACTAAACACCCAATTGAGAACCTTGGGTCTAATAAATTTTTTAATTAACCATCCTGCATTTTCCTACGCCATCACATGACCCATCCTAAAACTAAGTATAAAAGGAATTACAAACCCCCAAAAACATGAAACAAGTTCATGAGTATCAAGAACAAAAACTTTAGAATGATTTCATCCCCAAATAATAAAAAATATAATTTAAAAGAATCATGAATCTAACATAACCTCTCCATATTTTGAAAATCTATTCATAAAAAAATAGAAAGATAAAAAGTAATAAACAATATAAATAGAGAATAAAGTAATATATATCCATCCAAAATACAAAAAAATATACCACTAACATTGGGACACAAGTGCATAATATATTATACACTAGTCTGAATTTTCTGACACAACCTCCATCAAAAAATATTATATAAAATGAAAAACTAATCCATTACTCTAACTAGTCAACATTATCCACAATCACTCACCACAACCACACATATATAAATGTAAATATAGAAGAAACCTATGAATTTGATCAAAATATTATCACCTAAGAGACAAAAAAAAACAACATACACATCCACATAATGGTGTGCATGCATGCTATAAGAAAAACTTATGAGTAAGATCTAACTACAGTATCAATTTAATTACCATCATAAAACATTTCAATAATTATATTTTAATCATAACATAAAATATGTTTTTTTAGTTTTCTATAATAATTTATAAGGAAACAACAATATACTCGACCACATTTCATTCTAAAACCACTAAAAAACCTTTCCAAAATAATATAGCCTTGGTTTAAATCATAATTTTGAAACTGTCACATTTAACAAAAAATTTTCTTAAAAATTTTCTTCAAACCATGAAAATAGGTCATTAAAAATTCATGAAACACAACCCTATACTTTTTCCCTCTTCTAAAAATAAACTCTCTAATTCCATTTAGAAAATGGTTTCTATTTTCCTTTCTAAATCGCACAGTCAAAACCATTTTGGAATCAATTTTGAATTTAAATTAAACCACTACTGGAAGAGAATACCCCCACAATAAGAACCATTATTAGAGGCATAATAAAAATAAAATAACCAATCAATGGTGTTATTAGATCAAATATAGGATAAGGTATATAATAACAAATGAAAAAAATCATCTAACTTTTCCCTAATGGGAACAATCATAATTGGAAACAAACTAGGATCTAACGTGAATGGTATAGGAATAGTCTCATCAAACCACTCACTATTCCCTAACATGAAACTGGAATACCCTATTTAATACCTTTTTGATTCACCATGTAGAATAAATGAACCACTAAGACAGAATAACCTTCCTAGGACAACAGCTAGGGCACACACACAAATATAGAGTATCACACATCCAAAACCACTATATAACTATGATGAATCCTATGATAAAAATATATATATTGGTGAAAAAGAAAACAAGAATGAGGACATTATAGGAATCAATAATAATAAAATGATTGAAATAAACACTACCTCATATCCTACACTCTCACAAAAACATCACCATTTTATTTCATCAATGTTAACAGATTACATAATAATGGAACAATATAAAACACCCCCTAGTGACACAATATAGGTAAATTACATCAAACAAGGAGCTCTAATGAGGGTCTCACATTATTTGATATAAATAAATTCTATAAAGTGCCAACTTGGACTCTAAAAACAAGGGTAAAATGCCAAGAAACTTTCCATAATTTGAAATATCCCTTCGAAACATCCCTTGAAACCAAATTTATGAAACATGTTTTGATTTTTTTGAAAATAAACCATTTCTTGAAAATAATTTTATAACCCCCATAATACCATTAGGTCTTAAATACATTTAATATTTTACACACACCCCTTATTATCAAATTGCTCATTTAAAACATAAATTCATTCCTTTGGAAACCCATTAGTTCCAATCACCAATTTAAAATAAAAATCATTGTCAAACAACCATTGAAATCAATCATTTAATTTTAAAATAGGACCTAAAGTATTTTACCAATCACTTTACATGAAATTAAATCATTTAATAACATAACAAGAGAAATCCATTTAAAATACTCCCATGATTAGTCTAAAATTCTATTTAAAAAGAATTTACAACCAAAAAATATATTTCATAATATTATAATTTAATTAGAGAGTAATTAAAATGCTCAATTAATTTAGGACATGTAATATAAGGGAATTTATATATAATTATCTACCTCAATCGAGTGAAATGAAATAGAAATGTGTTTCCATCATTGCTGGATACTCAACCATAAAAGGATTCTCTATTAACAACCCCTAAATAATAAAATAGCCTTTATTAGACACATACACAAAACATTTTGGAGCCCCATATCCATTAAGGATGATGGGAGAAAAAAAATCAGGGGAAATGGTGAAACGAGAATAGATTAAGAGAAATGAAATAAACTGCCTCAATTGATTCTCTTAAAATTTTTGAATAATGAATTTAAATTGAAGGAGAATAAAGAGGGATATCCCCTCGAGTTATCACGTACTATGAATTACAAATAGGGGTCTCAATATCCCTGACAAATCCAACACCATGACATGGTGCTACACATGTTCCTTCAAAACCCAAAGGAAGCATCTTCCATGATGTGTTGGATATTGTTATGTCCTACCTACTAAGAAAAACTCCCACCACCATGATCTAATATACTTATCCATTTCTAATGGAGAAACTCTATATCCACAATGACTACGAAAATCCCCTTGTCTTAGGGTTCTCTCCCAATTATAATAACTATACAGGAACCACATAAGGGTTAATTCTCAACCATGGTGTGGTGGGGTCACGAATCCTCAAAACCCACTCCTTATTGTCCAAAAAACCAAATAAAAAAATAAAATCGCTGGAAAAAAAAATCCAAAAATCAATTAATATTTCAAACCATAGTGACATAGTGATGACCCAATTTTCTATATCACTAATGAAAAATTTTGATATAAAATACTACACATTTTAACAATGTTATAATGCCCCCTGATCTGATACTCTCTCAAATGGACAAAACAGGTTGGTTATATGACCTCCATCACACCTCCACAAATGGTAGAGGCTTCTAACTAGCAGAGGGGGTGTGAGAAGTATAGTGGAGAGACTATACCCCCTTGTATAGAGTTACAATGTAGAATAATTATATAATATAAATAAATATTAGATTAATGGAAAATAGATTAAATAGTACGACATATATTTGAGGTAAAAAAAGGGAAATCAATAAACCAATAATAATAGTGAATCAAATAGTGCCATACTGAACATATCTAACTATCAAACTAAAATAAATACAAACCAAATAATCAACTAACAGAAAATAAACTCAATATAATCTATTCCTAAACCCCATATCATCCCCATATCCAAACTCTATCCCATCAAGAAAGTAACAATCAACAACAAGGTCCCTTGTCTTTATCCAAACCTACATCCATGTAATCTTCTTGGGTACCAAAGTGCATCTCGAATAGGGTGTGCATAGAACTCAGTAGGTCAACACCAATATCTCTAAAAAAAATTAGTCTGATAATAATTTCATGTAAAAAAGTGATAAATATGTTTATTAATTAATCAATTAATACAATATAACAATCAACCTACTTTGAAACCATGTCGAATGACTTTGATAATGTTACATAACCATGCCAACCATATCCATAAAGCATTGAATAATCAAAAAACTTGGTAGATACCATTGTATAATCAGTTTATAAACTAGTCAAAGGCCTATATATAATAATTTCATCATCAAATAGGCTAAGATGGATATATAATCATTTCTTCATCAAACTAGCCAAGACCTCTATATAATAATTTCACCCTTTGGGAAAATCCCTATAGATAATCATTTCTTCATCAACTAGTCCAAGCCCTATATATAATAATTTCAGCATAAAAATAGGCCAATCTCACTATATAAGAATTTTAGCCTCTAGGAAAATCCCTATGTATAAGCATTTGAACATCAACTGAACAAGTCATAACATCAAGGATACCACAACATCACATCATAAGCCTCAATGGTTAACTATAAAAATTACAATTTTTCATTCAGTTACACTATCATTTATATACCAAATTATACACAATTATATCAATAGGCCATAAGTTATTACAAAATTGATTTTATATCATTCAATCACATGAAATATATTTTCTTGATAAAAACACATTATGCGATTAACAAATTCATTTTTAATCATGGTTTCACTCACCCAATGGGTAGCTAAAATCCAGGTTATAGTACAATTGAATCCATAGGGATCCAAGTAAAATTAAAAATCCTTGAATTATCACCATTCAACATTAAATTTATTAATACAAATGTTGTGGTGGTGAAATCACAATATTACACACACCTAATCAATTAAACAGACCATAGGGTTAGGTTTTAGACCCCATTCCTTTAACTGATGATCAACACAACAATTATAATGTGAAAATCCAACAAGAATGATGTATAAGAATATTTCAAGAAGAAAACTAGGTAAAATAAGAAAAAAATTCTAACACAAAACAACTATAGTCAAAATATTTACACAACAATGACAGAGAGAAACCAAAGAGGAAGGAAATCCTAACCAGAATGACTCACCAAGGACTGATTCCTTGAAAAGGACATCCAAAATGAAATATGAGATTCGAAAATAACCTTGAAATAATAATAGGGTTTAGATAAAAGGGATAAATTGAAAAAATGAATCAAATCTTATGCACTATAGGCCTCAAAATCACCCATCCTCTGAAATACATGGCGTGTAATTATATTACACATAATTTAATTCTTGATTAATGGTTACGCCAAAATTTGTACCACCTATGGTGAATTTGATCCTTCTAAAAAATTATAGATCACGTAATGGATTAACATCCTGTATTCATTTTACATCATGAACCTAGTTCATGGATTTTGACTTATAATAATTACAGGTCGTGTAACTCATTTACACGACATGTAATTTCCATGAAGATAGATTTAAGACTATTTACCTAAAAAAGATCCTAAACCACCTCCAAAGAAATAAAAACTCTCAGAAAAACTCATAGGAACCTTTAAAATGATTACATATAAACTCTGTTAATTTAAAAAAGATATACTTTCTCAAACATTAGGTTATTTTCCCCAACAAAGGCTCTCCATTTCTAAACAAGAATAAACCACCAAGGTTCAAAGCGGAAGTAAAGCTCAAATAAATGGGTTCAATGAGATACTCAATGATAGATGTACCTAAAAAAATACATGATCTTATAACCTCCCCACTATCTAACAGCTCATCCCCAAGATACTCCAAGTTTCAATATAGAGTCTTAGAAGAAAATTATGGACACCATTATTATATATTAGACTCCCTCTACAAGGTCTCCTATAGAACACATCCATACTACCATTACCGTTGATACATAGGTATAGTCCCACCTCAGATATATTTCTCACTATGGTCCATAATCTGTATCAGATTCTCTTAAAAGTATTCATCTATACAGATATGGATGTCCTTGATGTCTACCATATGGGAAGGTTTAGGATGATATCTTTGAAGCTGCAATGCATGAAACACATCATGCATTGTGTAAGGGATAATAATTATTCCACTATACTAATAATTTCCTCTATCACAAATGAACTAAAGAACATGAGAAATATCTTTTCCTATTTACTAATAGAACATTTCCCCAACCTAGGTGACACCTAAAAGAAAACATGATGACCAAACTCAAACAATAGAGGTTTTCTTTGATGGTTAGCATAATATTTGTACCTAATTTTTATTGTCACCAATCGCCTCTAGATCAATTACACATATTTAGATGTCTCCTGCATGAGACTGGGTCTAACAAATTCTAACTCTCATACTTATAACTAATAATGAGGTGAATAGAATTTCCTTCCATACAATTCCTCTAAAGGTACCATCTATATTGAATCCTGTAAGATGTTATTATAGTTGAACTAACTGAGTTCCAAATACTTCTCCCATGAACCACTGAAATCTAAAACCCAAGATTAAAACATATCCTTTAGAACTTGACTAGTCTTCTCATATTGGAAATTAATTTGAAGATGGTTGGTTTTACATAGAAGAACCTACGATCCCAAATCCTTTTGAAGATCCTTCCAATACCGCGTTGTGAAATAAGGACCTTTATTAGAAAAAAATTCTCCTTATAACGCTATTCAAAAAACAATATCATGCACATAGAGACTACCCAAACAATCAATAGTGAAGATCTCCCTAATAGGAAGAAAGTGAGATACCTTCACTATTCGATCCATGATCACCCATACTGCATTATTCATAAATTTTTTTGGGTAATCCTATCACAAAAACCATAAATATATCATCCCATTCCCACTATGGAATGGTAACAGGCTATAATACCCAGTAGTTCTCTAATGGTTGACTTTCACATATTGATAGGTGAAATATCTCTTCACAAACACTAAAACCTCATTATTAATTCTAGACCATTGGTACTATCAAAAAAGATAACAATACACCTTTTCAAACCATGATGTACTAACCATCCAGAAGCATGAATATCACTCATCAGCTCCTCATAAAATCCTATAGGAACCCATAATCAGCCACATAACATAATAGAATTACCACTACCAAGATACCATCCCACTAGTGTCTCCCCACCATATAGTATGTATCTCTAAACTAATACCTGGTGATAAAATAACTATTATTTATTTATCTAGTACAAAATCACAGGTAAAACAAAATTCAAAGTCATATATACTCATACCTGGGAGTCCTAAATATATAAATGCATTTATGAAAAGAGTTACATTATCCTCCACTCCATGAAAGACTCCCATACTGCATCTATATATGTATTCTGGCTCAAGAAATCACGAATTACATTACCCTTTCCCGTTGTATAAACCATCTTGAAGTTAAAAGACTATAGATACACAACCCACTTCCTTTGATGAATGTTCAGGTCCCACTGAGAGATGATATACCTGAGGCTCTTGTGGTCTGTGTACACCAAAAACCTATCACCCAAATCATATTTTCTCTAGAATATTAGGGAATATACCACCACAACTAACTCTATATTATTAGTAGGATAATTCATCTTATGATGTCTTAGATGTATGGAGCCATAAGCAACCACTTGATTCCCCTACAACATAACTACTTTGAGTCCACTCTAGATGCACCAAATTACAAGGTATGTGATTTACCTTACACTTGTAAAGTGAGGATCATAAAGAGGTCTAAATTCTCTTAAGCGACTAATAATATATTTTATAATCCTCTTACCAAACAAACATCACCCCTTCCATGGTCAGCCTAGACATCGATGCTGCCATATGGGAGAATTTATAGAGAAAGCAGCGATAATAAATAACTAATCCCAAAAAACTCTGAATCATGAATAAATTCTTGGGTTTCTCCCAACATATCATGGATACAACCTTCTATGGGTACACCAACACTCCAACCTTTGATATGACATGTCCCAAGAAGTTTACCTTATTAATCTTGAAATTTCACTAGGTTAACTTGTTGTAAATACCATGATATTTCAATGTAATCAAGATGTTTCCAAGATGTTGGGAATGATCATCTAATGAATGAAAGTAAACCAAAATTTCATCAACAAAAACTAGAACAAAATTATCTATAATAGGATAAAAGATCCCATTCATCAAGGCCATGGATATCATTGGTGCATTCATCAAATCGAATGGAATCACTATGAACTCTTACAAGCCATAACTACTCCTAAAGGTCATATAAGTTATGTCCAATGGTGTCACTCTAAAATGGTTGTATCCTTATCTAAAACCACCTCGGTTAATATCTTATAACCTCTAAAATTTCGTAAGAGATCAATAATACACATACTGGAATACCGACTATTGATTGTCATCTAGTTTTTTTAGGGTTACTACAGAAACCACTAAACAAATTATTACATCAAACCAGGAATGGAGTCCAAATATCACAATAATATTCAACGTCAAACACATAACCGACACCTATGTTAGGCTAATAAAAACACTTCTTATTTCAAATCTGGAAAATTCAGCACCCCTTTCCAAAAACAGCTTACTTGACCTTCTTCTTAACTCTCAGCTGATTACTGTGACCAGAATTCTTCTTGAGACAATTTACTACCCTAGGATGAAGGCATGCATAGCACTTGCGGCATATCATATTGTCTTGATTGTATTTTCAAGCCAAATCCATAAAATATTGTTCTATAATACCTCTACGAAGCCTCAACACAAGATGTAGAGTAGACTCTTTTTGAATGTTGTAGTTGGAAAGAATGCGACCATCTTCAAGATATTTTCCTATAAATATCATCCACTGCTGATCAGGTGGAATATCTTCTTTATCTTGAATCTTAGCCTTCACATTGTCAATCATATCTCTACTCTCCACCTCTAGGGTGATTGTCTTCCATATTAGGGATTTCACGAAGATCTGCATCTTCACCCACCAGGCCAAAAAAAGGTGGGATAGAAACCATTATCTTATAGATACACTAAATGAAATTTGAAGTCCCAAATATATACTGGTGTAATTTTATAAGGTGGGATAGAAACTGTCTCTACTATTGGAACAAAATCGTTCTTAAACTTGATCTCCTACTAGGGAAACAAGCCAAAAAACATGTCAAGAAATACATCATGAAAATGGTCTACCACTAGTATAAAGGTATCCCATTTCATTATACTATCATCCAGAATGAAATTTGAAATCTGAGTCATGAGACAATCCAATCTGCACTGAATTAGTCCCAAATGACTATCATGAAGATCCCACTCAACTTGGTGAGTATAGTTTCCTTCTTTTGGAGACAGGAAGGTAACTCTCCTCTAATAATAGTCAACATGAGCCTGTTATAGAAAAAACAAATCTATAATGAGAATCAAATTGAAACTTGTTATTTCGAGAATGAAAGTTTCCCAAGATAAATAGTAACTACCAATTTCTAGAGAACATGTCTTTCAAAATTTGATATTCTATGATCACACTCCAAACAGTGTATCGACGGTCGAAAAAAAAAATAAAAAATTTCCACAGAAAATACCAACCCATTTAAAAAAATTCAGATAAAACAGAATGCAATACAAACAAGTAAGAGTATATGATATAAGAACCGTACCTTTGACTTTAGAAGGTCCTTCATCTACAACATCCACGGTAGTATTCATTATGTGCAGCTGACTAGAACCTCTACCCTGGGTTGCATCCTAACTCTCCAAAGCTATTTTCTCTTCTTGGAAATAATTCTTCTACAATGGGGAACCACATCCCCTTCCTTGACCTAAAAGTCTTATGATATTATAACTACCCATTCGATGAGAAGTAGTTGAGTCCTTCTTAGACTTTGTTACCTTTCCTGATCCCCTACCAATGCTCTTCTATGAGAAGTTCCTACAAAACTTCTGAAGATGAATCATACTAATATAAGCATGGAAATCTAAAGTAGGGTATAAACATTGAAGTTTTTTATGACCCAAATTTTCAAAATGTGAATAATGTAGTGGAACATGGTCCTAAGATGGCTACCTACTTCTTAGAGTACTCTGCACATTGTCACCATAGAGATAAATATCAAAACAATGATTCTTTCTATTAGAAGAAGATATCCTAGTTTGTCTTTCTAAAATAGATTTCCCACTTCTTTGGGCCTCTATCATATTCTTTTCTATGTATAGTGCTTGATTCATTAGATCCAAAAAGACACTCAAGAGAAATAAGTTCACTGGTGACCAAATCTCATAGAAAATCCCATCCTAAAAACTCATTTCCCTAGAGATCTAAATAGCCACTAAAGT
Source organism: Viscum album (assembly GCA_963277665.1). Taxonomy (NCBI): domain Eukaryota; kingdom Viridiplantae; phylum Streptophyta; class Magnoliopsida; order Santalales; family Viscaceae; genus Viscum; species Viscum album. Next base: position 1,591,737,982 of record OY728145.1, on the reverse strand, counting down.
TGGTGAAAACACTACAGGTCGATAAAGCATCAAACATACTACATCAACGATATTCCCTCCCATGTCAGGAATATGATCTTGTAATAATTCTCATCCCTCAACTTCTCTTGGTATAATTGGGACAATAAATTCACATCAAAGTACTTTTAAGAAAACTCCTCTTACTACCCACCTTTCTCTAGAATATCCCATAAACACATGGCCGATCCATAAAGCATATAAGTATCAAGATTTACCATCCTATCTACGGTTGTCTTGTGGTGCTTAAAAATTATCTAGATTGACTCAATACATATTTTGGATGTCTGGGGAATCCCTCCCTAGTGAATATAGGTGGGTGTAGTAGATGAAACTCCCTCATCAACTCAGAAATCGAAGGTAAGGTATAAATAACCTCCCTTTACATAGATCACATAACCCTCATGAATCTATCATTAATATAAGAGTAAATATTATCCTCATAATCTAAATGAAGATTTGGATCAATTGGGTTAGGAGTGTACTGATTAAGACTCTCATGATGCTCAATTCAAATATGATGAGGGGGAATTTTTTCCTACAAGATAAATAAACTCCTTAGAACACAAGTTAAAAACTAGGTCTATCTAAATAGGTGATAACATTAGAGAACTACTAGCTCATTTTCTATTTATACATAAATTAAAAGTGTTTTATAAGGACATGACAGTTCTTTCATTTTCATTTATCAGATATAATAGGTATCTCATTTTATATTTCCTTAAAAAAAATATATCAAATGCAATAAATATGTCCCTCATGAACAATTCCTACCAAGATATATCCGTATGTTCCTATCATGGTGAATTAATACTCATCTCACCCCATACCGGTCCATGAGTATAAATCTCAAGAGACGTTAACATTACACAACATGTGAATTACTCGGGGTAAAATAACATTAAATGTAACAATCCAATATCATAAAAGGCAACACCAGCCCTGGAAACATGGGTTTTTCAACATACATGGGTTAGATACTACCATAAAAATGATATCTTCCAAGTTCCAAAACATCCTAGTATCCTGTCCACCTTTACAAAATAGTAACACAATAGAATATAAAACCTTAAATTTATATCACTTTATAATGCCCCCTGATCTGATACTCTCTCAAGTGGCCAAAATGGGTTGTTTATGGGGCCTTAAAGGCACCCCATATTCTATCGGATTACAACTAGAAGAGGGGGTCTTATTAAATAGTGGGGAGACTATACCTCCTAGTACAAAGTTATAATGTTGTGGAAATAAAAAATATAACTAAATATTAGAGTAATAAAAAATAGAATAAATTTAATGACATACAACTTGAAAGAAAAAAGGGAAAATAATAAACCAATAATATTAGTGAATCATGTAATATCTTGATTAATGTATTTAAATGTCAACCCAAAATAAATAGAAAAAAAAAGAATCTACTGACTGAAAATAAACTCAAAAGACCCTTGTCCCAAACCCCATGTATTTATAATCTCCAAAATCCATCCCGTTATGTAAGAAATAATCAACAACAATGTCCGTTGTCCTTGTCCTAACTTGCATCTATGTAATCTACTTTGGTATCGAATAGTGGCTCAAATAGGGTGTGAGTAAAACTCTATAAGTTGATGCAACCATATCTAAATAAAACTAGTCTGATAATAAGTGCATGAAATAAATTGATAAATTAGTGTTTTAATTAATCAATTAATATGATATAATAATCAAACTGTTTCGGCACCATGCTATCATGTCTCTAAGAATGTATCATAACCATGTTAGCCATAACCATAAACTATGAAATAATCAAACAATAGAAAAAACCCACTATATAATAATTTTAGCATTTGATCAAATCCCTATATATAATCATTTCAAAATAAACTAGACCAAGCACTATATATATGAATTTCAGTATCAAACAGGGCCAATCCCACTATTAAAGCATTTCAGCCTCTAGGAAAGGCCATATATTTAAGCATTCCAGAATAAACTGGGCCAAGCATGCTATATAATTATTTCAACATAAAATTTGTCAAGCCCACTATATAATCATTTCAGCCTCCTATAAAAGACTTATATATAATTATTTCAGCATTAACTTAATGATACATAATTATAAGAATATCCCAATATCACATCATAAGCCTCAATAGTTAATTATGATAAGTACCATTTTCATTCAATTACACTTTCATTTATATATCAGATTATCTACAATCATATCATTATCCCATCAGATATTTCCAATGTTATTTTATATCAATTAATAACCTAAAATCTCATGTCATGCCAAACATACTTTAAGAAATTACCCAATTCAATATTAATCAAGGGTTTTCTCACAAAAAGGGTAACCCCAATCTAATTCACAATACCATTGAATCTCGAGGGATCCAAGGAATAATCCAAATCCAATATTTATTATCATTCATCATTAAACATATTAATACACATGTGGTTTTGGAACAATCACAATATTTTACATGCTTTATCAACTAAAAAAACCATAGGGTTAGGTTTTAGACCCCATACCTTAAACCAGTGATCTACAAAACACTTCTAATGGGTAAATCTAACAAGAGCGATAATGAAGAATATCACAAGAAGAAACCTTTATCAATCAAGATCAAGATCCAAACTTAAAAAAAATTGTAGTCAAAATATTTACATCTCTAGAAAATATAGAAACATAAGGGGAAAGAAAACCTAAGTAAAACAACACACTAGGGATTGATCCATAGAACATGATGTTTTTAAGGGAAGAGGAGACTCACAAAATTTCATAAAAATCATCATAGGGTCACATGATAAGGGATTCACTGGAGAAATGAATTAAATTATATGCGATGTAGGTTTTCAAATCTCCCAAAAAGTGGAATACATGGCGTGTAATTATATTACACATCATGTAATTCTCAATTAAGGGGTATACTGAAATTCACATAGCCTTAGGTGAATTTAAACCTAATAAAAAATTACACTTGGAATAATGTATTTATAGAATTTATTTATTTTATTTAACGAATATAGATCATGGATTGTTCCTAGAGATAGTTACATGATGTGTAACTCATTTACACAATGTGTAATTTCCCTTTAACCATATTTCATCCTATTTCCCATGTAAATATACCAAACCATCTTCAAAACCATAAAAACATTCAAAACCCCACACAATCCCCTTTAACATGATTATACCTAGAATCCATTAATTCAAAAAATATACATTCTCGAACATTAATTCATTTTCCCCAACAAAATATCCCTATCTCTGAATAAGATACGACTACCAAGGTTCAAAGATGAAGTAAAGTACAAAAAATATGTTCTATATAAAACTCAAAGAGTGATGTACCTAGAAAAGATGGGATCTTTCAAAGTTTCACCATTTATTGGGATCCTACCAGATAAGAACTCTATAATTAATCATTTAAGGACATGTGCCTTTAGGAAACCATAATTATGAGTTAAATATAAACTATTTTATTTTTTATATTAAAATAATCTTTTTGTTTTATAATTAATGGGAATTAAGAAAAAAATCATTCATATTAAACCCATATATTAGAGTGCAGACACTTACACTCAATATCATTTTCTTTTCAGAAACAAATAGTATTCTTAAATTAAAATATTTATTTCATTCAATAAAGCCTTATGGTCTTTTAATATAAATCCCTATGGAATAAATAATGACATTTATATTGTTCCAACTCATCCTTATTCCCTATAGAAAACATTTGAAACTTTATATGAGCATAAAAATCTTTGTAAGGGTTATAGAAGGAAATGAGCTTGTTTGTCCATTTGAAAAATTATAAAATCCACATGAAATGTTCTATTTTTTTATAACAAACAATGAGATAAAATATTCCTTTTCTTACACATGAAATAATTTTTTTTAAATAAGTTTTTCATATAAAATTTTATTAGAAATAATTAATAAAAAATAATAATAATTATATCTTCTTAGAAAACACGATAACCCCTGATAAACTTTTCTATGAAAAGGACAACTTTTACCATAAAAAGGCTCATTAACTTTATTAAAAAATATACACATTTTCATACCTTCGAAATAAAAATATTTCTATAAAAATGAATTTGAAATAATTGAAATTTCATGTTGGTGTCTTGGTTTATTATCTTAATAAAACCCTTATAAAAACCTTACAAATGGAATTACATTCTCTGTTAATTCCAATATAATTCTCTATAGAACAAATTAACTAACCATTGCATTAGAAATCAATATCAGGCTCACCTACCACCATGAACTATTTATATGGACTATAAAGTTTATAAAAAATGGATAATCTTACTTTTATATCATATAATATCATAAAATATTCTGTTTAACACATATATAGAATCACTTTTAGGGTTTACATAAATATAAGGATAAAAATCCACTTTTACATGGAAAAATATTCAAGAAAAAAAATTCCCATATAAATAATAAATGAAATATTCTTTAGAATACCATCATAACATATAGATTAATCTTATAAAATAATTATTTTCTTGAATTTTAACAATTTTATTAATTCCACATATATTAAAAAATTATTCCTTTCTTACTATCTAAAAAACAACCCATATAAAATCATTAAATAGATACCTCTTTACACCAATATAATTAATGTCAAATATAGTTTAGAATTAATTTAAACAAATATTTTAGTATAATAATATAACTCTTGAAATGTTTTAAGAAACATGGATATAAAGGTAAAATATTTGGAATGCAAATTTTGAAATAATTTAATAAGGTTTTAATGAAAATCCATTATGAATTTGATAACTCCTTAATTAAAAAATATATTGAAGGATAAATATATAAATATATTTTTAAATAAATTTAGATTTATGTAATGAGTTATAAAATTCATCCATAATTTAGTTTATACACAAAAAGATGAACCTGAGTTGAAAATGAATTAGGTGTTACAGAAATTAAATTGGGATTATAATTCCCTTTCCTCAAGTCTAACTCAAAACTTACATTATATAAATGATAAAAAAAATTATTTATTTATTTTTCAAAAACCATTTTCATGTTTATTCCCTTTCCATAATTAATTTTATTTCATTTATTTCTATATATTATATAGTAACCAAGTAATTTGTGTTCATGTCAAATGTTTTGAGTACATTCGTTTCATAATCCTAAAACAACCTCAATATATTGACCAAGGTAAAGGGGGTCTTGTTTAAATAATATGAATTATATTAATAATGAAAATATTATCATTTTTATACATTAAATATAATTTTATAATAGTCCATGTAAGTTACTCATGAAAAATGAAACACTTCGATTCATGGAGGAGGTAGTCTGCAGGTACACATGAGTGACATTTTTATTTTTCTAAGAGATAGAGAAGAAATAAATTAGAAAATGTTTTACCTTAAAAAATAATATTTATGTTATAAGTATCTTATTCATTTAATTAAATCAATCCTAATGACCATTTATGTAAATTGGAAATGAAAAATGAATCATATCATTTCATGGAGGTGGTAGTCCACACATACAGATGAGCAACACAATCATTTTCCAACAGACAAAAGGGTAATAATGTAGATAATATAGTATCATTTTAAAAAAACTATTTCATAAATATAAAATATATTAACTTGATAATTTATTTTAACTATCCATATGAGGTGGTGGTGGAAAAAGAAACTTGTCACTTCAATGAGGTAGTAGTCCACATGTACGAACATGTAATGTTTTCATTTTACATTGTATTGAAAAGGGGATGAAAAAGGGTAATTACATAAGCATAATAACATTTAATTATATTGTAGATAATAATTTTATTATATCATCGTGGTGGTGATTGGTTTTAAGGATGTATTAGAAGAAATAAACACGAATGATCTTGGTTAAGATCTATACATATCCTTCAATAAAACCCCTTTGGATTACACCTTAAGCCTTTTAGGAAAGTCTATTAGGTAGAAAAGAACCTATAAAATATTGAGATAATATTGGGGAAGTATTATTTGTTTTTATTGATCAATATAGAGTTATATTTTTTTAATAAGGGAGGATTGGAGGTGACCTATTATAATTGAGGGGAGTGATACTCATTTAAATATCCTTATCTTTTAAATATTATAAATTTAATTCCCATGGTTAATTGAGACTAAATCAATTAAAAATATAACATAAGGTGATAATTTTAGAAATATTATCATCCAATAATAATCAAGAAAATATTTTCTGACCTTATCATAATGTTTCAACACTAATAAACCTATTTTATCATTTACCGAGTTGATAACAATTTACCACGGTTATTATTCATTATGTCCAAAAATAAAATCGAAATAATTACTAAATTTTAAATTCATAATTTAAAATATGAAATTCAAATTTCAATATTCAATCTATAAAAGTGGTGGAAATTATTTTTTTCATAAGAATTCAAAATGCAATGAAGAACACTTTTTTAAAGAAATGTTTTTTTAATCTTAAAAATGAATTTATGTAAAAATAAAATATAATAAGGATTCATATGAAATTAATTTAATTATATGTAGTAAAATTTGACTTATTATATTTTTAAACCAATCCAAAATAAAATTGTTCTTTTTAAACACTTGAATAGAAATGACTGTTTTTATAAAATCTTTATTTTTCACCATTCTCCCAAAAAATAAATCTTTTGAGAAAAATATAAAAAATTCAGCATAATTTATTTTTTATTTCAGGATATCATAAATTATTTCTATTTTATAAAATTAAAATTTTAAAATTAATAAATTTAACTTTTAAGTAAAACTTTATAATAATGGAAATCACTTTAGTTTGAATAAAACTATTTTTTCGATTTGAAAAATCAATTAAAATTATTATAATGAATGTGAATACATAAAATTTGATAATTAATATTAATAAAACGTGAAATTACTTTATTTTTAAAATTAAATAGTTTTCACACTCTTCCAAATTAAATAAATTGTGTCGTCACAATTTTACTCATTACTTAAAAAGGTAGGGATATTTCACTGTAATTCCCTTTTCGTGTTCCCATGCCGCTTCCTCAATCATTCATTTTTTCCAAAAAAAAATAACCATTTCAGTAATCTTATTTAGTAAAACAATTTTTTAGCAATCTAGAATCTAAATCAGATTTTTCCTGATAAGAAATAATTTCATTCAACTTGAACAACTTAGGGCTCAAAACATGTGAGGCACAACTAATATGGACTTTTCCATAATTTTATATAGTCTAATAAATTATTGACATAAATTTTACTTATTACCAAATAGAATAACACTATTTTAAAGGTATATTCAAATAAATACATAATCATCTACCTTATATTAATTTTTGATCATCTTTTTATCTGAATAGATCTTATGAATACTTTTATCTATCCTCTTGTGTTTCTGAATCATATTTACCTTCTTAACCATTTATTCTTCTAGTTCTAATCCCAAAAACATACATTCACCAACTTATTCCCAACATGATGTATTTCTACACCACATTCCATGCAATTCCTCAAAATTTGGAATCTTTATAATGGAATTAAAACTATATTTATATGAAAATTTAACTAATGAAAAATGTTTATCCCAACTTCCCTGGTAATATAATGAGCAAGTTCATAGGATATATTTTGAAGTCTAAGTCACGTAATATGATTGCCCATCAGATTGTGGATGAAAGTCTATATTGTAATTTAACTATGCACCCATAAACTTCAGAATCCCTTTCAAAAAATTTGAAGTAAATCATAGATCAAGGTCATCTAAAATATAGAGATAAACTCTATAAAACCTAAATATATACTTAAGACAATGTTGGGAAAGCTGATCTGAATAAACAATATCTCAAAATAGAATAAAATTTACATATTAAGTTGATTGATTAATAATAACTAAAATCAAATTATTACATCATTATTCATTTGGAAATCCCACTATAGAATCCAAGGATATTTTTTCCCATTTCCATTTAGGCTATAGAAAAGACTGATTTATCCCCTTAATTAGTTGTCACTTGGCTTTATCCTTTTGGAAAGTAAAACATTTCTTGGTGAAATTAACAATATTTTTCTCTATTTCTTCCCAATTTTATTATTCTTTAAGGCCTCTATACTTCTTAGTGTTGTTAGGTTGAAAATAAAATAAATATCTATTAGTTTCACTCAACAATCCATTTTCATATAGGGATCACTTGGCATACACAACCTCTTTTAAAATATTATAATATTTTCTTTGTCAATTCTAAATTCAGGAAACTAAACCTTCTTAATAAAATCTAATCCTTCTTATAAACAAAAATTTTCATTCTAAATATACTTAATCCTATATAATAAATATGAACACATTGATACCTGAACAAAAAAGGGAGGGAGTTCCTATATGAACAATTTATTTTCCAACAATTATAAAATAAATAACAAAAGGATCATGCCCTAAATTTATCATAGCTAATGATTCATTATCATATTGTCTTAATGAATCAACTAAACTATTTTCCATTCCCAAATGATAGTTAATTGTGAAATGATGATCTTAAATATGTTCCAACCATCTTGTATACCTTGTGTACAAATAATTTTGAGTGAATATATACTTTCATCATCCTTGGTAAGTATATATTTAACATTTTATATCATATAAAATAATTATCCAAAATTTTAATAAAAAACACCACTATAAAATCAAGATCATTCAAAAGATAATTTTTCTCATGGTGTTTCTATTAATGTAATGCAAATAAAATGACCTAGCCATCTTGTATTAAGACATGACCAGGGCCCTTCAATGAAGTATCAATATAAAAAGTAACTATTTTTTTATGGAAATGATAAGACTAGACTATTAACCAATACTCTTTCTAATTCCTTGAAACATTCACCCCACCCCTTTGTCTTGTTGAATTTAGTTATTTTTCAAGTTAACTTTGATAGTGGGCCATATAAATGAGTAACGTTTTTAACAAACCATTAGTTATAACTCGCTAATCTAAGAAAAATATAAATCTACGTTATATTTGTAGGTCCTTACCACTCTTCCACCACCCATGTTTTAATAAGATAAACTATTATGTCTAATTTAAAAATAAAATGGGCATGTAAAGAAATATTTTATAAAAAAATTCACATTTGAATTTATTTTTCACACAATTTAGTTTATTATAAAGTCTTATAAACAATCCTTACATATTTCTCAGGTTCATCACAACTTTTAGAGTAAACTATAATGTCATCATTGAAAGCCCCCAAGAATTTATCCATATACTCATAAAGAACTCTATTTATAATATCAACAAACACCAACAGTGAAATTTTCAACCAAAAATTCATAATCAAAAACTCATAATGTCCATACAAATTATGAAATATTTTATTTGGAATGTCTTCCTACTTCATTATCAACTGATTATATCTAGACCTAATATCATTCTTTGAAAAATACTGCACTCCTTAAAGCTAATCAAACAATCCATATTTAAATGGAAACAAATATTTATTCCTGATAGTGATTTTATTGAGTTCTCTATAATCAATGAAAATACTTATAGATCCATCCTTCTTTGTAACAAAAAAATATATGATCACCCTAAGGTAATGTGCTATAGTGAATGGAACCCTTATCATTAAACTCACATAACTGATTTTATAATTCTAATAACTCTAATAGAGTAATTTGGTATAGGGGTTTTGAAATTGGAATTATTTCTATAAATAAGTCGACAATGATTTTAACCTCAAAATCAGGAATAACACTTGGAAAATCATTAGGAAATACATCTATATATTTATTTACCTCTGACACATCACCAATTTGTACAATTTCATTTCTTTCAATAGTGGAGAAAAATAACTCTCAGTACCATCATTAATCAATTTATCAATATCTTCAAATTTTATAATATGTAGGATATAATTATTATATTAAAATTAAAACTTACATTAGAAATTGAATATAAAATACATAGATCTGCGATCGATAATATAATGATAATATAAAATCCAATTCTTATCCAAAATAGAATCAAAATCAACTATAAGAAATAAAATAGATTTTTTAGAAAAAAGTGCTATAAAGATAATTATTGGTATATTCCTATTAATATTTCTATCTTTAATACTTCCACCTAAAGTTTTTATTAAAATTTATATCTCTATTTCTTTAGGTGATATTTCCATTTAACTATCAAATTTATAAGAAATAAAAAATGTATATACCCTAAATCAAACAAATAATTGGAATAATCTATTTAAAAAGGTACTGTACTTTTCACCACCTCATTTTATGGTCTTACATTACCCGAGTTAGTCACAAATGATTTTGTGACACCCTTATTCTTATGGTCTTGATGATTTATGGGTAGAGTAGGACACTCAATATGAGGTTGAATTGAGTTCCTATAAAAAATTTTGTTAATTTTTTTAAAAAGATACCCCTAATAAAAATAAACCAGGTTAGTTAAACATGGTAGTAAAATTATATTAGTTTAACTATTCAAATAGTTTCTTTGAATATTGATTAATTATTAGTTATAACAATATGAGATATTGATACAACTTTTGAAACTACTTTAATAAGACAAGAGTGTTATAAATACTATCAAAGACTAACTATCAAAGTAAAATTTTGTGTTCTAAAATAGGGTTAAAAATAGGGAATAACTAAATTGAAAGACATAATGGATAAAACAAGTGGTTCAGTCACAAGCTGAGATCTAATACACTCCACTTTTTGATCACCAAACACCAAGAAATATATATAAAAATCACTGATCCAAATCTTATATGAGGGTTAACAACAGTATATGAGACTATCTAGGTCACAAGACCTCTTCCACTATTCTACATGGGAAAACTAACAGCCAGTTCACACATGACCTCTTCCATAGTTATACATGGTTGAAACAAGGTGTAGAATGATATTTGAGTAAGGGTATCTTGTATCCTCCAGTTCAGTGCAGGATAAAGTGTGTGTTTTAATAAATATGCATATATTACTTGAAAAGTAATGAAACAATATAGAACAGAGAAAAATGTAACGAAATAGATTTTAGAAGGTTCTGTGTGTCATGAAATGTAGCTTTGGACTCTTTGGATTAAGTAGATGAAAAGTTATATTTCTATTCTAAAAATAGAGTGTCGCGAGTCGAGTTTTTTGTTTTTTAGTGTAGTGAGATGTTAAACTTCTCCTTCGAGTTGCTGCGAGGATTCTTTCAAGATGGTTCACAATAGGTTCTTCTTTGTTTATAGCGAGTAGGAACTAAAAATTCTTCCTTCAATGTATTCTTTCATGTATGGGTATTCTTCTATTTTTTTATTAAATCCTCTTCTACGTATATTTTATTTAGTGCCATGCTTTTATTTTTATTTCGAGGGCTTGTGTTAGAGTCGAAAAGATACACTATCTCCACATCTCGTACATCATACTATTTTCTGACATCAATGAAAAAGATCATTAATTATATCATTGTCGTTAAGTGACTCAAATATGACCATTAAAAACAAATATTAAATTTAATTGAGAAATACATAAAAATGGTTACATATGGAACGATGTCATATTTGCGGTGAGCAAGTAAAAGAGACATAGTCACAGTGAGATAATGATTATGAGATAGTCACTATGAGATAGTCATTGTTCCATAGTTGCATTGAGATCTAGATCTGGTAGCACAGTTACAATGTTTAGTCCTTTGCAAATTCTAGAACCAGTAGCAAGACGATAATGTCAGGTAAATGGTGTCATATGTAATGGTTTCTAGTACATTGTTAAAATTCTAAATGGTGACTTGTTACGGTTTCTTGGAAATAGTAGTAGAGAGATGTTGTTAGGTCCTTTGCAAAAATTAGGAACCGATAGCAGGCTTATGGTGTTACATACTTTCTGATAATATGGAACCGGTAGAAAGCATATGGTTTCACAGACTTATCCAAAAATCTATAAGCTGTCTTAAGAAGTAATATTCACAGAATGGATTATTATTAAAAATAATCATACTTAAACAAAATAGAACAAGATTAAATTTAGTTTACAAGATTCAAACATGATTTGTGACATTTTGAATCATGATCTTGTGAGATTTTAAAACATGAGTTATAAGAGTGTAAAACTTGATTTGTAAGCATTAAAACATGATGAGTCCAACAATCTCCAAACCTGATTTGTGATAATTATAACATTAAGAGTACAACAATCTACAAATATTATTTGCGATCATTAGAACGCAAGGATTCCAACAGTATCTAAACATGATTTTTGAGCATTAAAACATGATGAGTCAAATAATGATTTTTATCTTTCATGTTTTTCTTTAGAAACAAATTTTCACAGTGTACCATCTCATTACAACTATAATACATTACTACATGATAATAAATATTGGTTGGACCATTAACATTACTATTTCCTTTATGTTCATGAGCTATATAACCCCAATTACAACCTAAGAAACACTTACTAGATTTCATGAGACACTCATAAGGGTGATTCTTTACACACTTATCAAAATAAGGAACTTTAGTCCTATTAAATTATATTTATTTGACATATACTTATTCATCACTTTCTACTTGGACAACATCATATCCTTGTTGTTGAAAAAGTAAAAAAACTCTATACCAACCTTCATATCACACCATACAACCTTATCAGTGGTATTAAATTAATGGGAGGGAAAATATTTTCATAAAACGGGTTTCAACTCTGATTAAAATATTTAATTTTAATATCACAGTCTAGAATGAATTCTAGTGGATAACTAGCCAATCTAGAATAATCGAATTCAGGGAAATTAGCAAAGACCTACTCCTTTTTTTAGATCCAAAAATTTACTTTACATCTTAAATTAAACAAAATTATGAAAATAATTCTCAAATAACAGATCATTAATTATTAACCACTCAATTAAATCAATCTCATATTTCTCCATGGTATTTTTAACCAATAAAAAATAATGATTGGATTCAACTTGACCATGATAAATTTAAATAATTTCTTTTTAATATTTAGAATAAACTAAAACCTTTGATATATTTTATAATGAATTAATCCATCTTTAGGAGAACATTGGGTCTGATGACCCACCAAATTTTGGAGGGTGTTGTTTCATGAAATGATATACTATATACATGTTCTACATTAGATACTTTGGTTTCTCTTAAGAATGGGTACCACCATTAATATCCTATATAAATTTAGTTAATATAGATAAAAAAATACTCTTTTAAAATTCTTAAATAATTCTAAACTTCTGATTCTGAAGGATATTATCCTCATGTTTACTTTTCACTTCATTCATTTTATTTCTTCTATGGAAAACCATTACAAAATATCCATATATTAGAAAAAGAAACATGAAAAACCTCAATGTTGTTTCATTATTATATTATATATAGTTAAAAACCCTTAAATTTATTCTTAATAATATATTAAACTCTAAATTCATCTAAACCTCCATTTTATACCAACCAAAAGGATGTGTGCCTCTAAAAACGAATAATTAGGATTTTAATCATAAGGAATATACTATCTTATATTCTAGATAACTTTTAGTTTATATTTTTAGAGAATTCTGAAAATATCTTACATATAAAACCCATACATTAAAAATTAAACACTTCTATTCAATATAATTTTTTTAAAAAAATTGGATTCTTTAATTTAGATATTTGTTTCATTCAATAACATGATTACTTGTTTTAAAATGATTCCCCAAAGAGGAAATATAGACCTAGATATAGTTCCTCCATATCCTTAAGCCTTATAAAAAACATTTGAATACTTGGGATGATCACAAAAAATATCCATCAGGGATAAAAATGTAAAAGAACCTATTATTACATTTTCAAATATATGAAATCCATATGAAATATGGATCTTTTTATATAATAAATTTGGAGATCAAATATTCAATAACTTACTCGTGAAATTATCTTTATTTCCTGTAATTGTTTTTAAAACATCTAATAAGATACAATTAAGGAAAATAATCACTAATATGGTTTCATGGAAAACATGAGAACCAATGATATTCTTTTTCTTGAGAAACTTTCCTCTCATGATTAAAAGGGTTATAATATTTCTTAAAACATAAGAATTTTTTCTTAATTTTTAAATAAAAATTATATATATAAAATTAATTTTGTAGCATATAAAATCAATGTAGTTTCCTTTGGACATGATTTTTAGATAACTCTTACAATAAAACTTACAAAGGTAATAACCAACTCATTTAATTCCAACATATTTTTCCAAAGAAAAAAATAATTACCAAATTCATTAGAGGGATATATTATGATAACCCATCATCATTAAAAACATCCAAGGTCTATAAAATACATAAAAAATTAATATTACATTTCCATTATAATATATAATAAAATAATATATTTACCACATATACATAATCATATTTTAACTTAATGTAAATATAACGATAAAAATACATTTTGTTTTGAAAAATAATAAAGTGAAAAATTCCCATAGGAATATGAAACATGTCATTCTTTAAAAAACCCTGAAATTTTTTTATAGATTCATATAAAAGTTTAATAGTTATGGTGGTGAGAAATTTATTTTTGATTTATACATTGAAAAATATTTGTTTTATACTTTTAAAAAAACCTACTTAGAAATCATTAAAAAATTTCATTTTTGAAACCACTATAAAGAATATAAAATATAGCTTTAAAATGAATTCAATTTATTTTGGTTATAATAAAGAAATTATTTAAATTTTTTAAGAAAAATATAAATGGAGGAAAAATATTTAGAACGGAAACATTAAAAAAATTTAAGAAAAGTTTTAATGAAAAACTATTATGACTTTGATAAAATTTTAGTCAAAATGATATTAAAGAAGATAACTTGAAATATATTTTTTAAAAAACTCAAAATTTTGAATTCAATTGTAAAATTCACCCATAATATATTATATAAACCAAAAAAATAAAACATTTTATGAAAATTTCTTAATTCTTAAAGAAAGGAAATTGAGACAAGAAATCCTTTACCTTAAGTCTTACTCACCACATACATTCTTTAACTAATGTATAATAGAATTATATTAATTATTTACATGTTTAAGAACATTTTTTTCTTATTTATTCCCTTATCATAATCCCTTTTATTTCATTTATTTCCATTTCTAATATAGTTACTAAATCAATTATATTCATGTCTAACATTTTGAGGATGTTCAATTTATAATCCCAAAACAACTTCAGTAAGCTTATCATGGTCAAATTGGTCATGGTTATATTACCTTTATAGTATTAATCCTTAAGTAATTATATTTTTTTGAAAATAAATATTATTTTATAAACTTCTATTCATGGTGTTCATGAAAAATAAAACATGTTTTTTCATGTAGGTGATAGTCAACACAGACAAACAAGCTACATTTTCATTTTTTGAAGATATGGAATGGAAATAAAATATTTAAAGGTTTAATTTTATATAATAATATTTATTTTATAGGTATCATATTTATTTAATTAAATCTATACTAATGAGAATCCATGTACAATAGAAATGAAAAAATGGATCACTTTATTTCTTGGAGGTGGTAGTCCATACGTATGCCTGACCAATGTTATAATTTTACAATAGATATATAGGTAAGAAGGAATATAATTTCATATATTTTTATAATTATTATTGTTTCATAAATATCATATATTTTCATTTATATTCTTAATTTTAACCAACCATATGTAGTAGTGGTGAAAAACAAAACCTATCTCTTTTTCGAGGTGGTAGTCCAAACATAGATAGGATAACTGTTTTAGATTCCATAATATAGAAAATTAGATGAAAAATGGTTATGTCATAAAAAAATACCATTTTCTTATATCGTAGATACATATTTTATTATATCATCGTGCTGATGATATGTTTAAAGGAGGTATAAGAAGAACTAATCATGAAAGTACTCAGTGATGTGTTATACCTCTTCTTTAGAAAACATCTTTTGACATGCACATTAAGCCTTATAGATTGGTATTTTGGAGATAAAAAATCATCTAGAACATTGGGAGGAGATTTTTAGGGTATTTGGTAAGTTATTCGTTGAGATAGAGTGCTCAATGTTTATGAATAATGGATGATTAAAGTAGCTATTTCATGTGAGGGGAGTGGAACTCTTGTAAATATCCTTAACTTTTAATTATTATAAATATCACAAACATGGTAAATTGGTATTAAAGCAATCAAAATTTTAATATAAGGTGATAAATATAGGGAAAATACCATATAATAATATAAAATATATGTTTTTAACTCACTATATTTTTTTAACCCTACATAACTTGTTTTACATTTTATCAAGGTGAAAAAATTAATTATAACAAAGGCTTAAATTAACATCATTAATAAATTTTAATATTATCCTTCAAAATAAGAAAATATTTTTTCATGACTCTATCAATTGAAGTGGTATAGATTAATTTCAATATAAGTACCCAAATACTATGAAAAAAGAATTTTTTAGAAAAATGTTTTTTGAGCCTAAAAATGAATTTATATGAAAATAAAGTATAAAAATTATTTATATGAAATTAATTTTATCATATTTAGTAAGATAAGGATAATTTTAATTTAAAACCAACCCAAAACTGAATGATAGTTTTAAAATACTTGAATATAAATGAAATGCTTTATAAAAATTACTATTTTTCACTAATCACCCATAAATCAATCATTACAGAAAAATTACAAAAATTCTCCCAAATATATATTTTATATGATTATATAAAAATATAATTCCATTTAATAAAATTTAATTTCTAAAATTTATAATTTTAAATTCTAAATAAAACCATATAATACATGGAAAATCTTTATTTAGAATAAAATTAATTTTTATTTAAATATCTATATAAAGTTATTATAATGAATGGAAATAAAAAAATGTATATTAATAATTAATGAAATTTTTTTATTATTATAATTACATGGTTTTTTATAGTTAATTTCTGATATTGAGTACTATTAGGATGGGTGACCTCCTCATATATTCCTCGGAGAATTTGTTAGTGAGGGAAAAAACAAAATAAAAAAATATTGGAATATTAGGATATTCATTAGTATTTTAAGTGGAACATATGGGTAATATCATGTGAAGTTATTGTAAGGAAACAAAGGTATTAGAGTATACCTATGAGGCCAAATTTCAAGGTTCATAGACATGGAGGTTCAGGTCATGATAAATGGTATCTATGCAAAAAGCTTGTTAAATGTTTGTTTTTGTGATGTCTTAGTCAAATGTGTGTATGGGGGACTAAATATGGATAGTTTTTGGAATTGAATCTTTTAGAAATAATTTTATAAAGGAAAAATTATTTTTTTAAATAATATTTTAAAAGATAAAGGTTTTCAAATATAATTTAAAAATAAATCTATGTTTCAAAATAAATTTTTTTGGAATGGGCATTCATGAAAAATTAATGGGTTTTAAAGAGATTTTAATTGATTTTTAGGGCATGGGTATCAGTTAATTAATCCAAAATATGATTCCTTTTTAATGATTTATAAAATATGTATTTGAATTAAATTTTAAAGTGATGTAAAAAAATATTTTTTTTGGAATGAATAGGTTTGGTCAAGCTCATTAGGGGTGATATATATATATCTTCCAAAGAAATTGTATTTGTGTAAGAATTATGATTCAATGATTGATATAGATGTTATCTCATTGTGATGATTAATGAATTATGGGAAATATACTATTAGAGGAACATCCCTGTGGGTGATGTATTGGTTATATTACTCAAGAATATCTAGTGGTTTCTTGATTTATATTTATATATCGGACCATTGGAGGAACCATTTAGGAATTATAATATAGTATAAGACTCTTAGTATCCTAAAAATATTTAATCTTGGTCAATGGGTTCCAAAGAAACATCAGACTTGATCATGAATAACATCTGATCATATAATTGTATTAAATTAAGATAGTGTCACACCAAAACTTTTTAAATTATTTATTTTGTTAATTTTATTGGCATCGAGAACCCTTATTGAGGTTCGAGTTGAATCTTGGTTTTAACTTTCATATTTTTATTAAAAATTGTGTGTTTTGGACATGACAGTATCAGGCACATGGGCAGAACAGAGTTTGGAAATCGCGTGGCTTCACCCAGGTCAACGTGCAACCTACCCGATGTTGAAAATAAATAAATAAAATTATATGAACAATAAACAAATAAAATTAAATGAGTGATAAAAAAATAATAAAATTTAATGAAATTTAAAGAATTGTTTTAATAATAATAATATTATTATTAATTGAGATTATTATTATTATTATTATTATTAGTGTTAATGATATTAATAACAATAGTAACAATAATAATAATAATATTATTATTATTAATAACATTATTATTATTATTTATTAATTTATTTTTATTTTTATTTTGGCATGGTTTTGTCCCCCCCCCCTTTAGTGTGTCTCCCCCTATTCCCCCTTCCCTATTACGCAAACAACCCTTACCTATTACATGACCCAACAAACCACTGAACCTCCTGTTTCCTTCCCGTGAACCCCACATCATGATGTACCCCCTCCCTAGCCAAGACCCTGTAGCACATGACCCCTGCTGCACACTCCTCTAAGGCGTGCCACCCCTATTAGTTCCAACCTTTCGGGTAAGCCTTCCCTCTACTAATCTAGGGTTTTGTTTATTTTCATTGGGTATTTGGTTCATCTAGCGATTAGGGTTGCATTTTTTGGGTAAGATCTTGATCTACTGGGATTGATGTTGTTGATTAGTGTTCGTTATTTACTCTTGAAGATGCGATTGAGGTGCGACTGGTGTTCTGTATCAGCTTTAAGGGATTTCTCCACCCGAGGGACGTGATTCCATGCTTAAAAATTACTGATAAACTGATAAGGTTTTCATATAAATTTTAGCATTATTTATGGGTTATTTTCATGGTGAGGAATTAGTTTTAGAAAGGTTTATTAAGCATCTGGTTCTAATTTTTTTTCCATGTGAAATTGGGTGGTTTCATATGGAAACATTTTTTAGATTTTTTTAGATTTATTTGGCATGTTCATTTACTATTACGCATGGTGAGAAATGGTATTTGATAGAATTAAACATTTTTTGATTTTAAATTTGCATTTCTTGTGGAATTTGGGTGTAGTCCATGTGTAAATCCTTAGTGTGCACCTTGTTAATGTTTTATAAATAATGAAAATGATTTATTTCATTGTGAAAGTGATGAGAAACAAGTTTTAAAAAGCATTTGATATGAATCTGGTTTGAAATGGCTTTATTAATATTAATTTTTGTTTAATTCTCATATAAAACCTTGTTACGCCTCTTTAGGGTGCTTTATACATTGTAGAAATGGTTTATTTAAATTTGGAAGTGTTACAAATCATGTTTTAAAAATGGTTTTGGTGTGATTTTTGGTGTAAAGTAGTGTGGTTTATCTTGAAATCATTTTATAAATTGTTTAAAAGGTTTATAAAATTATATAGGTGGTGAAAATCATGTTTTGAAAAGGTCTGGGTGTGCGTTTGAATTTTATAGAGGACTTTGGGTATGAAAGTGGTGGATTTCATGTATGTAATCCCTTATTTGGATTTTAAAATGTGAATGTTTTATATTATGTGAATGTGAAACTTTATTGAGAATAAAAAATGAAAATCCGTGTGTCTAAGTGGGTGGAATTGGACTAGTATTCTAGTGATTCCGAAGTGGCTGTGAGCCGATTTCACTTAGAGGGATTGTTGCTTAAAATACTAACTAATCATTGTGATATGATTGTAGACCACTATTCCTTGGTATGTGATTCCACCCTAGTGTCTCATGAATGATAACACTAATGGTTGTGGTTTCTATATCACATTTTCACTAAGATATGAGGTTTTTATAGACCCATTACTAACTAGTCCCTAGGGGTATATCCCGTGACTACTGCTAATTTTCTATATCATACTTACTGTTGGAATATGGTATATTTGGTTAGGAATTTGAAAATAAAGGGTGTTTCTATTAAAGTTTCTTTCTATAAAACTTATTTCCATTTGAAGTTGCATTTATTCAAAGTTATTTTGCTTCCAAGTTATTTTTCCTTAAAATTATTATAATATTTATTTCTTGATAAAACTTTTAGGATTATTTGTCGTTTAATTTTTAGGGTAAGAAATATCTTATTTGGGTGTCATCCTATTGGGATTTAGATCAAAGATTACTTACACATTTGGGTGTATGCAGACCCTGTTGTCTTTTGTTTCAGGATAAGGAAAGACATTTAGTGTTGGAGGGATGGTTTTCTAGTGACTATTGTTTTAGATGTTGATTCTAGTGGAATGAGGATGTGATCTTATTGTTGTATGGATATTTCTGGTGTTGTCTTGGTTTTCATATTTTATCATTGTCCCTTTTTGTGTTGTTTTAGTTTGTAAATTTAAAATCATGTAATTGTTAAGGGTGGGTTTTTTTTTGAATTTTCAGATCTCAATTTTTAGTTTTTTTTTCAGTATTTTTAATGTTTTAAATTTTTTGTAAATCATTCTCTCTTGTTTTATTTGATACCCATTCACTTGTACTAGCCAGTGGGGATCGAGAACACCCTTCAGGTCTTGTCATGGACCAGGTCGGCCCCTGGGTTAGATGATGACCCGGGTTGGTTCTTGAAAAAATGGTATCAGAGGAGGTCATACTCTTTTGATCCTTATTTATTGGGGAAGAGTTTGGGTAGATTAGAGATAAGAATTTTGGGACTTGACATTCAGATTATGAGTAGGGTGGATGTCCAGTACACCTTGTGATGGGACTCATGTTACTCAGGGAAGTTGGGTTTCATCCGAGTGTTTTAGCCCTTGTGGTTGGTCGTTGCTCGGGTAAATGAAAAGTGAGATGGGTTAACATTCCCAGTGAGCTCATAGGTCCTGGAAAGCCATGTGGAGCCTAGGAAATTACACTAGAACACTCCTTGTGATGGTGGTGTGACTGACATATGGCCACCAACAATATGTATGAGGTTCCCATCGATAATAGTTTCCTCTTGAATCATCAGGTGTCTCCTTATGTTCTAAGAATTATTTTTGAAACCCCTTTTTTTAAAAATTGTGAAACTGGATTTAAAATTGTAAGTGTTATTCTTTTTAGAATGTGGAAAATGGGGTTTTTTGTGTGACTAAAAGTTATTTAAATGGAAATTTCTAATGTTTCTAAAGGTATTTTAGAATGGGATAAATTGGTATTTAAATATTAGTTTGAATGGGATGAACTATTTTATGATTTATGCATGGGATTTAAAAATGGATTTTGATTTGATAATTTTTTTTCTTTTAGAAAGTTTCATGAACTTCTAATTTTTTTAAATAAGGGTGAATGAGATTTTAATTAAATGGGTTTTGATGAAATGGAGTTTTATGTAAAATTGGGTGTTTTTTAAAGGTAAATGAAGTTATTTCAAATTGATGTGTGATGGCTGAAAATGAATTTTTGTTTGAATGATCGGTGTTTTCTGGAAAAGTTTCAAAATTTTAAAAGTCGGTTTTATAGTGTAGATGGTTGTTTAAAGAAGAAGAGGTGTGGGTTTATTGTTTTTTTAAAATGGAGAGGTTTTGTTTGAAAACTGGGTATTCTCATATGTGACTACATGCATGGGTTATGTGAGTAAAAGGGGATGATTACCCTGGGTGGAATAAGAACATGTATGTGTAAGGCCCACGAGGTACCATTGGTGAATGTGCAACCCACCCATATTGTTTAATTTTCTAGAGTGTGTTTCAAAAATAAAATATGCGATGTTGGATAATATGTAATTTTTTGTTGTTTTTCCATAGGATATGATATTTTTCTTGCAAGACATCTTGAGTTTGAAGACCTTTCTTGTTTAAGTGAAGTTTTGAGTTGTGTTTTTAATGATAAGTGGGTTGTCTTGGGATAATGGTGAATGGTTTCTTTGAGGAATGTTTTGGGGAGCCTTTACGATGGATCCCTCTTACCCCGTGTGTTTGGTGTTAGCTTGTTGCATGTGTTGGAAATGAACTAGATTGATTGGGTCCTTGGGCTTTTCCCTTACTAGCTAGTGTACACCCCAAAAATGAGTTAATGTGAAATTAAAGTGTGGTCACGGGTGACTCTCCATTGGAAGATCCTCTAGTTGATCAAAGTAATAACTTATTCTTGGGTTTCAAGGTTGAGTTTACCTCTCTTATTCTTCCAGATAAGCGGGCCCGCTCATAAAAGGATAGAGGATGCGAGATGATTTGGGGGATGTTTTAGATTCCTTGAGTCATGTGGTGACCAAATGTGATGTTTATATCATTATTTATGAAGTTTGTATCTAGAAGTGGTGAAAAGAATTATAATTAGGAAAGATGGAAGCAGTCCAGAGTTATCAGTGTTGGCTACTGTTTTAAAGGGCCTTTGGGTTTTTTGTTGGTTTCGTCTAAGTAAGAGGTCACGTTAATCCACCTGTGGGGAGAATCAGGTTATAAGAAGTTATTATGACCACTTGTAGTGATATAGTGTTGTTTGGGACCCAGTTTAAGGTTCATCATCTGGTAATATTTCCATTGGTTGCAAGGGTCATGTTTGGTGACATCCTATAATGTGAGTTCCCTTGGAAATTCAAGAGTTTATTTCTTGGTACTTTTTCAATATTCTGTTTTAACAGAATCATGTTCTTTTTTGGGGAATTTAGAATCCCTATGTTTTAGAAAGTGGTGTCTTCTGAGTGTTCTCCCTCCTAATGTTTCTTATTATAAGTAAATAGTGTCGGTGCATGTGCATTTTTAATCCCCCATTTTGGTAAAGTGAGGTGTTAAAGTGGGACCTGGGTGTGTTTTGTTCTAGTTGTTCTATTTGAGATGTAGTGTAGTTACTTTTGGTAATAGAAAAAGAAGTTTTATTTGGGGTTTGTAACACCTGACTGTGAGGTAGAAGATGCTTCGACCACCAGAGTTCCATCCATTGGTTCCATAGTGAAGCTGATGTGTAGTCAGGATCTCTAGTATTGTAATGGATCCCAGTCTGATCTCTATTATCAATGTTGAAAATGGAGGAATTTCAAATCACCTTCTATAGATATTTAATTTCAAGTGGTCTCATGTGGTGAAGATGGACATGGGGACCCTGTTCCTCAATATTGTGATCTATAAAGGTGGGAGAGTTCCTGCTTTCCTATAAAGAGGCAAGGTTGTTTTGTTTTCCTGAAACTTAGTTCTTATACCCTTTTGAGTGTGGAAATCTATATCATTTTTCATGTATGGACAACATTGTGAGTTCTTTTCAACCTCTGTTTTCATTCGGCAGGTCCGTGGATGGTAATTCCCGTAGGAGTGATGAGCTGTGTGGTGTCTTCAATTTGGTTGGGAGTATCTTTCATTGGGTCAATTATGGCAGGTGGATTTGGTTGTGTGTAAGCCCCCAGTTATCATTGTTGGGTTTTTTTTCCTGTTGGTCCATGCCACTCAGTTAAGATAGCTGAAATTTAAAGTGGGGGGACCCACCATGGGTCTCGATGAAATTCCACTGAAATGAATTGATGTAGCCTATTTGTTATGGTGGGGAGTCAATTTGGGCCTCCTGTTTTGGTATCCCAGTTGTGTTTCTGATGTTGACTTGGAAATGGGTGATCCTGTTTACTTGTTTCAAGTTAGTGGTGAGGGTTTCATTGATAAGGACTGAGGAATTTTGGTTTAAGGGGCCAAATTATGCAGCATGAATTTTTTTTCATTTGATCGATCAATTGGAGGTGTTTAAACTTTTAGAGGTGGGTGGCACATAGTGGGGAGTCCATTTTGGTCTCCTAGGTTTGATATATAAGTCACTTTTTCGATTGTTAGTGTTATAGTCCTCTTCTCATTTAAATTTTGTTGGGAATCACCTTGGACTATGAAGGGGTATCGATTTCTACCTTAGGGTTAGGCCTTGTTGTGTCTTTATAGAAGTGGAAAACATTATGGTACGAAGAATTGTCACAACTGACCTTTTAAAATTATTTATTTTATTAAATTTCTTGCATCGGGTACCCTTGTTGAGGTTTGTGTTGAAGCACAATTTGGATTTTTATGCTTCTTATTGAAAAATACATTTTTTGGACATGAAAGCATCAGGAACATAGGTAGATGATGGTTTGAAAACAATGCAGCATCATCCA
Source organism: Viscum album (assembly GCA_963277665.1). Classification (NCBI taxonomy): domain Eukaryota; kingdom Viridiplantae; phylum Streptophyta; class Magnoliopsida; order Santalales; family Viscaceae; genus Viscum; species Viscum album. The sequence continues at coordinate 1,591,713,849 of OY728145.1, read as the reverse complement.
AGTCACCGTACATCCTGCTCGATATTCAAATAAATAAATAAAAAGAAATGAACAATAAAGAAATAAAATTAAATGAGTGATAAAATGAAAATAAAATGAAATAAGAAAAGTGTAATAAAATTTAAATAATTGTTTTAATAATAATATTATTATTTTAGATTATTATTATTATTATCAGTGTTAATGATATTAATATTAATATTAATATTAATAATCTTATTATTATTATTAAGAACATTATTATTATAATTATTACAGTTTTGTTATCATTAAATTAAATTAAATTTTTTATTTTAGTAGGGGTTTTCACCCCCTTTTGGGGCATCACCATCCATCTCCCCTTTTTTCTATTACACAACCCCCATCCCTGTTGCATGACCCAACCACCCATCGACCCTCTGGCTTCTATCCAACGAACCACCGCCGGCCCTCCTGCTTCTATCCAGTGAACCCCCGACGCCCAACTACTTCTTTTAGGAAAATCCCCGACACCCTCCTGATTCTGTCTGGTGAACCTCATGGGATGATAGATCCCCTCTCTGTCTGAATCTCTATAGTGTGTAGCCCCTACTACTCACTCCTCTCTAGCACACCACCCCTACTGGTGCAGCCCCTTCGGGTAGGCCTTCCCTCTGCTGATCTAGAGGTTTGTTTGCTTTAATTGGGTGTTTGGTTCCTCTATCAGGTAGGGTTTTATTTTTTGGTAAGATTTTGATAATTTGGGTTCGTTGTTGTTGATTATGGTTTGATCTTTCCTATTGAAGGAGCAACTGAGTTGTAGTTGGAGTTATGGTTATGTTTTAAGGGATTTCTATACCTGAGGTTGGTGATTCCATGATTAAACGTTTTTGATAAATTGATTATGAATTCCTTTAAATTTTAGCATGATTTTTGGATTATTTAAATTGTGAGGAATTATTTTTAGCAAGGGTTCATTATTTATTTGGTATTATAAATATTTTCTTTTCAAGAAAAATTGGGTGATTTCATATGAAAGCATTTTTTTGTTGAATTTATTTTTCTTAATTAATTTTGTATGTTCTTTTATTATTGTGCGTGGTGTGAAAATGGTATTCGATAGAATTAAACATGTTTCTGATTATAAAGTGGAATTTCATGTGGAATTTGGGTGTAGTCCATGCATAAAGAATTGGTTTGCAACTTTTTAATGTTTAATAAATTATGAAAATGATATATTTCATTGTGAAAGTAGTGAAAAACTAGTTTTATAAATAATTTGATATGAATCTATTTTGAAATTGGTTTCTTAATCTGAATTTGGGTGTACTTCTCATGTAAAACCTTGTTGTGCCTCTTTAGGGTGCTTTATAAATTTTTCAAATGGTTTATTTAATTTTAGGATTGGGTCAATCAAGTATTATAAATGGTTTTGGTGTGATTTTAGGTGTAAATCCGTGTGGTGTATCTTGAAATTGGTTTATAAATTTTTTAAAAGGTTCAACGAATTATATAAGAGGCTAGAAAATGTTTTGAAAAGGTTTGGGTATGCGTTTTATTTTTAAAGAGAACTTTGGGTATGTAAGTGGCGTATTTTGTGTATGTAATGCCTTTATTGACTTGTAAAATTTGAAAGAGATATATGATGTAAATGTGAAACATGATTGAGCACAAAAAGGGAAGTCTGGGTATCTAGGTGGGTGGACTAGGACTAGTATACTAGTTATTTGGAAGTTGATGGAGCCCGATTTCACTTAGTGGGATTGAAAATTACAATACTAACCTAACATTTTTATATAATTGGATACTACTAGGCATTGGGTTGTGATTACCCCTAGTGGCTCATGCACAAGAACACTGATAGTTGTGGTTTCTATTTCATATTTTGACTGAGATACAAGGTTCCTAGGGACATATTATTAGCCAGTTCCTAGGGGTATTTCTTGTTACTAGTGTTCATTTTCTATATCACACTTACCACCGACATACAGTATAGTTGGTTGGGAATTTCGAAAGCAAGGTTGTTTTCTTTAATGTTTATTTATATAAAACTGATTTCCATTTAATGTGTCATTTACTCAAAATTGTTTTAATTCAAATTTATTTTTCCTTAAAATTTCCCAAGAATTTCTTTCATTATAAATTTTTTAGTTTTATTTGTCATTAAATTTTTAGTTCATGGATTCTATTATCTTGGTTTCATCATACTAGGATTTGGCTCACACCCTACATACACCTTTGGGTGTATTCTGACCCTGCTATATTGTGTTTTAGGTTAAGGCAAGCGTTCCCCTTTGTCATTTTCCCTTTTTAAGTAGTTTTGTTTTGTAAGCTTAAAATACGATAATCATTAAGGGTGTGTTAGGTTTAAATTTCAGATTTGATTTTTTAGTTTTTTTTCACTCTTTTTAATGTGGTAAATCCATGTAAGTCATTAACTCTTGTTTTATTTGATTCTTGGGAACTTGTGCCAGCCTCTGGGGATTAGAAACACCCTTCGGGCCTTTCCACATGCCAGGTCACGTGCTGGATTGGACGACGACCCGGGTTGGTTCATGAAAGATAGAGTGAGATACCTTATAATGCTTGAGAGATGGTAATAGTGTTTAACATTGTATTTAAGGAAAATTCATGGAATTATTGATGAGTGAATGGACTCTATAGTTCCTAATGTTTGTTCCCTTATAATTTACCATATCTATTAGTGATGGAAATAAGTGAAATATTATTTAAAATGGTAGTTAGAAAAAAATCCATTACAAGTGGTCCTAGTATTGTGATGATCCACCATAGGGAATGGACTTTTGGAATTAGATGGTAGTGGGTTCGTTCCTTAGTTGTATTGATTATAATGAGATTCATTTCATACTATAGGGTTATCAAAAATAGGTTACTATAAAATAAAGAGGTTATGTGCCTAGCCCATAAAGATATTTTTTGAATGACATGCCTTTTAAATGAGATATTATATTATATGAGGTAACATTTAGAATAACTATCAGGTTAGATGTTATGAATGTGGAGTGGTTATTATAATTTAATTATGAGGTCACTAAAAATGATTTATTTTCCCAATTAGTATATACACCTATCTTAGTTTTGTTCTTCCATTTGAGTGATAGAAAGATAAATGATGCAAATTGATGTTTTATGTGAAATAGGGGCATAATATTTTGAGTATTATACAATTTCAATTAATAGAGAAAACTAGTTTCCTTTAGGGATAAAATTATAAAAAGACTATGGCCCTTACACACACTTCTGATGATAATATGGGATATAATCTAATGGATATTTTTTCTATAGTAGTACTATATTATCATGGAATTAGAATCAAATATTTTGATAACCTAAGACATTTAAGATAGGGTTAGAAGTTTTGTATATGTAGTTTATATAATATATCTAGTAAGGACCAATGAGGTGAGATGAGGTAATGTGAGATAGTACTGATTTTATCTTCTTATTTGTTTGAGATATTATGGTTTTTAATAATATTTTTTTTACCTAGGGATTATACATATATTATAGTTTATGTTTTAATCCCTCTATCAAAACCCATTTTGTTTTCAATTTCTTTTTAAGGGTTCCCATTTATGGTGGGACCATTTTTGATTTCTTGTTTTAATTATTCTTAATATGTTTTATAATTCACCTTATATTCTAGTTTTTTATTATTTAATGTGTAGTTAGACGAAAAATATTTCTAGTGGAACTTTGAGGGAGATCCTTTTGGTAGTGTGATGATACCTCTGGAGGATAAAATTGGTTAACAAGAAATTGACTATGAAATACACATTATTTTAATATGGTAGTATAAAATTAATTGATTACTAGTGGGTGGGACCTTTCCAAATTTTGGTAGTTCATGTTAAGACATTAATGTGAATGTGTCTCTATTAATATGATGAAATTTGGCTATAGATTTTCTTGATTACATATAGGTGATATTTATTTGTGTGTTGAGTGAAACTCACTATATTTTTTCACATTCATCCTCTTGATCACTATAATTCAGCTAGTCATGACATGCAGGGTAATTCTTATTGGTTGTTTGATACAAGAATTTATATGTACATGACACGGGTTTTGAAAAATATGGGTAAATATTATGTTCTATAGAAGATAAAAGAATCCATCTTGAAGATGGATACAAGTCTTGGGGTGAGTATTATCATAGTGGATCATAAAATGATGTTGTTTTTTAGATTTAATTATATTTATTCTTTTTTTATTTTATTGAATATGTTTCTATGGAGGGGGAAGTTTTTTTCCATTTTTATGTATATGATTTTGTATATTTGTTCTAAAAAAACATTTTTATCTATGTTGAGTAATATATAATACTAATTCATTTATATTTTTGATTTTATGACACCAACATGGGTTAATGTTCATAATCATTAGTTTTTTGTATATGTTTGATGTAAAAATGTGGAATATTTTTTTTGTACATTGGATAATTACAAAATATATTTTTTCATGTGGTCATAATCTCCCAAAAATTGTTTTAGACCCCTAAAACTACTTTTTATCATCTAGTGTTTTGGGAGGCATGTTTAAATTCTAGGTACACTATAGCTTGAGAATTATTTTGATACACTTAGACAGTTAATTACATGTATACATATAAGGGAAAATAATATATAGTTGTAGAATCTCAACTGAAATGGGAAATTTCCAACTAAATTAATTAAATTGAAAAAATAATAACTCACCCATGAATTTACACTTAGAGTCATAAAATGGGCAAGTAAACATATTATCATAATATTTTTTATTAAAAATAATGTTATAATGAATTTTATTAAATAAAATAAACATATATTTTCATCCAAATCTAAAAAACTTATAATATAATTATATCATTATGTTTTTGAAAAAACAAATTAAAAAAAACAGTTTTCTTCATAAATCTAAAAATCTTTATCATTGGTAAATTTACAGGAATATTTTAGAAACACAAACATTTTTTTAAAACATTTAAATAAAATGAAACATGATTTAATAAATAAAATCATGAAAATAAATTAATGGAGATTATTTACTAAATCTATCATTTAAAATTTAATTCAAAATTCTTTTAATAAACACCCTTAATAGTATTTAAAAATGATGTATGTTAAAAATATATTATTCAAAATTTTAATGGTTATGTTAAAATAGATGATTTAAAAACCCATAATAAAAATTTAACTTAATTAAATCCTCCTGAATAAATTATTATTCTAAAAATACATACATACATATATATATATATATCAATTTTAGATTGGATACATAATAAGAATATATTACAATCAACTATGTAGATGAGATTTTCAGATATCCATGAATTCAATAAATTTATTATCTTATCTAAAAAATTTAATCACCAAACCCAATTATAAAAATTATTATATTGAAACAAAATTAAAACCTAGATAAATATAACCTATATAATCATAATATTAGAACTGTGTGGTTCTATTATGACTTTATATTATTCTCTTTTACCATAACACCCATGTCACTCTCATGAATCAGAGTAAATGAATCCAAATAAGGTTTATAATATGAATTCTATATGGAATAACACATATAGTGGCCTATGTTTTCATAGTTTACTACCATTTGATAGTTTCCATTAGAGGTACTGGTAGTGATATTAGAGGTGAAGGGTGGGATAGAGGATTAATTTGAGATAAAACTTTAATTGAAACATTAATAACATGGTAAAGGTTATAATTGTGCAATACTATATTAGAAGGAAATATATTTTTATTAAGTGATAGATCTATAAAAGAGGTTTTACCTCTAGGCATTATGAGCCACTCACTGCATCATGATTTATCATATAGTTTCATGATGTGTTATATTAAACTATAATTCTTTTGTATTTAATGATTTATTATTACATCAAGTTTTTTTTGGATGATAGGATGTGTCATGTATTGTATCATAGTTCTTATAAGGATTGTTTTTTTGGGTTTGATAGTTATACAGATATTGGGAAAACTATATGCCTTAGTAATAATTGAATCACAAGTCTCATTACCCTATGGGGATTTTTTATATCCTAAAAATTTAAATAATTTTTACTCTATGATATAGGGGGTCTCACATAATTATTATTAGACTTCCGGTTAACCTTCCTTATGACCATATGTGACCATAGGAGTATCTAAGATGAATTTTAATTATATTTTGAATTTCATTTATATCATCAACATATAAGTTTAGATTGATGCTGGTTGTGGTAATTATTTTTTTATTATTTTCTTACACATCCTATAAATATTATATGGGTTTCTAGGGTCATGTTTGAAATATTTTGATAATGGAAGATTAAAATGTAGTAGTTTATGATTGATTTTATGCGGTGATTTAATAATTTACTAACCTGGGTTAATTATTTCAATTATATGGAATATTTATCTTTAATTTGAGGTTAGTGACTCATATTACATGTACTTTTATTCTATATTGATTTAGTTTTAAGATTATTTAGTTTCTCTATTGGAACGAATATAAAATTTTATTTAATTATGATAATTAATTAACCTGAATAATGGTAAATGTGATTTATAATTTTTTATAAAATTTATAATATTTTTTCTTATGTTATTTTCATTATTATGGTGGTAATCATAATTCTAGTATTTAACTAATAGTAAAAAATGTGAAACCATGATTAAATTTTTTTAGATAAATCAAAATAGGGTAATTAGTTGAAGAAGTAGAATAATAAAAATTAATAGGTTCATTATATTAGTATGATAATGAAATGATAAATTGAAAAAAATAAAATAAAATAAGTAAATTGATCAATTTTTATTTTGGAATACCTATTTTATTTATATTTATTATATTTGATGGGTTTTTTGTTTCTCTTTTAATATGTTGAGTTAGATTTTTTAGTTGATTTCATTGTTGTGTTGGATTTTTATAGTTTATATTGATCGGGTTTTATTGTTCTTTGACATATATAATCACTATAATACCATTAAATTAATAAATAAGTGTAATCATAGTGATTTATATTGATAGTAGTACTAAATAAAATAAAATAAATTGATGTTTATAGTAGGTTATGATTGATTTTTATAGTTTATATCTAATGAGATTTTTTATTTTTTTATATTAGCAGCATCATCCTATAGGGTAATTATATTTGGAATCAATTATTGTTGTGGATGTGATGTTCTATCAATATACAATGGCTATAGAAGTGTTTTTATAGAAAATGAATCATATTTCTAGTTATAGTTAAATTTATAAAGCAACTTATGTTTTTTAATTTCTTATAAATGACAACATATGTTAGAAAGCCTAAATAATTCACATATGAGTTTTTTGTTCCAAATGAACCCTCAAAATTATAGATATAGTTGATAAGGATGATATAATATTACCCATCTCTTGTTATCTATTCTTGATACAGTTTGATGATATGGTACATGGTTTCAGTTTATATTAGTGGTCATGTGGCAGAGGGTATATAAAGTGGATATATGGTATCAGTTATGCTAATATATTATATAGTGTGTGGTTATGGTATACATTATGTGGACATGTATTTGGAATAAATATGTGGTTATTAATATAGTAAGTGATGATAAGAGAATTACATATGTCATCGGTATGTCATCTAGAATAAATACAAAGCAAATATGGATGTGGTGTACCACATTTTCTATATTTTCAGGATTACCTCTATTTTATTATTGTATGAATATTTAGAGAGTGCTACCCATGTTAAATGTGTTAAAATCTACCTAATATAAGGAATTGATATTGTTTTACACCATTTTTGATGTGGGTATAACATGGTTCATTCCATATTAAATTAATAGTTTAGATAGAGGAACTTAGTAAGTATACTTTACTTCATTCACTTATTTCAATATACAAATTTAATAGATTTTAATGGCACAATAAATTAGTATGTTGTTCATTGCAAGATATTTCCTTGGAGGCCACAGGGGTTTGGATTTTGTACCTAAAAAATTTGTTCCATATGTTCATTTAACTTGGGGAGGTTTTTTATTGATTTATGAAATCACATGCATATTTAAATTTTAATAATTGATGGGATGTGTTATTTTGTTTCATGAATATTTTGTGTATTATAGAATTATTTTATTATTATTTAGATTATATAGGGTAATGAATCACATATTATAAGTGATATAACTTAGTGGAAATGAACTATTCGATGGATTAGTAGTGGTGGGATTTTGAAATCTCACCCATCTTCACTATCAATTCATTAGGGATCCTAATAGAAATGTGGGATTAATGGGTTGTATTATAGTATTGGATAATAGTTTTTGATGGATTTTGGAGTTAAGAATATTTGAGGAATTATATTGGTCTGATAGAGAGATTGTATAACTCAGTATTAGCATAGGGATATCAATTAGAACGAAGACAAGGCCCTTGACATCTAATAAAATGCACTTATTATATTTGTTAAACATACTAATGTTTTATTTTATTTATTATGGGGTAGAGTACTCAGTGAGGTAAATGAATCATATTTTTATGAGTAAATATTTTAATTTTTAAGATATCTTAGAAATTAAAATTAATTTAGTTAAAAATATTAATATAAATCCATATCCAAGTATTATAATTTTTTTACATTTTTAGATATTAATGATGGATGATGAAATCATGTGAATCATATAAATGACGTTCAAAAGAATATTCAAATAAATTGTAGGTAGGTTGGTCATAAATAAGAGGATATATAGAAGAATTATTTTCATATATTTTAGTGTTCATGTTCATTTAATTGTGACAATATTGTTTATGACCAAGACTCTAATAAATGGATAATGTGAATATATCCTTTGGGATGATTATCTTATGTAAGATATTTAAATACATTTAGATTTTATATTATAGATAATTGTATCATGGAAGTCGTTGATCCTTTATATTGGAAATCATGATGAGTCTAAGGATACATAGTATATGTTCAAGTATTAGTTCTGATCCAAGAACCTATGATAAACAATAATTATATTGTGATAGATGAAGTTTCTCTATAGTGACATAAGGTAAATATTCCTTTATTTTACATATTTTAAATAAAATAAACTTTAAATTACATACTTAATAATAACAATATCCCATGGATATATACGATCAAAGATTTTGGATACTAGCTAAAAATCAGCTTATTTTACAATTTTTGCAATCATTTGTTATTATGTTCACCAAACTAGACCATCATCTAAATGTTTCATAAGAAAAACTTATCCTCATAATATAGGGAATGAAAACAAAAGAAATATGTGAACCCAAGTTCTCAATAAGGGAAAAATAAAAATTTAATCAAGGATGATTTCATAAGAATAATAAATAAAAACATATTTTTAAGAGAAACATCATCTCACCATGAGTGATATTTATATAACATAAGTGATATCCAAAGGAAATTTCATAAGATATTAAGGCCACAAAAGATAAACAATGAAACATAATAGTAATAACATGGAATAAAAAAATATAACATAAATCTTGAATAATGATAGAATAAGAAATAAATTCATGACATCCTTCAACCATGGAACAAACATTAGAATATGGAAACATTTTATTTAGTATTCACACACTTTAACCCATTATTTTAAGATAACATAAATGTACCCATGTATAAATCATCATTTTGAGTCACACACTTATAACCAGTCTTTCAAATAACTATATTGCGCCCATATAAGCATGCCAAGTGAGATTTAAAACTTTATCCAATGATTTGGAAATAGATATAATACCACACCTATCATCATACAATAATATTATTTATACTTTAAAATCATCAACTTATCACATCATAAAGTAAAAAATGAAATAAAATTAATTTCATAATTTTTTTTAATGATAATCAATCATATTTCATAAATAAACCATATAAATAAAAATTTATTTCTTAAAAAATTCAATGGAAAATAATTTACCTTCAATAGAATAAATAACCCAAGGAAATAAAAATGGGTTTCATAACATTTCCCAATAGTATAACAACATGATTTAAATTAAATTACATTAAAAGTTATTATCACCCAAAATAATCAAAAAATATAATAAATAATGATGGTGAAAGATATGAAATGACTCCATTAAAAATGATAATCATGAATATAGAGAGTAAAATTAAAACCAAATCAGTAGAGTTTTTTTATTGAAAAAAATAATCATTAATGTAATCGTCATGGTCAAGGGTCTCTTTTCAAGAATTCTTCTTTGATTTCTTAAAATCACGTGAAGAGAAACACTTCATGTAATTGGATTTAAATTTGTAATTTTTTTCCCGAGATATATATTATTGAAAATAATTTAAAATGTAAAATCCTTGAATATAGTGAACATCAGGGTAAGAAATTCAAGTGTAAGTCATATAAATCAAAGGAAGAAGTTTGAGTTATTAAATACCTTAAATTTATAGATGATTTATAAATAAGTTCACTAGTATCTTGTATAAAAAATATCTATCTTAATAACAAATTTCAAAACATTATTCATACCCATACCCATAATTTATAAATATTCTCTACGTGTATACTAGTAACTTATTTTCTTTTTTTAATATTTGTTCTGTGTAATATTTATCATTTTATAATTTTTTAAAAATAGTGGTGTTTTTATTCATTATTATCCCAAATTTTATCAATCCCATATCATAAAAGTTAATATAATTTATGTTTTATGACATTTTATGAACTTATATTTTTTATTTTATAAGAGTTTTAATTATAGTACCTATTGATGAAATTGATGGTAAGAATGTTTTGGTGATTTCTATAAGATAAATGGTGAAAAATTAATTAATGAATTAATTATTTAAATTACCAATAAATAACCAAAAAAATAATTATATACTTATTAATATATAATATTAATCCTCTAATTCCATACATGACAGAAATTTATAGCATTTTTTCATGAGGTGGTCAAATAGACCCAAGGAGAATATGCTATAATCTATGTGTGAGTGTGACTATGGAAGATATTATTTTGTTATAATATCATTACAGAAAAAGAATAATGAAATTATTTATTTTTTATTAAGGAAATTAATTAAAATTTTGATGATTTATAATAATAATTTTAATGAAAATTAAGTTATCGCTTCTAAATATATATATATTTCTCTTTGTATGTTGGCATTCAGAGGTTAGTATTATAATGATCACTTATTACTAATATTACTTATATAATTCATAATTTATGTTTATAGAATATAAATAATGGAATAATTAAAATATCTATTCACTAACCTTATTTATATCACCATCATTGAAATGTGGTGATGTAAAATGAAAATTTTCATTCCTGAAAATTGTAATCAGCACACATGCATGGTCAACATTTTTCTTGATTGAATGAGAGGGGAATAAAAAATGGTTATATGATAAATATATTAAAATTTCAGTATATAATTTATAATAATTTCATTGTATATGTATTGTAATAATGCTTTATAGGAGTGTGGACGAGAATAATGAATAATGAAAGTAAAAGTGTAAGTAATACTTACATTGAGAATTTGGATCTCCTCTTAAAGTGTCCTATGGAAATGAAGGAATTGATGAACTTTATAGATGGAAAAGGATTCAAAAATTTTATATGAGATATAGAAGAATTAAATTAGTAAATGTGTCATGGGAATTTATAACTAGGTGTGTTTCTTGATGTGGGTGGAAGTTATATCCTTTTATAAGTGAAAAAGAGGGAAAGATATTTGAAAAAGAATGTTAGGTATGGGCTAAGAGTGTAATTTCTTGAGTGTTAGGTGAGATAGGTGGATAAAAGTTAGTGAGACATGTAGGTATGACTTTCCAAATTAAAAATGTTATTATAGAAGTTCTAAGATTCAAATAGACTTAGTAAAATTCATGCCACATTTTATTAACCATTTCAACACTAATTAATCTTGATTAAAATTTAACCAGGGTAATTATTTCATTACTAAAAATTTAATATGGCCTTTATTACAAAATTACAGTGTTATGAATCTAAATTTGGACCTAATTTAATCTAATTAAATTTATAAATTTTATAATACTAACTTTTAAATTAAAATATATATTGTATTAATAAAATATTTTTGTAAAAAATTCATTTTAATCATTTCGTGTTCATAATATTATTTAACCTTGATTAAAAATAAAATGAGTGTTAAATAATTTTTATATAACATAAAAAATAATACTATAACATTAATTTAAAAAATATCTAGCAATTTTAAAAATGATATTTAGAAATGTATCATTCATTGAAAAATAATTGTTTAACCATGGTAACAAATATTTACCTTGGTAAATTAATTTTTTTCCTAAATAATGAAGATAAAATTAATAAATAATTTGAAAATGATAATATGTAATGTGAATATAAAATTATCAAATAAAATTTCTAAATTTATTAAAATTTAATTTTAATAACATTTCATATAGTGAAAAACAATCATTTTTTAAGAAGTTTGTTTTTAATATAAAAATTCATGTATGGTATAAATTTATAAATGTAATTATTTTTAATGGTATAAATAAATAAAACATTAATAGTTATTTGGGTTCCAGATCAAGCCAAAAATTAATATTAATCTTAAAATTTTTAACAAAAACAATATATTGTATACTATTTTTAAATTAGAATAAAATGATACTTATATTGTGAAATGTTGAACATATGTTTCCTAAGATCAGAATTATATTTTAAAATATATATATTTACTCATTAAATAAATAAATAAATAATTAACGTTTATTTATAAACTTTTAGGTCATTCTCATATGTTGATAAAGACATAAAATATAAATGTTTAGTAAAATTATTTTTTTCATTGTTATCTTAAAAATCAATTACTTAAGATAAATCCAGAAAATTAATTTTAGGGTATTTTTTATATAATGAATTAAAAAAAGAAATTCATTTTAGTAATTTTAAATTATAAAACTTATAAATTTATATTTTATTTGAAAATAAATTATATAAAGAAAAATAAATTTAATTGAAAAATTCCATTTCAAAACATTATGTGTTCTTAATTATATTTTGTACAAACTTTAAATTTATAACTATCTTTTTATCCACTATATGTTTTATTTTTTTATTTTTTTATAATCTAATATACCATAGATCATTTTAGTTCTGTTTTTATTCAAAAACATTAACTAATATAATGATTTTTTAATGGAAAATATATTCTAAAGTATTATATGTTTCACCCCCCGTTAAATCATCACAATTTTAATTATCACTTAAAAATATCAATACTTGTGAGTAATAAAGATAATCAAAAATCAGGATATATATTATAATATATAAAATCCATTCTATATTATAGAATATTAGGTATCATATCATTTCAATCAAAATAGTCATATATTAATATTATCAACCATTTATTCCAAATATGCTTGTATATCTACGTTTAAGAGTTTATATTGAAATAACTTCCATAACTTAATTTCATGATCCTATTTCAAACCAAATATTAACACCAAATTATTTTGATAATATCTAATTTAATTACTATATGAATATGAAAACGCAATCCAAATATATCTTCTATAAGGAAAAATTTATTTTAACCTATGATATTTTCATTTCACCTATCTATTGCATGGTTCATCCTATAACTCTATTTCTTCTACCTATGTCACAGTATGTAGTGTTCATTCATAATTCTTATCCTAATGACTTAAATTAATTTGGAAATTAATCTTTCATAATGGAATGTATAGGTAATGTGATTAATGAAATCATATTCCATAGTAGTTTCTATCCATGAGTGATGTCTTAGTCCCAATGATCTTACACCATAATGAATATTGAGTTAATGCTAAACTATCATTTTAGATGTTTATTTCCTCTAGGTGCATCCACTCCACAGTAGCATCAACATTTAGAAAACTAGAGAGGGATTTAATTTCTAGGAAACCCAAATGGTTAAGACTATACCAAATTATTTTGATATCATTCTATACTAAAAATAATATCTTAGGTTTCCACATTGGATTTCTAATTGATATTATCAACTATAGACACTCTAATCAACAAACGTAACTAAAAGATTTCTATGATACCAACTACTAAGAAACATGATAAAAACAGTTATTTTAAATTATTAACTTGAAGTAAATAGTAAATTTACCTAAATAATTGTAATAATATCTCAGGGACCAACAAGTTTAGTGTATTTGGATACTATCTACATTATCAACTTACTTTAGAATGCTTGAAAACATTTATTATTATGTGAACCACTCAAGACCATCATCCAAATTTCTCATTTGAAATAATCATCCTCATAAACTAGAGAATGAAAAAAATAAGAAAGGGATGAGATCAAATTATTATTAATGGTTAAATAAACATTTCAGAAAGTATGCATACATAAGAATAAAAAATCGTAATCATAATAGAAATTTCATATCATTATTATGGATAATAATAAAACATAATCGATCTTCAAATGACATAAAATAATATCTTAAATACACAAAATATCAACCTAGAAAAATAGTCCTAACAAATCTTAAAAGCAGTTAACATAAGAATTAAATCATTAGAGTAAAAGGGAAGAATTACATTAATGAATCTTGTAGTTGCACCCATGCATGGATGACAACCTAATTATACCAGTGCATACATCACCTTTGTGAGTCTCCCGCTTGAACCCATGCTTGGGAACTACTAAATTGTTCCCATAAATATATATAAATATATATATATATATATATCATGATATTTCAATTGTTAACATATGCTTTTTAGAGTGATATAAGACTCCACCCATCATTAATCATACTAATGACTGTTACTTGAAAATAATTCACATATTATATCATAAAGGACATGTTGACATAAAATGGGTTTCCTAACATGTTTAAATGAACACCATTCAATATTCTTGAATAACACATAGAAAAAATTGGTTTTATAAAACATTTAGAGGACAATATTTCACCTTTAATAACATGAATAATCATTTGGAATAAAATTTTTCTTCAAAATATTTCCAAATTGTATAATATCATTAATTAAATTGACTGACATTGAAAACATGATCAACCAAAAAAAGTACACAATATAATAGAAATGTAAAATGATAGTTTAAACATAACTCCACTAGAGTTTGATAATTTTGATAATAGAGAGGAAAATTAAAACCAAAACACATAAGAGTTTTTGGATAAGAAATTTTTACCAATAGATTTAAAATTAAAAGTCATGAGTCTCCTTTCAAAATGATCCATTTTTTAATAAAATAAATTGAATGGAAAACACTTCATGTAAGTGGATTTGAATTAAAAACCCATTTTCACTTCAGATATATGAGAAAATATCATTTAAAATTGAAAATTAAAGAATATAGAAAAAACTGGGGAAATAAATTAAATAATTTATATAACTGAAAGGAAGAAGTTTGAGTTAAAAAATCCCTTACCTTTACTCATGAATTCCAAGAAATTTCTTTGACCTCAAATATAACAAAAATAAATATCATAATAACCTATTTCAGAAACATATTTTTCCCATAACCTTAATTTAGAATTATTTTCTATATTAATATTAGTTAGCTATTATATAATATCAATATTGGTTGTGATTAACCTTTATCAATTTGAACTAGTTTCATAATAATGGTGTTTTTATTCATTCATATACAAAAGTTCATCATTCCGAGATCAGACAATATACTAGAATGTATGTTTTAGAATATTTTATAAAATTGTAATTTAATTTTATTAGAGTTTTAGTTATGGTTTCTATGAATAAAATTGGTAACCTAATTAATGATTTTAATGTTTATATTACAAATCCATAAAAAAAAATTTGTATATACTTATTAATATTCAATATTAAGTTCTAAATTCCATACTTGACATAAATTTATAGAATTTATCATGTAGATAGTTAAATTGACCCCAAAATAACATTTTATAATATATTGTTGAGTATGTATATAGAATATATTCTTTTTTATAACATCATTATAAAAGAGTTTAATTATGACAACCTATAAACATGACTATCTAATTATATGACTTAAAAAAATGTTTCATTACATCACATTCCTAAGACCATTTAGTAATAACGTTTTATAGAATTAGTAAAAAAACATTAACAAAAAATACTTATATATTTTCAATTAATAGAAAATTTTCTCACTATATAAACAACAACTTAGTCTATAAATTTTTTACAATATCTCTCATAAGATGTTCTCATAATATACCCTTCTAGATACATCTTAAGTATTACATTTCTTTATAACATAGTGAAATGGAAACACAATAATGGGGTGAGATTAGATGACCGGTAAGGGTAAATATAAATGATAAAAATAAAAGATCATAATTGATAATATGATGAGGGTATTGGTATAATAAAAATACATAATAAAGTCGTTCCTAAAAAATCATAATTTATAAATCATTTCATAAATCTTGAAATAAAATAATACTTGAAGTAAAAGAGTGAGTCAATAAACGTGAACCAATATAATATATTATAGTTTTAAAAATAAGAATAAAATTTTGAAACATATTTAAAATATAGAAAAAACATTATTATAGGGAATATAACATTCATGAGCCACACAATCAGTTTCCATGATTATGAGAAACAGAAATGTACCTGTGAGTACCTATCTCATGATGTATAAACACTTGAAAAAATTAATTAGAGGTGGAAATAGTACCCAAATAGTCATTATCTATACTTATGATCTCTACTTGAAATCAATAACTTATCACATCATAAGGAACCCATAAAAATAAAATGTATTTCATTAAACTTTCAAAATTAAAATCATTCACTTTAATATAATAAGAACCCATGGAAAGAAAATGGGTTTTATTCAATATATCTTAAGGAACCCATGTAAAAAAATGGGTTTCCTATGGATTCATATAAGGAAATAATTAAAAATATAATGATCGTCATAGGCTGTGAAAATTAGGAGGAAATTTGATTTTTTATTCCAAGGAGTGTTTCAGTGGAAAAAATTTCAAATTATCATTTAATATGATCACATATATTTTTTTGACAACGATATTGGTTAAAAATAGGGTGTTTACCCTTGGACAAGAGTTTAATGGAAATATAATCCCTTTATTATTTTCATAGAATATTTAATTGATTAATTATTAACTTATTTTCACATGTTTATATAGTGATATCATTTATATAGATAATAATATTGATATTCTTTCTTTATGTTTGAGTATGTAATGAGGGGGTTTTCCTTGGAGAGGCGTAACCTTATGTTGTGCAATGCAGCTAGGCCTCAAACCCTTTTATTTCACATTTTTTTATTTTTTATTCATTTTTATATATTCCCATTTTTTTCATTTCTCTTCTCCCATTTAAATTTTTAGTATTTCTCCCAGAGGAATTACCATTTGGTTTATTTTTCTAAGAGAGGGGGAGGGACAAAATATGAAGATGTAGTAGGAGGTTCCACCTAGGGAGCTCGTCTGGGGATAGATCATCGATCAGTAGATGCATAACGCGAATCTGGTGTAAAGATTCAGTGATTTTCAAAAAGTGGTAGGCCTGTTAAATCTTTATTCACCCCAATTATCATAACATAGTTTTTTATGTTTTAATCCCATTTATGGGTTATTGGGGTCCTATTTTGGGACTAATATATTGGTTTTGGGGATAAATCAGGTTGTTTTGAGGGTTTTCTATTCAGGAAAACCCATCCACACAACATGTGGTTGATATAAAACATGTAATTTGTTCTGAATATTCATATAATATTATGTTTTAGGGAATACACACTTTTTTAATTTGGAGTACATGTTGTATAGTTGTTCGGGACCCATCCCAAAGAGGCTCGTGCCAAGACTACCCTAAGCCCATCTCTAATAGGTCAATGGTTGGCGACCAGTACTGAGTAGGTCTATCCAAACAATGAGAGGAATTATACTAGAGTAACTACACACACATATATCCAAGTCCAAAAAATGTTGAAATGTAAAATGATTGAAATAATTCATGCATACATCTAAGATCCCACAACAGAGTACGATAGTAAAGTATTGAAAATAAAAAAGTTTCAAAAAACAAGCCTAACAAAAATTGTAAAGAGTCCAACCTACTACAACGGAGAGGAATAAGTAAAAAGTATAATTTATGTAAACAACTCAGTCTATAAAGCTCCATCTATGCACCACCCGCTCCCTATCCTCCGAGGACACTATAAAAAGGGCCATCGTCTGCATAAGAAACAACACGTGCGAGAAAAAATAGTGCATGGGTGAGTATAAAAATTCTTAGTAGGACACCT
This sequence comes from Viscum album, assembly GCA_963277665.1. Classification (NCBI taxonomy): domain Eukaryota; kingdom Viridiplantae; phylum Streptophyta; class Magnoliopsida; order Santalales; family Viscaceae; genus Viscum; species Viscum album. The sequence goes on along the minus strand of OY728145.1, from coordinate 1,591,695,590 downwards.
AAAAACATCAAACACAAAGAACCAAGTATAGTAATATCAAATAAAAGAAAAAAAACTCAATTTATAACATAAAAAACATGATATACTCAAGAAAGATACCACATCATCAGACGATCATACCAAATTTCAACCATAGGATTCTGTTCGAAGAAATGCTCATTCTGGGAGAACTCACTCAGTGAGCCAGGATATCATTGGAGACACTCAATGAAGAGGTATAGATCATTAGTACCTAACTAAATGGAATTCACTAGTCTAAAAATACTTTGGTATATATATAGGGGGGCACGTCTAAAATGGATGGGGGACACCACGAACCGAATCAAGATCAAACCACTACATAAGGGATCATAAATTAATGGATCCACAAACCCTAATAATTCATCTTGATAGATAGAGGATAAAAACCCTACTTATTGAGGTCACAACGATTCAAAAAACTACAACTAGGGAACTAAGGATGATAGAAGATCACACTCCAGTCTCACGAAAGGATGTGAGAACTCTATATGAGACTCGACCTCTAGAGGGTATCACAATCCAGTGATGTGGATGTAATAAAACACTATACCCTTGAGTTAAATGACCAAGGGAAAGAATTAAATATATACTAGTCCAAACTAATAAAATGAAGAGCCTAAAGAACTCTTTAAGGGAGTGCATGACATGTCCTAAGGGGTACAAGTCATGCCTTGCTATCCTAAGTCCTACCCGTGTGGAAGAGCCTCACTTGATGTGTAGTCTCTATAAACATTTCATGTAGAAGGATACATGGCATGTATAAACACATGGTATCCTTCCTCTGTGGCCTGGCCATGTCTCTTTACTGAAGTTATGTATGTGTACCGTTTTTTGTATGCCAAGTCATGTCCATGTGGGAGTACACGATGTGTCTGTAACCATGTACTCCAACCCATGTCTATGTACTCTCCTAATTACATGATGAGTCTACGAGGGAGGGTCACATGATGTGTGAATGTGGTCACACATATTATGATCCTTACCTTCATCCCAAAAACATAGCTGTCATTAAAGGGGTCCCACATGCTGTGTAATCCCAGATTACATGACGTGTACTATAGGATTTTCCAAAATCCAGATTCTTCCTCCGCACACCTACTCCAATCCTCTATCCTCTTATCAATCAACTACCATGCCGTTAAACTCACGATACAACCTCATTTTTTTATTCCATCACCAAATCAACGTGTTCCATCATCAGATATGCTTGCAAAACAGATTGAATCTCATTTATTCATTCCACACCAAATAATGCCGAAGAACGTGAAATCATGAATCATCTGTCATTTTATTTTTTTCCATTTCCATCATCGCACCACCGTCACGCTATTCCAAACCTAGATCTAAAATCTTGGATCATTTTGCCAAGAATCATATGTGCAATAATTGGTTTATTGGAGTTTTTCAAACCACAGAGAAAGGGGTCTCCCACGATGAATGATAAGGGAGGGAGAAAATCACAAAGAACATCCATGAGTAACAAACCTCGTCCTTTGTTCATTTCAGACTCATTTTTTTTCTATTAGAATGATAAATAAATAGAAATAGAAAAATCATAAGAAATATCCCAAATAAACCCCACAAATATAATCACATCCTACAAGGTGATCGATATGAAAATCAATCCTTTAATCGATTTATTTTCATTCATAGTAGAAATTAAGAATAGGAATATAAAAATTGAAACACACACCCAACCTCTATTCATTTCTATTGCTTACGATGAATGATTATTATGTCACGTTCATTATAAAGATCCATCTAATATAAGGGGCATCAATATTTGATTTTTAAATCCATCATCACATGCCAATAGGGTCTCCCCCAATGCTCTAATGGAACTAATCAAATTATTAGGGTTATTTAGCTGACTTTGTGAATTTTTCATAAGTGTGTGTTTGAAGATAAAACTAGGGTATTGTGTGAGAATAATTTTTATTAAATTATTTTATTTTTTTATCCCAATGAAAAATTTTCTGCAAACGACCCACGCCGACTAATGTTAGGTTTCACCCAGGGTAAAACATCCATTATAAACTCAACAGTTCTCTCATATTTCTTATATGAGAACCCATTTATAAGTTATTCCACTTTTTAACAAGATACAATCTAGTGTTCTTTTTAAGATATTTCATATATTTAAAACATTTATTACCGATACACTAATGCTTAGAATCACATGTCGTCTTAGTTCCTTATCTCTAAAAAAATTAATATAATATTTAAGAATAATACATGGAAACTCCAAGATGTTACATTCTACCCACCTTGGGGATTTATATAACGACCCATACTTTACATACATTTTTAATACTTCAAAATTGAATTACACTTATTACAACATATAACAAAACCATGAAAGTACCGTATAGGTATAGTGTCTTTAGAAACTGGGAAACATAAACAACTGGTTCATAAAGCATCTACACTGTCTCCCATTTATTTCATAATATCTAGAGTCCCTTTTTGGAATATCCTACTTAATAACCTTCTTCATGACCTGGGGAAAGAAAACATACAAAAGGGTGAGCTCAAATGCTCAGTAAGGGTAAACAAAAGAAATATCAATCACATCATATTCATAAGAACATAAAATTTTGTAAATCTTAACCTGCAAAAGAGATCATAATTTCATAGTATGGGATAAATCATAGTAGTGAAATGTAATCCTAATAATCATAACTTAAAACATGAAATTTTATGGCGTACACACATAATCATATAGAATCATTTTTTAGTAGTCAAGACTCATTGCCAAGACTATCTTAGCGGACAAAGTCCATTTCTGAACCTAGTCCACTCCTCATTTCAATCATGTTTCACTAAACCGGATTAACCTGCCATTCCAGCCATGTCTATCTCATGAGATATAAATCATTACCCAATGCATTTGAGGGAGATATAGGTCCCACCCATCTCATAATTAAACCATTCTTATGTGTGCCACAAAATCATAAATCATACATCATTGCATAACCCATGTAATAAAAATGGGATTTTTAAACATCGTGACATCATAAAACAATTCATATTAGATAAAGGAATTAATAAAAATATTTCCATCACAACATAATCAAATCAATGTAATAATAGGGATAGAAAAATAACCCTATATTATCTTATATGGAAAATAATTTTGATAAAACACTTGAACTCCATTCTTGAGGAAATATCCTTTCTACTTCAAAAACATTCTTCCTTTCTTAACATGTCATACAATTTTAAACTAAAATATGTTGATTAAAATAATCCTGAAAACATGTAAAGGAATCTTCTTGGAAATAATGTTTTAAAAATCAATTCATTCCGAATAAGTTAAAAAAACATTCTTCTTGTACTTATATCGGAAAAGTCAAAAAGTACCTCGTATGAAAAACGACAAAAGATTCCTTTAATATCTTATACTAAAAACTCACCGAAGGGTAAAATTGGATTTAAACAATTGTAGGAGGATAGAAATACTACTACATATTGAAGAAACATGTATGTGGATGATAAATATTCCCCAGTAAATACCGAAGAATAAACAATCTCGGATAAAAATTGAGATTGTGAGATTTTCCCTTACCTTAGGTCCGATTTGCTTCGTAAGTGTCCGAACTTCCTGTATAATTATTTAAATAATGTTATTGAATTATTCCAGAATCATAATTATTTTTATGATATCATATATGGTCATATTCTTAGCTTCTTATTAGTAATATTTCATTACTACTTGTTATTCGGGTGTTTATTACTTTTTGTTCTTATGCGTGTTTTGTTGAATAAATTCTTATTCTTATTTTTAGGTTATAGATACCTCATTTACAGAATGGTATTAGTGTAATATATATCATATTAATTCATTCAATTAATTTATATAATCATTATGCAATGAATATCATGTAGAACTAGTCGCATCACATCATGGAGACGGTATTCCATACGTACGCACGAGCGATGATATCGTTCCCATGATCGTGGAATTGTATTGGAGTGTATGTATACTATTTCAGAATAAATACCAATTTACAATAATCATATATAGTTATTTATTTTCACCATTATACACATCCAAGTAAGGTGGTGGTGGAAAATAGATTACACCACTGCGTGGAGACGGTATTCTGTACGTACGCACGCGCGATGATTTCATTTTTCATAGGATGGATAGATGGTGAAATATGGTTGTTTCATACTTATAATAACATATCAGTATATGAGTGATACTGATGTTATTACTTCAAAATGAAAAAACTAAAGAATAATAAGTGGAAGAAGAAATAAAGTTGAAAGAATCGGTAACAGACATTACCACTTCTTTGAAGCGCCTCTTTGAGACCTCCTTTTAGGGCACTAAAATTGGTCTTTGAAAAAGACCAGGACCTCTAGGATGTTTCTAGGGAAGTGGAGAAGAGAATTTTACAGGGTTTGGCCGATCTTGAAGGCTCAAAGTGGTGTGAGGAAGAGAGGGAGGAGGTGCCATTTTATAAGGGAGGAGATGGGCACCTTAGGAAAAACTAAAAATATTATTTAATTATAAAGTCATATTCGGTTTTTAATAGTTCCAAATTGATTTATTTCAAAGATAAAGTGGGTATGGGTATAAATACTCTCATAAAATAGAATTTATACAAGTTTAGGGTTCTATTTTAACCTTATCATCTAGATTTAACTTTAAGTTAGATAATTTAACGTTTACCGTGTATTCTTGTTTTCTTACACTATAAGGTTAATAAAATTACTATAACAAGCCAAACGAACCCAAAGTTGTGTATTATTAATATACATAACCTTATCTACGTAATTTGGTTGAAAATTATAATTTTAGGAATAAAATAACAATTAATAATATAATATTTGTTTTAAAAACTATTTTTTGTAAATTTTGACACTATTTGGTAATTGATTTTTGTGAAAATCATAACAGAAATATTAGTTGTAAAAAGTTAATTAAATCAATACTAACATGTCATATTAACATATAAAATTATTATAATTCATAAAAAGTCTCAAATTACATTTATTTTGGTATTTATAACATCAATTATGTAAATATTTCATTAATAAGATAATTACTGCATCATCATTATGTCATAAATAAATTAAATTATTTAAAGTCTAAAAATTAAAAATAAAATACCATTTTGTAGAAAATCTTTTTAGATTTATAATTAATTTTTATAGTCAAATTTATCATATGTATAACCCTATATTAAAAATGATTTAGTTATTAAACTTTGATTTTAACTATTTTAACCCTTCTTTAAATAAATTAATATTAAATGTCATAATCTAATCCAAGTGGGCCTAAATGGTCATATTTTATTAATAAGGTTGTTTTTGGTCGAATTACACTTATCCAATAGAATTAAGACATGTGTTAGGGTAATAATAATAACATTTGTACACTTAATTACCCTATTTACTTTTAACCGTGGTAAAAAAAGTAAAAAGTTACTATTCACCAAAAATTATTTTAATCTCATTGAAACACATTTTACATACTGACATCAACCATGTCTCTTGGATTTTTGAAATTCCATTCACAAAAGCGGTAAAATTAAGTTTTATCTAAATTTGTAAATTCTCCTAAGAGGTGGGTAAAAGACGGTCAAAAGTTCAATAAAATTTATATACATCTAAAATTATTATAAAATGACTCCAATGAATTACATTGAACTTATATAGGTATTATGTATCAATTTTTACCTAAAATAAATTTAAATGAAATAAACAATTATTTAAATAAAAAGTCAGTTTTTAAATTGTAACCGAGTGTTTTCACTATTTATAAAAAACTGAAAGTTTTCAGAGAAATACCAAAATTTCATCCTAGGATAATTTCGATATTTCAAAACCAAAAATGAAGTCCATTTTGAAAAATAAAATTTATAAAATTTCAAGAAGTGGTTATTACTATTCATAATGGCTAGTTTTAATAATATTTTAATAGCATATCATTATTTAGTGAAACTCGGTATTGCGTATGACGCAAGCTATTGAGGAAGGTCGCGATTGCATATAAAGCAAGAAAATATAGTGTTGTGTGTAGTGAAAGATTCCTTTGATGATTAATATAACATAAAAAAATATTTCTCATAAAAATCTTGGGTGTTACATTCTACCCCCCCTTAAAATGAATTTCTCCCTTGAAATTCGTCACTTTATAATAAACAGATGAGGATACCTATCCCTCATCATATCCTCAAGATCCCATGTAACATCTTCTAATTGGGGGTTCCTCCATAAAACTTTCACCAAGTGAGTGGTCTTGTTCCATAGGACTTTTTGGCTATGATCCAGAATCTCTATCAGCTGTTATTCATAAGAAAGATCTTGCTCCAGCGGTACAACTTCTGAGCTAAGTACATGTGAAGGATTTGGTATTTACTTTCTCAAGAGAGATACATGGAACAATTCGTGAACTTGGGAGTGATTGTGTGGAAGCACCAATCAGTAATCTACGTTCCCAACATGATCCAAGATTTCAAAAGGACCGATATATCTAGGTCTCAGCTTTCCCTACTTTCCAAATCTCATTACTCTCTTCCAAGGAGATATTCTTAAGAACACTTTATCACCAACATCAAACTCTAGGTCTTTTCTTCGGTTATCAGCATAACTTTTTTGTCGACTCTGAGCTGCTCTTATGTGTTGTTGAACTGATCAGACCTTTTCTGCCATCTCATCAACAAGATTAGGTCTTAATAGCTTTCTTTCCCCAACTTCATCCCAACAAGTTGGAGTCCTGCATTTCTTTCCATAGTGATCATCATAAGGAGCCATCTGAATACTGAAGTTAAAGCTATTATTATAAGAAAATTCCACAAAAGGTAGGTGTTGATCCCAACCACCTTTAAAATCCATAGAGCAAGGTCTCTACATATCTTCTAGAGTTTGAATTGTCCTCTCAGACTGACCGTCTGTCAGAGGATGATAAGAAGTGCTGAAACTCAAATCTGTATCCAGAGTATGCTGAAGACATCCCCATAACTTTGAGGTAAACCTTGGATCCCAATCAGATATAATAGAAAGTGGTACTCCATGAAATCTTACCACTTCCTTCACATATATCCTGGCAAGATGATCCAGAGAGAAATCCTCTCTAATAGCGATGAAGTGTACCGACTTTGTAAGACGATCAACTATGACCTAGATAGCATTATTGCCTTTGGATGTTTTAGGAAGTCCAGTGAAAAAGTCCATAGTGATGTTTTCCCATTTCCATTCAGGTATGGGTAATGGTTATAACATCCCCTTAGACTTCTGTCTCTCAGCTTTAACTTGCTGACAAACCAAGCATTGAGAGACATATTTAGCAACATTTCTTTTCATGCCATCCCACCAGAAGTACTCTTTTAGGTCCCTATACATCTTCGTGCTTCCAGGATGAATAGAGAATGAAGAACTATGAGCCTCATCCAGTAGATCCTTCTTTAATTCTGGGATGGGAGGAACACAAACCCGATTCATGAAATTTATTATCCCATCATAATCAAGGTTGAATTCAGGAACATTTCTCACCTTCTTTTGTAACTCTACATCTTTTTTTGTGCCTCTTTAATCTTCACATGTATAGATGGTTGAACATTCATTTGATAAAGATATGATTTTTCCCATTTCATTATAATTCAAAGATCCATCCTTTGTAAATCCTTAAATATTGGATCTTTTGTGATCCTCATCATGGATAAGCTGGCATGGTCTTGTCGACTTAATGCATCTGCCACCTTGTTTGGTTTCCCAGGGTGGTAATGAATTGAGCAGTCATAATCCTTAATCAGCTCCAACTATCTTCTTTGGTGCATATTCATCTCCTTTTGTGTGAAAATATACTTTTAACTTTTATGATCAGTATAAATGTCACACCTTTCTCCATAAAGATAATGTCTCCAAATCTTTAATGCAAATATTACCGCAACTAACTCTTAATCATTATTTGGGTAATTTTGATCATGTATTTTCAACTGTCGTGAGGCATAAGCTATCACCATATCGTTTTGCATAAGAACACACCCAACCCCTTCTTGGATGCATCACTGTAGATCACAAACCTTTCTCCACTACAAGGAAGTGTGAGCACAAGTGCACTGGATAACCTTCTTTTCAACTCCTTGAAATTCTATTCACATTCCTCCGTCCAAACAAACATAACTCCTTTTCGAGTCAACTTGGTGAGTGGATTAGATAATCGTGAAAAATATTTCACAAAACGCCGATAATATCCATCCAAACCAAGAAAACTTTGGATCTAAGTTACTATTGTTGGTATCAACCATCTTTTGATAACCTCAGTTTTGGTTGGATCCATAGATATCCCCTCTTTTGAGATTATGTGACCCAAAAATGCAAATTTTTGAAGCCAAAATTCACACTTGGTAAATTTGGAATAAAGCTTATCTTTCTTAGGGCCTTCAATATAATTCTCAAGTGATCTTCATGTTCTTCCTTTCTCTTTGAATAGACAAGAATATCGTCTATAAAGACTACCACAAACTGATCAAGATAGTCTCTAAAGACTCTATTCATTAGATCCATGAAGATAGCAGGGGAATTAGTAAGACCAAATGGCATCACTATAAATTCATAGTGTCCATACCTTGTACGGAAAGCCGTCTTTGGTATATCCTCCCTTTTGACCCTTAATTGATGATACCCAGAACGAAGATCAATCTTAGAAAAGTATTGAGCTCTACGTAGTTGGTCAAATAAGTCATCAATGCGCAGGAGAGGATATTAGTTCTTGATAGTGATCTTGTTAAGTTCTCGATAATCAATGCATAGTCTCATTGATCCATCTTTCTTCTTAACAAACAGAACAATTGCTCCCCAAGGTGAAGCAATAGGGTGTATGAATCCTTTATCAAGATTCTCTTGGAGTTGCTTCGTCAATTCCTGCAACTCAATTGAGGATATTCTATAAGGTGTCTTTGAAATAGGCAAAGCACCTGGTACGAGTTCTATTGAAAACTCAACTTCATGATTTGGTGGAAGACCCAAAAATTCCTTCGAAAAGAGATCTTCAAACTCCCGTACAATGGGAATATTCTTTATCTTGAGTTTCTCACCAACCATTTGAGATAGAAAACCTACATTTAGTTGAATCAAGACCCATAAGATGGAAGAAATTTCCACTGGAATGTTTTGTTCATCATTACATCGATAGACGATCATAGATTGATCTAGAATATGAAATGAGACTTCCCTTCTTTGGTAATTGACATGAGCTCCATATAGAGAAAGCCAATACATGCCAAGAATCACATCAAATTCCACTATAAGAAGGATCAAAAGATTTGTAGGAAGCACTTTCCCACAGACTTCAATCGGAGAAGAATTATAAACTTTTGATGCGACTGTTGTGCCATTAGGGGTTGTCACATATAACTCAACATCTAATTGTTGAGGTAATATGGTGATACCATTAGAAAATTCTTCCGAAATAAAAGAGTGGGTGGATCCAGAATCAAATAAAATATTTGCAACTTTAGAGTGGATGGTAAGTGTACCTTTCACCACTTCGTTATTGTACTCCACATCACTGATAGAAATTGCATGTGACTTTCCTTTTTCTTTAGCCTTAAGAGTTTGTTGACATCGATCATCATAAAAAACCCTTGGATTAGGGAATTGATTGGTATAATGCCCCATTTCCTTGAACTTGTAGCATTGAAGTGTAGGAGGTGCACTCTGTGTAGCCTTTTCTTTGTTCGCATCACTATACATCTTCTTCCCATCATTTCAGCATTAAAATGCCCGATGAACTTCCTTTCAACATTTGAAACATTTACTTGCCCCTTTAAGACAACTCCCTCCATGTTTCTTTCCACACTTTGAGCATAAGAGAAAACTCATCTTCTTTTCAGTGTGCTCTTTAGATTTTCCTTTGAATTCCATTTTCCTCTTCTTATCAAACCCATATGACTGATGGGTTACTCCAATATCCATCTCAACATTAAGAGCACATCGAACGATTTCCTCGTAGCTATTGAAGTCCCTTATGGCTAACGCCCTTCTAAGACTTGGTTTTAAGCCACTAAAGAATTGATCGATCTTACTCCCAGGCTGGATACTAATACCAGAAGCATACCTTGAAAGTCTTGTAAAATTTGCTTCATAGATACCAACAGATTCATCATCCTTTTTCTTCAGTTCAAGAAAATCCTTCTCCATCTTTGTTCGATGAATACCAGGGAAGTACTTATTGAAAAATAAGTTCTTGAACTCGTCCCATTCCATGGACTTAATTTCATCCCTTTGCCTCATATTCTTAATAAGATTCCACCATTGATCAGCATCTACTTCCAAACAATAAACTTCTTAGATGACTTTATCATGTTCAGAACATTAAAGAACTGAAAATATCTTTTAAGTGGTACTGATCCATTGTTCAGCCACTAATGGATCAGAAGACCCGCTGAATGATGGTGGAGGCTGCCTCATGAAGGATTCAACAGAATGTTGCTCCTTCCTTTCCTCGTTTGGAAGTCCTGCATGATTCATAGCTTGGGAAAGTTGTGTGAGCATGGCTACAAGATTTTTCATTCCAGCTCCCATAACGTTTGGTTGCTTAGGGGAACAATCATTAGATTGCCCGTCGCATTCCGCATTAACACGGTTCCTTCAGGTTCCAGCCATTTACTAAAACCAAGAAGAATAGTGTGAGAAACACTAATTAGAATAGAAAAAACACAAAATCAAGAATAAAATTTCACACTTAAGGTCTTATCATAGGATGTCTATGGCCATTTCTAAAACACTAAGATTGTGTTCTATGCTTAGACTTATCCTTAGGGTTCTTACTAAGGCTTTTACATCCTAGTTTCCAAAGGTTGACTATACCTTTCATTTGATACCAACTATAACAACCCATACTTTACATACATTGTTAATACTTAAAAATTGAAGTAAACTTAATATAACATATAACAAAACCATGAAAGGACCGTATAGGTATAGTTTATTTATAAACTGGGAATCATAAACAACTGGTTCATAAAGCATATACATTGTCTCCCATTTATTTCATCATATCTAGAGTCCCTTTTTGGCATATCCTACTTAATAACCTTCTTCCTGACCTGGGGAAAGAAAAAATACAAAAGGGTGAGCTCAAATGCTCAGTAAGGGTAAAAAAAAGAAATATCAATCACATCATATTCATAAGAACATAACATTTTGGAAATCTTAACCTACAAAAGAGATCATAATTTCATAACATGGGATAAATCATAGTAGTGAAATGTAATCCTAATAATCATAACTTAAAACATGAAATTTTGTGGCGTACACACATAATCATAGATAATAACTTCTTAGTAGTCAAGACTCATTTCCAAGACTATCATAGTGGACAAAGTCCATTTCTGAACCGAGTTCACTCCTCGTTTCAGTCCTATTTCACTGAACCAGATTAACCTGCCGTTCCAGCCATGTCTATCTCCTGAGATATAAATAATTACACAATAAATTGGAGGGGGATATAGGTCTCACCCATCTCATAATTAAACCATTCTTATGTGTGCTACAAAATCAAAAATCATACTTCATTGCATAAACCATGTAATAAAAATGGGATTCTTAAATATCATGACATCATAAAACAATTAATATAAGATAAAGGAATTCATAAAAATATTTCCATCAAAACATAATCATATCAATGTAATAATAGGGATTGAAACAGAACCCTATATTATCTTCGATGGAAAATAATTTTGGTAAAACACTTGAACTCCATTCTTGAGGAAATTATCCTTTCTACTTCAAAAACATTTTTCCATTCTTAACATGTCATATAATTTTAAACAAAAATAAGTTGATTAAAAATAAGTTTGAAAACTTGTAAAGGATTCTTCTTGGAAATAATGTTTTAAAAATCCATTCATGCGATATAAGTTAAATAAAACATTCTTCTCGTACTTATGTCGGAAAAGTCAAAAAGTACCTCGTACGAAAAACGACAAAAGATTCCTTTCATATCTTTTACTAAAAACTCACCAAATGGGTAAAAATGGATTTAAAAAATTGTAGGAGGATAGAAATAATATTACATATTGAATAAACATGGATGTGGATGATAAATATGCCCTAGTAAATACCGAAGAATAAACAATCTCTGATAAAAATTGAGATTGTGAGATTTTCCCTTACATTAGGTCCGATTTGCTTCACAAGTGTCCAAAATTCCTATATAATGATTTAAATAATGTTATTGACTTATTCCAGAATCATAATTATTTTTATGATATCATATATGGTCATATTATTAGCTTCTTATTAGTAATATTTCATTACTACTTGTTATTCGGGTGTTTATTACTTTTTGTTCTTATGCGTGTTTTGTTGAATAAATTCTTATTCTTCTTTTTAGGTTATAGATACCTCATTTCCAGAATGGTATTAGTGTAATATATATAATATTAATTCATTCAATTCATTTATATAATCATTATGCAATGATGATCATGTAGAATGAGTCTCATCACATCGTGGAGACGATATTCCATACGTACGCACGACCGATGATATCGTTCCCATGATTGTGGAATTGTATTGGAGTGTATGTATACTATTTCATAATAAATAACACTTTAAAAAAATTATATATAGTTATTTATTTGAACCATTATACCCATCCAATTAAGGTGGTGGTGGAAAATAGATTACACCACGGCGTGAAGACGGTATTCCGTACGTACGCACGCGCGATGATTTCATTTTCCATTGGATGGATAGATGGTGAAATAGGGTTGTTTCATACTTATAATAACATATCCGTATATTAGTTATACTTATGTTATTACTTCATAATGAAACAACTAAGGAAGAAGAAGTGGAAGAAGAAATAAAGTTGAAAGAATCGGTAACTGACATTACCTCTTCTTTGAAGCGCCTCTTTGAGACCTCCTTTTAGGGCACTAAAATTGGTCTTTGAAGAAGACCAGAACCTCTATGATGTTTCTAGGGAAGTGGAGAAGAGAATTTTGCAGGGGTTGGACGATCTTGAAGGCTCAAAGTTGTGTCAGGAAGAGAGGGAGGAGGTGCCCTTTTATAAGGGAGGAGAGGGGCACCTTAGGAAAAACTAAAAATATTATTTTATTATAAAGTCATATTCGGTTTTTAATAGCTCCAAATTGATTTATTTTGAATCTATAGTGGGTATGGGTATAAATCCTCCCATACAATATAATTTAGACAAGTTTAGGGTTCTATTTTAACCTTATCATTTAGATTTAAATTTAAGTTAGATAATTTAACTTTTACCGTGTCTTCTTGTTTTCTTACACTATAAGGTTAATAAACTTACTATAACAAGCCAAAAGAATCCAAAGTTGTTTATTATTAATATATATAACCTTATATAAGTCATTTGGACTAACCATAGATTTTTAGGAAAAAAATAACAATTAATAATATAATATTTGTTTTAAAAACTATTTTATGTCAATTTTGACACTATTTGGTAATTTATTTTTGTGAAACTCATAACATAATGATCAGTTCGACAAAAGTTATTTAAATCAATACTAACATGTCATATTAACATATAAAATTATTGGAATTCATAAAAAGTCTCAAATTACATTTATTTGCGAATTTATAACATCAATTATCTCAATATTTCATTAATAAGATAATTACTGCATCATTATTGTGTCATAAATAAATTAAATTATTTAAAGTTTAAAAATTACAAATAAAATACCATTATGTAGGAAATAGTTTTTTATTTCTAGTGAATATTTATAGTCAAATTTATATTATGTATAACCTTATTTTAAAAATGATTTATTTATTAAACTTTGATTTTAACTATTTTAACCCTTCTTTAAATAAATTAATATTAAATGTCCTAATCTAATCCAAGTGTGCCTAGATGGTCATAATTTATTCCTAAGGTTGTTTATAGTCGAATTACACTTATCCAACATAATTAGGACATGTGTTAGGGTAATAATAATAACATATTTACCCATAATTACCCAATTTACTTTTAACCGTGGTAAAAAAGTAAAAAGTTACTATTCACCCAAAATTATTTTCATCTCATTGAACCACATTTTACTTACTGACATCAACCATGTCTCTCAGAGTTTTTAAATTCCATTCACAAAAGTGGTAAAATTAGGTTTTATGTAAATTTTCAAATTCTCCTATGAGGTGGGTAAAAGACGGTCAAAAGTTCAATAAAATTTTTATATATCTAAAATTATTATAAAATGACTACAATGAATTACATTGAACATATATAGGTATTAGGTTTCAATTTTGACCTAAAATAAATTTAAATAAAATAAATTATTTTTTAAATAAAAAGTCGGTTTTTAAATAGTATCCCAGTGTTTTCACTATTCATCAAAAATTGAAAGTTTTCAGAAAAATACCAAAATTTCACCCTAGGATAATTACGATATTATGAAACCAAAAAAGAAGTCCATTTTGAAAAATAAAATTTATAAAATTTTAAAAAGTGGTTATTACTATTCATAACGGCTAGTTTTAATAATATTTTAATAGCATATCGTTGTTTAGTGAAACTCGGTATTGCGTACGACGCAAGCTATCGAGGAAGGTCGCGATTGTGTGTAAAGAAATCCAAGATAGTGTTGTGTGTATTGAAAGATCCCTTTGATGATATATATAACATAAAAACAAAATATTTCTCATAAAATTCTCGGGTGTTACATTTACATCCTTGAAAATCCATAACAAGGACTACTAAAAAATATGCGGGTAGTGAACACGAATCTAAGACTCTGACTCCCATGTGCTCTCCAAGAGATTCCCGTGCTACTAATGGATATACACCAAAGTAATAGATTTACCACAAAGGATCCTCTCCTATCCATCCCTGATCATTACTGGGTACTCACCAAAGGATTCTCCATCCTTGATGTCCATCTCACCCCAGTTGATAACGTGTGATGGGTCTTGCATGTACTTTCTCAATTGCGACTCATGGAAGACATCATGTACCTAGTATGACTATGGAGGTAGATCTAAGAAGTATGACACCTCGACAACTCTAAATAGTATCTTGGAAGGGATGATGAACCTCAAAGATATATTGTTTCATTGACCAAATATTTGTGATCGACATCAAGGTGAAACTCATAGGAACACATTGTATCCTTCCTCAAACTCCAAAGGCCTCTGTTATCTATTAGCATAGGATTTTTGATGGATTTGTGTAGTCTTCATCCACTCCTAGATGATCTTCACATTCCCTATTGTAGCTCTCACCAACTCAGGACCATGAGTGCCGACTTTCTTGGATCGGTCCAACAAAGTGGGGACCAGTAAGGTCGCTCATATAAATCCCTAAATTGTTCTATACCAATGGAGGAATGGTAGATATTGTTTTATGAAAACTCCAGAAGTGGTTGGTGATCCTACCATATATGAACAAAGTCCAACATGAAAGCTCAAAACATTTCCTCCAGAACGTGTATGGTCCGCTAAGTTTGAATGTCAGTTTGTTGGTGGAACACTGTGATAAAGTGTAACTAGGTCTCAAAAGCCTCCTGTAATCCCTTCCACAATTGGGATGTAAATAGATCATTACAATAATAAACAATATTCTATGAAACTCTATAGATTCAAACTATCTTCTAAACATAGATACATCCCAAGATCTCAACTGATCTATATTTTTGGATATATAGGAAGTGGACCGACTTGGTAAGTCTATCTACAATCACCCATATGGTATATGTTTCCTGGAAATATGTGGTATGACCATAATTAAGACTTTAGATATCCCATATTACTTCTACTCTGGCAACTCTAGGGGTTGAGCTACACTCGCTAGAACTTGATGCTCCACCTTCACCTGTTGAAAAGTAATGCATCGAGAGACAAACAATAAAACTCCCATCTTCATGTCTAGACACCAAAGATAATTTTAGAGGTCATGGAACATCTTAGAAACACCTTTATACACTGCCAAAGGGGATGTATAAAACTCACAAAACCTCCTCTTTTAATGCCAAAGGTACCATTGTCTGTCCTCTGAAAATGATAGCATGCTCCCCACTAGAAAAATATATTTTGAGAGTATGTAAAATGAATATATAAGTACGTAAGGTCTCACAGCCGGTATCTCCATGTTCATAATCCCTGACATGTCATAGAAGTTGTTGGGTAACAACCATCAACTGAAGATATGAAATATTATCCCTCTTCATAAAGGAAAAATGTAACGAGGCTAACTAATCTGATGCTTTGACCAACAACTGAGAACAAGATCTATTACTGATCGTATCTGGAACCATGTTACCCTTCTCATGAGTATAGAAAATCTCAAAGTCATTGTCCTGGAGGAACTATAGCCATCGCCTCTCTCTCAAGTTAAGATCCGTCTAAGATAATATATACTTGAGACTCCTGTGGTCAGAGTATATGATAAACCGATCAACCATTAGGTAGTGTTGCCTCATCTTCAATGAGAAAACAACTGCTGCAAACTCAAGGTCATGGGTCACATAGTTATGATTATGTGGTATTAACTAGTGTGAACCATAGTCAATACATGATTGCATGTTCATAAAAACACAACCAAGTCTATTCACTGATTCAACACAAAAAATTTCATACTCGATACTCTCCTCTAACAACCTCAAGATGGCAGTGCTCGTCAACCTCTTCCTCAAATCCTGAAAAAACTTCTAGCACTTTTTCATCCACATGAAAGGATTCAATTTCCTAGTCAAGGATGTTATGGGTTTTACCACTTGAGATAATTTAGGTAGAAACACTGATAGTACACAGCCAATCCAAGTAAAATCCAAACCTCGGTAACACTCTTGGATGGATCCCAAGAAAGAAATGCCTCAACCTTCACTAGATCAATTGCAACTCTAGGATATGAGATGACGTGTCCAATAAAGTGGACCTATCAAATTCCAAAATGACACTTTGAGAGATTCCCATAAAGCTGGTGCTCTCAAAGTGTGTCTAGGACCATACTCAGGTTTCTCGTGTGCTCCTCCTTGGATGCAAAATACACTAGGATGTCATCGATGAAGACTACCACAAACTGATGCAATAAAGGCTGAAAGATATGGTTCATGAGTCCCATGAACACTACTGGGGAGTTTTTCATGCCAAGAAACATCACCAAGTACTCATGATTATCATAACTACATCTAAAGTTTGTATTCAGTATATCCATGTCTTGTAATTGTAGAAGGAGATAATTTGATCTATGGTCAATCTTTGAGAACCAACATTCCCCTATCAATTAATTGAAGAGGTCATCGATTATCATTAGTGGATACTTTTTTTTCATGGTCACCTGGTTTAAGCATCATTAATCCATACATAACCTCAACCTCTGATCCACCTTCTTGGTAAACAACACTAGGGATGCCTAGAGAGAAATGTTGGGTCTCATAAATCTTTTATTCTTTAAGTCCTCCTACTTCATGTTCTGCTCTTGAAGTTCTATGGGACTCAACTGATATACTGTTGAAAATATCAATATCATCCTAGGATGCAAGTTGATGTAGAAATCTACCTCCCAGCGGGGAGGTGAACACGCTACGTCCTCCGAACATGCATCGTCATACTCCACCACCAATATAGGAAACTGATATCCCAAAGAATTCACTTCCCCATGATTCATTCTGGATAACTAGAGAGTAATTGGATGCACTCTCATTTTCCTAGTATTTTCCTGCTCCACCAAGGTTTCCTTTTCACCCATAAATGAAAACCTCATTTTGTTACTATGGACACACCACATCCTTTTCCTAAAATAGTCAATCTTGGCAAGAAATGTAGATATTCTATTCATACCTAAGATGACTTCATAAAATCTCATTATTGAAAAAAATATACCCCATACAAAAAACTCGCCTCCAAGCATCAGGTCACATTATGGGAACAAGTTTTAAATCACTGATTCATCACCCATTGAAGCCCTAATTAGAAGGGTCAAGTCAAAATCTCAATCAAAATATCTAATCATCAAAAAAGAGAAGTGGAATGGAAGTAATGAATAACACTTATTCCTATCAATATTACAAATAAAGTATAAAATACATAGATTTTACCTCTTATAATCCCTAGAGCCTCAGGGTTATAGGTCTCCATAAATTGCAGCTGGCCTTCTCCCAGCCCACCAGTTGCTTGAGTCTGTCATGGACCACCTGGGGGTGGTGGTGGTTATAGGTCGAACCCCGACCACCTCATGCTGCCTTGTTATCTCATCTCAAACATTCTCAACCAAGCATACCACCCTGATCCTACCTCTACCTCTATATCGGTGGTCCCATGACTATCTCCTGATCAGATGTATAATGGTTTGGGCAATATCATGAGAGATCTGCCCTACCGTTGCAATAGAAACACCGTATGTCCCTTGGATGATTTAAGCCACCCTGAGATCCCTACACACTGACCCTAAGACTTGGTATCAAATCATGAATCATTTGATCCACTTAGAAACCTATAACTATGTTAGCTACTTGCTTCTGAAGTCTCAGCTATCGGGTGCCCACTGCTAGCTCCCACTACTTGTGTCGGGTCTTCCAGAAAACTTTTTATAAAAAAGGATCCCTAAAAAACTCCCATATAGGTGGAAATTATTATAGATCCCACTGATGCCCTGATGTACTGGTCAAATCCATAGTCAAAGGTCTAATACCTAAATAACTAGTCTTATACCATATCCATGGAGTAAAATGAGAGATATGTAAACCTCACTCAATACTCTTTCACAATCATACTGGCCTGCTGCAAATGCATGATATCTAGTATGCATACTGATCGCAATGCGGCTAGATAGAACTCTTCTATGAAGAGATTATTGATGTATATCTAGTAGAGAGTTTTATTATCATGTGAATTAGTAACTAAGGTCCACCATCACCCCACAAATCCCTAATGAAGACTCATTACAAGGACTGACATCAGATCGTAAGGTGTACTCACAAGGAAGAGAATGAGAGTGACTTCCTTTATCTAGTCCTCATATACCTTGGGGTCTAGCTCACTTAGAAACCTGGGAGGTCACTGTATTTAAACTCATGAAACACACTTAGCCTTAATGCATCCTCAGCTAGTAGTACTATTGATATCTACTACTGAACGAGTGGTGGTATATCTAGTAAACCACTCAAATGTTATATCTATTGTACAATACCCTGTACCGATCCCTCATCACTAGGTGGATCGTCCTTATGATCACATAGTGGAATCCTTCCTGTATTTCTACATGGATGCATCCTAAAATAAAAAATATGTACCACAATCAAAAGGGTATATCTAGGTTGATTAATAAAGAAGGACATGAAAAAAATCATTCCTATATGATGCTTGTTCCATTTTTTCCATGAAACCAGTGTTCTTGTGTACTATGTTGAGATGTAGGTGATTAGAGTCTTGGTGTTTGGATACATCAGCCACCACACCAACATTAGAACCACTGGCCTAAAAGATAAACCTGAAACACTAAACACTATTTCTACAAAGTAGTCTCACCAACTCCCAGTTCTAAAGTAGAACCGACCTTCCCTCTGATACAACTCTATCATGACCCATTATAGAGGGGCCCATGCCTTGACTACCCAAAGCCCACAACCAATAGTCCATAGGATGGAGACCAATGCTAAGTAGGAATATCCCACAAATTGGAGGTATTAGCCTAAATTAACTATACACACACACACATCTCCAATACCAAACAATGCTAAAATTTGAAACATCTAAAGTAATTCATGCATAAATACCACAATAGCATATGATAGTAAAGTACTGAAAACATGAAAGTGGGATAAATCCAAACCAAAACTGTAAAGATTCCAACATTCTACAAGGGTGAGAAATAATTAAAAATTATGATCCTGGTAAGAACCTCAGTCTATCAAGCTCTAGCTATGCTCCACCCCCTTTGTGTCCTCATAAGACACTGTAAAAAGGGTTGTTGTTTACACAAGTCACGAGATGTGCGGGGAAATCCCATATATGTGTTAGTATAACAGTACTCAGTAGGAAACTTAAAACAATGAAACCAAAATAACTAAGTATAATTACCTAAAAAAAGATATATAAATATATTTATAAAAAAAACTAGATATACATAGGAAATACATCACCCCATTAGGCAGTCATAACCAACTTTCATCCCCAATATTCTGCTCGAAGTAATACTCGTTAGGGGAGAAGTCACTCCGTGATCCATGCTATCATTAGAGACACTCGATGAAGAGGTCTATATCATTAGGTCCTTCCCAAAGAGAACACACTGGTCTAAGAATAATTTTATACTCAAATTCAGTGTCCTACCCAGAACTATAGGGGCACACCATGAAAACAATCTAGATCAACCCGCTACATAGGGGATCATATGTCAAGAATTCGACAAACCCTACCAATGCTGCAAGAACCTATGTATTTATAGAATAATATATTTTAATATCTATTAATATTTATGAATAAGGTATTATTTTTACATTAATAGGGTAACTTTGTTAAATATAATACTCAACATGCAACAACAGGTTTCTTTGAAATCTTACATTGCACACAACTTAGAGTTATTCTGAAAAATTAATATATTAATATTATTATTTTAAATGATAGTTAAGGACAAGACATTGTATTGGTGGGAATGAATATAACTAACTAGAATATAATTATAAATTTGTGTTAATTGTTTTTAAATTTATCCCAAAAATTAGAGGATTGAAATTATAATGAATCCAATTTTAAGCAAAAACAATACTCAAATATTTTTAAAAGCTCAGTTTAACACCTTTTGGTAGAGAACCATTTTTAAATATAGTAATTGTCACTTTTATATTTTCTATTTAAAAAAATAAACTTCTTCTTTAGAAGCGGGACATCAAAATTTAACTTGGATGAAATATTTTTATTTTTCTGTGAAATTCATATTTTAATGAATAGTGAAAAATACTACATTTTAATTCAAAACTATCTTTTCGTCTAATTTATTTATATAGTTAGATTGTAATTTTAATTGGTTTCAAAGTATAATTGGACTAATTTTTTATAATTTAATATAATTTTGGTTATTGGAAGTAATTTCATATTGAAATTGGACATAAACACATGTTAATATTTTGGTAGTTTTAACTTCTTAAAAACATGTTTTTTGGTTTTAACAATGAGAATTAATTTTAAATAAATTTATGAAAATCTATGTTTTTAATTTGTAAAATTGGATTCCATATCTTGAATCACGAGGTCCAAATTTTGTAAATATTTAATTTTTTTGGACATTATTAACAGTAACTTCAGTAATTATTTTTATTTACCATGGTTAAAGGATAAAAATGGTAAGGGTAAAAAATAATATTATAATAATTTTAAACTACCCTAACATATGTCCCAATCCTATTGGATGAGATATGTCTGACCATGGGCATCCTTGGGTCAATTTTGGGACCCCATGGAGCCACTTGGGTGTTGTAATGACAAGTTATAATATTTAAATTAAGGTAAAGAGAAATATAACATAAATTTGTATCATTTACTAAAACAATTTTAATATAGGGTTATATAACTGATATCTTTTACTATAAATATCCATTATAAAGATAAACATATTTAATAAATAATGAAATTTTATTTATAATTTTTATAAATTAAATAAATAAATTTAAGTATAACATAATGATGATGCAGTAATTACATCATTAATAAAGGATTGAAATAAATGATATTATAAATATTAAAATAAATATTATTTGATACAATTTATGTAATGAAAGAATTTTCTAGGTGAATATGACATGTTAGGATTGATTAAATATTTTTTTTCAAAGGAATAAATTTGTTATGAATTTTTAAAAAATTCAAGTATTAACAGTGTCTAAAATTGAGATAATTCATTACTAAAAATAAAAAAGAGTTTATTAAATGATATTAAATTCCTAAAAAATAAGATTCATCCAAATGGTTAAGATAAGTTAAAATATGTCATTAAATTAATTTTTTTGGGTCGTTTGATATAATATGGTAATTAAATTAACGCACAATATGTAAATAACATGATAAAACTCTAAGATTAAATGGGGTAAAACAAGGGTTAAACAAAAAAGATAAGGATAACAAAATATTCAAAATATGTCTAAATGTACTTGGATGATGGGTATTAGAACCAAAACGATATTACCTTATAATTAAATTATTTTTTGACCATTTTTAATCTAAATTGAATTTTTAATAAATTAATATTTCAAAACCTTCCTAAAGTGCCCCTCCTCCCTCTTATAAAAGTCCTCCACCTCTACCCACTTACTGACAGCTCTCAAGACCCTTTTCTCATAAAAATTATGCTCATATAAGCTCCCAACATCCCTCCCTTCCTCACAAAATCCTTACCTTGGGAATAAGTAAATTCAAGAAATCATTTTGGCTCAAATCAAAAGAAGTTACCCGATTTAGAGGGAGATAACAAATGAACAAGACAAGCCGGACTCAAGGTAAAAGACTTCATCTCAATCTCCATTCATTGAGGAATATTTCGATGTTATACACCCGACTCCTTTATATGGTGTATAAACCCATTTTAGTTTTAATTTCATTCAAAGGGATTTTTTTTCTATGAATCATTTTTCTAAATGACAAAAAGAATGTTTCTTTTTAACGTACGCGACGAAAACGACCGTTCCACCGTCATAAGAATTATTTGATATTAGATACCTTAACAAGATGTAATGTTTTTAAAAGGAAAATAATTACCATATAACCTTTTTACATATTTTTTTATTGAAAATGGTTTTGATAAAGCATTGATTATGTCAATATATTGAAATGATATATTGGGATTGAAATGTGGAAATGTTATATTTCCTTTATGCTTGTTTTATGTGTTATGATTATATTATAGTTTTTTGAAATTGTTTATGTATATCAGTGGTTCCATGATAAAATAAGGGAGAGTGAGCCCTAGATATCTCTTCAATTCATTGGGTAACATAACAAAGGTAAATAATAAAGTTTCTCCTAAGAGATTTAGAGAATATACTATGATGAGCATTTCAAACGTAACCATAAAGGTTACTCCCTATGTGTCTTTGAAAGAAACAATGTAAGTATGTTATAGATGCCACAAGTTACCTTTATGATTTATTAATTCTATGAGTTATTCATAAATATTATGATTTCATGAGGTATATTAAATATCTTATGTTTTATGAGTACAAAGTTTGATTTCATTGACTTGTATGTATTCCCAGACTAATGTTTCTTTCCTTATTCTATATCCCTTATTGAGATTCTAATTCTCATCCCATGTTTTTAAAAGTTTTTTATAGGTTATAAGGAAAGTCAAGAGAAAGGAATAATTGAAGAATATTTTTATCAGGAAATTAATTCTTGTTTTTAAGTCATTTTCTTATTGTGAAATAATTAGATAGAGTAGAAGTGTCTTCTTTGTAATGTTTGAAATGTAATGTAATAGTTATGAACTAATTATCTAAAACTCTAAACTTGAAAGGAACCTCAATGTGAATGAAAAAAATTCTTTATCAAAAACAGATATTGTGTGATGTTTAAGGATAGGTCCTTGTAGTTTGTATTAGAGGTAAGTTTAGAAAACTTTAAGAGATAAGATATTATTAAATGAAGACCCATAAATTATTTTTACTTTATGGTAATATTAAAATGATATTGTATTTGAATATTACCATATTGATTTATCAAATATATATCTGTGTTCAGAATGGTTTTACACATAGGAAACATAGAAGCTATGATGAGACTCCATCAAGAGGAAAACAACCTACCAAATCAGCAACCAGAAATGGTTGGAATAAAAACTGAATAGTTTGTTACAATGATGGAATAATGGATTCAGGCTTTAAATGGTGGTGGTATCCATTCATGAGATCAACCAAATTAACCATAAAATAACATGTCGGTAGTGGAGCATTTCATGAGGCAATATACCCCATCATTTAGAGGATCATATGACTTTGTTCTAGTTGAACGATGGATTAAAGAAATAGAATTTTTTTTGATGTCATGGGGTGTTTATAACATCAAAATTTTAGCCTTTCTATTTACCATTTTAAAGGTGAATCTAATCAGTGGTGGTCGATGGTTAAAAAATTTAGGGATATTGAGGAGATTGATGCTCTTGATTGGGATGCATTCAAAGATATATTTCTTGAGAAATATTTTCCTAAGCCAGCTTGACTTAGAATGGAAAAACAATTATTAAAATTGTGGTAGGAGGATGACTTAGTGGTTACTTATTAAGAAATAATCACTCAACTGGAAAGGTATGTTCCAAATTTTATACATGATGTTGATAGTAAAATCAATCAATTTTTACTTAGGATTTAATCCAAAGTTTCAAAGGTCATTAGTTTCTTGTGAGTTCAAAAGTTGTGAAAAACATGTTCAATGTGTGGAGAAGGTGGAAATGGAGTTTTATGATGATCATGTGTTCTTTTAAAACCAACACAACAAGAGGTTTAGGTTTCATATTAAATGGAAGAACTATTTAAAAAATTCTTACGGTAATAAATGTAAGTTTATTGTTTGTGAAAAGTGTGGTAAAAAGCACACTGGGGAATGCCTTTTGACTTATGGTAAGTTCTTCTGATATGGTAAAATGAGACATAAGTCTCATGATTTCACTGAATAATATTAGGGTTGTGGTATGATAAAATATGATTTATAGTTAGTAAAATTTTTTAAGTGCAATGAAATGGGTCATTATGCAAATGAGGGTCTGATGAAGAACTCAAATGATAGAAAGCATCCAGACTACAAATATAAAGGGGTGGTAAAATCCTTTACAACTACTTTAGTAGATGCTGGGCCATCAAATGAAGTAGTATCATGTACACTGTTAGTTTATTCATATTATGCAAATGTGTTGTTTGATTTGGGGTCTATATATTCTTTCATTTCTGAGAAAGTTTCTAGTAAATTTGCAATTCCATCATAAGATATGAATCCTGAACTTCTGGTAAAAACACCTTGATGAAATGTTGAGATAATACGAAATTATAAGAACATTATTTTCCTTGTGTGCAGAAAGAATCTAACTACAAACCTTGTTGTTTTTCTTATACTAGAGTTTGATTTTATTTTGGGTATAGATTGGCTTTCTGTTTATCATGTTATGATTGACTGCAGAGCTAAAGGAGTTTCATTTTAGAAATTATTTCAGTTTTTGTATAATAATGAACCATTACTATTGATAAAATATCCAAAATTTGATAAAATAGTAAAGTATTGTAATGAATGTTACATTTCACATATTGTTGAAAACAAAAGAACTGTTCATAATAATGATGTGCCAATGGTCAATGAGTATCTTGACATTTTTCCTAATGAGTTGTCTGGTATAATACCTAATTGGGAATTTTAATTTAGGGTCGACCTGGTTCTTAATTCTAAGTAAATTTTAAAACCCCCTTATCTAATGGCTCAAATTGAACTTTTAGATTAAAAGAATAAATTGAATGAGTTATTAGATAAAGGTTTCATTCAACCTAGAACATCATCATGGGGTGATCCTTTCTTATTTGTTAAAAAGAAATATGGTTCAATGATACTTTGAATTGGTTATAGATCCTTGAATAACATCACTATTAATAACAAGTATTATTATCCTCATATCGATGATTTGTTTGATCAGCTCCAGGGAGCTCAGTATTTTTCAACGATTTTCTTGAGGTTGGGGTACCATCAGTTGAAAGTAAAGGAATCAGAAATTTTGAAGACTACATTTTATAGTAGATATGACCATTATGAATTTTTATTTATGGATTTTGGTTTAACCAATGTACCGGTGGAATTTATGGATTTTAAGAATAGAATTTTCCATGAGTTCTTAGATAAGTTTGTGGTTGTGTTTATTGATGATATTTTTGTATATTCTAAAAGTAAATAGGAACATGAAATAAATTTTAGGGTAGTCTTTCAATCCTTAAAAGAAAATAAACTATATGGAAAATTCATCAAGTGTGAGTTTTTGTTACAAAAAAATTCATTCCATAGTCACATTGTTTCTAAAGATGAAATAACTATTGATCGTTATAAAACAAAAGTTGTTGAAGAATGGCCAAGACCCACAAATATAACTGATATTCTTAGTTTTCTTGGTATAGTAGGTTATTACCAGTGTTTTGTTGAAATTTTTTTATGGTTTTCTAGCCCATTGTCTAAGTTAACTCAAAAAGGAGTTAAGTTCATCAAGACAAAATAATGTTATGAATGTTTTCAGGAATTGAAAAAACGATTGGTGAATGCACTAGTTTTGGAACTACCTTCTAGGAATGGTGAATTTTTTATCTACATTGATGCTTCGTTGAAATGACTTAGCTATGTTCTAATGAATAATTATCAGATAATTGCTTATGCTTCACGTCAATTGAAAACTCATGAGTTAAATTACCCTACACATGTTTTGGAATTAGCTGTTTTTGTTTTCTCTTTAAAAATTTGGAGGCATCATCTGTATGGCGTGAAGTGTGAAATATATACTGATCACAAATGTTTGAATTGTACATTCACTCAGAAAGAATTAAATATGAGAAAGAGGATATTTCTATAATTAATCAAGGATTATGATTTCACTATTCATTACCATCTAGGAAAAAAACAAAGTGGATGAAACTTTGAGTTAAAAGAGTAATTCTATATTAACCCTAATTTTATTTGAACAAGATCCTTTGGTTATTGATATGATGGATTTTGGATTTGAATTTGTTAGTGCAGAGAATTGTTCTATTTTGATTCACGTGGTAGTGAAATAATCTTTATCAGTCAGAATTAAGAAAGCATAAAAAAAGATAGTGAGTTTCATAAAAAGGTATAATTGGTTTAGAAGGGTAAGTTTCCTGAATTTAACATTGATAAAGACTATGTTTTGAGGTTTGGAAAGAGATTATGTGTGCCTTGTGATTCATATTTGAAGAAAGAGTTATTATTTAAAGCTCATAGTTCTCTATTTTCAGTTTATCCTAGTATTAATAAGATGTACATAGATCTTCGGGAGTATTACTGCTGTAATGGAATAAAAATAAATATTGCAGAATTTACCCTGAGATGTTTGATTTTTCAATTGGTTAAAGAAGATTGACAGTTACTAAAATGGATGCTTCATACTTTTCTAGTACAAGAGTGGAAATAATAAAATGTGTCCATGGATCTCATAGTGGGATTTCAATATAATTCTCAAGGTGACAATGAAATCTGGCTTATTGTTGATTGATTGACAAAATCTGCTCATTTTCTTTCTATTCAAGATACTCTACCTCTAAATAAAATTTCTCAATTGTATATTAAAGAGATATTTAGGTTACATGGAGTTACACTCTCCATTGTATATGATCGTTATCCCAGGTTCACTATTAACTTTTGGAAGGGCTTCCAGATGTCATTGGGTACTGAATTAAATTAATGTATAGATTTTTATCAGCAATATTATGGGCAGTCAGAACAAACTATTCAGGCATCAGAAGATATGCTATGTTCTTGTTCAATGGATTACCATGGAATTTGGGACCAACATATTTCTTTGGTTTAGTTTTCTTATAATAATAGTTTTCATTCTAGTATACAAATGTCACCATTTGATGAATTATATAAAAAGTGGTGTTGAACTCTATATTTTTGGGATGAAGTAGGTGAGTGAAAGTTGATTGGACCGGAATTAGTAGAATAGATGAATGAAAAAGTTTAGTTGATTCAGAAGAACATGAGAACATCTCAATGTAGGTAGAAACGTTATGTGGATAACTATAGGAAGGATATTTCTTTCTAGGTTGGTGATCATGTCTTTCTAAATGTTTTTCTATAGAAAATTGTGACGTGTTTTAGTAATAAGGGAAAGTTGAGTCCGAGATTCATTGGGACCTATGAAATCCTGGAGAAAGTTGGATAAGATTCCTATAGAGTGTCTTTACCTCCAATTATATCCTTGGTACACATTGTTTTTCATGTTTTGAAGTTGAGAAAGTATCTGACGGTTCCATCTCATGTTTTGAGTCCAGAGGTAGTTCAGTTGGAAGAGAATATTTCTTATAAGGAACAACCAATCTAGATTCTTGACCATAGAGGGAATGTTTTTCAGAATAAGTTAATTCATTAGGTAATGGTTTTTGTGAAAAATCAATATGGTTGAAGAGGCTACATTGTAATATGAAAAATGCTATGAGGGAAAAATACCCCCACTTTTTTGATATGTAAATAAAATTGCGGGGACACAATTTCCAAAAGGGGGAATGATGTAGGTACCCAGGTATTTATAGAATAATACTTTTTCATTTATATTAATATTTATTAATAAGATATTATTTTTACATTAAATGGGAAACTTTTTTCGATAGCATACTCAACAAACAAAAATAGGTTTCTTTGAAATATTACATTGCTCATAACATTGAGGTATACTGAAAAAATAAAATAATATTATTATTATTTTAAATGGATGTTAAAGCCTAGACATTGTTTTATAAGTAATGAATAAAGCTAACTACAATATGATTATACTTGTTTTAGTTGTTTTTAAAATTATCCAACAAATTTTAGAGGGTAAAAATGAGAATGAATCCAATTTTAAGCATAAAATACTATATTTTTAAAAGGATGGTTTACCACCTTTTTATGGAGAAACCTTTTTAAATATAGTTTTTTTCACTTTTATATGTAATATTTGACAAAACAAACTTCATATTTAGAAGGACATAAAAATATACCTTAGATGATATTTTGGTATTTTTCTGATGAAATTTATTTTTTAATGAATAGTGTAAAATATTGCATTTTAATTCAATACAGTCTTTTCATCTAATTTTTTTATATAGTAAGATTTTCCTTTTAATT
Organism: Viscum album; assembly: GCA_963277665.1. Classification (NCBI taxonomy): domain Eukaryota; kingdom Viridiplantae; phylum Streptophyta; class Magnoliopsida; order Santalales; family Viscaceae; genus Viscum; species Viscum album. Next base: position 1,591,666,769 of record OY728145.1, on the reverse strand, counting down.
GGTTTTAAAGTACAATTGGATTAATATTTTATCATTTAATCCAATTTTGGTCATAGTAATTAATTTCATATTGAAATTGGACATAAACACATGTTAATCTTTTGGTAGTTTTTACTTCTTAAAACCCCGATTTTTGGTTATGAAGACGAGAATTAATTTACAACTAATTTCTGAAAATTATGTATTTTGAATTTATAAAAATGGATTAATTATTTATAAATATAAGTTCCAGATCTTGTAAATAAGTACTTTTTATTTTTTAACATTATGAATAATAACTTCAGTAATTATTTTGATTTACCATGGTTAAAGGGTAAATCTGTTACATAAAGGTAAAAAAATATTATAATAATATTAAAATACCCTAACACATGTACTAATCCTATTATATGAGATATTTCCGACCATGGACATCATTGGGTAGATTTTCGGACCCCATGGAGCCACTTGAGTGTGATAATGACATGTTATAATAATTAATTTAAAGTAAATAGAAATATAACAAAAAATTGTCTCTTTTACTAAAACAATTTTAATATAGGGTTATATAAATGAAATCTTTGACTAAAAATAGTCATTATAAATCTAAAAATATTTCCTACATCATGATATTTTATTTATAATTATTATACATTAAATAAATAAATTTAATTATGACCCAATGATGATGAAATGACTGCTTCATTAATAAAGGATTCAAATAAATGATATTATAAATATTAAATTAAATATTATTTGAAATAATTTATGTCATACAAAAATTTTCTAGTTTAATATGACATATCAGTATTGATTCATTGTTTTTTCTAAGGAATAAAGTTATTATGAATTTTTAAAATATTCAAGTATGAATAGTGCCCAAAATTAACTTAATTCATAACTTAAAATATAAAATAGTTTATTAAGTGATATTAAATTGTCACGACCCGTCCCCTGGGGCCTGTTCCATGACTACCCCAATCCCTCCTTCCATAGTCTAGGGGCTGGCGACTAGCACCAAAGGCGTATTCCCTAAAACTGGGAAGGCATTTCCTTTATAACTTGTAAACACATGCAACCAAACACACAACAAGATACGAATGCAAGTCCAATTTACAGTAAACAAGTGAGTATAGTAGTTACAAAGGGGTCAGAATACAAGCCCAACTAGAAAGTACTAGTACAACTTAAATGCAATACAACTGAAGAAAAAGAAATAAAAGCAGCTACTGGGTCATCCTCTGGGATTCCTACCGAAAGGGAAGGTATAGATAGCCTATGAAGTACTTCACGTCCATATGTCTCCTCTACGTACCGACACATCATATGGTCCATCTCTGGGCACCGTCCAGTCTTGGTACTCTCAGCCTCAGTCAACACTATCCATCGTCTGCAACCAACACAACAAGGTGCAGGCATACCCCATGTAGGGGTGAGTATAATGATACTCAGTATGGACCCCGAGACCCACAAGGTCTCACAAAATCCCACAAGGATAATCCAAAAAGTATGAAATCAATATATAACCTTAGTTAGATATATTTCCATACATATACCTAAGTTATCAAGTGACCAATCTCAACCCTGAGGAAAACACAGAAAAACTAACTCAGCTCAACCAAGATTTTATTCTAGGGTTAGTATCAAGTAACATCCCTAGTCACATTGTCGAAACATTAGCTGCTAGAGAAATCCTCCTCTATCGAGTACAATGAGCCTACCATGACACCAAGTGCACTGCCCACTAACCTTGGATTGTTGAGGTACTCCTCCTGTCGAGTACCGTGGATCTGCCGCATCACCAAGCACACTCCCCCTCATAGGCTACTGAGGTACTCCTCCTACCGAGTACCATGGGTTTGCTGTGACACCAAGGCTCTCCCCACTGTGGGTCTTTCGTGACACGAAGGTTCTCCACACTGGGCTAGTAGAGTCACTCCGAGTCAAAATAGTTAGCAGTCATCATGTCTTATCCAAATACCAGGTGTCCCCACTATGCTCACTCGTCTCCTGGAGGATTCACTCTATAAGCTACTGGTCGATACCCAAACTATCACAAAGTCCCACGAAGAAGTATCAAAAAGGTCTACCATGTCATAGGGGTCTCAACGTAACAGACGATGTGTCAATCGGACGCCCGGTCTGTTAGTTATTATCCTTTTAGTCCTAAGGGCCCTATTGGATTTGTGCTCGAACCAACCTAACTGTACCCCATCTCAATCAAAAACTAAGTGGGGTATCACTCAAAGGAACCGTCTCACTCCAAGTTTCCCAACACCGTTGATGGTTCATCAGACAGATGTCTAGTGCCAAATTTATGGCCAAAAGAAGTCTATGGTTCGTAGTGGGTCGAGGTCTGGTCCGACCCGGCCTGGGCCGACCCACTAGGTCTGGCCTAGCAGGCCACGAGGGAGCTTCGGAGAGCCGTGAGGGCAGATCAGCTGTGGAGGGTGATGTGAGGGAATGATGAAGCGGGGCGGCTCGGAGGGCCACATGTAGCGCGACCGGCGAGGGCGGCGCGACCAGTGGGCAGCGCAGACGAGTTGTCCTGGATGGCAGGCAGTGCGGTCTGTGGATGGCGGGGCCAGTGAGGGGCACGAGCCGAGGTGTGGGGTTGGTTCTTCCTGGGGAGGCATGGACGGTTTAGCCGCGAGGCCAAAGAACTGTGGGGGTGGCACATGTTACTGTGGCAAAGGGTGGTGGCACCGTTGCCTTCATCGCCTTCGTCATCTTCATCGACTTACTTCATTTCTAAGAACTCTAAAATGAAGAATGGCAGAGGGGGGTCAGGCCATGTTAGTTTGGCCCACACCCTCAGCTTTTAGAGTGGTATCAAACTCTTCACAAGAATGAAGCAAAGAACGTCAACCATAATATTCCGTAATTTAATCATTCCCAATCCCGCACAAGAGAAGAAAGGAGTACATGGAAAGTGATAAACAAATGGCATTAAACCACTACCTTGTTCATTGTTGTTGTTGGTGTGAGGAAGAAGGGGAATTCATCGACGTTCATCTTATCTTCCACACACCACCAATCCCAGGCTCATGCATCGATTCATTTTAGTCAAAGACATTCCTTGTCGGCATTATTCATGGAGGAAGAGTTCTTCATAGAGAGCGCAATCCTCTATGTGTTAGGCATCGTGTCACTTTACTAGTGCTTCGTCGCTTAGTGAAGCTGTCCAAAATCCTCCTCCCAAACTCTATATATATAAGAGAGGGGTAAAGGTATGTAACGATCGTGGAATTTATGACATATCATTTATTAGGAACCTTCCTAAATTCCAATGAAACAGTTACATAATTTCAAAAAAGGGAAACCCAATTTAATTAAATTGGCATAATTAAAGGTATGTGTGTTGGCACAATTAATGTGGAGGAAGCTCAAGAGGCTCCCCACATTAATGAGGGAGTTGAGGTTTTTCTCCCAATTAAAGAATAGTTTAATACTGGGTGATCCCCACCACCATAACCTTTCATGGGAGGTTAGGCTCGGGTGGTCCCCACCACCATAACCACTCATGGGATGTTAATGTTTTGTGGTCCCCACTACCTACTTCTACATGGAGGTATAGTTCTGGTAGACCCCACCTCCCAACACCAACATGGGTGTTCCAAATAAAAATAAAATGTTTGCACAATTTTATTTTTATTTTATTCTTACACGAAAAATCCAAATACTAACTTTCACCCTCGACCAACTGCGATTGAGGTGAAAGTCTCTTTAAGCAAAATCTGGCGCTGCAAGTTCAAAGTACCCTGAAATTTAAATTCTGAGAACTGGTTCAAAATTTATAAAAACCCATGCGTACATTTACTAAAGGTACCAGAAAAAAAGATCAGAAATTCATTCCGGGAAATCTGGGCCTCAGAATCAAGCACCGTAAATTTTTTCGGACTCATAAAATTCCCATTTATTAAAAAAAATCATTGAAATTCTGGTTCTTTACATTCTACCCACCTCAGGATTTACATACCCATAAGACACAACTCAAACTAAGGGAACAAGTGGGGGTACTGAGTACGAATATGAGCCTCCCGATCCCATGTGCTCACCTGGAGGTTCCTGTGCTACCAGCGAACTCGCACCAGAGGTATCGACCATCCACGAAGGACCTACTTCTATCGATCCTCAATATCTATTGGAACCTCTGTAAAAGTCACCCCATCGTCAACATCCAACTCACCATGGTCAATGATGTGAGAAGGGCCGTGCACGTTTCTCCTCAGTTGGGAGACATGGAAGACATCGTGCACCCGATGCAACTGAGGTGGAAGAGCTAAGCGGTATGCCACCTCGCCAACTCTGCTGATAACCTAAAAAGATCCGATGAACCTCAGAGATAACTTTCCACCATGGACAAATCTTCGTAGACCTCATTGGGGTGAGACCCGTAGAAAGACGTGGTCACCATCCTCGAACTCCAGGGGTCTTCTTCTCCCATCGGCATACGACTTCTGCCTACTTTGTGTAGTCTTTATCCACTCTTGGATGATCTGCACCTTCTCTGTGGTAGCCTAAACCATCTCTTGTCCCACGAGTACTGACTCCCTTGGGTCAGCCCCTCACAAAGGTGATCTTCAAGGTTGCCTATACAATGCCTCGAATGTTTCCATCCCTATGGTGGAGGTATAACTGTTGTTGTATGAAAACTATACCAAAAGAAAGTGATCCTCACAACTGCAACTGAAGCCGAGGACACAAGTACGCAACATTTACTCAAGGGTCTGAATGGCCCACTTAGTCTAGCCATCCATCTGAGGATGGAAGGCAGTGCTCAAAAGAAGTTGCATCCTGAAAGCCTCCTGCAACCCCTTCTATAGCTGGGAAGTAAACCGTGCATCATGATCATAGATAATTGTCGAAGGCACTCCATGTAGCCGCACAATCTCTTGCACATAGAGGCGTCCCACTTTCTCTACTGAACCCTTCTCTCTAATCGGTAGGAAGTGGGATGAATTGGTGAGTCGGTCGACGATCACTTAAATAGAGTCATGACCCTTGGATGTATGTGGAAGTCCTATCATGAAGTCCATGGATATGTCATCCCACTTCCACTATGGTACATCTAGAGGCTGAACCAAGCCTACTAGTACATCATGTTCGGCCTTCACTTTCTGACTAGTGAGGAATCGAGAGACAAACTCTACAACTACTTTCTTCATTCCCTACCACCAGTGATGTCGTCAGAGGTCCTGGTACATCTTCTCCACTCCTGGATATACCGCTAGAGGGGATGTGTGGAACTCCCTCAACACTTCCTCCTCAAGTGACATTGGTACCATGTTACGTCCTCTAAAAAGGATGACGTTCTCCCCACCTTCAAAAATTCTATTAGGTGTCTGTCCTGTGGGTATCTGAGCACGTCATGTCTCCCAGTCAACATCCCCATGTTGCACCTCCCGGGCTCGCTGAAGAAGTGGGGGAGTGACTGTAAGAGACTGCAGAAAATATTCTCCATCTCTATCCACAAAATGATAACTATAAAGCGGCCAGCTGCCCCATTACCTCACCTAGACGTTATATACCAGATCTCTTGCTGAGTGCATCTGCAACAACGTTCCCCTTCCCAAGAGTATAGACTATCACGAAGTCATATTCCTAGAGGAACTAAAGACAATATCACTGTCTCCAGTTCAGGTCCTTCTGGGAGAAGATATACATGAGACTCCTGTTACCAGAGTACACTTTAAAGTGCTCTCCCATTACATAATGTCACCGCATCTTCAAGGCGAAGACCACTTCTACTAACTCCATGTCCTTGGTAGCATAGTTTTGCTCATGATTTCTCAACATTCGTGAAAAATATGCGATCAATGCTTGATTATGCATCAGTAAACATCTGATGCTGGTCCCTGACACGTCGCAGTAAACTAAATATCCTACGCCTTCATTTGGAAGCCTCAAGATGGGGGCACTAGTCAGCCTCTGCCTTAGCCCCTGAAAAATATGTTGGAATTTATCCAACCAAATGAAGGGTTTCCCCTTCTTCATCAAGGATGATTGTGATGCTGCAACTTTGGAGAAATCTGGTACAAATCTCTAGTAGTATCCAGCCAATCCCAAGAAACTTCGTACCTCCATCACACTCCTGGGTGGCTCCCACGAAAGTACCGCCTCAATCTTTGCTGGATCCACTGCAACTCCAGCCTCTGATATGACATGTCCCAGAAAGTGAACCTCTAGGATCCAGAACTGACACATCAAATGCTTACCATAAAGCTGGTGCTCTTGGAGTGTGTCCAGTACTACCCACAAATGATAGGCATGCTCCTCCTCAGTAGTTGAGTAGATCAGAATGTCGTTGATGAAGACTATGACAAAGAAATCAAGGTAAGGATGAAAGATCATATTCGTGATCCCCATGAACACTGCTGGAGTGTTGGTTACACCGATTGGAATAACCCAGAACTCATAATGGCCATATTGGCATCTGAAAGCCATCTTCTACACATCCTTGTCTTGAAATTTGAGCTAGTGATAGCCTGATCTGAGGTCTATCTTCGAGAACCACCGTGCTACCTTTAACTGATCGAAGAGTTCATAAATCCATGGGAGTGGGTACTTGTTCTTCATGGTCAGATGATTTAGGAACAAATATTTGACAAAAAGTCTCAAGCTCCCATATGCCTTCTTGGAGAATAGAATCGGGGATGCCCAAGGAGAATCACTAGGCCAGAGAATCCCATCCCATGTAAGTCCCCCAATTGTACCCGCAGCTCACAAAGCTCGACAGGACCCATATGATATGCTGGAGTAGATATCGCTGCCATACTGGGGTACAAGTCAATGTAAAAGTCCACCTCTATATGAAGAGGTATACCTGAGACATCATCAGGGAAAACATATGTGTACTGGTCCAACACTACATGATAACTCAGACTCTCCACCTCAAGAGCTCTGAGGGTAAGGCTAGCCAACTGATGAGTGATCGGCTGCACTCTCCTCCAAGAATGTCCATCATGTGCTGCAAAGGCTCCCTTCTCGCCGGTGAAGGTAAACCAGGTCCCATCAATGCGGAAACACTGCACTTTGCACCAAATATAGTCAATATGATCATGGACTGTAGATAACAAGTCCATTCCCAAGATGACGCCATAAGGCCTCGATGCCGCTACTAGGAGATCCAAGCCTAAGATCATGCCTCATTGAGTAATCTCTCACTACCGTCACAAGTGTGTAATCTCCAAATCTTCTCTCATAGGAGTTTCTAGCCATAAAGATCAAGACAACTTCTCTATCGAAATCTCTGATCTCGGAACGAGGGCAGTGGTAATGAAAGAATGACTGGAACCAGTGTCTATAAGTACTTCAGCTATGGTGGAGTAGACATAGATCGTACCTCGAATCATCTTCTAAGTTCCAGGATCATATGACTCAGCTTCCTGGAGATGAGATCTTCCCTATCTACCAGCACCCTACGGTCAAGGTGGACCTACTGGTGGTGGTGGAGATAATATCTCGAATTTTCATCCATCACTATCTATATGACCAAATCCTCTGCTACGTTCTCTTGCTCCCTTTATACTACCTCGATCGAATCTCTACCTCTTCCTGGGCGGTCCTTTTACCATCTTCTGATCATCCAAACAACAGGTCGGATAGTCACGAGCCATGTGACCCTGCCCGCTGCATGGGAAACACTACAGTCTCCTAGCATGTCTGTCTCTGCCACGGGTTCCCCACACAACCAATCCTGTGTCATGCGGTCATCTACCTATAGGTCTGGTCCTCTTGGACCTCTATGATGTATGTCTGCTTCTAGTTACAGAAGACTCTGCTAAGTGACGATTGGTGGTGGGTCTCGCTGCTGGTGACTGCTCAGCAATGAAACATTCCACTAAGAGGGCTCTCTCTAACACCCCCTCCTGCATCCGGATACTAAGTGAGATTATCTAATCCCTGATCTCCCACCTAACATCCTGCTCAAAGGTTTGGGCCCTGAAGAATGGGTCTCGTACCATATTCTTGGAGTAGTGTGAGAGGTCAACAAAACTCATTGAGTACTAAGATGTAGTCATGAAGTCATGATGCAGATGAAGAAGCTCCTGTATGCGCACTGTACGAAGAGTCACTGGTACAAACTCTTCTTCAAACAGGCTCTCGAAGTCTTCCCCAGAGAAGCGTCATCTCATCGTGAATCTGGAGCATCAAGCTCTACCATCTGCCCACTGCTGCCTATAGAAGGCTGGCAGCAAGGATCTCCCTGAGATCAGCTAGTGTCCCTATGAGTTGGAAGACTCTCACCATAGCCTCCAGCCAATACTCAACTGCCTGTGGGTCCGTATCTCCCCTAAACCTGGGTGGCCTCTAGAAATGGAACTCATGAAACACGCTCAAGCGGCGTGCACTGTCTGTTGCTGGGGCTGGTGGCATCAGTGGCCCTAGGGAAAGGTACCGTTGGTTCCTCTACTGATGCCTCTACTAGAGGATGGCCCTACACTGAGGCCTTGTCGCTCGGTGGGATATCTGTGAGTACATCTCTCGGAACTCTAACTGGATGTCTACATGAAGGAATTCTGAAATGAAACAGGTGCGCTACGGTTTAAAATTTATACCCGGTGAGCTGACTTGGGTGAGTTGACTTAAAGGAAACTTTTGAAAACACAAACCTAATCAGTGTTTTCGTGAATTGAGTCTAAAATCAGAAGTCAGGGTCCTGGTGTATGGATACGTCGGCCGCCGCACCAACACTGTACTCCCTAAATTGAAAATCGCACTCATTACCCTTAACACTATTTCTTCATAGAAAATATCAGAGTCCTAAGTTATGTGGTAGAACCGACTCCTCTGATACCAATTTGTCGCAACCCATCCCCCGGGGCCCATGCTGTGACTACCCCAAGCCCACCTTCCATAGGATATGGATTTGACACTAGTACCAAAGGCGTATTCCCTAAAACTTGGAAGGAATTGCCTTTATAACATATAAACACACGAAACCAAACACATAGTAAGATACAAACGCAAGTCATCTGTATAGTAAACAAGTGAGTAAATTAATTAAAAAGGGTCCAGAATACAAGCCCATCTAGAAAGTACTAGTACAACTGAAATGCAATACAACTGAAGAAAAAGATATTAAAGAAGCTACTGGGTTGTCCTCTGGGATTCCTACCTAAAGGGAAGTTACAGATAGCCTCCTCAGCACTCCACATCAGTCTGTATCCTCCACGTATCGACACATCGTATGGTCAACCCTTGGGCACCGTCTAGTACTAGTACTCTCAGGCTCAGTTAGCATTGTCCATCTTCAGTAACAAACACAAGAAGGTGCAGGCATAGCCCGTGCAGGGGTGAGTATAACATCACCCAATAAGGACCCTGAGACGCTCAAGGTCTAACAAAATACAACAAGGATAAACCACAAAGTTTGAAATCAATAGATAACCTTACTTAGGTATATTCCCATACATATACCTAAGTTATCAAGTGATCCATCTCAATCATGAGGAAAACATAGAAAAACTGACTCATCTCAACCAAAATTTTATTCTAGGGGTAATATCAAGTAACATCACCAGTCACATTGTCAAAACCTCAACTGCTGGAGAACTCCACCTCTATCGAGTACAGTGGGCCTACCGTGACACCAAGCACACTTACCACTAACCTTGGACTACTGAGGTACTCCTCCTGTTGAGTACCATGGACTACCGCATCACCAAGCGTGCTCCCCACCGTGGGTCTGCCGCGTCACCAAGGGCACTCCCCCTCGTATCCTGCTGAGGTAGTTCCCCTGTCGAGTACTGTGGGTCTGCCGTGAAACCAATTCTCTCCCCACTGTGGGTCTTCCGTGACAAGAAATCACTCCCCACTGGGATAGTAGAGTCACTTTTTTTCAAAACAGTCAGCAGTAGTCAGGTCCCAGCTAGCTACTAGGTCTCTACACTATGCTCACTCATCTCTGAGAGGATCTGCTCCACAATCTACTATTCAATACCCAAACTATCACGAAGTCCCATGAAAAAGTATCACAAAGGTCCTACATGTCCCATGGGTATCAACTTAACAGACGAGGCATCAATCAGATGCTCGATCTGCTAGTTATTAGTCTTTTAGTCCCTAGGGCCGAGCTGTATTCATGCTCGACCCAACCTGACCGTACCCCGTCTCAATCCAAAAATCATTTGGGTATCACTCAAAGGGACCATCTCACTCAAAGGTTCCCAAAAGCTCTAACGGTTCATCAAACGGACATTCGGTGCCAAAGTTATGGCCAAAAGAAGTATACGGGTCGTAGTGGGCCCGAGTCCGGTCCGACTCGGCCTGGGCCGACCCTGTTCAGGTCGACCCAGCCTAACCCGTAGGGTCCGGCCCAGCAGGCCGCGAGGGGGATGTGGAGAGCCGCGAGGGTGGCTCGGCCGTGGAGGGTGCCGCGAGGGCATGAGGCCGCCGGGTGGCTCAGAGTTCCGCGGGCGGCGCGAGCTGGGGTGGCTTGGAAGGCCACAGGCAGCACGACCGATGAGGGAGCCGTGACCAGGGGGTGTCATGGCCATGGTGGCTCGGACTGCGGGCATCGCGGCCAGGGTGGCAGGGCCGTGAGGGCTCATTCGGCAGGCAGCACAGCCAGAGGGGCTTGGAGCCGTGGGGCACTGCTGGCGGGTGGCGCGCTGGTGGGTGGCTCGGTCAGCGGACGCCGCGACCAGCAGTGGGTGCGACCGGCGAGCGGCACGGGCCAAGGTGCAGGGTTGGTTCAGCCTGGGGCAGTGCAACGTGGCAAGGGTGTACGGCCAGTTCGACTGGGTGGCTGGAGTGCCGCGGGGGCGGCGCGTGTCACGGTGGCTATGGTGGGCGACGCCGTTGCCTTCGTCGCCTTCTAACATTCTGAAGAACACCACAAAGAAGAACAGTGGAGGGGGGGGGGGGTGTCGGGCCATGTTAGTTTGGCTCGCACCCTCTGCGTTTAGAGTGGTAGCATATGATTTACATGAACAAAGCAGAGAATGTCAACCATGATCTCATGTAATTTAATCATTCCCAGTCCCACAAAAGAGAAGAATGAAGTTCTTGGAAAGTGATAAACAAATAGCATTAAACCCCTACCTTGTTCGTTGTTGGTTATGGAGTGGGGAAGAAGGGGGAGTCATCGATGTTTGTCATGTCCACCACACACCACCAATCTCGGGCTCATTCATCGACTCATCGCAGTCAAATACGTTTCTTTTCTTCGTTCTTCATAGAGGAAGCATTCTTCATGGAGGAATCATTATTCATGGAGGAAGAATTTTTTGTGGGGAGCGTAATCCTCCAAGTGTTGGGAATCACGTCACTTTACCAGTGCTTCATCTCAAGGTAAATCCCTCCCAAATCATCCTTCGAAGCTCTATATATACAAGAGAGGGGTAAAGGTAGGTAACGATCGTGGCACTACTAGAAAAAATGTTTTCTGCGTCTATCGGAACGGGCGACCGCCAAAGGCGGTCGCTAATGCTAAAATGAATTTGGTGGGATTTTTCTCGCCCCACCATCGCGCTGTCTTCTCTGTAACTCGGTGCTTCCGCCCACCGCCGCCACCGATGTTGGTGCTTCCGCCCACCGCCGTCACCGATGCTTCCCGTCGCCCCTCTATCACCCTCGTCGCCACCCCCGATGCTTCCCGTCGGCCCTCCCTCACCCGCCGCTGAATCTCACGCCACCCGCGCCCTCACCCACCGCTAAACCCTCACCGGACCCTCCCTCCGGCCACCGTGGATCCGCCATGGCCGGCGCCCACAAGTTCTACACCTTCCTCCGTCAGTACCGCGGCTATACCGCATTACCCCATGCATAAAACTGCGGCTATACCCATGGAACTTTAGCGGCCGCCATTGGCGGTCGCTGTTGGTCATTACCGACGAAGCAACAGCGACCGCCAAAAGCGGTCGCAAGGCGGTCGCTAAAGACCTTTAGCGACCGCTTTTGGCGGTCGCTAAAGGGGTTAATTCTAGTAGTGTGGTATTTATGAAGGTTCATTTATTAGGAACCTTCCTAAATTCCAACGATGCTATTACTTAATTTTAAAAAAAGGGCAAGACAATTAATTTACATTGGCATAATTAAAGGTATGTGCATTGGCATAATTAATGTGGAGGAAGCTCAAGAGGCTCTTCTACATTAATTAGGGAGTTGAGGTTTTTATCCCAATTAACGGGGGGTTTAATCCTGAGTGGACACCACCACCATAACCTATCATGGGAGGTTAGGCTCAAGTGGTCCCCACCACCATAACCTATCATGGGAGGTTATGTTTTAGTGGTCCCCACTACCAACTTCCACATATAGGTTTAGTTCTGGTGGACCCCTCCTCCCAACACTCACATTGGTATTTCAAATAAAAATAAAATGTTTTCACAATTTTATTTTTATTTTATTCTTACATGAAAAAACCGAAAAACTAACATTCACCCTAGACCAACTAATTTCGAGTTGATAGTTTCCTTAAGCGGAAACCGACACTGTGAGTTCAACAGTGACCTATGATTTCAATTCTAAGAACTAGTTCAAAAGTTATAAAAACACGCTCGTACGTTTACTAAATGTACCTGAAAAAAAGTTCAAAAATTCATTCCGGGCACTCCGGGACTCGAAATCAAGCACCGTAAATTTTTTGCGGACGCGTAAAATTCTCATTTATTTAAAAAAAATTACATTGAAATTCTAGGTATTTACATAAATTCATAAAAATATAATATTTGGCCAAATGTTTAAAATAAGTTTCAATATATCATAAATGGAATTTTTTGGGGTCGTTTGATATGATATGGTAATTACATTAACCCACAATAGGTAAATAATATGATATCACTATAAGATTAAAAAGGTTAAAATAATGGTTAAATAAAAAATATAAGGATAAAAAAATATTCAAAACTTGTCTAAAAATTAATGGATTATGCGTATTTGAACTAAAATCATTTATATTAGAATTAAATGAGTTTTTAACCATTTTTAATTGAAATTTACTTTATAATAAATTAATATATCAAGACCTTCCTAAAGTTCCCCTTCAACATATAATAGAAGGCCACCACCTCTACCCACTTACTCACACCACTCAAGCCCCTTGTCTTATCAAAATTCTACTCAAATAAGCTCCCAACATCCCTACCTTCTTCCTATAATCCTTACCATGGGAGTAAATAAATAAAAGAAAGCCTTTTGGATCAAATCAAAAGAAGTTACGCGATTTAGAGGGAGATAAAGAATGAACAAGACAAGTCAGACTCAGGGTAAGGGACTTCGTCTTAATCTCCTTTAATTGAGTCATATTTCGATTTTATAAAACACCTTCTTTTATATAGTTTATAAAAACCTTTAACTTATAATATCATTAAAAGGGAATACTGTTTCTAATAAGCATTTTACTAAATGACAAAAAGAATATTTCTTTTTAATGTTTGTGGCGACAACGACCTTTCCACCATCACAAGCATTATTTGATATTTGGCTTTATTAACAAGTTGTAATGTTTTTAAAATGAAAATGAATAATGTATAACCTTTTTATATATTTTGGCATTGGAAATGGTTTTGAGTAGTCATTTATTAGGTCAATATCTTGAAAGGATATTTTGTGAATACAATGTGGAAATGTTATCCTTATTTTATTCTTGTTTTATATGTTATGATTATTTTATGTTTTTTGGGAATTGTTTACATATATAGATGGTTCCATGATAAACTAAGGGTGGGTAAGCCTTATATACCTCTCCAATGCATTGGGTAATCTGAAGGAGGTAAATGATAAAGTTTATCCTAAGAGATTTAGGGAATATACTATGATGGGTATTCCAAACGTAACCATGAAGGTTACTCCCTATGAATCTATGAAAGATACAATGTAAGTATGTCATAGACGTAACAATTTATCTTTAAGATTTATGACTTCTATGATTTATTCATAAATCTTATGATTTCTTGAGTTATATTATAGAGCTTATGTTTTATTAGTATAAAGTATGATTTCATTGACCTATATGTATTCATGGAATAATGTTTTCATTCCTTATTTTATATCCCTTACTGAGCTTTTTATGCTCATCCTAAGTTGTTGAAATATTTTTCACAGGGTGGAAAGAAGGGTAAGAGAAAAGAAGAATTGAAGAATATTTTTATCAAGAAAATAATTCTTGTGTTTTTAATGTCAATTTCTTGTTGTGAAAAGAATTGATAGAGTAGATGTGTCTTCTTTATAATTATTGAGATGTAATGTAATAGTTATGGCCTAATTTTCTAAAAATATAAACATTAAAATATCCTCAATGTGAATGAAAGTAAATTCTTGATAAAAAATAAAGATTATGTAATTTTCACAGCTGGGGCCTTCTATATGTATCTCACTCTATTGAGGATCATTTTTTAGCTTAGGGAGGTCATGCGGATTCCACAAACTCAAACTAGTGATATATGGATGATAATGGATTGTACTCCAGTCTCATGGGGGGGGAACTCTATCTGAGGTTGGACTTCTAGAGGGATTCAAAACCAACTGATTTGGATGTAATTCCTCATTATAGACTTGAGGGAAAGGACTAAGGGAATGCATTCAAACTATATTGGCCCAAACTAAGAAAATTGATAGTCTCAAGCACTCTTTAAGGGAGTAAAAAATTTGTCCCAAGGGGTACATGGTATGTTTATCTATCCCAAGTCCTACCCATGTTGAAGAAAATCACAAAACCTATAGTCTCCATATACATGGAATGTAGAAGGATATACACAACATGTAGAGACACATGGAATCCTACCCATGTTTCTTGTCCATGTCCATGTACCGAAGTTGTGTCCATGTGCTAGTCCATGTATGCCAAGTTGTGTCTATGTGGGGTACATGACGTGTCCTTGACCATGTAATCCAACCCATGTATGTGTACTCTCTAAAGTACATACCGAGTAAATAAGGGAGGGTCACATGCTATGTAGTAGTGGTTTCATGCCATGAGATATTTATATTTATCCTAAAATTGTAGCCACTACAAAAGGGTCCCCAAATGCTGTGTAATCCTGAATTTCATGCCATTTTCTACAGAATTTTCTAAAATACATATGATTCCTATAAATGCCTCGACTGATCATTCAACCTCTGATCTGTCAATCACCATGTTGAGAAACTCAAGATACAACCTCATTTTTTCATTCCATCACCGAATCAACGCATTCCATCATCAGATATTCTCTCAAAATGAATCGAATCACCATTCTTCATTCCACTCCAAAGAACGTTGAAGAATGTGAAATTGGGAATCATCAATCATCTGAATCATGGATGCTTCCATCATCAAACCACCATCACACTGTTCTAAACCTATATATCAAATATCATATTGTTGTGCCAATAATCCTACGTATAATGATTGGTTTGTCAGTGTTCATCGAACCACGAACCAAGGGGTTTCCTATGATGAATGATAAAGGAGGGAGAAATTAACAATGAACATCAATGAGAACACACCTTGACCATTGTTTATGTCAGACTCAATTTTTTCCATTATAATTATAAACTAATAGGAATTTAAAAAATATAAGAAATATCAAAAATAAACACACAAATATAATCCCATCCCAGAAGGAGATCAGTCAGAAAATCAATCCATTCATAAATGGATTTGAGTTAATCACAGAAATTAAGAATGGGGAATAGAAAAATTGAAACACATTCCCTAACTTGATTCAGTTCGATCACTTATTAAAAACAATTTTCATGTATCCTTTGTTGGAACGATCCATCAAATCTAAGGTGCATCGATATTTGATTTGAAAATCTATCATCATCCTATAATAAATTATCCTCCAATGCTCCAAATTTACTCATCAAATCCATAGTGTCATGTGGTCGACCCTATGAATTTTCCATAAGCAAGTATTTATAGAGAATACTAGTTCACTGCATTAGAATAATTTTTATCAGATAATTTTATTTATTCTACACCAGCAACAAATTTTGTACAAATGACCTATGCCAAATAATTTTATGTCACGCCTAGGGTAAATCCACCATTCCTAACTCAACGGTTCCATCATATTTCTGATCAAAACAAACATTTATAAGTTATTTCACTTTTTCAAAAAAAAAAACGCATTTACATGCTATTTAATATATTTCAAACATTTATTCCAGGCACACTGGGCCTTTTAATCACACTCTATCTTAACAAATGGTGTCTAAAACAATCCATATAATATTTAAAAATAATACATGAAAAATTTGGATTTTATAGTAGTGGGACTAGAGGTGTCTTTGAGTACTCGGCTAGATAACTTATGTGGGGTATGTGATTGGGTGGGGTACATGAAAAGACGTTGTGTGGGTTGCACACTGTTTTAGATTAGATGACCTAGTGGGACACATGGTCAAGTCTTGAGTGGTACACATCGAGGTAACCTATGTGGGTGTACACACCATGTACTAAGGGAGAAACTAGTGTACTCAATATGGTTACACAATGAGTAGAGAAAAGGATCACGAGTTGGTACCCCATGTAGGGTAAACACCATGTACTATTAGTCACAAACCATGTTCTTTAAATAATTACGCACCAAGTGACCTATGTAACATGACCAAGGAGGACCTTCATAGGTACATGAAGTGTACCAAATGAACACAACATAGAATTTTCCTTCCCTGGTCTGTTGGGCATAATTTTCATCTTAATGTTGTAATTTCACTTTATGAGTGGTCTATTCTAAGCATTATTTTATATAGATTATTATATTGGAATCCTTTTAGTATTTAGAGGTTGTTTGGATTTTGTTTTGAATGTTCATGAATTTTCAAAAGGATTTTATTGAGGTTTGGATTTAGAATCCTCTTGGGGTTTGGTTGCAAGATGCAAGGCCCAGGTGAGGGTTGTGGGACTAGTGGTTGGCCTCACTTATGTGTGCCAAAAAGATCATATTGATTTTCTATATGAATTCCGAAAGATATAATCATGTATTATCTCTAACAAGATATTATTTTACACCTATGTGTTCAGACCAGTTTCTTGATGTTAGAACAGTTAAGGTTTAGCTCATTTGTCTAATGATTGGAGCTATTGGAGCCTTTGGGATAGGTTGACAATGTGGGATGGTGGTTACATCTTGGATCCATTGATATTTTAATGGCTTGAGTATAATGGAATCTTGATGATTCCCTTATGAGATGGTTACTTATCCCGTGATTAATGGTTGTCATTGTTTACTATTAAAGATTCCAGTGTGGCATAGTTTTGCTTGCACTAAGGATCCCGTGTAGGGTCATGATTTTTCGGTGGTCATGAGGTATACTGTAAACACCCTGGTTAGTGTTCTTTTCTTTTGTATCCCCTTTGGGACATCTTGTGTTCAAGGATCAGTTGGAGTCCCCTAAGGGCCATTTGGGATGTTTATTCATAGGGTGTGTCTTGTATTTCAGATGATATAGAGGAACCCATCCCAAGGTTTCCTAGTATTTTTGTGTCCTTTAGACTGGTTGTGTATATTTTTATGGAATGGAATAAGAGATTTTGTATAGTATCAGAGTCCCTATTAGGATGTCACTTTTTTTTGACCCCAAGGATCATGAGATTCCCAAGTTTTGGTTTTTCTCTTAGATGGATTGTTGAGAGCTGGTGGTGGTTGTTTGTTGGATACTGAGAGCTATGGTGATAAGAGAGGCCCATTATTTATTGGTCAAGAGTTGATTAACACCACCAGTTTAGTTGTTTGGATAGAGGGTTTGGGGTTGGATCTTAAAATGTTTTTTTTTATCATTTGGACCTAATGTTTGTGGTAGTTTCTTCTCAAGAATTTGGATTAAGGAGGATACCCTTGGGATATCATGGATTGGGTGTTTTCCCTATGTTTTGATCTGGTTATGTCCTCCATTTTCTGGTTGAGGTTATACATGATTAAAGAGATAATGTATGATCTATATGAGTTTTACCACCCAGTAGAAAAGTGTGAGCCCTTAATAGAGTAGATTCAGGCTCACCAGGTTCCAAGGAACTAACATAGTGGGTATTGTGTACAATAGATACTGTGTTATTAGGGGAACATAGATTCTATGATCTCTCGGGTTATGGTATGGATCCCACCTATTTTTGGATGTATTGTTTGTGTGTGATTTATTTTGTGTGAATTTAGGTATTGACATGTTATCTAGTTGTGTTGACCTAAAAGTTCATAAATCTAGTTTAGATCATGTTATTAGAGTCCTATATCCTAGTAGATGTGCATTGTCATATGGGTTCCTATAGTTACACACTAGAGTATGGTATTCATGAATTATTCATTTATAAATCATTAATATAATATATATATATAGAATATGTGCATGTTATCATGTGGAAGGGTGATCCACATGTTATAAATACTTTTTTTTGTACCATAGTGGGGGAATATTTACCTCAGGTGTCAGGATTTAATCTGTGGTCAGATTTGTTTAATGATTTTTAAACACCATTCTTAGGAAGATATTCTTTTTATGCTATCTGTTACTAGTTTTCATCTATTCTGGGTATAACACATCTGCATACACTTATTATGAAAACATATTATAGGTACTCAATTGGGTGTATCCTACTAGGATTTATTTCTCACCACTTATATGTACTCAGTGTGAATGAAAACCTAATGTATGATTTTAGGTTGTATCAAAGGTTGTGTGAGGGTTGGGGTGGATGCCTAGGGTTTCTTTATCGATTAGAGCTACTCATGTAGAATCTTAAGATTAGTAAAGTGTAAATTTAGGGTCATGGATATTAGGTAAGTGAGTTGGCTCAGTTTTTCCAATAGGGAATGTTGTATATATTTTATTTTTAGTTTTTTTATATGTGTTCAGCCAAGTGGGAGACCATCTATTGTATATTTTTCATGCTTTAGAGTCTATATTCTTGTATACTGCCTTCCATTTATTATAGCATGTCTATATTTCAGTTTATTTATTATAGATAATATAATTGTTATTATTTTTTATAAATTATGTTATTTTCAATTGTGATTTCACTCTAAAAAAAGTTATAGACTCCCCATTATTTATGTTAAACACTCACTAATGGTCGGTATCTTAGTGTTTGGGTAAGTGCTATCTAGGACATGTGGTAACCTAGATCAGGTTACATGTCTACTCAATCTAGGTTGGTAGGTTGCAAAATGGTATTAGAGCATTTCAGTTTTATGATTTTGGGAGTTAGTAGGTAGGTGTTTCAGGAATGTTTCAGAACTTGTGGTGGATATCAGTCTAGTGTGTAATGAACACCTTTTCTAATAGAAATTCCAAGTTCTTTGGGCATTGGATTTATGTTATTGGATATTTTTTTTATGATTTCATGATTTCACCTAGTGTGGTGCACTTGGATTATTAGATTTTTGGTTTATTTTGGTTTTTGTCTCCCAAACCAAGGGAAAAAGGATGATGTTTATATATCATTATAGGATGTAGGATTCACATAACATGTGAATGTATGTGGTGATTTTATTGAAAATATAGGTTATGTTGATTAATGTGTTTGAAACTAGTCATATATTGTTTTTTCCTAAAATTAATTAGCAGTATTATACTCAACTAAAATTCATGTATATACTTTCATCTTATGATAGTTCACATGGATCATTTGGTGTGATATTTTCTAATGATGGAGAAGCATTCCCTTCATTGGAGGATGCATTAAGTCCCTTGTGGGTTAGAAATAGGATCTGAGTAATCTATTGGAATATCAATGAGTAAAATAAAACTTGAGATATCTTTGGATTAGGATTTATTTTTCTTGAGTTAGTGGTTCCCATGAAGTCATAGGTTCGTGTTTCCTAAGTGGAATCTTTTCTTACAATGTTTTGTTCATTGGTTCATGTGGTTGATCCAGTGTGTCTACCATCAGTAGTGACTTAAGTGGGTATGTATTTTTTTCCATTGTGGACTATTGAGGGATGATATCACTAGGACGTGGTTAGGAATGAGGATACCTTGATTTTGAGAATCAGATCATTGGGAGTTCTCAATGTCTCATGGATAGCTTTAGAGGGATGGTTTGGTTGGTTTCCTAGCCCTTCTCATTTTGGTTGCACTGTAGGTATCATAGTGGAAGCATGTCTGGACACTTATGAATTTTAATTGACACTTGAGTGGATTGTAAACATTTGGTTTAACTTTGTATGATTGAGCTTCCTCATTTTTGAAGATGTGTATTGAGGGTGATCTGGTTTGTTCGAACTAACCTTCCTTAAGGAGCATGATTAGTGGTTTTAGGAATGTTAGCCTAGCTTTGTTAGGACTTGTTCCATGTGGGAATAAGTCCTATAGCTCATTAAAGACTGTTTTATGGAAATAAACGTGGTTGATAGTGCAGCGTGGGATGTTGGGGTTCAAGTGCCTTATTTTTAGTGGTTTGTTGAGTAGAGAGTTTGATGTTACTAGTGAACTAGGAATGAGTGCCGGTTCTTGTGGTTTTCATATTGGAACTCAGATGTGATCGGTTTGGAAAAGCTTATCCATTACATTTGATGATATATGTAGCATGGGCCATGTGGTTTTATTTTTATATAGTGGGGTGACGATAAGGATACTCCTATGCTGGGGAGTATTATATCAGTAATGGATGAATGTATCTCATGTTGTGAGAGAGTTTTGGATATTATAAGACCAGTTTTTAGATGGTTGAGATAACATAGAATTTCCCAGTTCATAGTGGAGATCATGGTTGGATTTTGAGAACCGAGTCATCTTTGGGGTGAAAACCATTTGTGGTGGGGATTTTGTGATGATCTACTTCTCCATGAGTTAGGAAAATCATGGAAAATTTTAATTTTTTCTCTGGGAAGTGTTTTGTGGGAAAAATAGAAAATTCTTATCTTAGACTTTCTCAACTAATTTTTATAACCACATTGCTGGTCACAAAATATGGTGTTTACCCTATTATAAGAGTTTAGTAGAAATCTGATCCATTCCAATTTTTATGGAATATTTATTATTTAATTGATAAAATATTAATTCATTCAGTAAAGTTCATTCCATGATATTTTTTAAAATATGTAATTAAATTTAGATTTAATCATGGTGGTTGAGTTTGAAATGGGTATTTTTTTCCACATCTGGGGCATAAACATATGTTGGGATCTGAGGCCAGGCCTGGGCCTGGGCCCCTTGTCTTTTCTTTTGTTTTTTTTCACTTATCATTTTTTGATTTATCCTTTATCACTTACACTTTGGATTTTCATGTATCTCCCCTTGGTATTTACCCATTGGGATATTTTTAATAGAGATTAAGCAGGATAGAAAAAGGATAGGGATTAGGAGATACCTCATGAGGAGCTCACCCAGCTAGATCACGACTGGATGGGTGCATAATATGAATCAGGTGAAAAGATTCAGTCATTCCCACCAAAATGTGGGACCTTTTTAATTTTTTTCTCTCTAATACTTGATTCTTATTTATTTTCATTTTTAATCCCATTTATGGGTTGTTTGGGATCCCATGGGGGTCATTATATGGATTTTAGGGAGAAATCAGGGTGTTTGAGACTGTTTTGTGGGGGTTTTATTAAGGAAAACTTATTTATATGGTATGTGGTTCATAGAAAAAATTTCAGGTGTTCTTTCTGTTTAGGTAAGATGATATTTTTTGGACTACATTCCATGTACTTGGGTGTACACTCTGTGTAGTGGTCCTAAGGGTATTACTGATTATTTGGTAACACATCCCGTGTTGGGGTACGTGACCATGTAGGGTACACAACCAGACCTTATGTGGGATGCATGTCATGCAGGTTTACATGGATAGGGAAGAAACATTTCCAGGCCATGTGTTGTACTTATATAGTAAACCCACATGGGAGTCCACTCTATGTACCAGGGGAACTGAATGTGTACCTAGGAGGGGTAAAAGTTGATTAGGTAAATGGTATATATTCTGGTGCCCCATATAAGGTACACACCATGTAATGGGACTAAAATTTTGTGTAATTTTGAAAATTAGACATTGAGTGGCCTCAGGCACATGTCCAGGGATGACCTTTGATTGTATGCACCATGAACTTTTACCGTCAGGGTCCGTTTAGCCTATTTTTTACTCTACTATCATAATTAGACTTATGAGTAGTCCATTATGGGTATTTTTCATGTAGATCATGACGGTGGAATCCTTTTTTAATTTAGAGTATTTCTAGATGAGTTTTTAAGGGTGCGATTTTATAAGAGGATTTATTCAAGTTTTGGATTTAAAATCCTCTTATGTGTTTTTTGTGATCTATGAGGCTTATGTGTAGTTTGTGAGGTTAGTGATCATCATAGATAAAGTCTTCCATGGGTATTTACTTGAGTTTATTTGGAGAGATTCTTGGATATAAGATTTAGTAGTATCTATGATGAGAACTTGTATTATTCCTATGTGTTGAGAACAGTTTCTTGAGGTTAGAGAAATTGAGGTTTAACTCCTTTGTTTGAGAATAAAAGATTTCAGGACATTCGGGATAGGTTGATGTTGTGGGATAGTGGTTATAGCTGAGAACTATTGATAAGATGTTGAGATAAGACTCGGGGACTCTTGATGGTGCCCTAGTGGGATAGTTACTAATCAAGTGATTGGTGGTTTCTACGGTTTGCTATTGAGGATGCCATTTTGGCAAGGTTTGGCTTGTTCTGAGGATCCGGTATAGTGTCCTGATTTTGAGGTGGTCATGAGGGATATTGTGAGAGAAATAGTTATAATCATTTTATTTTGGATTCCTTTTGGGAACATTGTTGATCAAGGATTGGTTGACGGCCAATAAGGGCCATTTTGGAAGTTTAATCACAGAGCATGTCCCGTGTTATAGATGATCTAGAAGAAACCCTCATAGGGTGTCCTACTATTATGTTGCCTTTTAGATGATTGTGGATATTTCAATGGGTGTGGATCAAGAGCTTGGTTATAATAAGGGATTCCATAGTTTGATGTCCCTTTATGTTATGAATACAGGGTCCATGAGAGCCCAAAGTTTTGGTTCGGCCTTGAGGTGGGTTGTTAAGTGCTTGTGGTGTCTATTTATTGGATACCGATATACAGTGCACTGAGAGAGACTTAATGATTTTTTGGATGATATTTTATCTATGATTCTAGTATAAATTATTGTATGGTGGGTACATGTTTGGATCATCCCATATTCATTTTTCTTTAGACATGAAATTTGAGGTAGTTTCTATTGAGAACATTAGTTTTAGGAGGAGAACCTACATATATCTTGGATCAGAAATTGACCTTGAGTTTTGAACATCTTATCTCCTCTGTTAGATTGTTGTTGTTAGATGGTCTTTTGGAGCTAATGGGTGCTCTTGATGACTATAACCCACCTTTAGATGAGTTTTCACCAACGCTGGAGTGGATTTAGGCTCTTGAGGCATTGAGAATCTCATAGAGTGGGTTTTATTTACTATGGTTGTTGTATTATTCTTGGGCCCTGAATGTTTTGTACTCCAAGGTTATGGTATAGTTCCTACTAAATGTTGGTTCCATAACTAGTTCCAAAATCATTATTTAGGACTTTTGAGACTGATAGGTTCTCTAGTTGTGTCGACATGGATGTTCTTGTCACCAGTTCAGATTGTGTTATTATATTGCAAGAGCCCAGTAGATATGTTCTGTCATATGGACACCTATGGGTATTCCCTAGGGTACAACATTTGGGCCTCTTTCCTTTAAACATCTTGGATCTCCTATATAGATCAGTAATATGTGATTGGTCTCATGCGGTGGGTGAGCCACATGTTAAATATTCCCTAGTGTGGTCAAAATCAATGGTATATTTACCTTGGGTGTCAGGATAGAACATTCATTTGGCCTTTTCTTTTTTTATTCCAAATTTTTATTCAATTTTTTATTCAATTTTTTATTTTCTTTTATCTATTTTTGGTATATCATGTGTGTCTGCACTTGTTATGACAAAATATTATAGGTCTACTATTATGGGTGGCATACTAAGATTTATTTCTCACCCCCTAAACGTATACCTCAATGTGTGTGTATGCATGATTTATACTTTTTGGTTGGATAATTGGTTTCAATTTGGATGGGGTTGAGGCCTAGTGTTTATTGATAGAGTAGATATTCTCATGTGGAGTCTCATGATCAGGTTTGTGTAGCTCGATCAGCATGGATACCAAGTATGTGATTTGGCTTGGTGTTGGCAATGTATCATGTTGAATTTATTTTTAGTTTTTTTTGAATATTTATATGTGGTCGGCCCTGTTGGTGACCAAATATTTTATTTATTTAATGCTTTTGAATCTATAAGATAGTATGCTGTATTCCATTTATTATAGAAAACTTATATTTTTATTTATTTATTATTTTTACTCTGATGTTTATTCATGTGTATGAGTTTTGTTATATTTCATTTTTATTGCACACTAAAAATAGGGTATTTTCTCCACACTGTATCTGTTAGACCCTCACCGCTGGTCAATATCCTATAGCATTTTGGGAGACACACTTAAGGCCTTACAGTGAGGTAGATTGGGTGATGTGTTAGGTTAAACCAGGATGGTTCATTTCAAATAATTACATCTATAATAATAACATAATAAAATTATGGAAAAATAAATGTGTCTCCAAATTACATCAAGTACCTTTAACGATAAACTCCATTCAATCAATACAATGAAGCATATCTTATTTTATATCATTAGAAAATGATTATATGGTTAATTCATTAATTTTAAAAAATAAATCTATGTATGGAATCTAGGATAACACCATTCAATCGAATGAATCAAAAAAATATTATTCATAAAGGACGGTCATTAGAGAAAAATGTTGAATTATACACATTTAATGATGAAGAAAGATAAAATAAGTGATGGATCATTCCTCCAAAATAGAATAATATTACATAGGTCATCTAGAGAAATATGGTTGATGGATACATTTGAAGAATAACCTTGATCAATCATAATATATGTCAAAGTATGTGTATTTTGATAAAAACTAATTTGTTGGAACATTAGAAAAAATAAACTTAGAAATAAGAACCATCCTTGGTATTTTGGAAAAAAAATTAAATGGAAATATTTTATAAATAAAAGAGAATAAGTATTTGTTTTTTAAAACCATTAATATATAGAAATTAAGTTTCCTAGAAAATTACAATAATATTTGAAATAGGTGTTCACATAGAAATCAGTAAAAAGAGATTATTTTTACACTTTGATGAAAATGACCCATATAAAAAATTTTAAAATATCATTAAAAACATTTTTAAGAATATAATATAATGGAAAATGACCTTCAAATATTATTGAGGTATAGAAATGGGCTTTTTAGAAATCATCAAATAAATTAGGAAATAGAAAAATGGAGGTTCCTGACTTGAAATAAGAGATGAGGTAGTTTTCATTTACAAGAAACAATTTGGGTAAAATATGACTGAGGGGGAAACGAAATATCAATGTGACATTTAAAAACCCATGAATATACCATGAATATTGTTAGTTGTTTTTATGAATAATAAAAATTCATCAAATGTATTATCTTTAAAAAATAATCCTGAGTTTAGAATAAGATTGTTAATAAAACGCTCATAGTTTCAGTAATATTTTGATCAGAACATTTTTCTAGTTGGGTATATTTTCAATTGTTGGATATGTAAATAAATTTAATTATATGACTCTTAAAAACCCATGAATATGGTATAATAAATTCATTTTTATGTTATCACATCATATTAAAGGTACCATGGTGCACATTAAAAAATACATCACAAGAAATTAAATTTGAGACAAAGAATCCCTTACTTTATTTTCCCCTTAGTCCAAGGTACTATAAAATACTATATAAGAAACATAAATATCTTAATATCATATTTATAAAAATTTTATACTGACAATATTTTAGAAACATCATTTATTTTTATTCACTACATTTTTATTAGTATGTAATTACCTATTTTTGATGTTGGGTGTGGGTAATCTTGATTATTTTGAAATGATTTTGTAATAATGGTATTTATATTCATTATTCTATATTTTTTTTCATTATATGTACATTAATATTACTGAAATTTATGTATTATATTGATTTATAAAGTATAAATTTCTATTTGTGAGTGTGTTAGTTTTATCCTTAAAGATGCGATTAACAAAGAACATTTTTTGGTTATTTGTATCCTATGAAGGGTGTAATCTTAATTAGTGAGTAAAAAATTAATGTATCTCCACAAAACCAAAATTATATAATTATTTACATATTTACATCATATTATACTATTTATAATGTTTTGATCATCATACACTATATATTTTCATCGCATTGTTCAAGTAGGTGATAAAATTGACCTAAACATGATGATACCATGATTATTAATGATTATGAGGTGATTAAGTTGCAATATAATTATACCAATATCATAATGATATAATATAGTGTTTATTAGTGTGATTTATAAAAATGGAAAATAATTTTTGAAAAATATGTAATGGATATGAAATTATTAAATAATTTTAATTAAATATTTTTCTCTTAGTGTGATATTCTAAATAATATAATTGATAATAATCATTTTCTAGTCATATAATTAATAGGTTCTCCAATTTTCCAAACCATAAATTTAACTATAGAATAAAAAAAATATTTATTTAATAAAACCATTCTAATGACCATCAATATAATGAAGTGATGAAAATAAAAATGGAAACCCATCATCTCATGGGGATAGTAGTCCAAACATACTCTTAGTTGAAAATTTTTTCAGCCATAGAAACTGAAAAATTAATAATACAATTTTCTATTTAATAATATAATTTTTATAAATATCATAATTATTTATTAAATTATTCTTTAGGAAGAACTATTCATGGTGGTGAATGAATTTTTTTTTAAAATATTTGTGGGGTCGGTTGTCCACAAAAACACAAATTTAGTTTTTTACTTCCTAGGGAAATGATAATGGGGTTACAGATTTTAAAATCATTATAATAGAATAATAAAATAATAATGATATTTATTTCATCATTTTAATTTTTTAAAATAATTTTGAGAAAAAATAAATTCATATAATGAAAAATGAAAGAGGATGAATCAGTTTGAAATCTATACCTCACTACTTGGGTTATCACTTTTACGAAGCGGTTAAACTTTTGAATGATTGTATTTTTTGGAGAAAAAAATCACATTAATGTGTATAATAGTCATAATGATATTTTAGGGTAGATTTTGGGCAAACCAATGTGGGATTTTATTGATGGTATGTGATGATAAGATAGCCCATTTTATAAGTGAAAAGGAGTTGAGTTTTTGTAAATATCCCAAGCATTTCAATAATAGAATTCCAGTCTCAATGAAAATTGATCAAAAATTGAAAAAAATAGATAGGGGAAGATATATGATACATCCACACCTAAAACACCCAATTAATTTTTTTAACATGTTTATCCCTTTACCTCTTAGGTAAATCATTTTATACCATTTTGGATTTCACCATGATAACTAGTATTTTACCTTAGTAATTTATCATTTATACTAAAACCTAAAATGATAATTGTTATAAAATTTGGGTATCATGATTCCATATTTTAAATCCATTTTTATTCATTTTCTTAAAGAAGTAAAATTTATTTTAAAATATTAAAAGTATAATATATTATAAATAGTTTTTTGAAAAATATATCTTAATTTAAAAGTTATAAAATATAGGTTTAAAAACTAAAATAAGAAATTTTAAATTTATAAAATCATTTAGAGAATTAATATTGGCTCTTATAAAAAAGTTTCATAAATTTAAAATACATATTTATATACTAAAAATGTCATAAAATTCATCATATTTGTAAAAACAGTATTTTACACAAACAATCAATATTATATGAAAACAAAAAACATTAATACTAAGATAATTTTGAAATTATAAACCAAAAAAAATTATTTTTAAATATTTAATATTACAATTTTTATAAATTTATTTTTTAAATAAAAAAACAAATTATAATGAAAAAACTGATTTTATGGAAAAATAATGTTTGTAAACATTATGTTTTATAATTATTATTTCATATCAATTTATAATTTAAATGATTTTAATTGAATATTTTATACATATTAATAGTTTAAATGTGTTAAATTTAATCAATTAATATAAAATATATAATACTAAATAAAAAAGTTATTTGAATAAAAATTTTAATTTTATACTAAATTCTCGTTAACAAATACCATTAAAATTAAATATTGATATTCTAAAATTAAATTTTACTACTCCATTGATACCAAAATATTTATTTTAAATTCATATATACATTATATTGTATTTAAAAATCAAAATTATTTGTATTTATATGTAACACATAAATATAAATATATGTATATATTAATAATATTTCAATATCATAATTTTATTTCATTGTGAGTTATATTATTTTAAGTTTACTACTTAATAATACATGACTACAATATACTTGTTTTATATAACTCCAACAACCATATTTTAATTTCCATAATTGAAATGGATATATTTTAAAAAACCATATTTATAATGGCCAGATTACATCCCTATATATAAACTTACTAAATTATTCGTTCATTCAACTCTCACTTCATAATGAACAATTCTTATCTGATATATTTGATTTTTATAATTATTTCTCCTTTCATTTTTCTCATCCTCATTATAGGATTTTTTTGTCTATTGGTGATTCTCTTGTTTAAAAATGATCAAGGAGATTTCCTAGGACATGGCATGTTTATTAGTTTTTATCTATTTTCCTCTATTGATTTATGAATTTTTGATGGGTGTGTTTTATCGATGGTGAGTAATAATCCATGGTGTGTAATACATAGTTATATGATTTTTTTTAAAATTAAACTCATGAATTAATATTTTTTCTTTATTTTTAATTCATATATCATAGAAATTATTTCTCAGTCAATTTCAATTGATTAAAACAAATTGAAAAAAATTCTTAGATTTAGAAACATATGGTTTAGAAAATAATATGCTTCCAAAAAACACAGGGTGTTACAATAATGAAATTATTTATATGTTACTAATGGGATGAATCAGAATTGTGAAGAGTTACATGAAGTTAAATGAAAAATTAGTTTTTAGTTATATATAAATCACTCTTCCTCTTTATATGTTTGATTTAAGAAATTAGTTTTACAATGATCACTTACTTTTACTATTACATATAGAATGAATAATTTATTTTTCTAGAATATAAATTTCATATATATTCACAAAAAATATTTATATGAACATCCTTGAAATGTGGTTATGAAAAATGAAATGTATTGTTCATAGAGGCAGTAGTCCACACACAAGCATGAGAAACATTTTCATTTTTTTAGTTAATCAAAAGGGGAATCAATAATGGTTATAAAATCAATATAATAAAATATTGTATATTATTTATAATTATTTAATTATATATATATATATATGTGGTTATAATGTTTTGGAGGAGGGTGAATGATAAGGAAAAAAAGGAAATAAATGGGTACACAATACATACATTGAGAATTTGGATCTTCTCTTGAAGCATCCTTTCAAAATGAAGAACTTAAGGTGCATGTTTAAGGCTATATGCTATAAAAAGTATATAGGGGGATCTAGAAGAATTAAATGGGGTAGGTGTTAAAGGTTATATCTAAATAAGTATGTTTTTCATGCTGGTGGAAGTGAGATCCATTTATAGGTAGAAAAGATGGGAAAATATTTGGAAAACAATGTTTGGTAAGGGATAATAATGGAATTGCTTGATATTTAGGCGAGATAGGTGGGGAAATTTTGGTGAGACATGTTTTTATGAATTTAAAACATAAAAATGGTATCATATAATGTCTATGCTTAAAATTTATTTAGTATAATTTGATCCACCTTAGATTACTCATTTTAAAACTTATTAATAATGATTAAAATGTATCCATTGTAATTATTTTATTAATAAAACTGTAATATGACCCTCTATAAATAATTTAAATGATATGATTATGAAATTTGAATCCATTTAATCCAATTTAATATCAAAATATCTAAAAATTAGCCTTTAAATTAAATAATATAATATGTGGAAAACTGTTATAAAAAACAAACTTTATTATAATCATTAAGTGTTCTTTATATTATTTTAAATTGATTACCAATTAAATGAGTGTGAATTCATTTTTATATAATATTATAAATAATTTCAGAGTACAAATTTAAAATAGATCAATTTAATTTTAAAAACATGATATTTATAAATGTATCATTCTTTGAAAGATAACTATTTTATAGAGATAATTAATATTTACATTTGTAACGTAATAATTTACTAAAAATGAAATTTAAAATTAATATATAATAATAAAATGTTGATTTAAAATATGAATAAAATTTTATATAATAAAATTTATAGTTTTTAGAAAATTGAATATTAATATTAGCTAACATAAGACCAGAAAATGATTTTTATATAAAGTGTTTTTTGAGAATAAAATTTAAGTGTAGTTTAAATTTATCAATATAATTAAATTTAATAAAATAATTGGTTTAATTAAAAAAAATATTTACTTGGTTTTTAAATCTATACAACAATGAATATTACCATTAATGTTTTTAATTAAAATAAAAGATTAAAAACAATTTTTAAATTTGAATGAAATGTTACATATGTTCTAAAATATTGATCATAGATTTTATAAATTAAAAATGACATTAAATAATAAAAAAATTTACTCTATAAATAATTATTTAATCAATTAAATGGTTTTTTAAAATTCTATTATTATTTTATATATTGATAAATTCAAAAAACATAGAATTTTGGTAAAATATTTATTTTTCACTATTTAATTAAAAATAACAATTTTAAAAAAATACCAAAAATTCGTCATAAAATAATATTAAATTAATAAATTCAATAATTATATACCTTTTAATAATTTCAAATAAAAAAAATATAAAACTATCTTTGTGATGAAAATAAAATATAAAAATAAAAACTATATTTATTAAAAAATACACTTTTGAAACTTTAAGTATTCCTAATATTATTTTGTATATATTTATATTTGATTAATATAATTTTATCTACTATAAATTTTATTCTTGTAAAAAAATTCTTATTTAATATATAATGGATTGTTGTAGTTTAGTGTTTCAGGTGAAATAACCTATCAATTCCATTTTAATTTAATAGAAAGTATATTCTGAAATCTTTGGGTGTTACATTATCCCCCTTTGATAAGGTAACTCTAGTGTGAGAGAGATCAGATCATACTTCTTGAACAATTTATATTAATCTTTTGAGATTAATCTATATGATAATTAGCAGGAATGTTTTTTGTTATATTTTCATGTAAATATTTTGTAATCGATGTGACCTTTTATATTATTGATGTACTGATGAATGATGAAGCAGATGTGAAAAAAATGGCATACATAAGATCATATTGACAGGGAAGTCAATATAACTTCTCGATGGGTGGATCCACGGATAGTAACTCTCATTCATCTAGGTTTCCATTGTTTCAACCCAGGAATAGTTGGTCTGAATCATCCTTACCAAATTTCTAGGGAGATGGATGTTCTTAGAAACATATTAAGGGAATATTCTTTATTTTTTATTTCTATAAGAAAGAGTTTATGTAAGTGTATGTGTTCATCATTTCTTGGTTATGAGTGTTGATATTGTGGTTAGTTTTTTGATGCAACCATAGTTAAAGTTTCTTCCAATTTTGTATCACTTGTAGGTAGATCCTCTATCATTTATATTTATGATGGTGGATGAAATAGGGATATAAAATAACTGATATATTATCCATATTTAGAGATATAGATTTAGTTGTTTAAGGGATAGTAGACATTATTATGGATAAAATCAAGGAGGTCAAAAATGAAAATAGTTACATGCAATGGAGTTTCTTATTACAAGGGGCATGAGACTGTTCAAGGTACCCTTTTTCTCTAATATACCATATTTTGTTCTTTAATTAATGTATATGATTAAATTTTTTTCATTTCACGTGCCTTAGTTTGAGTTTTATAACTTTTGGTGGATATATTTCATGTTCTTTTAGTATGGATTACACAAGTTAGAGGCTAATCATATTTTTTAGTGGTGTGTTTGGAAAGTTAGATGATAACGTGAACATATCAATAAGTGGGAGAGTATTTTTTTATTTAAAAAAACTCTAAGTTATAATACTTGGAAGGGAATGGATTTTTTTGTTTTATAATTATTTACTATTATAGGAGACTGATTTTCTATGATGTTTAAAGTTATTGTGTGATGTTTATTGGTTATCAGCACTATCGAAGGAATCCTATATGTTTTGAGCCTATTTTAACAAAGTTGTTAGGGTTTATGTTGAATTTAATAGAAGGTAAGGAGGTGTATCTTGAGTGTTTTAGAGGGTTTACCAGGTGGTTTTTCTATAGGATATAATTACACTAACCCATTGACATGATATTGTCTTAGTATTAGAGACATAGCATAGTATTACTCAAATGTCAATATTTCTTTATAGGATGGTTCAGTTTGAGATATAGGGGTTCTAGATTCAAATTAAATATATATTCTATAAATTTTTCTTTTGGTAAATCATATTCACTTTTAGAGATCCAATTTAGTTTGAGAATAAGGTTTTTGGTATCTTTTGTTAGTGTTTATATTATCAATGGATGATCTTATTTACTATTAATATCCACTATCCTCTCTTCAGGATTAACAATTTATTTTATTGGTTGATCAAATCTAGCTAGGTTGAAAATATTAATATTTATTTAGGGTATCATTATATGGTAGTGAAATATTATTATATTCTTAAGAATAAATTCTTGTGTCTATGGAATCCCACCTTCTTATTACATAACATTTCATTACATTTTACAATCAGAGGATCTTTAAAGACTAGTGTCCTGGAAAAAAGGTCCATAATACATGAAAATGTAAAAAAAATTAAATACTCCTGAAATTATTATTTATATGTTCATCCAAAGTATAATAATATAATATCATAACCTGGTTACATACATCAAAGGAAATGGTGAGCATAAATCTCATTAAGGGTAAATAAGGGAATCAATTTACTTATGATATCAATAAGATCTTGATGAAATACATAAAGACATGGGAAATATAAAGAAAGGGATATTATAAAAAAATAACATGAATCATAACATGAAAATGTGGCTACAAAATTTAATTTTGACATTCATAATCATATCATCATGATCCATCCCCAATGTGTCATAAAAATTACAAAGGTTATTCACTACAGTATTGTCAAACATGTCATCTCTAGAGATTAATTTCCTTACCTAATTCATTAGAGCGCCATCAGGTCAAAACCATAATATGAATTTATTTTAATGTTATCCCTAGAGATCATAATCAAACATTTCATAAATAACCCATATAAAATAAAAGAAATGGGTTTTATATCAAAATCATTACGTTTTAAAAAGTCTTTAAACACATGACCATTATGTCATTTATAACCCAAAGAAATGGAATGAGGGATTTATGTATGAAAATTGAAGAATAAAATAATTTTTTTTATTTCATGTTAAATACCCTTGGAAATAAAATATATTTGGGTATTTAAATAAGGAAAATAAAATAATTTTTTGATAAAAAGAGAGATTTTGAGACGAAATTTTTGTAGCATAATGGCTATGAAACATGGTTTCAAAAAACACTAAAAAGAGAGGGGGAAGAGGTCACCCATTAAAAATATATTCATAATATAGTATAAGTATATAATAAAATGCATATAATAACATGGTACGTAAATTTTCAATACATACCACATAAAATAGAACTTGAAATTAAAAAATGAGAAGTTATGAATTCCCTTACGAAAATTTGGCAGCCTAACTATATCGCTTAAAAATTAATAAAATCTATTGATGAGAGATAAAAGGATATCTAATCATTTGGAAATAAAATTTACAGTAATAAAGATATAGAATATCATACCCCAACATAATAAAGTGGGACGTTAAAGACATAGCATAAATGTAACCTTAACTAAAAGAAGAGGGTTAAAAGTTCCCTTACCTTGAAGAGTAACTTGATAAACTCAAAGGTTTGGACCATGTGGGGCTTGGGGAAACTTTTGGTGGACTCTTTGGGAGGTAAAAATACCACCTATTTTTTGAGGAGTA
The DNA here is from genome assembly GCA_963277665.1 of Viscum album. Taxonomy (NCBI): domain Eukaryota; kingdom Viridiplantae; phylum Streptophyta; class Magnoliopsida; order Santalales; family Viscaceae; genus Viscum; species Viscum album. The sequence goes on along the minus strand of OY728145.1, from coordinate 1,591,632,735 downwards.
ATTTGTAATGTAAGTAATTAAAGAATCAGTTGGTATTTATAGCAAAAGTGAGGCAATATTTTATTCATTTTCAAGGGACACCTCATTAGTGGTATTTGAAAAATAATGGTATTGCCAATATTTTTTCCCATGTTTTTGGCCACATAGGACATATCATATAATATTTGAATAAAAATTTATTTGAACATAATTTTAAATTACATATTTTATCATTATGATGTCACAAAACACATAAAAAACTAAAAAACTATATTTTTACTATTCACCAGAAAACAAAACATTTGATAAAAATCTCATAAATTCACCCAAACCAAATATAAATGTTATGAATTTAAAAATGAACTCTGTTTTATAAAAATGATTTTCTAAATATGAGTTATTTAATTTTTAAGTAAAATAACTATTTACCTGAAAATATTTTAACATTTAACTAATAATTCCTGAAATAGTTATTTACTTATACCTTATATCACATTACCATTAAAGATGGATATATAATATATATACTTCTCAAGTGAGGTTATAATTCCATTGGTGACATTCATATTCATAAGGGTAATATTAATAATAATATTTTTTAATTCACCAATAATTCAGTAGATCTTATCAGACTCAATTTTTTTACTAATCACAGCTATATATGTCCATTTATTGAAAATAATTTCACATTATTAATTATTTAAAGTATAAAAATATTTTAAAGTAATCTCCTTTTTTCAATATTCATCAATAATATAAAACTTCTAAAAATTCATCTGATATTATTTCTGACATTTTATATTCAAAACTTTTACTACAATAAAAAATAAAAATTTTATTTATACAAAAGGATTATACAAAGTAACTAAGGCCTTATTAAATAGACCCTTATAACACCTTCATAGGACTTACAAGTAAGGTGTGCAATAGTGATAGAATCTTTGGGCAGATTGGACAAAATTTATCGAGTGGTTATTTCTATCAGCTTAAACTTCTCCCAATGGTGATTATGTTCAAGCTTAACATGTTAAAGATAATATTGTGCTTGGTCCAGGGTAAAGACCGGTGATGCTACCTCTTTCCCAAGATCGAACATATGGGCTTCGTACAACCTGAGTCTACTGGATGAGGCCATCGACTCTTCCTTCTTCATTAATTATACATTATTAATTATATATTAAACAATAATTATAATATTAAAAAAAATTATTGTTTCCAACAGTCATATTGACCAATGGTCATATAATGGTAAAAAAATGGTCACATTTCATTTATACTTATATATTTTTTTATTGATTAGGATATAGTAAGACATAAAATTTCAGGAAAAAAATATTATTCAAATGTTTGGGTTATTAAATTCTTCCCCCCTTAAGAAATTATTTCCCCAAAATTTCAACTCGTACCCTCACAATAGAAAAGGTGTGGGTAATTATGACTCATAGACTCCACTGGTTCCCACACGGCTTCTTCATATTTGTGGTTCCTCCACAACAATTTAACAATGTGGATAGTGTTGTTGTGTAAAACCTTATCTTTATGATCGAAGATATCCACTGAATGATCCTCATAAGAGAGGTCATGTTGCAGTTTCACCACCTCTAGATTTAGTACATGTGAAGGGTCTGGTATGTACTTCCTCAAGAGGGATATATGGAAGACATCATGAACTTCTGCAATATTTAGATGAAGTGCAAGTTGATAGGCCACTGCTCCTATGCGATCAAGGATTTCATTGGAGCCAATGTACCTAGGACTGAGCTTCCCTTTCTTCCTAAATATCATAACTCCCTTCTAAGGAGAAATTCTAGGAAAGAATTTGTCACCAAAATCAAACTCCAATTCCCTTTAATGGTTGTTGTCATAGCTCTTTTTTTTGACTTTGAGCAGCCTTAATGAGTTGTTGGATGGCATGAACCATTTCTATCATCTCTGGAATAAGATCAGGACCAAGAAACTTCTCTCACCAAATTCATCCCAATAAATATGAATTATACATCCCTTCCTATATATAGCTTCATAGAATTCCATTTTAATGCTCAAGTGGAAATTATTACTGTAAGAGAACTCTACTAATGGGAGATGTTGATCCCATCTACCTTTACATTTAATTAAGTATGTTCTCAGCATGTCCTCATGTGTTTTAATAGTCCATCAGATTGGATATAATTTTGTGGGTGATAGGCCATATAAAATTCAATTTGGCACACAGAGAAAGTTAAAGACCTCCCTAGAATTTTTATGTGAACCTTGGATCATGATCAGATATGATATAAAGTGGAACTCTATGCATCCTTACCACTTATTTTACGTAAATCCTAGAAAGTTTATTAAGAGATAAATCTTCCCAAATTGAGATAAAATGTTCAGTCTTTGTGAGATGGCCCACTATAACCCATATCCTATTGTTTCCTTTGTATGTTCTTGAGAGGCTAGTGATAAAGTACATAGTGATATTGTCCCACTTCCATGATAGTATGGGTAGTGGTTGTAATACCCCTTTAGGAAGTTGTCACTCTGCCTTCACTTTCAGACAAACCAGGCACCTAGTAGTGTAGTCAACAATCTCTATTTTCATATTATCCCACCAAAAAATATAACAAAGTGCCCTATACATTTTCATACTTCTAGGATGTATAGAGAAAGTAGACCTATGAGATTCATCCATCAACTCTTTAATTTCCATAATAGATGGATCACATAGTCTTGTATTAAATTTCAGTACACCTTCTTGATCAATATTGAACATAGGAAACTTCTTATCCTTCATATCCTCACTCTTCATCTGTAACAAAGTATATTCTTTCTGAGACTTCTTGATCTTCTCTAGTAATGATGCTTTAGAAATCATTTGGGATAGAGTTGATGATCTTCCTTCCATTATAATTACCACATCCATTTTCAGTAGGTCTTGGATCAAGGGATCTCTTTGAATCCTCATCTTGGATAGAATAACTGGGACTTTCCTGATTAATGCATCAATGACTTTTTTTCTCTTCCAGGATGATAATGAATTGAAAAATCATAGTAATTAAGAAGTTTCATCCATCACCCCTATCTCATGTTCAATTCCTTTTGTGTGAAAATATACTTCAAAAATTGATTTCCTGTGTATATATCACATTTCTCCCCCTAAAGACAATGTATCCATATCTTCAGATCAAAAACAACTGCATCCATCTCAAGATCATGCATAGGATAGTTATGCTCATGAGTCATCATTTATCGAGACACATAAGTAATGAATCTTTCATTTTTCATGAGGACTCACCCATTCCCTTTTAGAGATGCATTGCTAAAAATACCAAATCCTTTTCTACTTGAGGGTAGATTTAACACAGGTGAAGTAACCAATATCTTCTTCGGATCTTGGAAACATTCCTCATGCTCCTTTATCTAGATGATCTTGACCCCTTTTAAGTTAACATGGTTAATGGACTAGAAATTTATGAAAAGTTTTTCAAAACCCTCTTATAATATACCACTAATCCAAGGAAACTAGGAATATCAGTTATTATTTTAGGCTAAGACCACTACTCTAAAACCTTTGTCTTTTTAGGGTCAATTGTGATTCCTTCTTTGTTTATAATGTTCCCCAAGAGAGAAAATTTTTGTCACCAAAATTCACTTTTTCTAAACTTTCCAAAAAACCTATCCTTCCATAGGGTTTTTAAAATAACCCTTATATGGTCCTCATTCTCCTCAAAACGTTTGAAATATATCATAATATCATTAATAAAAACTACCACAAAGTTATAAAGGTAGTCCATAAAAACTTTATTAATCAAATACATAAAAATAGATGGTTCATTAGTCAGTACTAAGGGAATAACAACAAACTCATAATGTCCATATCTTGACCAGAAGGCATTTTTTGGAATATCTTTCTTCTTCACCCTGAATTGATGATAACCAGATCAAAGATCTATCTTACAAAAGAATTGAGCCCCAAGAAATTTGTCAAATAAGTCATCAATTCATGGAAGATGGTATTTTTATTCACTGTGATCTCATTTTTTTTCTCTATAATCAATGCATATCCGCATTGATACATACTTATTCTCCACAAAAAGAATAGGTTCTCTCCAAGGATACACACTCATTCAGATAAACCCCTTCTCTAAAAGATCTTGGAGTTTCTTATTTAATTACTCCAGCACGACATTTTCCATCCTATATGGGGTCTTTAATATCAGGTTAGATCTAGGAATGAGTTCAATGGATAATTATACCTCTCTTTATGGGGGAGGTCTGGGTAACTCCTCAGGAAATACATCAATGTATTCCTAAATTATGTGGAAATTTTTTATTCTTTTACTATTATTTCATTATTTTTATTCACCGATCAACTCCATAAATAATTATATAAGAGGTTATTTTAGGAAAATATCAGGTGGAGATATCATTCATTGGAAGATAACTGTAGGTTTTCATTTCGATACTTTTGAGATTTCTTTACTTTTTAATTAGATCTTAGCATTATACTTTGAGAGCCATTACATCCCTAGTATATTGCCAAATTCCATCATGGGAATGACTATAAGATTTGTGCTAATATTGTGCTCACAAAGGTAAATACTATAGTTTCTAAACACTAATTATGCATGGATAATCCCCCAAGATTCTTAACGGATACCTATACTTTTAGAAATTCATGGGTTGATTCTAAATTTATTACAAACTTGGAGTAAATAAAGGAATGTGTTGAACCAGAATCAAACAAATTACTTGCTAGATTTGAGAGAAAAACAAGAGTACCTACCACCACATCATTTACAGATTCAACATCTACTATCATAAAATCAAATGCACAACCTTTCTCCCTTGACCTTTTCCGAGGCTGGTGGTGATTACCATCTATTTCCCTCGGATTTGGATAGTGATTAGAAAAGTGACCATGTTTTACACACTTATAGAATTGGACTTCAGGTAGGGCCTCTACCATATTTACTTTGTTGTTAGTGTTATGAATTTGAGGCTTCACCTCACTATGACAATTCTGCACGATATGGCCATCTCTTCTACACTTGTATCCCTTCCCGCTCCCAAGCAGACAGTTCCCTGAATGCTTCTTCCAACATTTATTACACATGGGACATTACTCTTTCTTAACTCCTCTTCCCAGATCAATGCTCCTCCCTACTCTTTAATCCATTGATCTAATCTTTTCATTGGATTTATGAGGCCAATATGTCTCACCGAACTCTAGTTTGACTTTCATAGCACTCCCCACTATCTCCTAATATATATCATCTTCTTGGTTGGCTGGATTCTTCCACAAATGAGGTCTTAGTCCACTAGAGAATTATCAACCTTACCATTAGTATCCATGAAAAATATTGAGGTGTAATAGGAATGCGTTGTGAAGTTCATCTCATAGAATCCAGTAGATTCATTCTCCTTCTAAATTAGCTCGATAAACCCCTTCTCCATTTTTGTTCTCATCAAACGAGGGTAATACTTATTGAAGAAGAAACCTATGAAGTTTTCCCACTCAATAGATTAAACCTCCACTCTTGGAATGAAGTTTTTAATCAGTTCACACCACTGATCAGCCTCTCCCTCTAAGTGGTAAACCACCAGGGTGTTCTTATCCTATTCTAAACAGTAGAGCAGAGAAAAGATATTTTTGATAGAGTTGATCCACTGTTCCTCAATCAATGGGTCAGTAGATCCACTAAACATTGGTGGTCATTGATGCATAAAGGACTGAACAAAAAGTTGTTCCCTTCATGGTGTAATCAGCCTCTTCACTTGATTCAAGTTATTTTCCATATCTTGAGTCAGTTGGTTCATCAATCTCAGGAATGTTTTGATTACAACTTCTATAAGAGGGACATCAACGCATGGTCCATTACGGTCACCATTTGAACGATTCTTCCTATTTCCCACCATTTTATAAAAGAATAAAACCTTAGTGAGTAGATTATTTCATTTATGAATATTTTAACTATAATGGATTTCTATGTCTTAAAACTTCATGATTAAACATATTATTATTTAACAACAATTACATTTCTCTATAAATCCTTCATAATGATTCATAAAAATCTTGTGATTAACCAAACATATCCCCATGGAGTGTCAAACCAAGAGTGTTGCAAGGCCTGTTGTTGTGCTCCAGTTCCCATTGAAGTCTATATCAAAGAGGGTTTTTTTGGATTTTCCCCTAGATACAACTATTCTAGAGCCACATCCACTTGTTCGTATCCAGAATGGAATTATTTGTTCGGAAAACACTTAATTAATATTTCACTAAAATACCAGGAAGTTTTCCTATATTTAAAATTTTCTTTATGGTGATTTGTAAGGTTTTCTTATCATAATTTCCACAAATAACTAAACTATCCTTTGATACCAAGTACGACATCTCACCTTTTTATTACATAAATTTTCATTACATTTTACAAATAGTGGATATTTAAAGTCTAACATCTTGAAAAAAATGAACGTAATATATGAAAACATAAAACAATAATTAAATACCCTTGAAAGGATTTTTGATATGTTCATCCTAAATATAATTACAACATATCATAACCTGGGGGAATACATCAAAGGAAAGGGTGATCATAAGGCCCAGTAAGGGTAAGCAAGGGAATCATTTTACTTGTGATATCAATAAGAACTTGATGAAATACATAAATACATGGGAAATGGAAAATGTGGAATGTCATATTAAAAAGAACATAAATCATAAATTGAAAATGTGGCTAAAAAAATTTAGTTTATACATTCATAATCATATCACCATGGTCCTTCCCCAAGGTGTCATAAAAATTAATAAGGTTATTCACTAAGGTATCGTAAAACTTTTCATATCTAGATATTAATTTCATTACCCAATGAATTTGAATGATATCAACGATAACCCTTAATATATATTTATTTTATTGTGATTCAAATAGGTCATAATAAAAAATTTCATAAATAACCCATATAGAATAAAATAAATGGGGTTTATATCAAAATCATAGCATTTTAATAAGTGCTTAAAACATGACCATTATGTCATTTATAACCCATATAACGGGAATGAGAGATTTATGTATAAAAATTATAGAATAAAATAAATATTTTTTATTAAATTTTAAATACCTTTATAAATTAAAGAGTTTTGGGTATTCATATAAGGGAAATAAAATAATTTCCTAATAAAAAAGAGAGATTTTGATATGGAATTTCTACAGCATAACAGCTATGAAACATGGTTTTAGAAAACATTAAAAAGAGAGGGGACATAGGTCACCCATTCATAGGTGAATCATAATAAATTATAAGGATATAATAACATGGATATAAGAACATGGTATAGAAATTTTTAAAATATACCACATAGAATAGAACCTGAAAGAAAAAAAGAGAAGTTGTGAATTCCCTTATGAAAATTCGGCAGTATAACGACATTGCTTAAAATTAAAAAAATCAATTGATGAGAGAGAAAAAGGTATATCATAAATTGGACATAAAATTTATATAAATAAGGATACATAATAAAATACCCCAACATAATAAATTCTAAATTTAAAGACATAGCATAAAAGAAGTGTTGACTAAAAGAGGAGGGTGAAAGGTTCCCTTACCATGATGTGTAACTTAAAAAACACAAAGTTTGGGACATTGCGGGTATTTAGGGAACCTTTGAGGGACTCCTTGTGAGGTAAAAATACTATAGATTCATTGAGAATGAATTTTGAATTAAAGGAATTGAGGAGTGGGTTGGCATTTATAGAAAATGTGAGGGAATATTTTATTAATTTCCAAGGGACACCACATTATTGGTATTTGAAAAACCATGGTCTTGACCATGCTATTTGCCCATGGTTTTGGCCACTTGGGACATCAAATATAATAATTTAATCCAAATTAGTTGACCAAATTGTTAAATTAAATATTGCATCATTATGATGTCATAAAACAAACTGAAAACTAAAAAATTATATTTTTACTCTTCATTGAAAAACAAAACATTTTATAAAAACATAATAAATTAACCCTAGTCTAATATCAAAGTTTTGAATTCAAAAATGAACACCATTTTTTGAAAATAATTTTTAAATATGATATATTTAATTTTTTAGTAAAATTACTATTTACTAGAAAAAATAATAATACTTAACTAATAATTTCTGAAATAGTTATTTACTTATGCTATTATATCACATTACCATTAAAGATTCATAAATTATATTTATACTTTCTTAAGTGAGGTTACTATTCCATTTGTCACAAAAAAATATTTATAAGGATATTAATTTTATTTATAATTTACTATTCACCAAAAATTATGTTGATCTTACCAGACTGTAAATTTCTTATTGATCACAACTGTATGTGTACATTTATTGAAAATAATTTCACACTATGAATTATTTAATGGATAAAAAATATTTTAAAATATTCTATTTTTATTCAATATGCATCAATAATTTGAAATTCCAAAAAATTCATCCTATATTTATTTTGTCATTTGAAATTCAAAATTTCTACCATAATAATAAATAAGAATTTTATTTATACAAAAGGATTACAGAAATTAATTAAGGCCTCATTACATAGCCCCTTATAACACCAACATAGGACTTAAGAGTAAGGTGTATATTGGTGATGGAATCTTGGGGCGACTCGGACAACATTGCTTGAGTGGTGATTTATATTAGCTTGAACTTATTTCAATGGTGATTAAGTTCAAGCTTAACATATTTAATATATGCTTGGGAATGGTCTAGAGAAAAGCCTAGTGATGCTACCTCCTTCCCAATCTCCGACAGATGGGCTTCGTATGGCCCGAGTCTACTGGATGAGGCCATCAACTCTTCTTTCTGCATTTATTATCCATTATTATTTATATTTAAAAAAAATATAACATTAAAATTTATTATTATTTCCAAGAATCATATTGACCCATGTTCATATAATGGTCAAAACCATATGGTCACATTTCATTTATACTTATATATATTTTTTATTGATTATGACATAGTAAGATAAACATTTTGAGGAAACAAAATATTATTCAAAATTTCAGGTTGTTACAAAGTCTCTATAGAAAATTTTATTTCTTTATGATGCCTTTTTATGATATAAATAAACCAATGATATTAACGGGATTAATGTACTCTATGTTACGTGGTTTCCTATATTAGTTTATTATAGTGTTTATTGATAATATTCTAATGTTTTTGAGATCATAGGAGGATCTTGATGAGTATTTGAGGGTGGATTTATTGAAACTTATATGGTATTAGTCATATAATAAGCTATATATTTTCAATTTTTGATGTGTAAGGAGAAGTTTCTTATTCATCATATGTCTAATAATGAAGTGCCTATTAATACCTCAACGATCGAGATTGTTTTTTCTTCTATAGCACACAATAATATTAAAATGGTATTCTGTATTTTTGGCTATTATAGAATGTTAATGTTTGATTTATCTTGGATTACATCACCTTAACAACATTGACCAATATGTGCTGTGATTTTGTATGGAAAAAATAGTTGCAGGAGAAATTTGAGTAAATATTGAGTAATCTAATAATTAATCCTTATTTTAGACCACCTAATGTGGTATTAGTATTTGAGGTTTATTGTGTAATTCACATTTTAGCCTAGGTTCTATCAAGATATAAGGGTGAGAGGAGATTTTTTTATAGATTTATGTATTTGTATCATCATAAAACTTATTATTCAACCCATGAAATTATGCATGTAATGGCGGTGATTTCTTTTAATATGTGGTGGAATTGAATTTTTATAGAGTGATTTGTGGTAGATCATATTAACTTTCATTATATATTATATTACTAGTATTTTATTTACCTTAAATTGAAATTATTTGAGTTCTTAATTATAATGACTTTGATATCACCCACACTCTTTGGAGAGAAAATGAGGTAGACGATGAGCTAAGTGTGATGACATGTTAGGACGTATCCAATGATATCAGAGATATGTGGAGGATGATGGAGGATCCTATGAAATCATATCTGGATATGATGGAAGTCAATAGTAATGTTTATAAATTTTTTATTATAGTTCAGAATTAATTATTTTATAATGTGTTAGAATCTAATCTTGGAGTTCTTAAGTTTGGGTATTTAGAGATCATTCCACTCATGGATATTCTCTTAGTGGATGGTTTGAGGGTGGACAACATAAGGTTATGTTTCATGATATTCTCTTTATTCCATTTCCAATGTGAGATTTTATTTTTTTATTTTTCATAGATCAACAATAGTTTTATATATTTTTATGACAAAGATGTTTCATACCTTGATGGATCCATTTTGGTGGCTACATATTAAGAAGAATTTGGATGAGTTTGTTTCTCCATACAGTTTTATCTAGTGGATGAAAGATTAGAGTTTAATTTAAAAAAATATGTTTCAATAATTAAATATTATTATATTTAAATAATGGGAAATTTTAATAGATTTTAGGATTGCTTTTCCCAAGATACAGGTGTATACGATTCCATCTCAGTTATTGTGGATTGGCTGAGGAAGTCAACTCACTTCAAGGTGAATAAAGAGTAGGGTTGGATGAATGATTTGGTATAAAATATATTGTATAGGTGATCATGAATTATGATTTTTAGGGTGATCATGTATAATTTAGATCATTGGTTTACTGATGTGGTTTTATTTTGATAAAAATTTTCAATATAATTTCTTTAATAAAAATATTTTTTAACTACTAAAGTTATGTTTTTACTGAATAATTTACAATTATTATTAATTTAGTGTTAAATTAATAAAGATTTTAATTTTATGTTTTAATTATAAATTTTATTCATCCATTGATTTTATATTTTAATTTTAAATATCATTTAAACATATTAATTTTAGTGTTTTTAATTATGTTTTTTGATAATTCAATTAATATTTTACTTTAATTATTTAATTATTTAGTTATAGTTTAATGTTTAATTTGGTTCTTTATTTAATTTAATAATTAATTACATTGAATTATAATTTAATTCTTCTGTAATTGTTTTATCTTTTCATTATTTTGATAATTAATTAATTAATTATTTTTTGATATTTTTTTAAAATTTTTAATAATTTATTATTTTAGTAAAATAATTAGTTTGGATTTTATTTTATTTAAATATGTAGTTTTTTTAATATTTATTTTACAATTTAAATTTTATTTTATTTTTGATGAATTATTTATTCAATAATTTTATTATGTTGTCAATTTGTAGAACCAATCAGCTTCTGGAAGTTTGAAATGGTTTGGAGTATGCCATGTATCTTATTTTTATACAGATCACATAGCTGATTTGCTACGTAATCATTTTTTGGGTAGTTCACATACCCAAATATAAAGGAACCATGTTTCTTATTTTCCATTTATCTAATTTTAAGGGTGAATTTGTGTATTTGATTGCATTCATGTATCCTTTTTATTGGATATGTCAACTCACATATTTGATTACCCACATGAAGCTTAGAAAATATTGCTAATTTATCCTTGATACCAAAGGGGCTCAGTCCAAACCATCAGGTCTGTATGTAGATATTTTGAGGCCAAAATATCCCACAAAATATAGAATATATATTGAGTGTATGGAACTGAGTCCGAATAAGTCACAACTGATCAAGATCCTATCTTAGATCATGCCGAACATCTTGATTCCAGTTGAAATGAAGATAAAATCAAAATATGATGATGTTGATGGGAACTTATTTATATGATTTGTTTTCTTGATTCTAGATAAGATCTAAGAACAATATGGTTTTTTTACCAGACTGTATGAAGGAATGCTGACTGAATATATCTTTCTAAGTTGTTGACCTCTGACACCACCACTGATGTTATGGTTAGATTGAACATCCAAATTTAATGGGAGAGGAGGATTGGAATTCTCATAGATGTTTTGATAATAATATTCAAATCAACATCATGGATGATGGATAATTTTGGATGTTTCAATTCTATAAATCATCTATGATTTTTGATACCAAAGTTTTCTAGGATGTACTGAATAATCGAGTCGAAGCCAATGTTTGTTGTATTACTATTTAGTATGCTATTTAGATTTTTTTCATGTTCATGTTTGTTTCATCTGGGTATCTTTATTTCAAAATTCTATGGTCATGATGTTTTATATTAATTCACTCATGATTCTTCTTAAAATTCATCTATATTTTGGATACCTAACAGTGATTTTTTTCATTGTTAATGAGCTCATTCCATGTGAGTTTGTTTTGATTATTGTGAATCTTGTGTTGTTAGTTTTTTATTTTGATGAAGTTGGATAATGATATTTATTTAATTAATGTGCTAGTCAGAAAAATGTTATTCTTGTGAATGTGGATGAAGGATGCAGAAATAAATTTTCTATAATCACTGTGATGGTAACAGAAGGTAAATTTAAGATTTCCTTTATAGGTGCAAACATTTCTAGATGAAAACATGACTATCATATCATTTTAACAAATAAAATAGTTGGGGGAATATTCTGGATATTGAGATGATAATTTGTGGTATAATAGAACATATGTATTTTTTTAAATAGGGTTATGGGAGAAAAAAATAGAATACCTTCTGTAAATCTGTTTAAAAATAGATCAAAGGCTTTTTACACCTCACAATCATGAGCGGATAGATTTCTTTATAATGAAATCTTGTAGAATTAAATGGTGATTTATTTATAATCATAAATTTATTAAACATATACTATAATCTCTCTCCATAATTAGGAAAATTTAATTTTTTTGATTGAATATTAATGATCAAAATTTCTATCACTTATTGTTCTTCATTTCTCTATAATTTTCTGATGACACATAGATGATTAAAGTGTTTCATACATAGAGTGAAAAATATTAAATAAGTATGGTTAAGATTTTGAATATTGAATCTCATTGTTGAAAATTCTCAATTTCAATTGAGAATTTTGAGTACAATGAGATTACAATTGTTTCTTGGTGCTCAATGACCATTTGATGCCTCGACTAGATCCAAGAAAAAAAGGTAAAAACTAACATTTTAGTTGATGAATTTGAATTTTTTAGTATAATGAGATGCACAAGTTGAGATTTTAGTTTTTTTTAGTGATATATTTTCAGTTTAAATTATTAAAAGTGATGAATAAATTTTTATCCTTGAGATCTATGTGATTTGGACACTTCTCTCTTTTTGTTAATTTCATATATATTTATATTATTTCAATTTTGTTACTACCATTTAGGTTGTACTTTTAACTTCTCTAGTGATTTTAAATGATAAAAATTTCTTTAACATTAGTACTTATCCCTAAAAAAATAAAAATATAAAATTAGAAAATAGAAAAAATGTGATAGAAAACAACTAATGGGTGGTTAAATTGGGAAACAACCTTGGTTGATATTGTTCCATAGTACTTAGGTTTTAAATTTTGAATAAATTAAAAATAAATATAGAAAGAATAATTTTAAATTGGATCCATTTTTGGAAAAGGCTTCTAATGGGTAACAAAAATAATTAAAAATTAAAAAAATTAAAAATTAACAACCTGTATAAAAATGAATAAACAAAATGTTTAAAAATATTTTATGAAATTTTCATAAAAAATCTATTTTATGTCCTAAAACAACAAGGAAAATTTAGAAACAGAACATTCATATAATATAAGATATATAATAGTTTAAAAATTAAAAATAAATTAGTTATAGAATTTGAAAATATGAATAAAACTGAATAAAAAAAGAAACAACAAAATCAATTTCTATAAAAACCAAAAAATTAAAAATTTAGAAATCCTGAATAACCATAGAACACTGAAGGATATATCTACTACTAATTTATAGAACCATAAAACTTCAATATTATATCCTAAAATCTATCCTATTTTTCAAGCTTAAAACAAGTGTGATTCATCATTTACCTAAATTTCATGGTCTTTCAGGTGAGGATCCTCATAAATAGTTACAATAATTTCACATGGTTTGTATCACCAAGAAACCCCAAAGAGTAAGTGAGGTTAAAATAATGATGGGAGAATTCCTATTTTATTTAAATATTTTGTCCAATGAGTTGTTGTACTACTCCCAATCCACTACTATAGGGAGCTAAAATCAACTTAAGATGATCTTTTTAGAGAAATTCTTCCCAGCTTCTAGGACTGCCACATTGAGAAAAGATATTTGCAGGATTAGGAAGATCCAAGGAGAGACTCTTGTTGAGTATTGGGATAGGATTAAGAAATTATTATCTAGCATCCCTCATCACTATATTTAAGTTCTATACCTTATCCAATACTTTTATTATGGATTTGTCTTAATTGATAGGATCCTGATATATACTATGGTAGAAGAATCACTTATTTATAAGTATCCCATAGATGTAGGAAATTTAATTTCTCATATATATTATAATTAAAAATAGTTTGGTGTTAGGGGCCTGATCCATGTTAAATTGGATCCCAAATTTTCTACTTTCAATTCTAATTATAACTGAATTGATAATCAACTGAGTGAAAGTGAAAGAATAATGAAGTAGATGTTGAATAACTCTACACCTATACAATCCCGAACCAAACCAATTTATCCCATTATGACACATAGTATAAATTTTTTCTATTACTGGGAATTTAATTGATCAAATTTCTCAATTTCAATAAGGACCTAAAGCATGTAATCCAATCTTTCATGGAAATCTTTTCCAAAATAAACAAAACAACCAATTTAATGACCATAATATCCAATCTAGGTCTTTTCAATAAAATAAAAATTTCAAATATGGTTGAAATAACCTGTATAATAATAGTTTTAACCCCAATGGTCCTGAAAAAATGAATTTATAGCCCCAAAATTTTGATCAGAAAGTTATGTAAAATCAAATCCAACATGGAATTAAAGATAGTGGGAAATTCAAAAATTTAGAGAATAAATAAAACAAAAAAAATTTAATTAAATAAATGAATCCCATGTTAAATAATATTCGAAAAATAAATAAGATATTTATAAAAAAATTCTAAAAAACATGGTGACTCAAATGAGTCAAATAAAAATAGAAATCAGTGGTTTTATGAATCAAAAGAGTTGAAATTTTTCATCATAATATGATGTTAACCCAAGAGAAAGGGATTAAAAAAGTGCAATAATATTTAGTTTTGGAATGGAAATTTGAATCCCTCAAGCTAAAAATAATGAAACAAGAACATTAAAAAGATAGTTCTAATTCAGAAACTAAATGAAAATAACATGAATAAGTGACAAAATCACCTGTAAGAAATCTTGTAGAACCATCCAAAATTGTTTTACCACTTGATAAACAAGGTAAAAAAGACACATTACACAAACTAGTTGAATAAGAGAAATAAAATATGAAGAATAAAATCCAACTTGGAAGAACATATGTGGATTGTTGAAACCGAATGGGAAATTATAAGGTAAAAGAAAAGATGATTATGACTTGAAAACATACATGGATCCACTGCCTTTGAAGAGACCCAGTTTTTTCCTCATAAGACTTTGGAATATTTTTACATATATTTCTTGAGGTAGGTGCTGAGACGAAGTGCAAATCCAAGGTCCGATGTGCCTGGAATAATTTTTATAAAAATATTAATTATTTTTATACTATTCATGCAACAAAAATGCGATATCTCTCAAATGGTTTCTTGGATAAAAAAACCAAGTCCATAGTTGAGTTCGGATCATTCCGTTTACCCTAGGCAGGGTATAAATTTTGTGGGCGCATGATTCCTATGGAAAACACAATCAAGGATGTTTTCATAAGTAAATAAATTAAAATAATTAATTTATTTTGGATGTTAGATTGAATAACTTTTAAATGGATAATTAGATTAGAAATCTAAGACCACTATTGAGTTCATAGTGGGGTGTTTTCCCTTGGGGTGATTTAGGTGAGAGGGCATAGAAGGTATGGATCCCGCAACTACTGATAGTTTCATATAAATGAGATCTTAAGGATACGAGCATATTTTTATCTCATTTCCTCTCTAGAATGGTCAAAGAAACACTATTCATTCCTATTGTGATTCAACGTCCATTATTTTTCTGATCGTGATGAAACTTCAGGCGCTGGTAGATCAGAGCGCATCGAACACAATGACAGAACCAAAAATCAAGGTAGGATTTCTATTTCAGATTATGTAGCTCATGATTATAGAAATTGTTGTAAAAAATCTGTTCGAAGTAGTTTCACTACTTTGTAATACTTTAAAGACATCCAAACTAACAATGACCATTGTCCGATTCAATTTATGGAATCTTGTTTTTCTGTTCATTGCGTTCTTCAACCTCCAACTTTTTGATCCATAAAATATTTGAAGAATCATGGAGTAGGGAATATGTCTGTGAAGATATTGAACCAAGGAGTTCTGATCAATTCTCAGAGTCGAGTTTCAGTCATCAGAGGAGGTGCAACGGCGAGCAGATGATCCCCCAACTTTTCATCATGCCGAAATTTCGACAGATCTTTAAGCGGAGGTAGTATCGGTGAAGATCTCGTCACAAGGAGTCAATATCTACTCTCAAATAAAATTTCCAATAACCAAAGTGATCATGGTGGTCCAAATAATCTTTTTGGGTGCGGGGTGGTGGACTGGCAGTGGTTCGGTGTGGCTGGGTGGTGCGGTAGGATAGAAGGTAGTGGCCAGGGTGAGCAGGCCGCCAGTTTCCAATAGATAGGGGTCAGTGCATGGCGGCATGAGGTCACACAAGGAAGTGCGGGGTTGGTGCGAGGTCACATAGGGATGCACGGGTTCATGTAGGGTGGAACAACTAGAAGCTGACAATGGACCAACCAGATCAGGCCGGTCTAGCATGATTAGGCCTGTGTAACTTCAAATGCATGTTTCTCCTAATCCACATGTCTGTTTCGCATGTTTTCTGTGGCGACATGCCCCTTGCTTTGAGACAGAACTTTTGAGATGGTTTTGGAATTTTTATTTTCAATGTTTGAACTTAGGTGAATCAAAACACCATTTTAAATTACAATAATTTAATTCTTATTATTTTGGGTTTCTTATTTTAGGTCGTACGTCTACATATGACATCTGATTGATGTTCCATCAAAGGCATTGTGACCCTAGAGTTGATGTATACATTTCAAGACCAATTTTGGGTACTTAATGAGAACGAGGGGTGTAGGCCTCACGAGGCCCATTTTGGGCATTGGTGATGAATTGGAGCTTCTTGACCAGGTGTCCATTTAGGACAAGTAAATATTCAAACATGTATGCTTTTTTGAGAGGATCACAATGACATGATCCATTTAATGTGTTCCAGGATTGTGGTGTTGGTCCCAAATAACACCAATCATGTGTGCCATGGTGAAGTGAAACTTTTTCACTGTGTGTCTATTTTGGACAAATGAATAGCCAAAAATTTATGTTATTCCATGAGGATCACAATTTTATGATCCATATAATGTGTTTTGTGATTAGGGCATGGTATTCCCAAAGTTTCATTCACGTGTGATGCTGGGACATGCAACTTTTGCGCTGAAAGTACGATTCGGGAGCATGGATAGTCGATCATGTGTGTATTTTCACAATGATCACAACTATGTGATCCATTTGGTTTAACAGGGCCATTTGAGGAGGCATGTCGGTGGAAATGATGTGTTTTTACTTTGGACCAGTGGCGAGCATCGATCACTCATCTGCCCTTTTTGGTACAAGGATGCCATGTACTCTAGGAGTTCAAGAGAATACCTAGGGGTATTTGTGAATCATTTTAGTACCTGAACAAGGCTATGTAGATGGAAAATATATGATACACGGATACATGTTGTTTGGTCCCTACATGCACCATGTACTACTCTATGAATCTTATACCTCTCGTATCTCCTTCTTTTCGACTCAGATTATGGCATACGAGTAGCTTATCCTGAGTGTTTTTCCATTTAGAATGTGATGGTGCCCTACATAGTGGATTTAAAGATATGATGTGAGATGTTTCAGATGTGATGCATAATCAAGTGATGTATGATGATGATAGTGATTAGGCTTTGGCATGTCAGTGCTTTCTGAGAGGTACCATCCAGCATGGATGACCAGTGTAGTTCCTCGATATATTCAGAGTGGGACCCCCCCTGATGTATTAGGTTTTAGGTCCTCTATGAACACTATGATAGTGGAATCCCCCTGATGCATCAGGGCGTGCATTCTCTACGACTACTATGAGATTTGAATCCCCCAATAATATGGGTGTGGGTCCTCTGCCCGCTACTTTTGAGTGGAATCCCCAAGATACACTATAGCAAGTGTCCCTGATGAAAAATAGTGGAAACCCCCTGACACATCCGGGTGGTGGTCCACTATGATGACCATTAGAATTGAATCCCCCATCGCATTAAAGTGTGGGTCCTCAAATATGAATTGGTGATCCCTCAGCTGTAAGGCATAGTAACGAGATGTGGTTGACATACCTTTGGAATCATGAGAAAAAGGCATGATTTCCCCACCAAGACCCATCCTTGGGATGCAACCTAAAACCATGAAGATGATACAGACCCAGCCAAAGCAGATAGTATCAAGGTGTGGTGATTGAGTTCCTCTGCCTTGTCTATTCAGGGAAGACATGAGGGATTCCGGGAATTGTTGGTGGTTACTTCTAAAACTACGGGCTACTCTTCTTTCAGGGCTGAGACGTGAGAGTGAGATCACCTTGTCCCTTGTTTGGGCTTATTTGGTTGAATATATATATATATCCTGGTTCTTATACTCACTCCTTGGGTTTTGGATACTCACCCTCTATTAGAGGTGAAGACACACAGGGTATGCCACGTGCTTTCTGTGTCTATCTTCTCATGGTTGGACAAGTATACTCTCCTACTATAGGTAGTGAAAAATAGATTATAAGTTCATCTTTTTTACCATTTCCATATCATTGTTTTTGGATTAGTTTTATTTCACTATTTGTTTGGTTTGTGCTACACTCTCTTTATGTTCCTCATTCTATATACTAATCTCATTTTCAGAGGACCCTTTTACTGCTCCCTCAAGCATTCAGGGAATCCTATGGTGTATTTTCATACTCACCCCTGCTTGGGGTTTTCCCTCACTTGGTTTTCTCTTGCAAGAAATATACTGGTTGATCATGAATTTAGGGGAGCTTAGGTATATGGGGTCTTGGACCGCATGCGGTGGTCGTAACATGGGATTATGGAGCGAGACTCTCCTTGTTTTTTACTTTTCCTCATGTTGATGGGTTGTGTAACATTTCTAGTTGGGTGTGTATCTTGACCCTTTTCTATATGTTTAATATTCTATACTTGTACTCTTTAGAGGTTTATGCACGTTTAGTTTTCTTTTTATATCACTTATATTTCATTTGTTTCATTTCCATTTGAACTTTTGCATTATGTGGGTTGTGTGTGTGTACAGGTTTTTAGGAAAAGGCCTCCTTGAGTTTTGGTGCTTTTGGAGCTTCTCTACACCCCCTTTCCTATGAAGGTGTGCTTGGGGTAGTTGAGGCTCGATCCCCAACATTGGTCAGCTAATGAGAAAGTGGTATCATAGGAAGTTTTAACCATGGGACATTGTTCATATGTGTCTCTAAAAAAGGTCTTGGTTTGGTTAAGGGAAATAGTTTAAACAATTCCCGAGTGCAGATTTTAGGCCAGGGAGTCTAGTGATGGTGTGATAGCTGGCGTAGCCATTCACTAGGTCCCCGATAACCTGCTTCTTTTCTTGGCATGCTGAGACACTTATTTCATCAAACTTTTGTAAATACATCATATAGGATTGAGTATTTGACTATATTTATTGAGTTAGATCCCCAATATTTTTTAATATATATATATGTGTGTGTGTGTGTGTGTGTGTTCATTTGACTATAGTATTCCTTGATAAGTTTCAAGATGCTTCCCTGATGATAGCCATCCAAGATACTAGCCATGGTTCGTGATGGCGATTTTGTGAGAGATTAGGCCTCAATTCAGGATCCATCATATGATCTCCCTTCCTCCAAGTGGGTAGGTAAAAAAACCTCTACCTATTGAGTAGAAGTTAGTCCCTATAGAGTAGGCTGGGGACACGTGCAGGATTACCGCACTCCATGAGTTCTAATGTTAGAGACCACTGAGGTTCCGTGGTGACCAAGATATCCCCAGGCTCTCGAGGATTATCTAGGGTTGGTGGTCCACCACTTAAGGTTTGTTTGGAAACTGATGGATCATATAATGACTTTGATACCCAGAATTTTCCACGGATTAGATGAGTGTTGGTGGAGGTTCAGTTTCTCAGATGCATGATGAGTCGTCACTCTCTTGGGATGACTCCAAGAAGTGGTACCATGAGGAGTGCTACCCCTCCTACTTATTATCAACTTAGTTTCATAATCTTTTGGATCTTCAGTAGGGAGGTATGATAGTGTAATAGTATGCGACTGAGTTAAAAGACATTACTCGATGCTATTTGGATGTGGTCTACAATGGTTACATCTGGGAAGATGTTTGAGCAGGGTCTCCATAGGGAGATCCGCACTAGTGTAGTATCCATGTGCATCTCCACCTTTTACAGGGTATTGGAGTAAGCATTAATGGTAGAGAGTTTTCTATTAGTGAGACTCTAGTTAGCTAGTTTTCGAAGTTGGAGAGACAAAGATGAGATTTTTGGCACAGTTAGAAGATGCTAGTTGGTAGGGCCTCAATGCAAGTTGCATTCCCATGTTCAGACTCAAGAACATGGTTAGGGATAGTGTAGAGCGTCAAGAAAACCGTTGGAGGTCCAATTAAATTCTTGTGATGGGTGAGGTCACATGACACAGGACTTCCCAACTAGATGTGTTGAGCTTCATAGGAAGATGGTTGATGCACCTCCACATCAGAGACAGTGTCGTGATTAGGAATATCCCAAGTAGGGACATGGTGGTTCCTAATAAAGCAGTACTGGTAGAAGGGTATGTGAAATTTGGGTTGGTGGATGATGTTACGAGGTCCTTCCACCACCACTTAGTAGCCCACGTCAGGCTCGGGGAGTTGGCGATGAGGGCCGCGACCAGCTATTTGTTCTTAATGTATGCAATCCTATAGTGTGTGAGATGATAATAGGTACTATCTGTTTCTTTTCTACCCTTTTACACTAGAATATGTTAGACACTGTGTGAGGTACTACATTCTCCCAAATTCAATATTGTTGTTTTACTAGGGTGACACAGGGCGTCGGTGTAACCATGTGTCTATGTTGTTCGATGTAGCTTTGAATGTATAAGGAAAAGGGATCCTTCCCCCACCGATACTCATTTTCATGATGCGAGAAAAACTGTGAGGGAGTGTGAGTTTCTCCAAAAGAAGATAGTATCGAGGTGTGGGGGATAAATCACTCATACTTGTGAGTTCATGGTGGGGTTATACAGTGGAGTGTCAGAGCAGGTCCTGGATTTTCTAGTGTAGTTTTTCTATATGACCGCATTTTTCATGGAATTACACCAGTGGGCACGACATAGTGTTTGGGTTAGGTCCACTATACTTACAAGAGAAGGAAATATGTGTGGGGGATGCAACATGATTTTTGTGTCTATATTCTTACGGTCAGATAAGTTTACTCACCTACCCTATTCGTTAGTACGTTGAGTGCGCATCATCAATCTTGATATAGTGTATCCAGTACAGGTCATGGTGATGAAGACCCCATGAACAGAACTAAGTGACTCACTACCTGGTGTTTGTCGTATTAGTTTTCACCCTAAGAGTGGGGAGACGCAATCTTTTTGGAGATCGTTTTGTGGTTTTCATAGACCATTTGAGTCTCAGGTGCATCTTCGCTCAAAGAGACCCGAAATTAAGGTGATGCTGCTGCTTGGAACTACATGTTGGACTATGAATTCGAGATATTTGGTTCTATGGGAAGGGGAAACATTGTAAGAGATCCCCATAGCAATAAGTCTTAGGCTTTCCTAGTGCAAGATGTTTTAGATCAGTTTGCTTCCCTACAGCTAAACCTAGTGGGGGCATGAGGGTACAATTTTTATTCAGTCGAAGGTGTTGACTCCTTCACTTCTTGAGCGTGTGAGAGAGTCACAACTGTGAATCATCTACTGATAGATCATTCATGACTTAGATATCTATAGGGGATGATCTCGATGGATATTATAAAGGATGGAATCCCAAGATCTCATTTTAGGGGAAACTAGTGGCACCGATTGTGGTATGGGATGATGTGATGCGAGAGTTCCATATCTTCCTTATCTATACATACCATTATGGAGAAAATGTACATAGATATTTAGAAACAACTCTGTTGGACCATCATGATATGAATCACAACTGAGTTCATCTCACGATGCCTCACCTATCAGTAGTTGAATACGGAGTACCGAGTTCCGATGGGTTTTTGTAGCCACATGAAATCTCAGAGTGAAAATGGGACAATATATCAATGAACATCATCGTAGGGATTCCACACACATAGAAGGGCCATGATTTAATATGGGTGACAGTAGACCGACTTGTGGAGCTGACGTACTCCCTTGCTCAGAGTGTAGAGCTTAGTAGAGGGTCTGAGATAGTTGTACATGTAAGAGATCATCCGTTTTCATGGGGTACCTTCAACATTAGTCTCCGATTGTGAGATGTCATTTACTTTATGATTATTGAGAGGCCTTCAAGAGGTGTTTGAGACCCAATTGCAGATGATTACATGCTTCCACCCCTATACCGAGGGTCAGACTGAGCATGCTATCTGGGTGTTAGAGGATATGATAAGGTCCCAGGTGTTGGTTTTTGTCCATGGAGACGAGTTACCCCTAGGGTCATTTGGGATATTTGAGATCGTGCAGAGGGTTGGAAAGGTTGTTTAATACCATTACCTACCCTCATAGTTGGAACACATAAAGGGAGTTTTTCCATGTGACACAATTAAGATGATGTGTGGATGTTTTCCTACGCACATCATCGGCATGAGAGAGCCTTACAGGGATGAACCATACCCTTGGTTCATATGTCGTGGCCACACAGAAATGCCTAGGAGAGTTCTTGGGAGTGGGAGGGCCAAGAGCAGGGTTAGTATCCTGAGATGTTTTCCTTTTTTTTACTTTTTTGGGATGAAAATATTGAAGCAGGGAATGATGTAGAGACCGGTTTTTCACCACTTAAATATTTCTTCTTATATATTTCCAAATCCATACACTGAGATGGTGTGAAAATCAGAGGCCCGATGTGACCATAATAAATTTTATAAAAATATTATGTTTTATTATACTATGCTAGAAATGGGATATCTCTCAAATAGTTTCTTAGATCGAAAAACCGAGGCAATAGTTGCGTCCATAGCGTATCATTTATCCTTGGTGGGGTATAGCTTTTTCAGGTGATAGCTTATTGTCATAAAAACTATCGAGGGAGTTTTATTAAATAAATTAATTATAATAAATAATTTATTTTGGATGTAATATTGAATAACTTTTGAACATATATTCATATTGGAAATCTGAGGGGATGGTAAAGTTGGTAGCACGATGTCTGCCCTAAGGGCAGCCTCAGGTGAGAGGGTGTGGGAGGTTCAGATCCTGTAACCACTGATAGATTCCAATAAATAAAAGATTAAGAAAATGAGTAGGGGTTTTTCTCATTTCCTCTCAATAATGGGTGAAGTTCCAATATACCTTCTGATGATGATTCAATGTCCGTTCATCATGGGATTGCGACGAAACATCTGGCGCTGGTAGATTAGAGTGCATCAAAAATAATATCAGAACAAAAAATCTATGTAGTATTTCTATTTTAAATTATGAAGCTCCCAATAGTAAATATTTTGGTCAAAAATCTTTTCTGTCTATTTTCACTACCTTATAATCCTTTAACGATGGCCAAAATAACAATAGCCATCGTACGATTTTATTTTTAGTTTCCTATTCTTCATATTCTTCACATTCTTCATCATCGTACTTTTTGAGCCGTCAAATTTTTGATGAAACGTGGATTGGGTAATATGTCTTGGAATATCTCAACTCGAAGAGTCTTGATCTATGCTCGGATTTTTCTTTCGGGTGCTGGACGAGGCACGACGGTGAGAGGAAGATCCACCAACTTGTAATCATGCTGAAATGTTGACTGATCATCGAGTGGAGGATGTGTTAGTGAAGATCCCATCACAAGGATTACCAATATGGTCTTAGATAAATTTTCCAATCATCAGAGTAACCATGGTGGTCCACAGAAGCTTTTCCAGCACAAGGCAGGTGACCAGTGGTGGTCTGGTGTAGCTAGGTGGTGTACATAGCATAAGGTGGGGGATGAGGTCAGTAGGCCGGCATAGTCGGCAGAGCTGGGTCACTACATAGTGACGTGAGGTCCCACAGGGAAAGGTGGAATTGGCACATGGTGGAACTTGATCACGTAGGGTGGCGTGGTAGGGAGCCGGTCATAGATAGGAATAGGCTGGCCCAGGAAAGGTGGACTGGCCGGACTAGGCCAATCCTACCTGATTGGGCCCGGGCAACTTCAAATGCCTATTTATTCTAATCCGGGTGTCCGTTTCACATGATGTTTGCAGTGATGTGATCATTGCATTGAGGCAGACCTTTTAGAATGGTTTAGGAAAATTTAATTTCAATGTTTTATGTTTGGTTACTCAAAACACCATTTTAAATAATAATTAATTAATTAATTATTATTTAGGGTTTCTTGTTTCGGGTCGTACGTCTGCATATGACATTTTATTAACAAGCCTTCAGAGGCATTATAACCATGGAGTTGAGGTAGACTTTTCAAGACCAAATTTGGGCAATTAAAGAAAAAGTGGGGTGTGGGACCCCCATGGCCTATTTTTGGTGTTGGTTGTGAATTAGACCTTCTTCACCAGGAGTCTATTTTGGACTAGAAAATAGTCAATCTCAAATGATTTTTTGAGAGGATCACAATGGGGTGATCCATTTGATGTGTCTCAAGATCGTGGTGTGGGTTCCACATAGAACTGATCATGTGTGGTACATTGAAATGCATATTTTTTTACCGTGTGTAAATTTTTGAGAGATGAATAGCCAATCCCATGTATTTCTTTTGTGATCATTGCAATAGTATGATCTATATTATGTGTTATGAGATAGGGTCACAGGCTTTGAAAAGCACCATTCACATGTAATGTTGGGAGATGAAACTTTTCCTTAGAATGTCCAATTCGAGTGAATGAATAGTCAATCCTACGTTTTTTTTGAAAGAATTGCAAGGAAGTGATTCCTTTGGTTACTCGGGGCCATTTGTGGAGGCCTATCAGTGGGATTGACATTTTTACCATTGGACCAGTGGTGAGCATCAAGGACTCATCTACCCTTTTTGGGAAAGATATTCCATGTACTTTGGGGGTACATGGGCATGACTAGGAGTACATTTGCTACAATTCAGTACCCGAGCATGGATGTGTACATGACCAGGAGACGATATAGGGCCACATGTTGGGTGGTCCCCACATGCTTCATGTACCACTTTATGAATCTTCTACCTCATGTATCTTTTTTCTTGGACATAGATTTTCCGAGTAGCCTATCCTGAGTGTTTGTCCATGTAGGACGTGATAGTTCCCTCTATAGTTGGTTTAGTGATACGATGATAGATGTTCTGGATGTGACACCTATTCATGCGACGTCCAACCAAGCTAGTGATCAGGAATTGGATTGTTAGTGATTTTTGAGAGGTACCATCCAACATGGATGGAAAGTGTAGTTACTCAATACATTTAGAGAGGAATCACTCTGATGCCTCATGGTGTGGGTCCTCTAAGACTACTATCAGAGTGGAATCCCCCTAACGCAATAGGGTGTGGTCCCTCTAAAAATACTATGAGAGTAGACCCCCCCCCCATGGACATGGGTGTGGTCCTCTACCAGCTACATCCATGTGGAATCCCCCTGACACACTTGAGATAGGGTCCTCGATGATCAAGAGTGGAATCCCCCTGACGCATCAGGGTATGGGTCCTAAATAAAGATTATCAGAGTGGAATCACCCTGATGCATTTGGGTGTGGTTCCTTTACTATGAATTTGTGATCCCTTTTTTTATGACACATAGAAGAGATATGGTTGACGTAACTTTGGAATCATAAGAATGAGGAATGATTTCCCCTCCAAGATGCATCATTGTGATGCGACCTAAAACCATACGCGTGAGACAAACCCATCTAAAAAATAATGTAGCAAGGTGTGGTGATTGAATCCATTTGACATGCATGTTCAGGGAAAACATAAGGAATTTTGGGCATCATTGGTGGTTAATTCTAGAACTATTGGATACTCTTATTCCGTGGATAATCTGTGAGATGGAGATCCACTTACTTCCTTGTTTGGTATTCTTTGGTTGAGCATATATATATACTAGTTTTTATACCCACTCCTTGGGTTCTAGAGACTGTCATTCCAGGTGAGGTGAAGACGCATAGGGTGTGGCACGTGCTTTCTGTGTCTAGCTTCTCATGGTTAGATGAGTCTACTCTCCAACTATAGGTAGCGATGACTCGACGATAAGATCATATTCTCACCATCTCGAGATCTTTGTGTTCAGATTAGTTTTCTTTCACTATCTGGTTGGTTTGAGTTGTACTCCCTTTTTGTTCCTCGGTCTATTTACTTCTCTCCTTTTTAGAGTACCCTTTTTATTCTCCCTCAATCCTTTGGGGCATCCTACTGAGTATTTTCATAATCACCCCTTCTGGGGATTTTCCCACACTTTGTGTGCCTTTGCAGGTGACATATAGGTTGATCATGAATTCAAAGGAGCTTATGGATATAAGAGCGTGGACCATTTTTGGTGGTTTTAGATTAGGATTCAGGATAAGGACTCTCCCAGTGGTTTAACTTTTTTACATGTTGTCGAGTTGTGGAACATTTCTAGTTGGGAGTGTATCTTGCTTTTTGTTATGTTTAATTTTCAACACATGTATTATTTAGAGGTTAATTCATGTTTGGTTTCCTTTTTATAGCAGTTTTGTTTCTTTTTTTCCCTTTCCCTCTACATTATTGCATTAAGTGGGAATCATGTGTTTGTACATGTTTTTATGAAAAAGCCTCCCATATTTTGTTCTACCTCTGTTAATTTTTGCTACCCCTAGAATATAGAGGCAGGCTTGAGGTAGTTGCATCTCGAGAACCGCCATGGGTTGTTTCATGATATTCATATACTTTGGGAAGCCCTCAAATCAAAAATATTGATGAAACTGAAATGAAAAAAGATGTGTATGATGATTTTTAGATAGTCTAGATGGATATATATTTTCTAGATATTTTTAAATTGATCCCTTGTAATGAAAAATATCTTTAGGAGATGTACACTTACAAAGGGAAGTTAAAGGGAGGTGAGAAAGTTAATTTGGGAATAAATATTTATTCCTCGATCAATCTTCAATGACCTAGGATTTTCAAATATTAATTATTTCACCAATAAATGTGTGTTATATTATATTATATAAGTATTATACACATAGAGAACATAGAAAAGATATAAAACTTTAATTCATTAATAAATTTAGTTAAATTAGTCATCTATGAAACCAATTAAATTACCAAACATTATATTTAGATAAAAAGTATAAAATATTAAAGCAGAAATGAGAAAATATGGATCACCCCAATCTACTAGAATCATCGCCCCCATGACCAAAACTATAAAAATGAAACCAAATATTAGTAAAACAATAAAAATCATAAAGAATTAAAATATATAATCTTTGGAGAATTTTAGTACATATTAAGTGAAATAATGAAGTGGTATTTATAGGCATTAATGTTACTGTTGGAATGATTATATGCCCATTGGAATAGTAACAAAACCATTGAGAATAATGATCTAGAAACTAGAATATTAATTTAACTACAACATAATAAAGTGTGATATAAATAACATTTATCATGAGTTAGATGATAAAGATAATTATTATTATTCCAATAATTAAATATCATGATCAAAAAATGAAAAGAAAATATAGGCGCATTTTTAATAATCTATATTTTAAATTATTATATAAAACTCATATTTTTTATATCAAAAATTAAAATTACCAATGATAGAAATTTATTTATATAAAATTAATATAATTTTTGAAATCATAAAATTGAAATTTTCCAGCAGTTATTTTTAGATAATTTTATGAAATACTTCAGTTTTTAGGGTAATAGTAAAAAGAAATGTTTTCACAAAACTGGTTTATCTTAAATTAAATAATTCATGACGTAATAATTACCTAATAATTTATATAACATTAATTTAATAAATCTTATATTTAATTTCATAAATGAAACATTAAAATAAAATAAAATTAATTTCCAAACATAGAATGAAATATCCAAAACCTAAAGTCAAAAGTGATTCCTTAAAATAACAATTTTTCTTTTTTCCCACTTTTACTTTTATTAAACATAGTGAATTAGAATTATAAAGAGTTTTAAGGTCCTATAAACATTTAAATATATTTATATATGATTTATATTATCAAAAATTATCTATTACAGGTTTTACATTTGATATAAAATTGTATTCTAAAAATACCCCTTTCCTCAAGTATAAATAACCCCTCTCCCTACCATTGGAAAATGACTCATCCCTATATTCCCGGATACATAACTCCATAATAATTCTCCATTTAAAACCTATTATTATAACCAGGTAAATTATGAAATAAAGAAACTCCATAAATCATGGGTGTTTTAGTGCCATACAATAGAAGCTACATTAAGGAAAGAGTAAGTTTCTATCCACCGTTTTCTTTTGTTTTCTTATCTTTAATTTTATAAATTACATTTTTTTATAAAATTAATTAGGTATTATGATAAAATTATGTTAATGATATTAACATATTGGAATTAAAATAATTTTGGAATATATAAATTTCAAAGTTGGGTTTCGCACTCTTTTGACCAAGTCCTATCAACATTCAGTTAATTTCAAATGAAGACATTGCAAATCCTTTTATTACCACCAAACTTATGGTTTGTAACAAATATTTTTTTATGATATATGAAGGTAATTTTTTTTAATATTCTTGATTTAATTCTACTAATTTATAAATAACCTTTTTTAAATATAGAAACCTTAAAAAAACAATAAAGTTTGATGAAAACATGATATAAAAATTATTCACAATTAAAAAAAATTGTTATAAATTAGAATCCAATAATTATAGTGGATAAATAATGGATAAAATGAACATAATTTACCACTAAAACTATGTTTTAATAATCATAAGTTTATTATTCTTGAGGTAGAAAAGAAAAAAATAATGCGGTATTTAAGGTTGGGGGATTCTCAAACCCAACTACCTTTTTTAGGTTATCCAACTTTCATATCATTTTCACAATGCATATTTATATATTGTTTATTAGATATCCTTTAAAAATTATTGACTTTTTATTCAAGGATATATATTTTACCACCTTGCTTTATAATCAATATAATTGATTTTATAAAAAATAATGTTATTTCTAAAACACATATTTTACTCTTCTTTAGTTATTTCTTCGTCACTCAAGAATAATAACACTTATGCCAGATTTGTTTTCTATTATTTATTTGGAAACCACAATTTTATTCATGGAATAATACTTAATGAAATACTTTTGAAACCCATTATTTTCTATGGGTTATTTAACGACACAATTATGATATATTCTATGTGGAATGCCTAATTATGTAAATATTATGATGTGATAGGTGGACCTAGAATTATATATACCTATAATTCATTGAGAATGTAATATATATCTTGATATAATTTGTATTATGTAGGAATATGATGATATATTTTTTCACAATGTTGATGTTATGATTATGCACAAATTTTATGAATAAACATGATACTAGCTTTGTTCACAATGATGATGTTATGTTTATGCACATATGTTATATATGAACATGATTCTAGATTTATTCACAAATATGTGTGGTATTTTACCACTATGACACAATGTTTCATTTTTATGGATTGCCACATTACATGCCTTTATAAAATTATTCCCACATGATGATGATTATGATGATCCTACGATTATGATATGATTATGATAATTATGCTAACCCATGTTATGTTGATTCATTTCCCTTATTCCTCATATTACTGGTATTTTATTCCACCCATTTATTTGATGTATATCCTCATGTGACTACATGTAATAATAAAAATGTGGTATTTTATAAGGATAAAGGATAAGGTTTAAAATATATGTTAAAGTTTTATTATGTACAAGTGAGGTATGATCAAGATTTTCCCAAGATACTCAACCTTTCGATTATTAAATGTATAACTATTATGTTATTTATCTTAAAAATGATGTTATAATCATGAAAGAAAAATTAGGGGTTTAATAGTTTGCATTAGAGGTATGGTTTCATTAATTTGGGAGTCAGGATTATAAAATGTTAGTGAAAATATTAATTATAAGTCATTGTGTAGGTAACACATCCTAGACGAATAATTCTATAAAAAGGATAAATATAGGTATCCCTTAATAAATTCCTTTATAGTTAATTCAGGAAAATAATAAATTATTTATGAATTATTTTTTGATATATTTTTTGTTCAAACCTTTTTTATTTTAGAAATTTGCGGGGACTAAGAGAAACTAGGCCAACAAACATTATAAAGGAAAATGCAATGATTGTCTGATCAAAATCCCCAATGTCATGGGAGGTGGATTTCAAAATCTTAGGGATTTTTTCTTCATATGCCTCATGCTATAAGAAATAACCTAAACCATATGGAATATCCACCTTCACCCAAAATGTAGCAACTGAAAATTGAGTTTTATGCACCAATGACCACCAACATTCACTAGATCTTCCTATCAACATGTTTTGTATTCGCAGGTTAAATCAATGTATATGATATTTTATATGATCCACTATTCTAAAAAGGATAAGTTGAATTTGTTCTTATATCATTGAGATGTAAAATCCAATATATGGTGGTCATTGATAAATAACACCAAACTGAAAGATCAAATAGAAGAGATAGAGTGGGACGATTTTAATAAGATATTTCTTAACAATTATTTTCCTCAAACTCTTTGAACAAATATAGGGAGAGGATTCATAAAGCTAAAGAAAATATAAGGTGGATCTATCCATGATTTTGAGGAAAACTTCACAAGGTTTTAAAGATACACCATTTATTTTTTATCAATAATTATAGAAAAATAGACAAATTATTTAGTGTTTTAAAACCACACCATCGAAATTCTCTAACTATATAATACTTCGAGAGTTATGAATAATTTTTTCAATGTGATCTCAATATAGATATGGAGTTTGCATACTGGACCTTTGGAAATGGGGATAAGAAGATAAGAATAGAGTTTTATGACAGAGGTTCAAATAAAATAGGAGGAAAGAGGATCCAACCGCCCACTTGTTAGAAATGTGGGAAGAAATATTATGTGAATTGCCTTAAATGGGTATTAAAATGATTCAAGTGTGGGAGAGAAGTCCACTAAACTCATGAATGTTTAAGATACATGAATAAGTAAGATAACATGATGTAATTAAGGAAGGAACCTCCTAATGAATTACCCATGTTTTAATTCTTTAACTATATGTAATAAAGGAACAATACAATCCAGTGCCGTAAAACATAGGAACTTGAGGGTAATTAGTGTTATCAACCAAAAAATCTAAAGGAGCAAGGGAAATATTTATCCATCACTACTTTTGAAGTGGATCATGATAAAAAACTCCTACAAGGTGCACATTTTATTCACCTAGGAATGAAAAAAGGTTTATTTGACTTTAGTTTTATTCATTACTTTATATCCTTAAAGTTTGATAAAACTGTTGGATCAAAGCCCTGATCCCTGAAGTGAATATATCTAAAAAAACATCTAGTGGTGTGATCATTGAAACCAATGTTTTGGACTTTTATCCTATTATTATATTTGTGAATATTATTCTAGAGAATCTTTTAATCCTTCCCTTGAAGGAATTTGATTATATACTTTCCTTTGATTGGATCTCTATATATAAATCACACATAAACTATCAAGAAAAGGAAATATATTTCTATATTTTGAACCATCCAATGCTCCTCTACAAAAATAGGTAAGTTAAATAATATAATTTGGAAAACCCCTAATTGGTGTAGGTGATGATACCCTATACCTTGACCAAATGGTTGAGTAAAAGGAAGGTATCAACCTAGAGGAAATTACCATTATAAGGGAATACACTGATTTATTTTCTGAAGAGTTACCTAGAATTCCCCCTGATTTTATGGTATAGTTCTCAATATAGATCATAACTAGAGAAACTCATATCTATAAATTCCCCTACAAAATGGACTCAATAAATATGTATAAGATAAATAAGCATCTGTACGAGAATTTTGAGAAAGGGTTCATACACCCCAGTGTATCAAATTAGGGTGTATTAGTTATATTTGTTAAGAAGAATGCTAGATCAGTGTGGTTGTGTATAGTTTTATGGGAGATCAACAAGATCATTTTAAAGAACCAGTATCTTCTACTAAGGATTTATGACTTGTTTTATCAACTATAAAGAGCTCATTACTTCTCAAAGGAGGATATTTTTTTCTGGATATCATCGTCTAAAGGTGAAAAATAAATATATTTTTGAAGGTATCCTTCTGTACATGGTATGAGAACAATGAGTTCATAGTGTTACCCTTCAAAATTAATAATTCACCTAAAATATTCAATTATTTGATGAATATAATCTTTAGAGATTACCTTGAATTTTTTTTGGTAGTGTTCATTGATGATATTTTCATTTACACCAAGTCAATGTAGGAACATGAATAACATCTAAGGATTGTGTTAGAGAAATTAAGGAGGAATAAAATGTATGAAAAGTTTAGCAAGTGTTTCTTTTGGATGAATAAAGTTTCATTCTTAGAGAATGTGATCACAAGTGTGGGAATTTATATGTACCCTTCAACGGAAAAAAAATATGTAATGGACCTGACCCAGCAGTGTCACATAAATCTATAGTTTTCTTGCCTTATAAATGTACTAGAGAGTTTTTTTGAGAAATTTATCCTGATTTTCTATCCCAGTAACTAAGTTAATATAGAAAAGGTTAAATTATGTACAGATGTAAGAATGTGTGGAAATATATAGGGAGGTTAAGAAGAGGATAATCACTATATTTGTACTCATAATACCAATAAGTAGAGAAGTATTTATGATATACATAGATTCTTTGAAGAAATTATTGGGTTGTGTAATTATGCAGAATGATATCGTGATATCATATGGCTCACAATAGTTGAATATCCATAAGAAAAACAACCCGACACATGATTTAGAGTTAGCTTCTATAATATTTTCCTTGAAAATATGGTGTTATTACCTCTATAGTGAGAATTTTGGACATATATATTGATCACAAGAGTCTAAAATATACATATTCACATATAAGGTACTCAAAATATGTCAAAGAAGATGGTTAGATCATATCAATGACAACAATTTCTCTATTCACCACCATCAGGGAATGGTGAACAAGGTAGTTGATGGTCTTATCAAAAAATAAATTTATATTGTATCCATGATGCGGATTGAGAAATAACCTGTCATCATGGATATAAAAAGAATATATATGGAAATAATAATATCAGTGAATACATTCTACCTTTCCTAAATTATTATCCAACCATCTGTCCAAGAGAAGATCAATAAATCATAAAGGGATGATCTGGTTCTTAAAAAAAGGTGAAAGAATGCAACCTTAATGATTCTATATTTATGATGATTGTTTCATTTAGTTTGGAAATAGTATTTGTGTGCCATCATAACCTAAGATAAATAATTGGCTATTTAATATTGCATATAGATCATCTTTATTTATCCATCCTGAAACTACAAAGTTGTACAATGATATTCAAGAGATCTTCAGGTGGAATAATATAATGAAAGATATTAGAGAGTATATCTCAAAGTAAATGGTATGTCAACATGTTAATGTAGAGGGATATAATCCTAATGGGATGATGAAACCATTTAATATACCCACATGGAAATGGAAGAATGTCACTATGGAATTTTTCACTAGTCTCCCAAAGAAATCCAAAGGAAATAATGTGATATGGGTTGTGGTGGATTTATTCACCAAAACATCCCAATTAATCATAATTTGGGAATATATACCACTAAAATAAAATTTTAATATATACATAAAGGAATAAGTGATGATGTATGTGGTTACACTTTCAATCTACTTTGATAGTGATTTAAAGTTCACATTTAAATTCTGGTGAAGTCTTCAACACACTTTAAGTACTGAATGAAATTTCAGTATTGCCTATCACCCCAAAACAAATGTCCAATACAAAAATGATATTAATATTATTGAGGATATTCAAAGATCCTTCTCAATATAAGTTAATGGAGTATGAGATCCACATCTTTCAACAGTTGGGTTTTCATACAACAACTGCTACAACTCAAGTATTCAAATGGATCAATAGGAAGCTCTCCATGGGAAGCAATGTGGAACTACAAATTTTTGGGATGAATTTGGTGAATAAAATTTATATTGACCTAATATTATACAAGAGATTATATATAAATATCTATTCACAAAACAAGATACTTAGAGTCGTTAAAAGATTCATTCACAAAACCATCGAAGGAGCTTTGAGTTTGAAGTTGGAGACAAAGTTTTCCTTCAAATATCATTATGTAAGACAATCATGTGGTTTTTAAATAAGGAGAATATTATCCATAAGTACATTTTCCCCCTTTGAAATCCTTGATCGCATAGGAGAAATGTCCTATTAACTTTTACTTCCACAAAATATGGATCAAGTTCATGATATGTTCCATATATCTCTTCTAAAAAATAACATATTTTACACCTATCAAGTACTGAATCTAGAGGTTGTACAACTGGAGAATGAAATCTCTTATGAGAAGTAGGTAGTAAAGAACATTGACCGAAGAGAGAAAGTTCTATGCAATAAGACAACTCACCGTACCAAAGTTATTTGAAAAAACCATAAGCATTAAGAGGAATTGAGAGAACAAGAGGTAAAAATGAAATAAGAAGTACCCTCATATATTATCAATAAATAATATGAATTGAAATTTTGTGGAAAAAATTTCTAATGGGGGGAATAATGTAATGAATTATAATTTTTAAATGATATTTTTTTCAATAATTAATTTTTTCTATATTATATTATATAAATATTATACGCATACAGAAAATAGAAAACCTAAAAAAATTTAATTCATTAATAAATATCATTAAATTATTTAGAAAATAAACCAATGAAAATTCCAAAAATTAAAATTTGAAAAAACTAGAAAATAGAAAATATGAAATGTAAAAATATTGATCACCTCAATCTACTTGAATCATCTCCCCCATGACCAATACTATTTAAATAAAACAAAATATTAGTAAACCAACCAACATCATTGAAAATGAAAATATACAACCTTATGAGGAATTGTAGTGAATATTTAGTAAAGTAATAATGTGGTATTTATAGGAGGTAATGTGACTATTATAATAGTAACATGACCATTAGGAATAGTGACATGGCTGTTGGAAAAGTAATTTAACCTAAAAATAATTGTGTGATAAAAATAATATTTATCATGTGTTTTATAAGTAAATATAAATATTTTTATTCTGAAAAATATATATCATGATTAAAAAAATCATAAAAAATATAGGCACATTTTTAATAAACTATATTTGAAAGTATTTTGTAAAAATAATAAATTTATATTAAAAATTAAAATTAAATATGATATAAATTTATTTTTAAAAAATGAATATCATTTTTTAGATCATAATTTTGAAATTTTATAAGGGTTAATTTCTGGTAATTTTATGAAATACCTTCAATTTTTAGGTGAATAGTAAAAATATAGTTTTTCATGTAACCAGTGTATCTTAAATTACATAATTCTTGATGTAATAATGACCTTATAATTTATATAAATTTAAATGTGGAAAAAATATATTTAATTTCATAAATGAGTAATTAAAATACAATAAACTTAATTTCAAAACCTCAAAATAAATTTCCAAAACCTAAAGACAAAAGGGATTCCTTAAAATAAATATTTTACTTTTTTACATATTCTTTTTTAATAAACTAAGTGAATTGAAATTATATAGTGTTTTAAAGTAATTAAAATATTCTATTATATTAATATATGATTTTAATTTAAAAAATGCACTATTAAAAAATGTATCTTTAATATAATATTTTATTCAGTATTTTATTCTAAAAATTCCCCTCCCCTCAAGTATGAATAAGACCTCTCCCTTTCTTTGGAAAACCACTCATTCCTCTCTTACAAAAAAAAAATAATCTACCAAAATACTCAATTTCTATACCTTTATAATACCTATGGATGTTTATATTAAACCAAATTCAAAAATCAGGGGAGTTTTAGTGTCCTACAAGAGAATCTACATTGAGGAAAGTGAAAATTTCAATCAACTCATCTCTTTTTTCATCTTCTTCTCTTTGTTTTTTCCAATTTCTTTAAAAAATATTATAAAAATAATTAGTCAGTAATTTAAAATTGTATTAATGATTTTAACCAACTATAAGTATCATAATTATAACATATATAAACATGAAACTTTCATTTCCCTCTCTTTCAATAATGTCCTGTTAAAGGTAGGTTAATCACCAACGAGGACATTCCCCATTAATTTTTTATCACCAAACCTATGTTTGGTTCGAATAAATTATTTATGATATATAAAGGTATAAATATATGTCTGTTATTCTTTTTAAATTAATTCAACTAATTTTTAAATGACCTCGAACCAAAATAGCGACATCGAAAAAAAATGTGAAGATTTAAGGAAAACACGATAAAAAAACAATTCAAATTTAACAAATATTGTTATATATTAGAATACAATAATTATCGTGGATAAATAGTGGGAAAATTAACATAATTCACTTTTGTAACTATGATTTATTAATACAATGTTCACTTTTCATGAGACATAAAATCAAAAAAATAAAGTAGGATTTAAGGTAAGGGGAGTCTATAACCCAACTCCCTTTCCATAGGTTATCCCTATTTCATATCATATGTATAATAGAAATTATTATAATTTATCTTAAATATAATTTCAAAATTATTATCTTTTAATAATGGTATATACATGTTAGTACCTTTATTTTAATCCAAATACAATGATTTTCAAAAAAGAATTTTCATTCCAAAACACATATTTTACTCATATTGAGTTGTTTCTTCTTTACTCAAGAATAATGAAACTTATACCAAATATTTTTTCCCTTATTAAATCGAGAACCACATGTTTATTCATGGAATCAATATTTATGAAATTATTATGAAACTGATTCATTTACAAGGGTTATTTTAGGACGATGACTGCGATACATTCTATGTGGTATGAATGATTATGTATATATTATGAAGTGATGTGTGGGACTATAATTATATTTTTCTCCAATGAATTGGGTAATGTGATGTATCTCATGAGATAATTTTTATTTTTCTTGAAAATCATACTAACTTTTTCCACAATGATGATTTTATGATTATGAACATATTTTATGAGTGAACATGATTCTAGCTTTGTTCACAAATATGTGTGGTATTTTTCAACTATGACATGATGTTTCATTTTTATACATCACCAGATTGAATGATTTTGTCAATTTTTTCTCTCATGATTATGATGATAATACTATTGATATTATGTGGTGATGATTATTATTATCAACTATGTTATATTGATTCATGTCGCCTATTACTCCTCTTAATAAGATTTTAGCTCCCCCTTTTATTTGTTTTATATAATCAGGTTACTACATATACTAAAGATAGTGTGAGATTTTAGAAGTATAAATAAGAATGATTTAAATAAATGAATAGGTTTTTTATGTAAAAGTGATGTATGATCTTTATTTTCTTAAAATACTAAACATTTTGATCTTCTAATATATAAAAATTGTGTTGTTAATCATTAAAATGAGGTAATATTCATGTAAGAAAAAGTATGGCTGCCATACCAACATTAAATCCCTATTAAATAAATGGATATATGTAAATTTGTTAATCCAAATATCATTTTAATCACAATTTATAATATTCTATGTCATATTTGGGAGTTTCTATCAATGATATTCTTTATTTTATATTTTTATCTATGTAGGTTTAATATCTTAATAAATTTGGAATTTTCATCCCGCTATCCAATAGGAGTTAAACTAATCCATCTAGGGACATTGAAGATGCATTTTCACGGGTTAAAAATATTTTATTCCATGATTTTTTTATATTTTATATAGGGAGTATGGTAAATTTAGTTATCGTTCGACATTAATTCTAAGAACACCGATCTTGAAAACCAAAAAGGAAATTATAAAAGTTTATAAAGTAACCTTATATTTAGTATTTTTAGGTAAAATGGTTAATTTTTGAATAATTTAAATAATGAAACACACCGTTGAATGTAATTTTACACTGTAAGTTAAAATTATTGAATGGTTTTCCACTGAGTTATTTCCTAATTTTATTCATGATAACCAACCACTTGATTCTTTGAAAAATAAAATTTCTTATAAAAATGAATGTGTTGAAACTAAAATATATAAAATTAGTCGCTATGATAAATTTTAAAATTAATAATTTTTCAAAATAATTTAATAGTATTTTCTTATTTTTGAACATGAAAGTAATGAAATTTTTACTAAAAATTCTAGTGGAAAGGATGATATTTTTTCATAATATCTTGGAACATGTAATGCTACTAGAAATTATTATTTTATGTGGGAAATTTAACTTAAATATAATTTTGTTTAAAAAAATATACTAAAAATATCATTTTAATGTAAACTCATGTATGTGAACTTTAATTTGAAATTTATTTTTAGGATGACATTTATTCACTATGTGAAAATAACTACACTTGTAGTCTAGGAGTTTGTAATTCTACTATCCTTTGGGATGATTTAACAATGAAAAATGAAGTCAAAGTTACCAAAGGATACTTTTTTACAAAATAGAAAATTATATTAACACTTGAACTAAAAAAAATTACTAAAAATTTAAAATATTCATACTTGGAATACAAACAATTATTCTTTATTAATAATGCAATTGGGTTGTCTAATGAGTAATAAAATCTACTTTTAGAGGTCCTTAAGAAGAATAGGATGTAAACAACATAACACCCTGATATTTTATGAAATTATATTCAAATAAATTTAATATTATATATATTTTTCATTATAGACAACAATTATTATAGTTTTCATGAAACACAATACTTAGTTTGGCTAGTATTAATGCAACCTTTATTTTAAATGAAACATGACATATTATTTAAATAGTATTAATAAATATGATAGTTATCACCTATCATTAAAAATAGAGGGTATTAATATGAATAAATAAATTATAAAAATATATGTTTTACACATGTATATATAATGAATTCATTTGCAAATGATTAATGAAATTTTAAAATCAAAACTATATGAAAATAAATGAAATATAGTTATAAAAATCAATTTTTATAAAAACAAGCACATTTTACCTCAATAAATTAAAAAAACAATTTTAGAGAATCATTTTATTGAAATTTATATGTTATATATTCAATAAAATGTTGATTAATCATATTATGCGTTTTCCATACAAGAGATTAGAATAAATCCAATTTTTTACATAAAAACTATATTTTTCTAAAATGATGTTTTTTCTCCTTTTTTATGGAATTATTTTTAAAATTATTTTTTCACACTTTTAGAAAATTAATTTGATAAAATAAAATTAATTTTTTTTATCTTAATCTAAAAAATTAGCTTAGGGATAATTTTTGGGATTTTTTGAAAAGTTTCATTTTTTGATGAATAATGCAAAAAACACTATTTTAATTTAATACTTCCTACTTTTTTAATTTATTTATAAATTAAAATTAAAATTAAAATTTGTTTTAAAGAAACATTAGTTCAATTATATATCCATTATTTCAATTTAGGAAATTTTAATTAATTTCATATCGAATTTCAATATAAAAAACTTTATAAACTTTTGAACATTTTCTATTTAAAAACATGCTTTATCATCATATCTCCGAGATTAACTTTAAATTAAAACTTTTAACTTATGTGAATTGAATTTTAAAAATGTATTAAATATTTATAATAATAATAAATTATGTTATTTAGTATGTTAAACCCAATTTTTTACCAAATTGAATAGTAAAAATTGTAAAAATTATTTACCGTGGTTATGATCAAAATGGGTTTACCGAGGGGTTAAATTGAATCTATAATTGTAAAAAATGAAACAAAACATGTACAAAACAATAATATGTAAATATTTTAACCTTATCCTCTATAGTACCTATAATAATATATTTGTGAGCCTTGTTTCATGATAAAAAGATGGGTAGAACTTTTAATCTTCAAAATTTTACAATGTGCCACTCACATTAATTATAAAAGAACACCACTATAATCTACTATTAAAACCTTAAATTTTTTTTTTAATTTTAAATACCTACCCAAATAAATTACCAACTTAACTCCTCTCATCCCAAAATCCTTATTTTGGTCATAAATCCAACCTAGGAAAAAATTTTGTGCAATCCTAAGGAGGATACTTGAAGAAGAGGTAATGTTCATTAATGAGCGTTTTTATTTTATTTATTCTGACACCTATATAAAATATTATTATTATATGATTATATAAAACAAATTTATATTCCATATAATAATATTGTTTTATTTTAAGGGTATGAAATACAACCATCTCCACTTCAATATATTAGTTTACAGAATCATTGTTTGTGTGTACGGTGGACTACCAACACATGAACCAATGTCATTCGTTTTCCCATTCCCAACTCTCATGGTTTTAAATAATTATGTATTTATTATTTATACGTTATAAATGATATTATTATTCTTTTTTATTTATAATATCAAATGTAACTTCATTATTTCCATTTTTTTGAAATATGATGACACGCCTTACAATGAATGTAATAAGTATGAGGTTAATTATAATATGTGATATATTGGAAATAAAAATTATTTTGGAATGATAATTTATAATTTATATTTACTTCATTCAATAGGTCGAAAAAATGGAAACAACCTTCATGCGTACGTACGACCCACCGTCTCCATGAACAGTGTATTTCATTTTCTATATCTATATTTTATATATTACTATAAATACATATATAATGAATATATTTGATATTTTTATCATGGTAAATAGTTTTTATATGATTTGAAAACGATCAATGTAATAGGAATAAAAATCATGAATCAAAAGATACAAGAGAAACAAATCTGTTATTCCCCGAAACACGACTTTAACCTGGAATTGTTAAGAAAAGAGTAATAAAAGGTCATAATTTATTCATATATGGTATTATATATATATATTTATATATTAGATGAATAATAATTTTAAATTTATTATAAATAAGTTTTTAATGTGTACGAAGAAGTTGAGAGTTAAGGCAAGGGATTTTTAGTATTTTATTCATTTCTATGAGATATATCAAAATTCAACACTAATTTCATTGTAAATATACTTAAACATTGAAATTTTATATCATTAATATCTTTTTTTAATGATATATAATTTTTCATTTTATTTTATTCCTTAATGTGGATTATGATTCAAAATATTTCTAATATAGTAAGGTATTTATGTCTCACTTTTTACATCTACGAGACAAACTCCAAATTCAACACCTATTCATTTTATGAGGTATATATACTTCCCATGAATGTTTTTTAATAAAATTATAATTAAAATTATTTTTAATTAAATATCAATTTTATTGTCTCTATTTCATGGGGTTTACAATTCAAATGTTACCACATTAGTATGGGATTTTTGTCTTAATTTACCTTCTTTTAGACATATGAGGATGTTATTGACCCATATCCTTGTATGAGGTGTATATATATCCACTTTTAAATTTAAAATATTTAATTTATTTATCCCCATGATATTTTAGGATTCATTTAATGATATTAATTCCTGGGGATTACGTTTCAATGTTACCAAAGTGGTAAGAGTTTTATGTTATAATCTCCTTGTTTATCAACATTGTTGATGATTATACATCAAATGATAAAATATTATGATCTATATCTCAAGAAACTCATTAGTTACGACATTCCATGTCCTCTAATTTTGTCATGAGAATACATGTTTTCCATTCATTTTCTTCTCTTTATGTACTAATGATTCAAAAAATAATGTTTTTAAGAAAAATTTCCATTTCGATCGAAAAACCATTTTCTTCCAAAACCATGTTTTATAAAAGTGGTTTCAAAAATGTTTTTACATTATT
The DNA here is from genome assembly GCA_963277665.1 of Viscum album. NCBI lineage: Eukaryota > Viridiplantae > Streptophyta > Magnoliopsida > Santalales > Viscaceae > Viscum > Viscum album. The sequence goes on along the minus strand of OY728145.1, from coordinate 1,591,590,520 downwards.
AAAATTATTTATTAAAGACAGTTTTCCCATGTTTTAATTTTTACAAAATGTTTTGAAATTAATATTTATGTCTTTTTCCAATCAATGACTCTTTATATTTTACTAGAAATGTGAAAGGAATCATTGTTTTAATGTGCAAGACATGAATATAATTTTCCAACATCATGGAAATTATTTTCATTGAATATTACTTTATATGTTTCAATGTTATTTTAAAAAAAGGTATTTTCAAAATTTTTTATTTTTTGAGTTTTTTTTTCAATTGGGAAATGATATTTTCCTCATGAAATGTTTTAAATTATTTAAAGCTTTATTACCAAATTTTCAAGAAAAGGATTTTAAAAATGTTTTTATAAAATTTTATTTATAAAATGATTTTAAAATAACATTTATCTACCTAATAAACTATCCACGTGTAGTATAATTCAAAATCATTCTCCATATAAGATTCAATCCCTTGATGTAACATATGATTTGATGGTAATATGAACCAAGGATATTATTCTTATTATTTCTCTAAATGGTTTATGATAAAAACATGTTTATGAAGCCAATTTATATTCCATGGGTTATAAAGTGAAAAAATTATTATGAAACATACTTATTTTTCATGGGTTATTCTATTATGAAATGACGAAGTGAATATAAGACCATTATTGTTTCCATATGTTATGATATAATGAATTGTTTATGAAACCCATTTTATTTCATGGGTTATGATATGGTGAATGTTTTGTGATAATATTGAACACAAATATATGATTTTCATTATGTGATGGGTGGTACCTATATCACCCACTAATGAATTGGGTAATGAAAAATTTTATATGAGCTTACAGGGTACCTGAGTGGTGAGCCCAATCCCAAAAATGAGGGTACATGGGTGGTTACCCCAAGACTAAAAAATAGGGTACATGGGTGGTTAGACCAAACCTGAATCAGGTAAATGGGTTTTAACGCCAAGCCTAACATTTTATGAACTTCTTGGTGTGAATCCTTAACATAATATTTTGTTTGAATATTTTTATGCCACAAATCTATGTAATATTCTAATGTTATGCTCTCATGGATTATGTTCTTTGATCTTCTAATGATTCATTTATTATAGACTGACGCTATTTATTTCATGACCCAATATTATGATATTTGATATGTAGGGTATGGTATTAAAATGTTATTTCATGTTCTCATACCATTATGTTCATGTTATGATTATATATATATATATCACTTTTTTACACTTAATAACCACATGATCTTTCCATTTATTATGTTTCCATTCCCTAGGTTATGAAGAAATGTATTATGTAATATATGTATTATAGGGGTACTAGTTTTGAATAACATAGTGTGAGATGATGTAGTTTACCTATGGACCAATTGTTTAGGTTTTTGAATTTTCAAAAAAACTAAACTATTATTGTCCTTAAGAATATGTTTGTGTAATGTAATGAATATTCATAAAAAATGGTATAACATATATATTTATGATAAGACTAGGTAACTATAGTTAGTATCATAGAAAAGGTTCAGTTATCCTTTGGAAACTTTGATATGAAAAAATTAGTGTTAAACATATGGATATTTCTAAGGATATGTATATGGATATATCTAAGGAAAAGTATAAGGATGATATGAAGTATAAGAAAATGTACTATAATTTTGGTAAAGGATAGAATGAGTGGTTTCCAAGATATTATGACTATGTCTGGCTACTACAACTAGTTGTTGATCTGGTATAGAGTTACCTAGGGTTAATAACATAAAAAAGGTCACATTGATTTGGAATCAATAATAACTTGGTGTATGACAATGGGTCATGATACACACTTGGTTTAACACTCCCAAAGGATATTCATTGGAAATTAATAAACCCTATTTAAAAACCATCATGAAGGATTTAAATAGATGATGAATTTGAATAATCTAGGATAAACCCAATGTGTAATAGATTAAAGAATGTGTCAAGATTTAGATGTCCTATAATTTATTTTACTGATTATGTGGTTCACCATCCTTATTATTGTTTCTTAAACTATTGTTTTTATTTTAGTAAATAGTTGGAACTAGAAGGAATCATGTTAACACTGAATCTGTTGAAAAATTTAATGATTATGAGAAACCAAATTGGATTAATACTGGGGAGATAGATATTGTGATTATTCCGAATAAGATATCATGATATATTTCTAACAACAAGAAGTTTATTTATCTTACCAAAGCATTAAAAAAGATAAAGATTAACTTTTTGAAGGTTTTTATGTTAATTAACATAGATGAAAGAGGATTTAGCATCCTACATGTCATGATGTTAGAAAGAATAAGCTAGAAGAATATCGTAAATGGAAGGGAAAACGTTATCAGTATAAAAATTAAGGATATAGAGTGAAAATTTGTTGAGGAGTTCAATGTATTATTTGTTGGGAACATGAGAAATATCCAACTGAATTCCCTAATACGAGAATTAACTTCAAGAACAAGGAAGTAACTCTTCTATTAAAATCATTGTAGTGAAGGGATTGAAGTCTTTATGTATTTGGATACAAGGATTATGTTGTAGATGTATTTTCCCAAGGGTATTTTGGTTGTAAAAATCATGAAACATCTACAGATTGTGTTATTTTTTGAATAATGAATTTCTTAATGTAATATAAACTTAGGTGTTATGGATTCCATCATGGTTTTATAATTTTTAAGTTGATCATAATTTTATAGTCTTCAAAACCTCTCAAGAGGTTTTATAGGATAATATTTTATCAAGATTAATGGTTTTTAGGAGACATTTATGGAAATACAACCCTCTGGTTTTGGGGAGGAATTTCTTTTCATGGACATATGATTAAAGGTATTGGTATCCTTTAGTGATATCTTATATTTTATATTATGGTAATTTTGGGTTATTGTAATTTCAAAATGTTTTTATTAATATTATTTTTGAAAAAGGATAACCTACAATCCAGGAGATAAAATGTTTCATCTGGAAAGGCCTTGGGGATTGAACTGATGACAGAAATGTGTCATTGTTATAACACGTACCACTAGACTATATGAAAGATTATTTCTGGTAGGGAAACAAAAATAGATATATTTCTTAGTATACATATTGATTCTTATTATGTTATGAAGTCAGTTCTAATATCCAAATTTCTAAAATTATGTTGTGACTATTATCCATACTAAAAAGTAAATGTGAAGAAATCACCATGGGTTTTTTTTCAGACTCCACAAAACATCTAAAGGGAATAGTTTTACAAGGGTTATAGTCAATAATCATATAAATTCATCACTTTTCACCTATATTAGATAATATTTCTCTTCAGATATTTTTTATAGGATATACATTAATGATGTGTTAAATATTACATGAAGTACAACATTTTATTGTATTTGATAGGGATTTTAAGTTTACCTCAAAGTTTTGGTGAATTATTCAGAACAATCATGATATGGAGTTAAGGTTAAACACTATAAGAAAAATTAAAACCCTAGAGGATATGATAAAATCTTATTTAATGTATTTAAAATGTGTTTGAGATCACACCTTCCCTAGTTAAGTTTACTTATAATAATTTCATTCAGTCAAGCATTTAGATGTATCCATATGAATCCCTTTATAGAAAGAAGTGTAGAACTCCAATGTAGTAAAATTAAGTTATAAAAATAAAGATATTGGGACCTGATAAAGCTGATTAGATGGAATTTAAGGTTTGTTTTCTTCAAATAAAATTTAAGTACTACACCAAGTTGATAGAAATGTAATACTGATAATTGTTAAGATGATCTAGAAATTGAATTTATTTGGAAGGACTTTATATTTCTCTCTATAATAAAGAAGGGGAAACTAATATCTAGATATATCAAGCCTATTATAATACTTTATTATATCTTGATAGTATGTTATTATTTGGAATGTCCGTCAAACCTCTCTCAAGTTAATAATGTATTATATGTATAACTCCATAGTAAGTACATACCTGATACATCACATGTACTAAACTCATAGGTCGTACCACTGGAGGAAGTTATTTCTTGTGAGGAATTAATGGTAGAGATTCTAGATCGAATAGAGAAATTACTATGAAATAATACTACCCACATGGTCAAAGTATTATGGTGAAAACATCATCTTACGGAAGCTACATGGAAACCCAAGGATGTAATGGGGTAGAATTATCCCCAGTTGATGGTGCCAATGTGATGAATTTTAACGATGAAATTCATTTTAAGGAAGGTAGAATGTAAGATCCCATGAGTTTTTGAAACTATTTTAAAATAAATTTAATCTTATCTATATTTTTCATTACACTAAAAAATGGTTTCATATTTCATGTCACACAACACTGAGTTTATCTTGTGTTATACGCAATTCTATGTTTAAAACAAACATGAATTATTATTAAAATATCATTATTTAGTATGATAATTATCACATAGCTATTGGAATGATGGGTATAAATAAAGTTTACTAAATTATGAAAATATATGGTTTAAACATGTATATAAAGTGAATTAATTTTAAAAAAATTAATTTAAAATGAAAATAAATACTTTTTAAAATAAGGGAAATATTTTTCTAAAAAAATATTTTTATAAAAACAAACACATTTACCTAATAAATTAAAAAACCACATTAATGTAATGATTTTAATTATATTTATATATTATTCATTAAATAAATCAACTAACATTTATATTATGTGTTTTCTAGACAATAGATAAGAATAAATCCAATTTTAATGATTAAATTTGTACTTTTATAAAAGTTGTCTTGTCGTCTTTTTTCTTCACTTAGTATTAGAATTTTTTTTACAATTTTATAAAAAAATTTGATAAGATAAACTTAATTTTATAAATAATTATGTCAAAAATTATCTTAGGATTAATTTTTTGGGAGTTTTTTGAAAAGTTTAATTTTTTGATGAATAGTGACAAATGATTAGTTTTAATTTAAAACTACCTTTTTGGTTAATTTATTTATATAATAAAATAAGATTTTAAATTAGTTTTAAAGTAACATAAGTTAAATTATGAATCCTTTAATATAATTTAGGTAATTTTAATCCATTTCATATTAAATTTCAAAGTAAAATATTTGTAAACTTTTGAACATTTTCTCCTTAAAAACATGTTTTCTCATCACATCTGCGAGATTAATTTTAAATTAACTTTTTAAAATTATGATGATGGAATTTTTAATAATGGATTCTAAATTTGGAATCATAATAATATATATAATATAATAATTTATGCTGATTTTTATCAAAATGAATAGTAAAAATAGTAAAAATTATTTACTACGGTTAAGGTAAAAATGTGTTCTTTGGGGGTTAACATAAAAATATAATGGTTAAAAATGACACAAAACATATAGAACACCCATTTTATGGATATATTTTTATATTTTTCCTTATATTTTATATAATAATGCATTTGGATCCTTTTTTTCACGATAAAAATGTGGGTACACCTTTTTCTTTTTAAAAAATTACAAGTGTGCCACTCACATCACTTATTAAAGGCCACCACCTATCCTCTGTTATTAACAACTTAAAACCATTTTTTACTGTAAAATTACTCCCCAATAACTCTAAAAATTCACTATTACGATTCTATAATCCTTATGTTTCACATAAATCAAATATAGGTAGGATTTTGGTGCAGACCTAATAGGATACCCAAAGAAGAGGTAACATTCATCAATGAGAATTTTTGTTTTATTTCATACTACAACTCCTAAAATTATTATTATACCCTGATTATATATTTAACATAGAGTCTTAAATATATTTATATTTTTTTATGTCAAGTTAATTACCTAAATCTATCTTCACTTCTATCAAATGTGTTACGAAATCATTGCTCGTTTTTACGAAGGACTACCGCCTCACGAACAGATGTCATTCGTTTTTTCATTAACACCTACAATGGTTGAAAATTATTATGGATTTATTATTTATATATTTTATTTATGATTTTATTATTAATATTTGATTCTTATTTGATACATACATTCATACTTCCCATTTTTGGGAATACGATATCGTTTCTCATTCGTATGATAGATTAAAACCTCACGAATTGATGTGATTTATTCAAACTTTACATGAAACATAATAAGGATGGTTTTAATGAAAATATTTGATATATATGACCTAAAATGTTTCTATAATTATAATTTATTATTTAGTTTTCTTTATTTCAAATATTTCAAGAAAATGGAAACAATGTTCATGCGTTTGTGCGACCTACCATCTCCATGAATGATGTATTTCATTTTCTATATCTATATTTTATAGATTACTATATATATAATAAATATATATTATATTTATTTCATTTTTGAAATTATGGATATTATTGAACCGTGAGAAAAGTAAGAGGACCAAAAATAACTAATCCAAACACACACAAAAAACAAAGCAAATATTTTATAAAATGTAACTTTTACTTAGAATTGTTAATGAATGAGTAATAAAAGTTCAAAATTAAATAATATATGGTATTATATATATTTATGGTCATATAATATATTCATAAAAACTTATATTTATTATAAAATAGGAATGAACATGGATGAAGGAAGTTGGGACTTAAGGTATATAATTTATAACATCTCTTTTATTTCTGAGAGACATACGTAAATTTACCCCTCATTTATTTTGGGTGATGTATATATGCCACCATTTTAAAATGTTATATCATGAATCTAATTATTTTCATTATATTTATATTTTAATTTTAGGATATCTCTTCCAGGGGGTTTACGGTTCAAAAGTTACCACATCGGTAAGAGATTTTTGTCTCAGTTTTCCTTATTTGACACATATGATTATATTATGCACCTATATACTTGTATGAGGTGTATATAAAGTACATTTAACATTAAATATATGGAATATAATTATAATCATTATATTTTAAGTTTCATTTACTGATATTTCTTCATGGGGTTTACGTTTCAGTGTTACCAAAGAGGTAAGTGTTTTATGTTATAATCTCATCGTTTATCAGGATTGTTTATGATTATACTTTCAATGATGAAATATTATAATATATCTCTCATTAAAATAATAAATTTTATTCTTCTATACTTATTTCATTATAATACATTTTTTCCCTTCATTTTAATCTTTTTATGTACTCACAATTTCAAAAATAATTGTTTTAACAGAAAATGTATTTTCGATTGAAAAATCATTTTCCTTTGAAAGAAATGTTTCCTATAAAAGATTTAAAATTTTTAACAATATTCAAAGGATTTATTAAAGAAATTTTTCCTCATGTTTGAATTTTTTAAAAATATTTTGAAAGGAATCTCTATGTAATTTTCCAAATAATTCACATTTTTCTTTTACCAGAAATGTGAAATGAATATTTGTTTTAATGTGTATATAATGAATGGAATTTTCTACCTTCATAGGCATTATTATCTTTTAAGTTTCCATTATAATTATCATGGTTATTATCTAATAAAATTCATTTCAAATTTTTCTATTTTTAAATATTTTTTTCAAATAATAAATGATATTTTCCCTAAGAAATGTTTTAAATGATTCTAATGTTTCATTTATAAGATTTATAGAAAAGGATTTTCAATTTTTTTAATGAATTTGAAGTTATAAAACTTATTTTGAAAGAAAATTTATCTTACTTTATAATTTTTCTCTGTGATCCATATTTTAAAACCATTCTCAATCTACGAGGAATTTCTTTTATGTAAGGTATTATTTGATGGGAATATGAACCAAGGAATCCATTCTTATTCATTCTATATATAGTTTATGATAAAAATTTGTTTATGAAAAATATTTCTCTTCCATGATTTATACCATGAAAAAATTCTTATAAAACTCACATATTATCAACGGGATATACGATGATTAAATTATGATGTGATTATAAGACCTAGCTCTTTTCTGCATGTTATGATATAGTGAAATGTTTATGAAACCCATTTTATTTAATGGTTTATGATATAATGAATGTTTTATGATTTTTTGGCATAAATATCTATGATTTTTATTATGTAATGGTTAAAACTGATATCTCATTAATATTCATTGGGTAATGATAAGTTCTCTATGATCCCAAAGGGTACATAGGTGGTTAGACCAAGATTGTAAAGAAGTGTACACAATTGGTTAGCACAAGCCCAAAAAATAGTGTACTCAGGAGGTTAGACCAAGACTTAAGAAGGTAAATAGGTGGCTAACACATAAATAACATGTTATGAATGTCATGGTGGGTAGTGTTGACATAATATTTTCTATAATTATGTGTATTCCACAAATATATGTCTTATGCTAATATAATGATCCCATGGATTATTTTCTTTGATCCCATTATGACTCTTGTCTTACAAACTACCAATCTTTATTCCATGACTCAAAATTATAATCTTTGATATTATAGGTATGGTTTTTAAATTTTATTCTCATGTTCTCATATCCTTATGTTCTTTTTATTCTTATGTATCTCGCTTTTTACCCTCACTAACCATATGGTCTCATCATTTCTTATTTTTTCCTTTACCCAGGTTATGTAGAAATTTAATTCATATAATATTAATAATAAGGGTTCTAGTGATGAATATCATAGTGAGAAATTATATAGTATACCTATATACCAGTTTTTTTGGTTTCCAAAATTCCAAATACACTAAAATATTAAGGTCCATAATCGTGTGTTTGTGTAGTATAATCAATATTCATTAAAATGATGTAATATTTATGTATGATAAGTTTGGGTTTCTATACATAGGACATTCTATAGATGATTTTCCTAGGATAAGTCCTTTTTTTGTGTATTCATAGGAGTCTCTAAGAGTAATATTCTAAACCTATTAGACAATTTAATAGGTCATTGAATCATACTCTTATAGAAGTTTTCAAGAAGGAATTGACTACTTTTATGGTTGTAGGTATTTACCCTATTTTACAAGTTAATGGGTAAGAATAGTAAATAATTATCCTAAAAATGGAGGATTCAAAATTTTTAAGTATGAATTTATCGAGTCTATGACTTTTATCTTGTCTAAAAAGTGTAGGTTATGTATTGATTATAGGAGGCTGAACATTGTGACTAGGGAAAACGATTTTCCTTTTATTTTTGAGATTAAAACCTTTAGAGGTTAGCTGGTAAATCCAATTATTGTTTCCTAGATGTGTTTTAGATACATATAAATCTATATATATTTAGAGAACCAATATAAAAGAACTTGAACATACCATTTCTTTAAAATTGATTTTAAAACAATTTCATTTGGGCTTTGAAATGATCCAACAACCTCTTAATGATACATGCTTATCATTTTTCCAATATTATTGAGCAATGCGTGAATGTGTTTATGGATGGTTTATAGGGCATGGTTCATATTTTTAATTGTTTTACAGTTTTTAAATCTATAATTAGAGTTTTTTTGAGAGGAACCTTGATATAAACTTTGAGAAATGAAATTTTATGGTTGAGAGTGGAATCATTCGTGGTCCTCAAGTGTCTAAGAATAAGATTTGGCTGTACAAGATTAAGTTTTATATTATCTATTAATTTATTTTTACTATGCATATGAATGATATTAGTTCTTTTCTTGGACATGATAAGTTTTATAGGACTTTTATAAAGGAGATTATCTGAACTAATTCTCTATTGAAAAGACTTATTCAAAAAGGAATTCATTTTTTCCTTTGATGAGAAATGTAAAGAATCCTTTAATGAAAATAAGAAGAAACTAGTGTACCACCAAATTGTTCACTGAAAAAATTGGGAAGTACCTTTTATGTTATTGAATGATGATTTATAATTATCTTTTTGCTTTTTCTTTGCAAAAGAGTGGAGAGGAATTCCCAAGTCATTTCCTATGATTCTATGACTCTAGATATTTTCCTATCCAATTACTCCATAACAAGGAATGAGTTGTCATCCAGTGTTTTTCACTTGATAAAATTATAAGATATCTTTTTGGATATAAATTTATTGTTGTAACAGATCATTATACTATTTGATATCTCATGAAAAAGGAATAATCAAAACCAAGCCTTATTAGATAGATCTAATTGCTCTAAGGATTTGGCATTGAGATTGAAGATAGTAAATGTCGTGATAAGATTATGGATGATCATTTGAGTTGGATAAATCTTGAATATTTGCAATAGCAATATTTTTTGAACCGATTAGATTGTTTTTTTCCTAGAAAGAAATTATATCGAATTTGTGTTGACATGGGGCCATGGTATTCCAAAATTATGAATTACATAGCTACAAGATTTATTCCACAATGATTTTCCAAGTATAATGTTTCTAAATTTATTTTTAGTCAAGAAAATATGTATTGGATCATCATTAATTTTGGAACATGGTAAGGGATAACATTGTTAGGATATGTATCCTAATTTATGATTTTTTTTAGTTCTGAAAATTTTCCCTAGATTGAGTTGTGGAGGCCACTTTGGGTCACAAAGGACTAGAAGAAATGTTCTAGATTTAGGTCTATTCAGACCTATCATTTTTAGAGATTATTAGTATTATTGTAGGTCTTGTATATCTAGTTAATTACAAGAAAATATTTCTCAAATGTTTTAAATTAAATAACAAACTTTTATTTTCTATGACGTATTTAATTTTTGGGTAATAATTTTTTTCTGTCTTTTTTCTAAATTCCTTTGGTTAATTGAATGTTTTCTTGTAGTGGACTATGTGTTAAATTTGGTTAATCCTATTCCAACTATGACTGTTGATGATAGAGTTGTGTCCCAATTTTTCAATAGAAATCTATTTTTTTTGGGTTCAGTATGACAATATTTATTCATAAAAATCAAGGAACATATTTCTATAATAAGACTTTTGATGGTTTATTGAAAATATATGGGGTTATTAACAATGTTCCTACATCCCATCATTGTAAAAAAATGGTATGGATAAAGTGTTGAATATATAGATTAAGTATATTCTAGAGAAAACTATAAACCAAAACATTAAATATTATATCATAAGGCTTGAGGATGCTCTTTTGGAGTATAAGGCTGCCAATAATACTCCAATAGGGATGTCACATTATAGGATAGTTTCTAGAAGATCTTGTCATTTACCAATGGAGGTATAGTACAATTATTTTGGTTTATAAAATCATGAAATTTGAATATTTTCAAAGCTATAAGAGAGATAAATTTTTGTTTGAATGATTTGGAAAAAATAAGAAACATTGACTATAGAAATATGAGTATTTTTAAGGATAAACCTAGGGTTATTCCTTCAAATATGATATTTAACAATGATTTTCATATTGGTAATAAGGTGTTATTATATAGATTTAGAATGAAACTTTTCATATCTATGTTTTTTTTTCAAATCCTTATATTATAACTCACATTTTTAATTTTGGTGTTTTATAAATTAGCTATCTTAGGAAGGATTTCCATTCATTATTAATGTACACTGGCTGATATTATTCCCAGAAGGCAATGAGTAACCTTGAAGGGTAGAGTTACTTTTTTTTGAGGATGAATACCAATTAATAATATAGGTTATTTCTACCCTTAATTTTTTCTGTTTGAAATAAGTGTGGAGGAAGGTACTAATATTTTGTAGTTTGTAGTTTTTCTTTTTTCTTTATAGTGTCTCTTTGTAATGAATAAAAGGAGCATAATTAAAATTTGATGCTTTTATTTTTCACCATGCCGATTCAACATGGAGTTTCTCTATACATTATCCTCCTATTGGATCAGATGTTTTACAACTACAATTATAAAAAGAAGCTACAACCTCAAGAAGCATCGATACACCTATTATTTTCTTAAAAAATGGTTTCATTTTACTTGAGATAAATTTATATGGACTTAAACGTTCATTTGTTTTCACATTTAAGAGATTTAAATATTACTAGAGGGTATTTTTACGAGATAATAAGTGGGAATTTTAGTGGATGAAAATAAGAATAAATCTTCTAATTCGGGGGTCATAAAAATGATTCCCATTTTTATTGTTTTTAAAATACATTTTCTACTAAATTCGTTTAATCATAAATTATGTAAATTTTTTAAAATGGGATAATTTTTTGATAAATTGTTTTATATGGAACGATGAAATTTTATGATATTAAATTGGTAAATTTTTATTTTATTTTAGTTATTATTACAACTAATTTTTTCTATAAATATTTTTGTACGCTTCCTTGAATAAGTACCAGTTTACAGACATTACTCTTAAACTGAATGATCTAAGAGGAAACCAATATAAAATTTTTTGGTCTACTCTGAGTTGTTAATAATTTAGGTTTTTTTGGAAAAAATCATTGATATTATTTTTACCCTTTATACAATATTCTTTTCTACTAAAATTCTAAATCTTCTTGAACATTAAATTGAAAAAAATGTTTTTCCCTATTGGATTAACCATTGTGGAAAATTTTGATTTTTAGTGTTGGGGAAATGGTAATTCAATGTGTTAAACTAAAATACAATGTAAACCCATACAATTTTCTAAATTTTATTTTTTTCTACTTTCAATGAATCATTTTCAATGGTTTTAAAGTTTTATAAAGTTTAAATGTCGTGTATCCACTTTAAAGAGGTTAACTATCTAATAACCCTAAGATTTGTTTGGTTAAATTTTTTTTCATTTCCATATTAATAATAAATTGAATTTAGTAAAATATTGTGTTATTTTTTTAAAATTATAATTACGGTTGAAATTTTTAATTTTGAATTAAATTAATAAAACATTAATTCAAAAGAATTAAAAAATTAAAATCCAAATCAAAGATGAACTCAATAATTTATTCTTTAACATTTGGGATGAATTATTTATTATACCATTATAAATTATTAAGTTTTCTCATCCAAGAAGAGTTTCTAAATTATTTTTAGTTCTAATTATGTGAGTCAAGTCTCTAATAGGTAAAAAGAAGTTTAGATTTTGAGTTGAATTCAAATTTAAGTGGGTTTAGTATGTCTTTAAATTTATAATGTTAATCATATTTTTAAAATAAGAATTAGTTTTTTCAAAAAAAAAATATAATTTATTAAGGGTAATTCTTTACACTGCTTGACGAAAATCCATTGGGCAAAATAATTTTGAAAATAAATTTTCATTGGCCATCTAGTATATCAAATTTTAGAATCATTTTATTTTACTAAATTTGACTCATTGTTTTTTTGAGGATAATAAAAATCATATTGTGGGTGAATTTTATGTGGATGTATTTTGATACAATTTTTCCAAAAAATTTATTTAATTTAATAATGTCATAATTTATAAAGTTATGCTTTTGTTGAATAATTTTAAAAAATTGGTACTTTTGTATTAAATTAATAATTTTTTTAATTTTATATTGAATTAACCTATTTTATATTTTAATTTCATTTTTTAAATTTGTGTTTATATTTTAATTTTGAATATACTTTTGAAATAGAAATTTTACATAGTTTTGATTAATTATGTTTTCTAATAATTCAATTAATGTTTTCCTCATTTTTTTATTTAATTAATTATTTATAGTTTAGTGTTTGATTTATTTTCTCTGAATAATTTAATAGTAATGACATTGAATTATAATTTAACTATTTTATAATTTTTTATATTTTATTTATTTTGATAATTAATCAATCAATTATTTATTTTATGGAATTTTATTTTATTTTTTATAGAATATTATATTTATAAAATAATTATAATTTATTATATTATTTAAATATGTAGTTTTGTTAATAATTATATTACAATTTTAATTTTAATTTATTTTTGATGTATTATTTATTAAGTAATTCTGTTATATTTCTAATTTGCAATTGAAGTTGGGTTCTGATAGTTCAAAATGGTTTGGAATAGGGTATATAATTGATTTTCATATAGATCCCATAGCTAATTTTTTATGTATCCATTTTCTAGGTAGTTCATGTATCCATATATAAAGGAATCAAGTAGAAAATTTTCTATGTATCTTATTGCATTCAAGTATCCATTTTATTGGCTAAATCAACTCATGTATCTAATTATCCACCTGATCCTTTATTGGAATAATTTATTTATCCCTACTATGCAATGTAACTCGATCCAATACAATGGGTTTTTCTATAGATATTTTGAGGGAGAATAATCCAAAAAAATCTAGAAGAGTCTCTAAGAGTATAAAGCCGAGTGTGAAGAGGTTGTGACCGACTGAGATCCCACCCAAGATCCCACCAAACGTCCTGATGAATTGAGCTCTTTGGTTAGTATGTCACTAATTCTTCAAGGACACCATTTGAGCTATGTAAGAGGATTAGGCTAGCCATGAAGCTATGTAAAGAATCTTGGGTTCTAAGATAGGTTGAAGTCACCATTGCAGTTGATGTTTGATGAAGGATATGACACCCATGTTCGAATCCTGATCATGCTTTGATGTTGATCAAGATCAACGATGACACCATCTACTTGTTCAGTATGAAAATCCATAGAAAGAATGTCAAGGAAGATGATTGATGCCACTAAATGCCTTTATTTATGATCACCCATTTCCAATGAACAAAGGATTCAATCTAAAATGTATAAGAAATCTGAAGAGGATGATGGTGAGCGAGGCCAATGACGATGACCTTGTTCTCAAATATGACCAGTCAAGGTTTTTTCCAGTGAAACTGTTGGGACCATAAATGGTTGTCACATTTGTGAAGATATAATTATAAGTTAAAATATAGTTCAAAATTAAGAAATAAATGGAACCATATTTAACATGGAAAAACCCTCAAAATGGAAGGGTAAAAACCAAATAGAAAATATAATAATCACTATGGGTAAAATTGGATACACACTCCATAACGATTACAAGGGAAGCCCTTATAAATATCTATTATGAATATGTGGGGAAACCACCTCACAAAATACTGCATATATATGAACTGATAGTGATGATAAGCTCAATGAAACTATTAATAAAACTAAGGGATCTCACTTTATTTTTCAGGAAAACCTCACACCCTACTACATTCCTCTACTGGTGGTTAGGTGGGGTTGTTCACCGACCACCTAGCATATCCCACCCCCTTTGAAAAAGTGGGGTAGGGGACCTTGCTCTAAAAAAAATTGAGACAGATATCCCACTTTAATATTGATTGAGAACCAATCATATCCCCATACATCATTTCTATCTTTCTAACTGTGATTCCCATGTCTCTACAAGGCCACATTAGGATCTACACCATATGAACTTATTAGATTCCATTTCCTTTATCAGGAAATATAATATATTTTTTTAGTGTTAATTTTTTATATTACCAATATTCCTTCCTCCACATCATCTCAAACAAAGTGATATTTTACCCCAATATGCTTCATCCAAGAATGAAAATATGGATTCCTTGAAATGTTAAAGGTTCTATTACTATCATAAAATAATATTCCCCTATATATGCTCAAGATCCTCCGACAAAATTCTCATCCAAATCCCTTCTTTGAAAGCCTGTGTAGTTTACATGTACTCCGCCTCTATCTTGGATAAAGCAACAACTGAATATAAATTTTAAATCCATATTATAGATCCTCCTTCTAGATTAAACCCATAAATAGTAGTGGATTTCCTCTAGTTAGAATCACCTAAAGAATATGAATAGACATGGTAGAATATTGTAACATATGATATTCTATAACATAATGTAGCATTTGATATCTCTTTGATTTATCTGAGGATCCTCTTCACTATGTTCCAATTCCCCTGTCTTGGATTCTCTATGTTCCAACTAACTACTCCTCATACATGTGAGATTTTTTTTATTTTAAAAACCATAGAAAACATTAGACTTCGAATTTTTATTCATATGGTACTTGATACATCCCCATATCATCTACTTCACTCCTAGGACTCATCATAAAATACAAATTTAAATTTACGAGAAGTTGGGTAGAGATTGGATTACAGTCTTTCATGTTGAATTGTTTCAACAATTTATGTAATTAATTCTTCTTTTATAGCCACTATAAGGACCAGCACTACTGGAAAATGGGTCTATACCCACAGTTTTGTGTAGAACCATGGGTATAGGCCCCCCTATACCCACGGTTTTAGAAACCGTGGGTATAGGGATAATATTGGGACCTATAACCATGGTTTTAGAGAACCATGGGTATAGGTCCCCTTTACCCACGGTTCTTGAAAAAACCATGGGTATAGGTTTTTTTGAAGACCTCTACCCACAGTTTTAACAAAACCGTGGGTATAGGTGTTGTTCTGCATACCTATACCCATGGTTTTTGAAAACTGTGGGTATAGGTGGTATATTTTTCAAAGGCCTATACCCACGGTTTTTCAAAACTGTGGGTATATCATTCCCGCGTTATGGCGGGAACAAAAAATTCCACGGGATGGAAATTTTTTTTGGTGAAAAGATGATATAATATAATATAAATTTATGGCTATGAAATATTAAACCGTATAATATGTTTAGGTCAGTTGGTCAGTTCCTCACATACCTCTACATAGGTTGTAGGTTCGAAACCCCGCGTATTTTATTTTTCGATTATAGAATATATATTAATATAAGAAAATTAAAGTAAACTGATATATCAATTGCGCCGGTACCTCGGTTGGTCGCTGTGACTGTGCGGCGAATGGGAAGTGCGGGTTCGAAACCCGGCGGAACTTTCTTTTTGATTATAACTGTTATATTAATATATTAAAATAAAATTATCCATATATATCAATAGTGGCATTAGATTAGTTGGTTTTATGGTGGGGTGCTGGTTTGAGGCGCTGTGGGGATGCGGGTTCGATTCCCCCCCTGCGCGATTTTTTAAATTCAATACCCCACGGTTTGAAAATTGTGGGGTCTGTTGTATGCCATGCTAGAATAGCGGTGTGGCACACTTTGACCCCCCTATACCCACGATTCTCCAAAACCGTGGGTATAGGATGAGACCCCTATACTGACATCATTCCAGCCCACGGTTCCCAAAAACGTGGGTATAGCCTATACACACAGTTTTGGGAGCTATACCCATGGTTTTGAACCATGGGTATAGGTCGTTTTTCCAGTAGTGTCGGCCTTAAACATTACATAATACTGAATTAAATGAATAATTCATATTGAGGATCTTTTCAGGTCCAGAGTTTTAGAGAATTAGGACATAACTATTATATCTCAAAATATTACAAAGTAGAAACTTCTTCACAGATTCCATTTTTTTTATAAAATAGAAACCGTTAAAAAAAGTCAGGTCTAGTTCCATGTTTAAGACAAAATGACTTTTCTTTGATCCCATCCATGACCCTATTCATATTTATGTCTTGTGAAAAACATTTCAAAACATGGGATAAGCATAAAAATATCAGTAAGGGATACACAGATAAGGAGAACTGTTAGTTTTTCAAAACAACAAGTAAACCATGAATACTTTATCATAAGTAATACTTTTAACCTTTAAGATGTAGTAAATACTCTTCATTGAATAAAAGATCAATACTTACCATTTTATAACCAAAATATTACCATAAAACTGATATAAAGAACACATAATATATAAATGTAACCTGGGACATAAACTTACTTAAATGGAATAACCATACAGTCTACTTCTACATATATCACTAAATGGAATAGCCATACGACCGATATCCATACCCAAAGCATTGGAGGTTATAATGTAACCACCCCTCCTGGTTTATCACGACACCACCCGTCATATGGTTTATCACATAACCACCCATAAAATGTCCAAGTACCATCATAACACATAAAATATTGAAAATATAAACATTTATCTAATAACATTTTATTTGAAATCACAAGAAGTAATTTCAAGATATTGAAATAATCATTCCATTTTCTTAAACCATTTAAAAAGTCATTTTTGAATCAAAGTTCCCAATACCACTTTGAATATTTTAATGGAATTATAATTTTAAAAAATTAATGTCCATATAAATAAATACTCCAAATCATTTTTAAAACACGGACAATAAAGATAATGATTTATAAAAATAAATCATTAAAACATTTAAAATGATATTTTAGTCAATGAGTTTTTATCAAAATGAGTGACTCTTGAATACAAATAATTTAGGAATAACATTTAATTTTAACTTTATAATATCATGAGAATAAAAGGATTCATGATATAATATCAAAAATGGAAATATATACACCATATAAGAGTTAATTGGTGCATAACAATAATGAAGTCTCAATGGAAATGTAAATTGAGATGAAATCCCTAATTAAGACTATATCCTTAAATTTAGGATACATAAATCACATAATTATGTGTGAAAAATATAAATAAACCCAATATAAGTTGATATTAATTATAAAACAATTATAGGTCATTCAAACATATTCATAGGATGACATATTCAAGAAGTACAAGTTTAACCCAAAGAATTGAAATTGGGTTAAGAAGTTCCCTTGCAAATATTTGAATGCCTAACGACGTCACATTAAAATTTAGAAAATGTATTGATGATATGAAAAGATTATATCATAACTGGTACATAAAATTTACATCAATAAGGTTATAGAAGAATATATCTCAACATAATAAGATGTAAATTAAAAGACATAACAAAAAGAAGTCTTTTAAAAAAAGGAGGGTGAATGGTTCCCTTACCGATTTGGTAACTTACAAAACATATTCCACATGAAAGAAGGACCATAAAATGTTGATGAAAATATACATAAATTAATTTATATTACACAAATAGTATAATCATGGGCATTACATACACCACTCAAAGAAAATAGTGACAAATATAGCATGAATCTCACAGGAATCAAAAGTGAGTTAAAAAACCCTTACCTCGTTGTAATCAATCAAGTCGTATGAACAAAAGGTAATAACCACCAACAGAATTAAAAAATAACATGAATATAAAGAGAATCATGATAATATATATCAAGATCAGTATACATTACACCACATGCAATAAATAAGTGGTGAACAATGGAAATATCACGGAATTAAAAGTGAGATAAGAAATCCCTTACCTCGTTGTCCGACTTGACTCTATCATTCTTTAATCTCCTGAATAATAAATTAATGTTAATTTTTACTTGTTTAATAAACTTTTTAAAGTTTATTATTCCTTTTATATCACTTATTACCATGTTATAAACATTATGTAATCATTTAAGTTAATAACATTCGTTTTGTCAATATTTGGTACTTGAGTAAAAAATGAACACCTTATATTTACATGTTGTCCATGTGGTCAATAGTATATTATATCTCTAATGATATTCATGATTTATATACCATATATATCATATATATTCAGTATATAAATTTACTTATAATAGTACATAATATTTGGAGGTAAGAAATGAAATGCACCGTTAATGGAGACGGTAAGCCGTACGTACGCATGAACACTTCTTTCATTTCTATTTCTTATTTTAATGGAATTAAAACATAATGATACATAGGTATATTATAATTCCAGTATAATATCATATATAATATCATTAAATCCATCCTTTATTTGTCCTATATATGGCATTAACAAGTCATATCACTTTGAAGGGGCGATAGTCCGCACTTCCTCAAATGAAATTATCGTGTTTAGCCATAATGGAAACCATAAAGGTATGATATAAATGGAAAATAAAGAAGAATAAAGAAAAACAAAACATAATATATATCATATATAAATACAATTCCATAATAATGTCCACCATAATAGGTGGTAGGAGGTAATTGAACAATCATCATTTCGTTAGGTGTTAGTTTTCTGTCCACAGAAACATTATGTTCTTCGCGCATTAGATGGAGGTGTGTGTAAGTGTAGTTTAAATCCTTATAATAAAAACATCCTAGTATATTGAGTATACCGGTGTTGTTATAAAATAAGGTAATAAAAAGAGTTTAGGATTTATATAAGTAAAATAAAATAAAAGAAGTTAAAGGAAACCATTTCCTTTAATTTAGGTAACTCCCTTTGTATTGAACCAAAATGGTTTGTTTGAAGAGCCTTCTACCGAAGGCAGGGATTATAGGTGGAAGAGATAGAAGTATGGATCTTAATTGGGAAGAGTCTGGACAAGAAAAAAGGCTTGATTGGTGTAAGGAATTGGTTAAAAATGGTCTCCTTTTATAAGGGGGGAGGGGCTCTTTAGGAATGTGTGAAAATATTATTTTATTATATAATGATATTAAGTTTCTAAAGGTCAAAAAATAATTATAGTAGAAGATAAGATGACTCATGGTAGAAATAAAATCATCTAGTAAGAATTGGATAGGTTTTGGATGTTATTTTAATATTGATAATCTTATTTATTTATATGATTTATTAATGAGGTAAACACTGCATCATTATTGTGTCATAAATAATTTAATTTATTTGATGTCTAAAAATTATAAAAAAATACCATGTTGTAGGGAATAATTTTATATTTCTAATGAATATTTATAGTTCAAAGTATTATTTATATAACACCATAAAAAAATTAATTTACTAAAGGATTTTGGTTTATGTCATTTTGGTCTTTACTTTAAATTAATTAATCTAATGTGTCATTATCATTCATAAGTGGCTCCATGGGGTCCCAAAATCGACCCAAGGATGCCCAGGGTCAGTCATGACTTATCCAATAATTTTAGGGTAAGTGATAAGGTAATTTTTAATAGTTATAATATCCTTTTTACCTTTATTACCCCATTTACCTTTAACTGCGGTAAAAAAAAGACAAAAGTTACTATTCACCAAAAATTATTTTCATCTTATTGAACCAAATTTTACATACTAATAATAACCATGTATGTTGGATTTTTAAAATTCAATTCACAGAAGTTGTAAAATTTCATTTAGATGAAAAAGTCAGTTTCTTTAACTACTACTAAGTGGTTTCACTATTTATCAAAAAATTGAAGTTTTTCAGAAAAATACCAAAAATTCACCCTATGATAAATTTGATATTCAGAATTCAAAAATGATGTCTATTTTACCCAATTCAAAACATAGGATTTGTATTAATTAATTTTATAATTAATTCCTGTTGTTAAAACAAATAGTGTGTTTTTAAGAAGGAATAACTATCAAAAGATTGACACTTGTTTATGTCCAAAATCAAAGTGAAATTAATTCCGATGACCAAAATTGGATTAAATGGTAAAAATATATTCTAATTACACTTTAAAACCAATTAAAAAGATAATATAACCATATAAATAAATTAGATTAAAATTATGCTTTGAATTAAAATACAATATTTTTCACTATTCAGTAAAAAAATGAACTTTATCTGAAAATTTCCATAAATTTACAAAAAGTAAATTTTGATGTCCCAATTATATGGAAGGATTTTTTTTGGTCAAATAGAATTTATTAAAGTGACGAAAAATATATTTAAGGAGGGTCCTCCAATAAAAGGTGGTAAATCGACCTTTTAATGTAAATTCTGCTTAAAATTAGATTCATTCATATTTTATGCCTCTAACTTTTATTGGATAAAAGTAAATACATTTAACAAACATGTATAATCATATTGTAGTTATTTTTTTTAATTCCCACCAATACAACGGCTAGGAGTTAATTTCCATTTAAAATAATAATATTATATAATTAGTGTGCAACATAAGGTTTCAAAGAAACCCATTGTTGTGTATCGGGTACGCCATTGAACATAGCATCCCCTTTAAAGTAGAATTGATATTTAATTCACAAATACTAATAAATATGAAAAATTTAATGTTCTTTATTTTCCTGGAACGTTACATCCTTCCCCTTTTGGGAATTTCATCCTTGCAATTTTAATACAAGGCTTGGAAACTTCATTAAAATTCCCACATTGGAAAAGAGTCAGTAAAACTATCACTTTACAATTAAGAAAGAGAAGTGAAAAGTTCACCCGAGATGACCTATAATTGGATTACATATAAGAAAACATGGATATGTAAGAAAGAAAAAGTAGTCAAGTTCTGATGGAGAGTGATCGAAAATATGATTAGGAGAAAGTTAGCCACCAGAAAATCACAATAATGTGATGGGTTAGACGGTCTTTGATTCCCCAGTAGGAAAAGTTAACAGAAAAAGTCTGTGTTTTAAGTTACTTTTCATAAAGTTGAGGAATTTATTTATGATATTAACTAAAAAAATAAGGAAACATGCTTACTTTTCATGTAGACTTTCATCCTTTACTAAATTTCTTCCACAAACGCATCTGCTCTCCCAATGATGAGTATTCAAACTGACTTGGTCACATCAAAAGCACAAGATTCAACTTTTAGAGAATCACATAATCCACAAAAAAGGCTATATATTTCTCCTATATTTAGAAAGTAACCAAAACAAAAAATGGTTAGTATAAGATCATGTAATCCCCAAAAAGGATAATCTTTTATAAAAATAAATTCTACTCTTAATCTCTAAAATTCAACAAAAAGTACCCAAAGTTCAATAAAGACCATTCAATATACCATTGTCCTTAAAATTCTTCAAAATAACCCAAACTAAGATTGTAACCCAAAACTCAGAAGGATTTAGTCACATAGTCTTCCACTATAAATCATAGCATTTATCTCCAAATAAAAATCAACTACTCATAAAGTCTCATACTGAAGTGTAATTAACCAAATCACATATTCTCTATGATAGGTTAATCATTTCCATAAAAAACCAAATCACCATATGTGCATAATAAAAACATAGATTCTCCCAAAATAAAATTCCACCATTACTCATCAAAAGAAAAGTTAATTATTCCTTGAATAACATTTTTATATATCAAACATCAGGGTTATACATACTATAAAAAGTCTTCCAATATAATCCCGTCATCAAAAGCGCCTTAATAATTTTAAGTATTTCATCATCTTAAAATCAACCATAACACTTGAATCCCTTATATGTTGAATTCTTACTCATTAAACTTTCTTCATGATACATTAACCATTCCTTTCCAAATTATTCTAAAATACTTCTTTCCAACAAAAAAATTCATGAATCATATCCTAAGATTCAAGAATTTCAAAACATATGTTAACAAATAAACCATACCTTTCATTGGTCATTGTTGGTTTATTCATCCTTAATTGGAAATGCATTAGGTATTGGTAAACATATATTTGTATGATCTGGTTGATCCCATTCTTGAAATATCTTCATAGAACATCTATTTCTATAATGACCATGCACACCACATTAAAAACATTCAATTGATCCCTCATAATGAACTTACTTCACTTTCATAGAGTCAACTGGATGCTTCCTTTTTCAATGGTAGGATCTTACTTTATGACCTTAATTCCCACATCTATAGAATCTTTCCGTCCCTTTGAATCATTTTACTAGGTGTTTCTTTCCACATCCTTGACACATAGGTTTCTAAACATACTTACCTTTATGATTATTACCTGAACATCCGTAGGGATTTTTTTCTCGTATATACGATGCCTTATAAAAATCACCAAGGTTCATGTGGTCAATAATGACTCTAGATAGTTGGTTAAGAAGAAACACAAGACTCCTCATTGTAGCTCCCATTTCATTCAGTTGATCGTTTAGAAAACCGTCATAGTTTTCTTCACATCCACTGTTACTTTGGTGCCTACTAGATCCATCCATTTACTAAAACCAAAACACTCAGTATGAGTATATCAGTAAAATCATCATATAATATCTTAATATGAGGGTAAATACTAATATATACTTATTCATGATTTCTAAAACTCATTCACTTTATCTAAAATAACTTTGTCTCTTTCTAAAATCCTAACCATTATAGTAATGTAACTTATGGTTAAAGAACACTGTAACCTCTAAAGTTATCTAAATTGTCCTCTGATCCCAACTGTAAGGACCCAACCTTAAACATTACATAATATTGAATTAATTGAATAATTCAAAATGATTATCTATTAAGGTTTATAATTTTAGAAAATTAGTACATAACTATTACATCTCAAAATATTTCAAAGTATACACTTCTACACAGTTTTCATTTTTTCATTAAATAAAAACTCTTAAAAAAAGGGTCATGTCTAGTTCCATGTTTAAGATAGCATGACTTTTCATTGATCCCATCCTTGAACCTATTCATCTTTTAGTTATGTGAAAAACATTTAAAAACATGGGATTAGCATAAAAAGCTCACTAAGGGATACACAAAGAAGGAGAACTGTTAGTTTTTCAAAACAACAAGTAAACTAGGAATACTTTATTATAAGTAATACTTTTCACCTTTAAGAAGTAGTAAATACTCTTCATTGAATAAAATATCAATACTTACCATTTTATAATGAAAATATTACCATAAAACCCATATAAATAACACATTACATATAAAGGTAACTTGGGATATAAACTTAATTAAATGGAATAACCAAACAGTTGACTTCCACACATATCACTAAATAAAATAGCCATACGGTCGACTTCCATACCCAATGCATTAGAGGTTATAACGTAACCACCCATCTTGGTTTATCACGGCACCACCCGTAATATGGTTCATCACGTAACCACCCGTCAAATGTACAAGTACCATCATAACACATAAAATATTGCAAATATAAACATTTCAATAATAATATTTCATTTTAAATCACAAGAAGTAATTTCTAGATATTGAAATAATCATTCCATTTTCAAAAACCATTTAAAAAGATATTTTTGAATCAAAGTGTACCATAGCACTTTGATGATTTTAAGGGAATTATAATTTTAAAAAATTAATCTCTGTATAAATAAACACTCCAAACCATTTTTAAAACATGGATAATAAAGATAACGATTTAGAATAATAAATCTTTATAACATTTAAAATGATATTTTAGTTAATGGGTTTTTTATCAAAATGAGAGACTCTTGAATTCAAATAATTGAGGAATAACATTTAATATAAACTTTATAAAATCATGATAATAAAGGGATTCATGATATAAAATTACAGAGGACAATATATACACCATATAATAGTGAATTGGTGTATAATAACAATGAAGTCTCAATGGAAATGTAAATTGAGATGAAATCCCTTATAAAGATGGTATCATTAAATTAAGGATAAATAAATCACATAATTATGTGTTAAAAATATAAATACACCCAATATAAGTGGGTATTATGTGTAAAACAAGTATAGGTCATTAAAACATATTCATATGATGAAATATTCAAGAAGTACAAGTTTAACACAAAGAATTGAAATTGGGTTAAGAAGTTCCCTTGCAAATATTTGAAAGCCTAAGGGTGTCACTTTAAAATTCAGAAAATGTGTTGATGGGATGAATAGGGTATATAATCACTTGGACATAAAATTTACATCAAAAAGGATATAGAATAACATATCCCAATATAATAAGATGTAAATTAAAAGACATAGCAAAAAAGAAGTCTTAAAAAAAGGAGGGAGAAAGGTTCCCTTACCGATTTGGTAACATACAAAACATATGCCACATGAAAGAAGGACCATACAATGTAGATGAAAATTACCATAAATGAAATTATATTACACAATGAGTAGAATCATGGGTGTTACATACACCACTCAAAGGAAATAGTGACCAATATATCGTGAATCTCACATTAATAAAAAGTGAGATAAACCCCCTTACCTCATTGTAATCAATCGATTCATATGACCAAAAGATAATAAACACCAAATGAATCACAAAATACCATGAATATAAAGAGAATAATGATAATAAATATCAATGGTAGTATACATTGCACCACATGCAATAAATAGGTGGCGAACAATGGAAATCTCACAGAATTAAAAGTGTGATAAGAAATCCCTTACCTCATTGTCCGTCTTGACTCGATCATTCTTTAATCTCATGAATAATAAATTAAATTTAATTTATAATTTTTAAGAACATTTTTAAAGTTTATTATTCCTTTTATGTCACTTATTACCATCATATAAACATTATGTAATCATTAAGTTAATAACATTCGTTTTCTCAATATTTGGTACTTGAGAAAAAAATGAACACCTTATATTTACAAGTTATCCATGTGGTAAATATTACATTATATACAGAATAAAATTCATGACTTAGAGTTCATATATATCCAGTATATACATGTATTTATAATAGTACATAACATTTGGAGGTAAGAAATGAAATGCACCGTTCATGAAGACGGTAAGTCGTACATACGCATGAACGGTACTTTTATTTCTATTCCTTAATGTAATGGAATTAAAACAAAATAATACATTTGAATTTTATAATTAAAGTATAATATCATATATAATATCATTAAATACATCCTTTATACGACCCATATACATCATTAACGAGTCATATCACTTTGAGGGGGTGATAGTCCGCACTACCTCAAATGAAATTATCACGTTTACCGATAATGGAAAACATAAAGGTATGATATAAATAAAAAATAAAGAAGAATAAAGAAAACATAAACATAATATGTATCATATATAAATACTTTTCCATCATAATTTCCACCATGAGAGGTGGTAGAAGGTAATTTAACAATCATCATTCCGTGAGGCGTTAGTTTTTCGTCCACAGAAACATTATATTCTTAACCTATTAGATGGAGGTTTGTGTAAGTGTAGCTCGAATCCTTCTCATAAAAATATCCTAGTATATGGAGGATACTGGTGTTGTTATAAAATAAAATAATAAAAAGAGTTTAGGGGTTGGAGAAGTAAAATAAAAGAAAAGAAGTTAAGAGAAACCATTACATTTAATTTGGGTAACTCCCTTTGGTTTGAACCAAAATGGTTTGTTGAAGTGCCTTCTTCATAAGGTAGGGATTCTAGGTGGAAGATAGGGATGTAGGTAACTTAATTGGGTAGAGGTTGGATGAGCCAAAAGGGTTGATAGGTGTGAGGAATTTGTTAGAAATGGTCTTCTTTTATAAGGGGAAGGAGGGGCTCTCTAGGAAAGTGTGAAAATAATATTTTATTATATAATGATATTCGATTTATAAAGGTCGAAAAATCATTAGAGTAGAATATTAGATGACTCATGGTCGAAATAAAATCATCCAATAAGAATTGGAAAGGTTTTGTATGTTATTTTAATATTTATAATCTTATTTATTTATATGATTTATTAATTAGGTAAACACTGCATCATTATTGTGTCATAAATAATTTAATTTATTCAATGTATAAAAATTATAAAAAAATAACATGATGTAGAGAATATTTTTAGATTTCCAATGAATATTTATAGTAAAAAATATTATTTATATAACAGAAAATAAAAATTAATTTATTAAACGATTTCTGTTGATGTCATTTTGGCCTTTACTTTAAATTAGTTATTCTTAAGTGCCATTATCATTCCTAAGTGGCTCCATGGGGTCCCAAAAACAACCCAAGGATTCCCATGATCAGCCATGACTCATCCAATAAGGTTAGGACAAGTGTTAAAGTAATTATGAATAGTTATAATATCCTTTTTACATTGAATTACCCTATTTACCTTTAACTGCGGTAAATAAAAGTCAAATCTTACTATTCACCAAATATTATTTTTATCTTATTGAACCAAATTTTACATAATAATAATAACAATGTATGTTGGATCTTAGAAGCTCAATTCACAGAAGTGGTAAAATTTCATTTAGATAAAAAAATCAGTTTTTTTAACTACTACTAAGTGGTTTCACTATTCATCAAAAATTGATGTTTTTCAAAAAAATACCAAAAATTCACCCTAAGATAAATTTGATATTCAAAATTCAAAAATTATGTCTATTTTAACAAATTCCAAAAACATAATTTGTATTAATTAGTTTTATAATTAATTCCCGTTGTTAAAACAAATAGTGTGTTTTTAAGAAACAATAACTATTAAAATATTAACACTTGTTTGTGACCAAATTCAAAGTGAAATTAATTCCAATGACCAAAATTGGATTAATTTGTAAAAATATATTCTAATTAAACTTAAAAACCAATTAAAAAGATAATATAACAATATAAATAAATTAGATTAAAACGCATTTTTGAATTAAAATACAATATTTTTCATTATTCATTAAAAAAATGAACTTTATCAGCAAATTTCAAAAAATTTAAAAAAAGTAAATTTTAATATCCCCATTCTAAAGAATGATATTTTGGTAAGATATAATTTATTAATGTGACCAAAAATATATTTTAAGAGGGTTCTCCATTAAAAGGAGGTAAATCAACCTTTTAATGTAAATTATGCTTAAAATTAGATTCATTCACATTTTAAGCCTCTAAATTTTATTGGATAACAGTAAATACCTTTAACAAACATGTATACTCATCTTATAGTTATTTTTTTCATTACTACCAATACAACAGCTAGGAGTTATCTTCCATTTAAAATAATAATATTATATTATTACTGTGCAACATAAGATTTCAAAGAAACCCATTGTTGTGTATCAGGTACACCATTGAACGTAGAATCCCCTTTAAAGTAGAATTTATATTAAATTAAAAAATATTAATAAATATGAAAAATGTCACGTTCTTTATTTACATGGGATTTTATATCCAAATCATACATTAATTTCTGTCATTGAAAATATTTATCCCAAGAATTCTATTTATTGGTCCCAAGTCCTTTATATCAAAGTCCCTTGAAAAATGTGCCTTTGTCTTATATATCCAATCATTATTGGGTCCTAAAACCAAACTTTCATCCACACACAATAGAATAATAATGAATAATTACCATGAAATGCCATGAAATATACAAAAGGATCTAAATGAAGTATGTTGTATCCAATGCTCATGGTATATGAATCAAATCTCTTATACCAACACATCATCACCTACTTGAGAGTGTACAAATATTTGTTCAATTACAAAACAATTTCTATATTCCATATTCTCTAATACCTTCTATTTAGAGAATACATCTCTTTATTAAGACAACCATGGAGAAAAGAAGTCTTCACATCCGGCTTCTCTAGATGTAAACTGTATGCAACACAGATTACCATAACTATCTGAACATTCATCATTCTAACAAAATGATACAACATTTAATTGAAGTAAATACCTTAATTTAGAGAATATACATTGACCACTATTATTGTATGATATCTTTCAACATGGTCCTTTCAATACTGCTTGATCATAACGAACCAATTTTTCAATATCCTTTCTTCTACAAGGTAATGGAATAAGATCTGAAGTCTTGTTATTATGTTGGATTCACATTCCTCCTATATCACCATCATCAAAGATTAAAAATCGAGACTCTGGGTCACCTCCATAAAATAATATAGTTCTCCATCCTCTATCAATAATCAAAACCCAAAATTTCTCTCAATAACATAGTTTAATTTCAATACTAATACTCTTTTCTCCTGAGTTTACTGTTATGGTCCAGACTCAACCGGTAGTTCATCATCATGATTTGGTAATTCCTAAGAGTAAATTGGTTATTCTTTGGATTTTCCCTCTAGTTTAACTCTTTTAGTTTCTATATTTTCATTTTCAATTTATCTATCTATTTTTAATTTCACCTTGTCTTCCAAAAAAATGATATATCTATGAATGATAAGTTTTTTTTGGAGTGGGGTTCCCGAAATGATTCCCCTTCACACCATCAGTGTACCCCAAGAAGATACATTTCTTGGATCTTGAATCCAAATTCAATATTTTATGGTCATTAAAAATTATGTATACCTGACTTACAGAAGTATGTAACTGAGAGTAGTCAATAGGTTTACCCATACACATCTCCGTCAGTTTCATTAGATCAATATCCATTCTAGGAGATCAATTGATCATATAATAAGTAGTATTTATTTCTTATACCCATTTTTTTGTGATTTCTACAATATTCAAAATCACCCACATTCTATCCAACATTGTTATGTTCATCCACTCTGCCACTCAATTCTACCTAGGAGTGTATGACACAATGAATTGTCAATTTTTTCCTTCATATTGAAAAAAATAATCAAACACCTTGCTTATATATTCTCCACACTTTTCAGTCCTTAAAAACTCAATCTTCATTCCACACTCAAGTTCCATCCATGCTTTGAATGTTTTGAAATCTTAAAAAACATCCACTTTCCTCTTGATTTTATACACCCAAAATCTTATGGAATAGTCATCAATGAATGATAAAATTTATGTTTCACATCCTTGGGGTATAATCGATGATTTCCAAATGTCATAATTGATCAACTCTAGGATCTCCTTGCTTTGTTCTGTTGACTCTTCAAACATGAACTTGTGCTTCTTTCCCAAAAAAAAGTTCGTAAAATTTTAAGGATACCTTTATAAGATCAGGTAGAAAATTTTGATTTGTAATAATATTTATGAATCATTTTGGAATATGGACAACCTTATGATTCCATATAGTCATCAGTTCATTTGTTGAGGTATTTTATGTGATAATTATCTCAAAATCCTTGTAAATTTCATCCAAAAGAACATACAGATTCTTCAAGATCTACTACTCCTTTATCACCACAAGCGTGGACTTCATAATTCTCATCACTCTATTCTCAGCGTGGGTCTTTCATCCTATATCATCAAATTATCCCAAAGACAATATGTTCTTCTTTAATCCATTCACATGGAATACTCCTTGTATGGTTCAAACAATAAGACTATGAATATTTAATTTGATGGTACTGACTCAAATGTTCTCGAGGTTGTAATAATTACCAACGTATAAGTGTCATTCCGGGGTAGTTTCATACTGATCAAACCATTTCTATTGAGATGTCATGAGCCATATTTCTCTTGAGTCAATTATCCATGTGTTGTTAATATGTTGTATACATACAGTAGTCATTATTTCTTCACTGACTAGAATATCTCCACTTCCAAAAGTAATCAACACATTTTTTCCATGTCAGGATTTTGGCTTCACTAGAACCATGTTACAACATCACATCTGTCGATCTATCATCAATTGATAGTCAATAATTATTCTTATGCAACATTTCCTGTATGTTCATTTACCACAATGGACAATTCTTCCCATTTATTTTTTCAAGAAATAATTTCACCTCCATCTGGACATGTTGTTAGTCCAAAAAATCATATATTTCAAAATGGTGTATTTAATAATATCAATAATTTTTTCAAATGTGAAATATCAATTGATGTTTCAATCACAGTGTATAATTAGATTTATGATAATGATTAATACCCAAAAAGTGTACAAAACTGGACTAGAAACATGATTTGATACAACATTTTTCCACCATAAATGTTTGAAACACTATTGTAATGATAATTGTGAGATAAAATAAAGTATAAAAATTCAAAAATAAAAGTCACTAGATGTAATGTGGGAAAACCCCCAAAAATGAAAAGGTAAAACCCCATGGGAAAATAGAAGGCTGACTATGGGAAAAATTGGGTACAAAATCTATCATTATTATATAAAGAAATCCCTTGTACGTATATATTTTTAATATGTTTTGAAACCACTTCAAAAAATATTGCACATATACGAAATGATTGTGATGAGAATCATGATGAAGATGATGATGAAACCAGGGGATCATACTTCCTTTTATAGGAAATCCTAACCCTACTACATTTCTCTATTAGTGGTTTGGTTGGGTTTTTTACCAATGAGATACCATATCTCACCCCATTTAACAAAGTATGGGGATCCACTATACTATAAAAAACATTATCATTAGAAACTATGCAAATAAAATATGGTGGAAGATTCCTTTTTGATTTACTGACCTCTGAAACAACCACAAATATTATGGTCACATCCATTAAATGAAACTGATGGAAGAATGTGATGAGATTGCCTATTTATTCATAGTAAATAAAACTCAAATAAGCATCGAGGATGATGGATTGTATTAAAATATTAATGTATTAGAATATTCAGACATTTTTGATGTTGAAGTAGTCTTAGTTGTGATGAGTAACTAAGTTGAAGGTGATGATTGTTATAGAACAATTGAGTATATTAGTTTATATTAATTACAATTTCAAATTTATGATATCTAGTCATCTTTTTTTTGAATTCCATAGTCGGGGTGTTGTATATTGATGCAATCATGATGCATTTCAAAATGAATTCGTGATTTCTATCCTGAGAGTGATTTTGTTAATTATTCATGAACTCATTACTTGTGATTTTGTGTTTCTCATTTGAATATTTTGGCGTGGCTTTGTTATTTTGATGAAGTTTAATAATAATTTCATGAAAATATGTGTTCCATCTAGAATAGTAATATTTTAATGAATGTGGATTAAGGATATTGAAATATATTTTCTAGAATCACAGTGATGCTGACAGAAGGTAATATTAAAGTCTATTTTTTACCACCAAACATTACTGGATAAAGTTATGATCAATGTTTAATTTTTTTAAAAAAAAGATAGTGGTGGGATATTATAGATATTATTGGAGGATTCAGTGTAGAAAATAACTTATGGATGTTTTCCAAAGTAGATCTACAGAAGTAAAAACTAGAAGACATTCTACAAAGATCTTGAAAAATTCAAATTAGGTGAATATTAAAGGCATTTTGTACCTCAAAATATTGATTGGAAATATTTCATTAACACCAAATATTGTATATTTAAATATTTATTTTTTTCTAAGTATATTTTTTTGAACATCTAATGTTATCTCTCTCTGAAAATATGTACGTTGAATTTGTCTATTGATATTTAATGAGAAAAATTTATGTCACTTTATATTATTTTCTCTTCCATTTTTGTGATTTAATCATAGCTGATCGGAGTGTTTATTTCATTGATTTTTTACTATTAAATTGGTCTGGATAGGATTTTAAATATTGGTTCTCATTATTTAAACTTCTCAATTCTTGATCGAGAATTTTGTGTACAACGAGAGCATAATAATTTGATGGTTCTCAGTGATCTATGAGCAGCTCAACTAAATCCTAGAAAAATAAGGTAAAAACTAATATTTTAATTGAAAACGTTTAATTTTGGAGTTGAATGAGATAAAAGATTTTATATTTTTTATTTATTACTTAAGTGAGTTTCATTTTAATTAATTTCAAGAGGTAAACATTGTTTGATCTAAAATATCTACCTAATTTATCTATTTCTCTCTTTCTATTAACATCATGCTCATTACTCCTGTATCAATTTTGTTACCCTAGTTGAGTTTATGTTTTCAATTTATTAAGTGTTTCAAAATTTTTAATTTTTTCTTTAACATCACTATTTGTCCCCTAAATAAAATTAAAAATATAAATATTGAAATTAAAAAATTTGTCCAAAAATTCTTAAAGGGAACTCACATTGA
Organism: Viscum album; assembly: GCA_963277665.1. Lineage (NCBI taxonomy): Eukaryota > Viridiplantae > Streptophyta > Magnoliopsida > Santalales > Viscaceae > Viscum > Viscum album. Next base: position 1,591,557,373 of record OY728145.1, on the reverse strand, counting down.
GATACCACCGTATTTTCTACTATTCTATATTTCTATGGTTTTACATTTGAAAGATGTTTAAAAGAGACATAAAAATATTCATTTTCATTTACCTTCAATATTTGGAAAATTTTATGACATTATTTTTATTTTTAGTTATTCCATAGTACAAGTTTTCATTATTGGATTTTTGTTTATATAGATAATAAAAACCGAGCATTAGAGAACATTTTTTGTAGATGTGTTCTTGATATAAAAGATTTATTAGAAAATAACTTTCCTTTGGTTGTGTTTTATAATAATAATATTTCTTGGTAAAAGATTGGTATGTTGCTATTTGAGATATAATTTAGAAAATACTATCAATCACTAATATATTGGACTATGGTCAGAGAGCCTATTATCATTAAAAATAATTTGGGGTATTGTATGAAACATAAATTATAATTTATTTCTAATGGGGTTTATTCATCCCGAAATAATAAAAAATCATATTTGGATTTTAGGATGATGCCACTATAGTTTGAGCTTAACAATATTGTTTTATTGAAGTGTCCTCATCTTTAAGAAAACTATAGGATTGGTAAAGGTAGTAAGCTTGTTGTTGATTTTATAAATAATTGAAGGGTTTGGAGTGAATAATTTAGGTGGAATATCATTTGAATTTTATTACTTTAATAAATTTGATTTATAAATATATACATGTGTCAAAAAATCATATATATATCTATGATTACTACCAAATAACTAATTAATGTGAGTAGGATATCAGGGATGGTGAAATGTTCATTGAAATTCCTTTTTAAATATAATACCCTTAGGAAAATATATTTTGGAGAGTTTTTATTTCAAGTAGAGGTGTAGAAATTTTGAGGAATGTTAGTGGGAATGAAACTCATAGATAGTGACTTCGTGTAAAATGTTTTTTTTGATTTTTTTTTTCATTTTTTAATGTTTAACATTAAATTTTATGATAAATTGGTCGATATCATTAGATTTATTATGTTATATTGAGTTATTTAGATAGTGGTATTCCTTTTTGAGAGATATTTAACATGAATGTTTTCATATAATTTTATTGTTTTCATATTTTTTGTAATTATTTAGGATAAGAATAAATTTTACCATATTTAATATATGATTCTAAAATTTTGGGTACTTTATAGTGAGATTTTCAGGTGTTGGTGGAGTTAACAATAATTATGGTGGTTACTGGTGATCGTAAAATATTGTTTGAGAGAAGTATTCTATTGAAAAACAATTATAATGGTTATCAACCCACTGTGATTTATATTGTGATTAAATATAGCATCTATAGAAGTGGTGTCACCTATTGTCATTAAATACTATTCATTATATCGTTATTCGTCATATTTTAGTGTGTTTTTTTTCATATTTCATTGCATTTCCTTTGGGTGGAAAAATCTAGTGTTTCTTTTCATCATTTTGGACAAATAGTTGTGTTGTCAAATTGGTTTACCATTTATATATAAATTCTAGATTGGTTTATGATTTTATTCTTTTTAATATGATATGGATTTGGATATTTCAAGTTTAAGGAGTTTAGAAACCATGAAATTGACAGGAAGTGAGGTTTTTGACATTGCTTTAAGAGATTGAATATTGACGAATCTTCATAAAGTTTCATTGAAAAAGGAAAATCTTATCTGAGATGAGTTTATTTTAAATAAGACATTGTTAATATGGAATTTTTCATAAACTGAGGGATGGTTTTTTTCTTATAGTCAACATTCTATCCTATAGTCAGGTGTTTATAGGACCTTTATATTGATGTCATGTTAGGTATTAATTTTTATGAATAATTAATTTATCAATTAAGAAAGATATAGGTTCTATTCATAGGAAACATGCTCATGGATGAGTTTGTTTTACATTAGAGTTTAGTAGAGCTTCATATGAATGAATTGAGTTAGGTTTTGATCTATTTGTGAAATCATTATAGGGGTATGATAATTATCACAAAGTTGAATGGACATTATTTCACATAAGGAAGTCATTTCATGATGTGAGAGGGAAGAAATAATGAGTTATTATGATGAAAATATATATTAATCTCATAATTTATATATCATTTTATAATTTGGTATGTTTCACATGGTAATATATTTTGAGGTATAAGTTAATCCTATATGTGGGTTGTGTGGTAGAGTAAATATGACATAGGGAAAGTGTTCAACTAACATAAATGAATCACTCCAAAACTAAGATGATTTCACTTTAAAGATGCATTTATGAGGGTTATGATAAGAGGATTTTTCCATGAAGACTACCCCAAGAGAATTATGCTTCACACTATTTTGGGGATCAATTAGATGTTTCACCATTAATTAAACTATTAAACTATAATATACGATGAAGTAAAGAAGGCCAAAGCACAAAGAAGGTTCCACAATATAATTTTTCTAACTAGATATGATTTCTAGACATATGAATTTTAATAAATTAAAGGAACCACATAACAATCGTTTGGTTATGATGGAATGTCTATCTAGTGATATGTTTTGATTCATTGAGATATTTAATATTTATTCTTCCATGACTTTCATATCGAAGGATCTTTCATCAAGAAAAGGATTCCTAAGGAAAAAATTTATGAAACCTATAAATAAATAGGCAACCCACCTAGGAAAGTGTTCATGTGATTAAATAAAAAGTTATATTCCTATTTTATGAGAATTAAAAAATGGATTCATTAGAATTTACAATAAAATAATAATACTGAAAAAGAAATAAAAATTATGGAGGTACATGAGATATAAGTATCATAGATTATTAAACTTTTTGGTGATCATTATTCAAATTTTAATTAGAGTTCAGGAAAATACTCTTGATCTTTTTTTTTATTTTCATTTGATATAAAATTATAACATTTGGTAGAGAGACCACAATGGATATACAAATGTTATATCCATATGAAAATAAGGCTCAGTTAACCTTGTAAAAATCTTTTTGGAATGCGTGTGTTCTTTCTCACTCATTATATCATCATCATATCATCACTACAAATATTTTTTATTACTAATTTGTTAAAATAATCACAGTATTCTAATGTGAGAATTAGGGTTTTTGGTAACCACTCCCACCTTCATTATGGATGTATACTCTCTCATAGTCCCAAAAAGTTATATCAATGTGATGTTTCATAAAAATATTTTTTTATGAAACAAACCTCATAAAACATGTATTAATGGTACTATTCAAAAATTATGAGGTCATAGAGTGGTAAACCTAACATGGAGATGTCATATTCGATGATGGATGTTGATTCGACATATACACCATTTTGGGTTGGGGAAATCATGTCAAGATGTTTCATGATTCTTTTTTAAATTTGTTTTCGTTTTTACCATTATCTCATATTTCATCCATTATAAAGATTTATCCAATAGATTATTTCCCTTGTATAATAAGATTGGTGAAAGTATTATATTAAATTGAGCTATAGGTGTTCAATTTTTTAGATTTTTTTTTCAGTTCACTAGTTCACTCAGGTTACATAATTCAGTTATTAACATCCATCCATCGATGATTTTTATAAATACATATACATTGAATGGATTTTCAAACACAAGGTCATTTTTGGTGTATGTGGACCTCATCAAGTTATTATCATGTGTTTGGATGTGGATTATTTTTTAACTCTCTGGTTGTGCTCTAACTATTCTTTTAGCTCCTTATATTTTCTATTAATGCAGTTTCCTTGGAGTATTTACACAAATGAATCATATTTTGTTGTTGTTTGGTTGAATATTTTGAAATTTACCTTATGTTTCTATAATGGAAATGTTCTTTAAAGGTTTGGAAATTCAATCAGGGGATTACTATTAGTGAACTTTTTAACCCTCACTCATGAAAATCATATTCAAGCTGGTGTTTTCATTGAAATATATTTATCTTTTACATTTCCGGAATCAATCAGGTTTGGTGTTGTTTGAATATGTGTTTTTATGATAATTGAGATTCATAAATTGGTTTATTTAAATTATTTCAATTATTTATAAGAATATAATTTATCTTCATGTTATATGATGACACAATCAGTAGGTTCCCCATTCTCTAATGTAATAAAAAATTAATATGAATGTTAGGCATTGAACTCTTGAACTTCTACTGGAATGATGGATCATATGCCTATTAAAATATTGAAAATAATTTTTTACTTATATAAATCCTTGACTATTGTTATTTATATTTTAAATAATGATAATGAACCTAAAAAATACCCCACTATATTAGTAAATGATTAATTAAATGCTATTAATGAGGCTTCTACTACAAAAAAAATTCATGAGAAAAAATTCCAAACTTTTAGGAGAAAACTAGATTTACTCAATCGATTATGTATGGTAAAGTGTAATACCTAAAATATTCTTCATTTCTATAGACTCACACTATTTATAAGGTTTTTGGGAGGTTACCTTTTTTATTTAAAACAACATCTACATGGAAAATAATGAAGAGTATTAGAGTTGAAACATAGTTGGAGCTTAATAAGATAGCTTTCATGTCACCCGAGGCCTACAACCCATGAAAGATCCACACAGAGCTAAATATGATACTTATTATTTTTAGGTTATTGATATGTTTCATCAAATATATATTTTTGAAAACTTTGAAGATGACAGTAAAAGAAATAAAAGTAATTTAATTCTAAAGGGATCCAATTATATTAATGTGAATACTTCTTGGCAGTGATGAAACCTGTCTCATTCACCTATAATTGTCTCTAAAAGGTCCTCAATTAAGGATATAGATGTGGTGGTGGTTTTCCAATACAAAATCCATAAAGACAAGTCAGATATTGCAATAATAATATCTTGAATGGAAACTAATTAAAAAAAAGAATGCCTTTGGGCCATTCGGTTAAAATAAATCATTAAAGAATTTGTTTTACAATAATTTTTATAGTAGAAGACAATTCAGATATTTCAATAATAATATCTTGAATAGAAACTAATTAAACATTTGTGAGACCATATTTCTATTAATAGAAATCATTAAGGTGTTCTATTTAGCATCTGATGATATTTTTAGTTGGATTTTTTATAGAGTTTCTAGTATTTTATTATGCTGTGACACCCAAAAAATTACATCGTATGATTTTCTATTTAACCCATTAAATTAAAATATATTTGTAAAATCCCAAAAAATATTGATTGAAGACTTTTTCAATTATTTAAACATCAAATTATTTTAAATTTCATTTAGGGAAATTATTCATTAGTGTTTTAGGGTATGAATCCTTTTATTTAGAGATTGTTTTTAACTATATATATCTTTGATCAAAAAGAACCATTATCTCTTTTAATACCATTAACAATTTGAGAGTTCAAATGTTTTATGTAAATGGATTTTATCTTTGGATAAATTTTTACATTAAAGAGAATCATGTTAATCTATAAAACCTGAGTTTTTATTACACTTTTAATTATAAGAAGAATGCTTAATCCAACTTTAGAGTGTCCAATTAATTACACAAATAACTCAGGGTGAAACTTTTATAGTGATACACATTTTTATTCCATGATTTTAAACATAATTCATTAAAATAATTTTACATTATTAACTTCAAACGACCTTTGTAGGTTTAAATTCTCGGAAAATAAATACATAATACATAAAGTATGTAGATTATAAAAAAAAATTATTTAATCCTCTTGAATAAATTATTGAAAAATCCTACCTAGTTCAATTCAATACATTTGATTTTATGGGGACATACATCAATATAAAATGGAGATCATAATTCCAGGTAAGGTATAAAAAATGCAAATGGAATAAGAGTGGTTATCATGGAGAAAAAATGAAGCATAACACAAGAGAATAATCATAACCATATGATTATTAACATAGAAATGTGGCTACAATATAAAAATGATACATTGATAAGAAAATCACTATGATTCTATACTGAGGTCTCATAAAACAGATTACCAAGGTTATTTCTAATGAACCAAGATTTATGTACATGGAAGTTACATTTATTTTGTAGAATACATAATACATTACACAAATATACTACCAAAAACCATATTAGTTTTGTGTATTTGGAAACATGGGACATAATCTTCTAACTTTGTGAAATATCTTCAAAATTTCCCATGAATATCTTCTCCTTTTTTTTTCTTACCTAAAACCTTTCTTTATATTATGGGGAGAAGAAAACATAAAAAAAGGTGGGCTCAAATGATCAATAAGGGTAAAAATAGAGAACATAAAACAAACCATAAAAATAAGAACGTAAAAAACATGAATATAAAGTTTAAATATAAAAATTGTTAGTCATGAAGTAATCTTGGTAGTACGTAAGACATAGATCATAAAAGAACATTAACTATGATATATATAATTGGCATAAAACATGGAATTGTGGTAAACAATAAGCACATAATATGATTTCCATAGCAGCAAAGGAATTACTCCCTTGACCATAATATTGGATGAATTCAATAACTGAACTAAGTTTACTTTCCATTCTATCCATGTATTACTGAAGTAGATTTACATGTCGTTCCAGCATTGTATTACTGAACAAGATTTACATATCATTTCATCCCCATATTTTTGAAATATATTTACTTAACATTACAGTCATACCTATCTCATGAGATATAAATCTTCACCCAATTCATTGGAGGGAGATATAGGTCCCATCCATATCATAATTAAATCATTCTTATATATCCCACATAAACACAAACCATTCATCATAGAATAACCCATGAAATAAAATAGGTTCTTAAAAATCATTCCATCATAATCCATATAAAATAAATGGATTTCCAAAAAATAATTATATGAAGAAAAAAATCAAATAAAAGTAATAATTTGGATATAAACATAAATGTATGTCATCTTAGAGGGGAAATAACTTTGATAAAACACTTGAACTTAATTCTTGAGGAAAATATCCTTTTTTTCAAAAATGTTTTCTTTTCTCAAAACGACACAAAATATTAAAAAGAAAACAATTTATTTGTAAATAAACATGATATCATATATAATAAGCTTCATGTAAATAAGGTTTCATGAAACCATAAAAATTCATTCATGCCATATAAGTTAAAAAACCAAACTCCTCGTACTTTTTTTCAGAAAAGTAAAAAAGTACATCAAATCGAATAACGAAAAAAGATTCCTTTCACATAATTTAACAAAAATTCTACAAATTGTAAAATTAAAATTATAAAATTATAGAAGAATAGAAATAATATTACATAATTATAAAACATGTATGTGGATGATAAATATACCCTGGAAAATACTTACGTATAAACAATCTTGGATAAAAAATGAGATTGCAAAATTATCTCTTAACATAGGCCTGATTTCATCCATATGTGTCTAAAACTCCATTATATTGGGCTTAAATATATTATTAAATTGTAACAGAACCATAATAATATTTATGATATCATATATTATTTACTTATGACTTTATATTACCCGTTTATTTATAAATTACATGTTAAAGCAACATTTAGGGTAATAATCGTTTTATTTATCGTCCATGTTTTGACTTGTTATTCTTGAAATCATTACTTATATTGTGATTTAATTACTTAAAGAATGTAAAAAATGATTTATATATTAAAAAATTCATTATATAAATATATATAATAGATAGATAAATGAAATTTAATACACCGTTCATGGATATGGTAGGTCGTACGTACGCATGAAAACAATTTCTGTTTTCTTATTGAATTGAATGGAAAAAAATAAATGAAATATATATATATATATATATCAAGTATCATTTTTATGTCATATATTTCATGATTATTCTTTAGATATAATTTATAATCATTTTTGAATGGCTAACATGGATAATGAATCTCATTCCGTCGTGGAGATGGTAAGTCGTACGTACACATGAGTGATGATATCACTAACATGATGTTTAAATGGTATAGAATTGGATGGTATATGAATTTTAAAGAAATAATTTTGTGTTATATTTTTTATTTAAGTAATTTATATTCATCATTACTCAAAAAAATTAATTATAGGTGAAAAATAGTTTGCACCATGACGTGGAGACTGTAATCCATACTTACGCACACATGGTAATATTGTTTTTCATAGAATGGGTAAAAGGATTAATATGGTTTTCCAATAATCATAAAAAATATAATAATATATGATATTATGGATTTATTATTTTATTATGGTAAAAACATATTATGAGGGAGTATAAGAAGAAAAGAACATTGAAAGAAGGGATAAAACGATAACCTCTACTTCGGGTGTCTTCTTTTGATTTGCATAAAATGAATTTTAATATTGTTTTATGCCCAAAGGGTGGCCTATAGGATTAAGTTAGGGAAGTTGGGATAATATTTGGGAAGGGTTTTGTCGATCCAAAGGTCTTTGGAGGTGTGAATAAAAGAGAAGTATAAATTCCCTCTTATAAGAGAGGTGATGGGCACTTTAGGAAAGTCTTGAAATATTAATTTATTATAAATTTATTTTCGATTTATATTTTCTAAAAAGAGATTAATTTATATTATAATATTTTTATATTATGGAATACTTTAAAACAATAGGTTATATACAAGTTTAGGTCAAAAAATTTACCTTATCATTTAACTTTAACCCTTAGTTAAAACATTAACTCTTGCCACGTCTTCTTGTATTCTCATAATATATGGTTACTATAATTATTATAAAATGAAACGAGAACCTCAAGTGAATGATTAATGTCATATTTAACAATATATATGTCATTTGGAAGAATCTTATATTTTTAGGACTATTATATCATTTAATAAAATAGAATTTGTTTTAAAAACTCATTTATGTAATGTTTGACACTATTTAGTAATGGATTTTTGTTAAAGTCATAAGAACTTTATTCCTTCACAAAAAAACGAATTAAATCATCCTTAATATGTTAAATTCCTCTAAAAAATTATAATATGGAAAAAAAGTTCAAATTACATTTATTTCAATATTTATGATATCATTTATTTGAATATTTCATTAATAAGATAACTACTACATCATCATTGGGTCATAAATAATATTTTTAATTAATTTCTAAAAATTATAAATAAAATAAAATGATTTATGAAATATTTTTATATTTATAATTAATATTTATAGTATAATATATAAATTATATAACCCTATATTAAAATTGATTTAGTAAAAAGATACATGTTTATTTTATATTTCCCTTTAAATTAACTACTATAATATGTCATTTTCATACCCACGTGGATCTCAAATGCCAAAAATTTGGCATAATGGTTTTTTTGGTAACCTATTAATCATCTAATAATATTAGGATGTGTGTTAGGATAGTTTTATATTTTTATAATATTATTTTTAACCCTTCTTTACCTGACTTAACCTTTAACCATTGTAAATAAAAATAATTACTGAAGTTACTATTAATAATTTTAAAAAATATAAGCTATCTATTTAATCAATTTTTGAATATTTATTTTAAATATGGAATCCATTTTTCTAAATTCATAACACATAATTGTCATAAATTAATTTAAAATTAATTCCCATTGTCAAAACTAGAAAGCTTGTTTTCAAGAAGTAAAAAAATATCAAAAGATTGATATGTGTTTATGTCGAATTTTAATGTGAAATTACATAAATGAACAAAATTGTATTAAATGATAAAAATATAATCTTGTTACACTTTAAAACTAATTTAAAATATAATCCAACTATATAACTAAATTAGATGAAAATGAAGTTTTGAATTAAAATGCAGTATTTTTCACTATTCGTTAAAATATGAATTTTATCGGAAAAATATAAAAAAATATACCAAATTAAATTTTTATTTACCTGTTCCAAATAATATTTTTATTTTTTCAAATATAATATATAAATTTATTAAAAAATAGTTTTTAAATGGGTGTGCCATCAAAAGGCGGCAAAACTGCATTTTTTGAAAAATACTTCTTTTATTTGAAAAATTGAATTTGTTCTTAAATAATGTATAGTAAATACATAATATTAATGATAATGTTATATAAAATTAAAAATGTGGTTAAAAATATTCATAAAGGCTATTTTATATCACATTAAATAATACTATTTTAATAATATATTGTTGTTTAGTGTAACACGGTATTGCGTACAACACAAGCTATCCAGGAAGGCTGCTCTTACGTGTAATTCAAGCCAAGTCTGTATTTCATGTAATGAAATATTAATTTGGTTTTGTGTATAACATAATCCAAACATAGTTCTTTAATACATTGAACAAAGTCTATAATCAGTGTTGCATATATCGTACGCCAACTCAGTGTTGTGTGTAACATATGACAAGTTGGTTCAGTGTGAAAGGAATGTTTGACCTAGGTCATTGTAAGATATAAATGAAAACATTAATTTATTCAAAAAACATTGTCCATTAAAACTCAGGGTGCTAAATTTTACCCCCCTTAAAAATTAATTTCTCCCTCAAAATTGTTTGTGGTTATAAAAGGTTTACTACATGAATGTTTCTTTTATGGAAACCCACATTGTAAAAAAAATACTAAAAACTAATATTAAAACGTAAAATTTGAAACATAAAAATAAAACAAATTACACCATCACTTATTTTACACATAAAATAACATAGTTGGTAAGTAAAAACAGGGATATTGAAGAAAAATCTAACCATCATGTTCTGATGGATAGTGATAGAGAACAAGTTTTGGAGAATGCTAATAATGAGAAAGCCATAAATATAAGATGATTGAAGGGGCCATCTAATTCATCAGATAATAAGTTAATAGGATAACATTTTTAGTTTTCAATATTATTTTCTGAAAGTTTAACAACATGATAAGAAATACTTACTTGATTCTAGTATAATCTCTTCTTTGGTCGTGCCTGGAACACTTTCCAATTCTTCTATCATTCAAAGAAATAAAGTAGAATTTTCCATTATTGAAGTGTTAAAAGATCATGAAATACATAAATTGAATGATAGGTCATTCCATCTATCTTTATCAAAAAAATTAATCACAAGTTATCAAACATGCATAATTCTATATATGGTAAGATTAAGCTTTATTTTAACAATGTCATCCGATGTTTAACTTAAACATTCAAAAATTTTGATAACCATAAAATCCTTATGTTAGATTAAATCCAAAACTAATGAAAATGGTTCACAAAATAATATTAATATTTATCCCCCATATACGACTAGATATATCTGGTTGGTCACATTGAAAAAATTTGAATACCTTCATCATGTATTCTTTTGAAACACAGTAACGAACTGAATTATCAGATATCCTTATTGAAATCATGAATGTTTATTTATTCCAAAACATATTAGATATATTACTTATGTCCCAGAAATTTCTATACATTATCCATGATAGAATAAGCCTCTTGTAAACAACTCTATAATTAGTTTCCAAGAAACTAGCATAATCCAATTTACTTATTCAAATCCAACATATCTTTATCCGAATATCATTATATTAACATAAGGGTTATCTTTCCCTTAATCATGTTTTATCCCAATATATCACCTTACCCTTAAATCACCTTTTTGGCTCCTTATAACTATTCAAAATATCATTTCTAATCTATAATCAAAAACTTATACTAAGAACACATATATATTTCATGATTTTTTTAAAAAATCTTTGAATTCGGAAACATATACACCTCAATCATCCCACATTATTCTTCAACCATTACTTAGGAACCATCATCTTCATATTTACTAATATATGAATCATTTATTAAGGTTTATCAACCTCAAGATTATTAGGTTTCATGTAAAAAATACTAGAATAACATCACATACCTTTCACATGTCATTTATAATCTATTTATCTTCAATATTATGACGAATAATCGAACCATATTCATCATTCCCTTCATGATATTTCCACTTAGTAAATAAATCTTTATTATTCTCCTAATTTCCACATATGAAACATTCAATGTCTAACCATGTTCTAGGTATTTTTGTCTATTCACTAAGACCAGAAAGAAAAGTGTGAGAAATACATATTAGATATTAAAAACACATAAGTAAGGTAAATTATTTATAATATTTCAATCTATGATATCTTAGGATTAATGATAAGTTATTCATGATTATCAAAAAAACTATATTACTATAACATATACTTGAATTATCCTTATTAAATCCATATAAATATCCTTGAAATATCTATAGGGATCTCACTAATGTTTTTTCATCCCAGTATACAAATGTTAACTAAACCATTTCTTTGATACCAACTCCAACGACCCAAGATTGAGGTTTATGGACCTTGAATTTATTTTTCTAAATACATAATAACTTATAAAAATAGATTCCAAAAGACCATATTAGTTTAGTGTCTTTGGATACTTTGAACATAATATTCTAACTTGGTGAAATATCTTCAACATCTCCCATAAAGATCTTCCCCTTATGTTTTCCTACCTAACACCTTTCTTTATATCCTGGGGAAAAGAAAACATAAAAAATGGTGAGCTCAAATGGTCAGTAAGGGTAAAAACAGAGAAAATAAAACAAACCATAAACATAATAATGTAAAAATATGAACATAAAGTTTAAATATCAAAATATTGAGTCATGAAATAAATCTTGGTAATACATAAGATATAGATCAGAAAAGAACATTAACCATGATAAAAAGCATTGGAATAAAACATGGAATTATAGAAAAAAATAAGCACGTAATATTATTTCCATAGTATCCAAGACATTTCTACCAATACTATCACAGTGGATGAAGTCAATTACTAAACTAGGTTTACATTCCATTCCAGCCGTGTATTACTGAACCGAATTTACACATAGTTCCAGTCCTATATTACTAAATCAGATTTACTTTCCGTTCAAGCCCAGTATTACTGAACCGGATTTACTTTTCATTCCATTAATGTATATCCCATGAGATATAGATTTTTTCCCAATACATGGAGGGAGATATAGGTCTCCCCATCTAATAATAAAATCATTCTTACATGTGCCACAAAAATATAAATCATTCATCATAGCATAACCCATGAAATAAATTGGGTTTCTTAAACATCATTCCATAATAATTTGTATAAAATAAATGGAATTCATAAAAATAATTCCTCCATAAATAAAATAAAATCAAATTAATAATAAGGATATAAACAAAACCCGATTTCATCTTATTTGGAAAATAATTTTAACAAAACACCTGGACATAATTCTTGAGGAAAAAATCCTTTCTTTTTCAAAAACGTTTTCTTTTATCAAAATTCCATGAAATTTTAAAAGAAAATAATTTGGTTGAAAATAAACTTGAAATATTAGAGAGAAAGCTTCATGGAAATTCAGTTTCATGAAACCGTAAAAATCTATTCATGATGTCTATGTTTAAAATAAAATTCTCCTCATACTTTTGTTTGAAAACTCAAAAAGTACCACAAATTGAATAATAATAAAATATTCCTTTCATATTATTTAATAAAAATTCACAAAAGGGTAAAATTAAGTTTAATTTTTTTAGAATAATAGAAATAATATTTCATAATTATGAAACATGGATGTGGATGATAAATATACCTTAGTAAATACTTACGTATAAACAATCTTGGATAAAAATGAAATTGCAAAATTATCCCTTAACTTAGGTCTGATTTCTTATGTATGTGTTTGAAACTAATGTATAGTGGGTTTAAAAATATTATTAACTTGTAAAATAACCATAATAATATTTATGATATCATATATTATGTACTTATGCCTTTACATTACCCGTTTATTTATCCATTCCATGTTAAGGCAACATTTTAGGTAATAATCGTTATATTTATCGTACGTATTTTGACTTTCTATTCTTGATATTATTACTTAGATATTGATTTTATTACTTCAAAAATATAAATCAAGATTTTATATCACAAATATTTAGTGTATAAATATATAATATATAGATAAATTAATTGGAATACACTATTCATAGAGACAGTTGGTCGTACGTACGAATGAACGATGTTTTTGTTTTCTTGAATGGAAGCAATTAAATGACATATATATATATCCATTAGAATTATTATTTCATATATTGATTGATTATTTTATATATATACTTTATAATTATTCTTGAATGGTTAACGTGTAGAATGAATCTCACCACATTGTGGAGATGGTAAGCCATATGTACGCATGAGCGACGATATCATTTCCTTGATGGTTAAATGGTAAGGAATTGGATGGTATATTAATTTTAAAATAAATAATATTATGTTATATTTATTATTTATGTCATTTATATTCATCATTATACCTATCGAAATAAAGTATAGCTGAAAAATAGTTTACACCATGACATGGAGATGGTAAGTCGTACATACACAAGCATGATGATATTGTTTTTCATAGGATGGGTAAAAGGAGGAATATGGTTATACCATAATCATAACAAAATCTCATCATATGTTATATTATAGAGTTATTATTTTACTATTGTAATAACTTAGGAAGAGTAAGTAGAATAAGAAGAGAACTTTGAAAGAAGGGATAAAACGATTACCTCTTCTTCGGGTGTCTCCTTTTAATTTGCACAAAATGACTCCTTAAGTTGGTTTCATGAACACATTGTGGCCTCTAGGATGAATTTTGGGAATTAAGGAGGATATTTTTTTAGGGTTTGGACAGTCTAAATGGGTTTGGAGGTTTGAATAAAAGATAAAGAGAAGTGCCCTTTTATAGGAGTGGTGAGGGCCACTTTAGAAAAGTCTTGAAATATTAATTTTTCATAAATTTATTTTTAGTTTATAATGGATCAATATGGGTTATATTAATGTATAATATGATTATAGTTCTCAATCCTCTCAAAAAATAGGCTTTATAAAATTTTATGTCACAAAATTAACCTTATTGTTTAGCTTTAAACCTTAGTTAAAAACATTAACTCTTACCATGTCTTCTTGTATTCTCATAATATATGGTTAATATTGTTTCTATAAAATGACAAGATAACCTCAAGTGGATTATTAATTACATTTTTAACACTATATAAGTTATTTGGAAGAATATTATATTTTTTGGACTATTATATCATTTAATAAAATTGTATTTGTTTTAAAACATCAATTATGTCCATTTTGATACTGTTTAGTAATTAATGTTTTTAAAGTAATTAAAACTTCATTCCTTAAAATAGGAATTAAATCATCCCTAAAATGTCAATTTCATCTATTATGTTCATTTACAACATAAAAATGGTCAAATTACATTTATTGTAATATATATAATATCATTTATTTGACTATTTCATTAATAAGGTAATCACTGTATAATCATTGTGTCCTAAATAAATTTACTTATATAATGTTTAAAAATTATAAATAAAATACCATGATGTATCGAATTTTTTATCTATAAAATGAAAATTTATATTGAAATAGATAAATTATATAACTCAAAATTAAAATTGGTTTAGT
Source organism: Viscum album (assembly GCA_963277665.1). Classification (NCBI taxonomy): domain Eukaryota; kingdom Viridiplantae; phylum Streptophyta; class Magnoliopsida; order Santalales; family Viscaceae; genus Viscum; species Viscum album. The sequence continues at coordinate 1,591,541,953 of OY728145.1, read as the reverse complement.
AAAAGATACATGTTTATGTTGTATTTCCCTTTACTTTAAATTAATTATTATAACATTTCATTTTACACCCAAGTTGTTCTCAAATGAAAAAAATTAGGCCTAGAGATTTTTTGGTCACCTATGAATCATCCATTAATATTAGGAAATTTTTAGGGTAGTTTTCTATTATTATAATACTATTTGTTACCCTTATTTAACTGGTTTACCCTTTAACCATAGTAAATAAAAATAACCAAAAAATTTATTTTTCATAATATCCAAAAATAAAAGGTCCATAATTACACAATTTGGACCTTATGATTCCAAATATGGAATAATTTTTTATAAATTCAAAACAAATAGTTATCATAAATTAATTTAAAATTAATTCACATTGTCAAAACCAGAAATCCAGATTTTAAGAAGTAAAAACTATCAAAAGGTTGACATGTGTTTATGATTAATAAAAATGTGAAATTAATTCCAATAACCGAAATTGTATTAAATGGTAAAAACATAATCCAATTAAATTTTAAAACTATTTAAAAAGATAATCTATCTATATAAATAAATTAGATGAAAAATGATGTTTTGAATTAAAATGCAGTATTTTCACTATTCTTAAAATATGAATTTTCTCAGAAAAATTACCCTGAAGTAAATTTTGATGTCATGATTTCAAATAAGTTGTTTATTTAGTAAAATAAAATATATAAAAAATTTAAAATCTAGATTTAAAATAGTCGCACCATCAAAAGGTGGAAAAACTGCATTTTTTAAAAAATACTACTTTTATCTGAAAAATTGATTTTTTTTCTTATATCATGTATATCAAATAAATTATATGAATTTTAATGTTATATAAAATTAAAAATTTTGTTAATAATATTCATAAAAGATAGTTTATATCACATTAAATAATTATATTTTAATAATATATAATTGTTTAGTGAAACTCAGTATTGCATACAACGTAATCTATCGAGGATGGTCTCTCTTGGGTATAACACAAGCCAAGTCAGTGTTTCATGAAGTGAAAGATTCCTATAGTGTTGTGTATGACATAATCCCAACATAGTTCTTTTATATATTAAAAAAATATTTAAATGGTGTTTCATGTATCATACGTGAACTCAGTGTTTCCTGTAACATACGACAAGTTAGTTTAGTGTGAAATGAATGTTTGGCTTAGTTCATTTCAAGATATAAATTAAAATTTTATTTTATTCAAAAAAATGGTTTACAAAAACTTAAGTTGTTACATTATTCACTATATTATCATACAGAATTCTTCTGTAGTGATTAATTCTTTACTTAATGAAATAGATTTCTATTAGGGAGAACACTTTATATGACTTAGTCTATGTCTGTTAAATAGACCATATATTTGATATAAATAATTTCATCAATAACTCTTAGAGACAAAATAACATATTTTATATAAAATCCTTGGGTACATAAGTGATCATAGAGATGAACGTTTCATCATTTTTAATAAAAAATAAGGGAGTGTGGCTTCCATAGATTTAAATACCTAATAAATGAGTTATAATTACATATATATGAATAAAATTGAATAAAAATATTGTTGGGTATTGACAATATAAAAACAGACCATGGAAAATCAATAAATTATTTCAATGGCATAATGGGTATACAAATATTTCTTTAGAACTCTCATAATGAGATATAAATGAGGAATATAATTGATAGAAAAACATTTTTGTAGTAATGGAATGATTATAAGAATATGAAAACATAATAACATTGAAATTATAGGACTAACTACAATGGAAGTTCTTGGATAAAATGGGAGAGGAAGAGAAACCTATATAATTAAAGATATCTTCTTAAAGCTTCATGAGTTCTCCTTAGATCCTTATAAACTCCCTAGAATGGCTATAAAGAGGGAAATGAGGCAAATTCATACCAAATCACTTGGGAGTGAATGAAATGGGGGTATAAAGGTAGGTATTTATAAAAAAATAAGGTGAATTATTTATTAATTTCTAAATGTAGGCCATTTAATTCTATATTGTTGAAAATGGGAATCCAAAAGATAAATCCTGGTTTTAAATCATGGTTTTGGAAATTTAAGATATGATTTTGTTATGTTTATTTAAGAGAGAAGAAAATTAAAAATTAAAAATTACTCTTAGATGAGAAGGTAATATTTCTCTTAAAATATAATTTTAAATGTATTAATTTCCATTTAAGACTTTAAAACGTTATTTATATGTTTTGAAAATCATATTAATTCATTAAAATACTTAATATTTATAAAATAAAATATTTTTTATGGATTCAGATAATTTAATTATTACATCATTATCAAATATTTATGAAGTAAATGAAACATAATAAAAACAAAAAACTATATTTTTATTATGAATTAAAAAATAATTTATTTTATAAAATTCTATAAGCTTCTCTACAATGCAATTCCGAGTTGCTGGTTTCTAATATAATATATATTTTATTAAAATAATTTTCTAGGTATGTTATTTTTTATTTGAAATAAAAATAATTATTTATTGAAAATCTATAGTTTTTATGACACAATCAACATTATGACCCTTATAAAAATTACCTCGTACCATATATAATTATATTATCATTTATATTTTAATATAAATGTTTTATAATTGTATTTCATGAAAATATATTTTATTTAAAATATTATTTAAAATTTTATAATTTTCAAAAATATAATTAGGTTTTTTATACAAAAATATATTTATCATATTTATCTTATATTTTTTATAATTTTTTAAAAAATAATATTGAAAATGGCATTAAAGAAACCTTTATATAATTTTTAGGAATAAAATTTCAAATTTACAATACTAATGTATAGATTGATAACCCATTATTACACTAGTATACAACCTAAGGGACATGTGTGAAGATATGGTACTTTTATGGGGTTCATCATTTTAGATTGATCTAGTTGTGATCTCTCAAAACATGAACTTATACTATCATCAATTCATCCTAATAATTGTTAAATCTCTACTAGGTACTTGACAAGGGGGAACACTAGTGATGTTTCCTATCTTCTAATTTTTGAAAAATGTGTTTTAAAAGTCTTGAACTTATTGGTTGACGCCTTCATTTATAACTTCTACATTAATTATCTATTTTAATTAGCCATTATATAGACTAATTATAATGGAAATATTATTATCAATTTTCATAATGACCAATGATCATATTTAAAAAATTTCATATTGATCAATGATCATGTAACAGTCAGATCCTAATGGTCACTTTTACCTTTATACCCTATATACACTCAACTATTTTTATACCTTATCATTAACTACTAATCCTATAAAGGTTATATAATTAACATGATTATTTATAATGTATTTCAGACTCATCAATTTATTTTTACTATTTTTATAGAAGGATTGATCTTCATTAGAGAAATTATGCCTATAGAGTTCACATTCATGTGTGAATTGTTATTTTTCATTTATATCCTTATATAATTTATATATTCTACAGTCAATATTAATCCATGATAAGAATTTCAATTTAAAATTCCTTAAATATTATTTGATTTTAAAAAAAATATAGTCATTGTGAAATATGGGCTCTTTTATTAATAAAAATGAATATTTTGGGTCCATATATTCTCCCAAATCCCTTATGAGATTTTATCCTCAAAATTTACATCCTTCCTTAAAATAAATGGGGTATTTATCTTTCATAGATTCTTCAAGATCATATAATTCTTCTATAAATAATTGATTTCTCAATAAGACTATCAGAAGTCAGGTTATCTTTTTACTCAATAAATATTTTATTTCATCATGAACCTATATAAATTCTTCTTTATATGATATTTATGTTTCCAATTATATAAACTTTATGTTTAGTATACATGTTTTGTCTAGAATATACTTTCATAATAGGGACACATAAAAGAATTCATGAGAATTAGAAGGACTTGGAGGTAGTGTAAACAAATTGGAAACTACTATAGCACACTCTAGTATCTAAAATAGTCTAATGTATATTAGAATCAGTTTCACCATCTTTAAAAATCTCATTACCCTTTTCCATGATGATATTTTGTTTAATACATGACCCATAACATGAAATTTTATGTCCTTCCTTTGATTATAACCATAACACTTTTGTCAACTCTAAGCATCCTTAATATGTTTTTGGAACACATGTTTCTCCCCTATAGTTTAATCCCTAATTTTTAGTTTAAAAAATATTACCTAACTTCATCCCTTCATTTTGGAGTGCTAAAATATTTTATATAGAGTTCTTCATAAGGATCCATTTTAATACTCGAGTGAAAACTGTTTTTATGGGAGAATTTGATAAGTGGAATATAATTATCCTAACTCCCTTGAAAATAATGTGAGATAGCCTATAACATGTTTTCCAATGCCTGAATGGTCCTATCAAACATCCCATCAGTTTTAGTTGGGTAGTATGCGTTATAGTTTAATTTTTTATTCATAAACTTTTGAAGGCTCCTTTGAAACATAGAAGTATATTTTGAATCTCATCCTAAAACAATTAACAGTGGTGTACCATGAAGTCTTTCCACATAATGAATATTCAGATGATCAAGGCACTCATATAAGAAATTAAATAAAGGGAGGAATTATCTCATATAGTGAAAAAATGGTCAGAATTTTTAACCTATCAATGATTACCCATATATAATATTTTCCCATATATTTCCTGGAAAGGAAGGTAACAAAGTCTATAGTTATGTGGTCCCACATATATAAAAATATGGGTAATGGTTTCATAACTAATTTGGTGAGTTTTCAACCCTTATTTACTTGAGGACAAACAAAAAATCTTTTTTATAATCATAAATATTTATTTTCATGTTAACCAATTCATAATGATCTCACATATCTCTATAAATTCTGGTGTTTCTAGGTTATATTGAGAATGTATAGTTGTGGTCTTCATCCATCATCCCTTTCTATAACTATGCTATTTATGGGGATACATGGAATTATAAAAAACCTCATTACCCTCTATTGATCAATATTTGACAAAAAATAATTCCCATTTTCACAACATTTACCTCTTTTTGAAACATAGGATCACCTCTTTGGCCATTCTCAATATTATCCGTTAATAATTATTATGAAATCATTTTGGATTTTATTGATGATGTATCTTACATTAAGTATTCCATTTCAATATTTAGGATGTCCTTGATCAATGTTTTTACTTCAAAAATTTTCATTTAAATAACTATAGGGAATTTCCTACTCAACATATCATCGGCATTGTTTGTTTTTCCAAGGTGATAATGGATAGAAAAATCATAGCACTTATGAAGATATGACCATTTCCTTTTTCCCATGTTCAGTTTCATTCATCTAAAATTATAAAATAAGATCTAGTGGTCGGTGTATATGCCAAACTTCTACCTATATTGATATTGTCTCTATATATTTTATTAAAATATAACTATATCTATGTCTAATTCATGGGTATAATCATTAATTCCAAGAGGCATTAATTTTAAATATGCGCATGAAATCTTCTTATCATTTTTCATGAGTAAACCTCTAAGTCCATTCAAGGAAGTATCACTATAAATGAAAAATAATTCAGTATTAGATGGTAAATTTAACACATGTACACTAACAAACAACACTTTTAGTTATTAGAAATTTTTTAAACACTATTTTGTCCATATAAACTTAAATATCATTCATGTTAACTTGGTTATTGGATCATAAATCCATGAAATTATTCATCAAAAAACATATATAGTATCTTGGTAGACCGAGGAAATTATAAGTCATAGTTACTATTATAGGTTAAGGTCACTCCTATACAGCCTTTATCATTGATAGATCAACTAATATTCCTTCATTGGTCACAATGTGTGTTCCATAAATGCTACTTGTTGTAACCAAAAGTCACATTTACTGAATTTAACATAAAACTACTTCATCAATGTGATATAATGACAATTTATTATTATATTTCTCAAGATAATAAATTATATAAAATACATTTTCATATTTATTTATCCTTTTTTATATAATATATTTATGGTAATTTCCAATAAAAACGTGTCTTCCGTGATACATGAAGTATTAAACTGCTAGGTGTTCCTTCCATAGTGAAGTTGAACAATCCACATGTATTTAGTTGTTATTAAGGACCTATGTTAATTGATTCATCACCATAATGAATTTTTCTTCTATATATTCCAACATATATAGAAAAAATTAAATTCATTATCCTTCACATCCATTATGTACAAGATTCCTTCTATTTTCCTAGACGAAGAAAACATATGTGAGAAAATTATTATTGTTGGAAATTTTATAATGATAATTTTAATGTATTGATAATTCCAAAAAAATACAACATCATTCTTCTAGGATGTTATACTTAAATATTACAAGAATACCTTACCTGTATATTCGTTATTATGGTTTGTCAAAATCACATGATTAAATAATGAATATCCTCTAAGAGTGTCAATATAGGTGTGAAATAAGACCTATTTTTCATGAACTAATTACATGACGAGTTAATAACCAATGATAACTTTAGGTTATATTACTTATGTACATATTTATGACCAATTCACATTCCTTTTTTACTACCAAGATAAGGATTTCATTTCTTATAAACCACTGTCTCTATATTTTACTAAAATTTAAGGTTGTTTTCTTATATTTAGACTTACCCTTGGGGTTCAAACTAATGTTTATCAATCCTAATATAAAAAATAATGAAACCCTTCCTTTGATACAAAATATGGATACATACCATTTAATATATAATTTTCAACTTGATTTCTTAATAAAATATTACATTAATAACTTTGAAGGACCTTTTGATGTTTTGTATCTTGGAAACTAGGTACATAATAAATGTATTAGACAGATAAGAAAAAAACATAAACATTACTTCTTCAACTAGAAATAATTATTTAAACATTCATAGTTGGTCAATTCACAACATATGACTTCCTAGGGACATGCATAAAAAATGGTGAGTATATATCCTAGTAAGGGATAAGCAAATAAATGGAGAATGAGCAATTATCATAGATAAATCAGAGGGGAAAAAATAATACCCTAATCATAAATTTATGGTATATAATATGTAAATGTTTCTATAATATAAAAACGATAAATTTATAATTATTTAACAAAGTTTCAATACCATGGTGTCATTAAATATATTATCAATGTTATTAACTAAGGTATCATAAAACATGTTATCTCTAGAGATTAGTTTTTTACCCAATGCATTGGATAGACATCAGGGAACACCCCTCATATGTCATAATTCATTTGTGTGACATATATCATATATAATAAAAAAAATTCATTAATAACTCATCAATAATAATGATTGTGTTTCTAATAAAATCATTGAGTAAATAAGTATTTAACTACTTGAACATTTCATCATTTATAACCCATGAGAAGGAAATGCAGGTGTTATATAGGGAAATATAAAATTAATGAAGTATTATTAAATAAAACTTAATATCACTGAATAACGGTAGGGATAGGTATTCACTATATAAAAAGGGAATCATATAAAAATAAATTAATGTTTTCATAAGTATAAAGGGTATAAAAAGTGGTTTGTAGAACGTTCTTACTGAAAGTGAATGGAAGTATTTCAATAGTAATTTGTTTTGAATGTAATGGAATGATCATTAGTGCATGAGAATATGACACCTTTCAAATTAGAGGAATAACTATAAGGGAATCACTTTGATAATAAGGGACATGAAGAGAAACCCTTTCCTTAAGAGATAGATTCTAAATGATTGCGGAGTGTTCTTTAGAACATTATAAAGTCAATTGAAAGGCTCTAGAGAGGTAAAATTAAGGAAACATCATGATTAATGGATTGGGAGTGAATTAAATATTATGGAGAAGGGGGTATTTATATAAAACTGATAAGAATTTTTTATTAATTTCTAAATATATTCCTTGGAATTTTATATCGTGGAAAATGGGGGGCCATTATAATACCCATGGATTTAGAATATGGTTTTGGAAATTGTTTACTTTTATTACTAAAATAAATTTATAAGGACTCTACCCTGAAACATTACATAATCCTAAGTTTTATAAAAGAACATAAATTCATACAAATTGAGGATCTTTTTAGGTATATAGTTTTAGGTAGGTAAGACAAAAACATACATAACATCTCATAACCATACATGAGGATAATTTTAAAACAATATCAATTTTTTAAAACATAATACTTTTCAAATAAAACATAATTCCTTTGAAAAAAAATATTGAAAGTTAAATTGACTTTAATCTTTCTCTTACACATCCTTATAACCTGTGAAAAACATTTAAAAAATTAGGATGATCACAAAAATTTCAGTAAGGGATATAAGGAAATAAATAGTTAGTCAAGTGATAACATAAAAACCAATTAAACCCATTTCATAAAAACTTGTTAACATGCATGGAAGAATCCTGTAGTTTACTTGGGACATATTTACCATATCACTATTACAGTCACCCTTACACATGAAATAACTATTTGGTCAAATTCCACCTCCAAAGTACCCAATGCAATGGATAACTATAATAGGGCTCACCCATCATATCTTGATCTTTAATAGTCTCAACACAACATATCTTGAGCTATAATGGGCTCAACACAACATATCTTGAGCTATAATGGGCTCAACCCAACATAAGTATTTCCAAGGAACATATCATGATAATACAGAATCATGAAATCAGGAGAAACCACTCATCCACACACACATTTATATATATATATATAACAATCCCTTTGAAATTTATTATAGAGACTTTTAAAAGGATTTTAAAAGATAAGTACCATAAAAATATAATTGGAGTGAGAATTAATAAAATGGAATGGAAATTTTTATACAATGTAAAAACACATAATAAAACATAATATACATAAAAATTCATCACACCAACAATCTTAATACCATATAATGGATAAAGTATAAGGTTAACCGAAAGATTTTAAATTGGTTTAAGAATTCCCTTACCTCAGGTTCTTATTACTTAAAATGTGTTTAAACCATCTATATAATGGTTAAAAGTGTGATATTAATATTTTACGAAAACAAATTCATGTTTATAACACCTTTTATGATCATTTTATTACATCATTCCACCCATTCATTAATAATATTTTGTTCATTCCATTGTTTTTGGGTGCGTTCTTCACATGGTTTCCCATATCAGTTCATGATAGATATTATTGTCGATTAGAAGTGAAACTACATAATTGGAATGGAATGGTATTTAAATATTTTCAGAGCCATAAATTATAACATTTATTATTTTTAATTATGATATGAGTATCATTCATAAGTTAAAACATTATTGATAATTGTTTAGGTCATTTTGGCGATTCTTCGATCATAATGAACTCATTTTGTTTTATAAATTAATAACATGTGTACTAAATTATTATAGAAACTTATATAAGATATAATACATAAATTATAATCCTATTAAATAATAAAAATGGTTTCATTAATAGTATTGAATAAGTAAAAGAAATTGAAATCACATTGTCTATGATGTCGGTAAATCGACACATCACGAACGACATTTTCATTTCTAGAATAAGTGGGAGAGGAGAAAAAGTATAATGGTTAATCTTTCATAAACATCATGAAATCGTGAATATGGGAGACATTGGATCATTCATGCCTCTTGGATAAGGGGTGGTGAGGAAATAAGAATAATTGAAAAGAAAATGAAAATAAAAGAAAGAAAACAAAAGAAGATGTTTATCTCTTGATATCTTCTACTTTAGATACTTCTTAAGGACCTTTGTTTTATCCTTTTGGTGAGACCAGAAGGTCTTTAAAGTGGGGAATGTGCTTTAGGGGAGTATTTGGAAGATGATATGTAAGTATCAAGGCTTGAGAGGTGTGGGATTAAGAGGGAAATGAGGGTGGTATTTATATTGGAGGAGAGGAGAGGTTTTACTTTATTTAAATCATTAGTTTAATATTTGTTTCTCAAGACTACTAATATTCTTGATTCATGTGACAAAAAAAAGTAATAATTGAATATGATTTCAAACCAAGTGGGCTTACATTAGGCTGGCATCACTTATGATGTAGTAAAACAATTATTTAATCATTATCCTAAGTAATTCATTTTCAATGAATAAAAATATGATTGAAATAGATAAATAATATAAACTTATTTATTATAAATATAATTAACAATTTATCAAATAAAATTAATATGTGATGGGAAAATTAATTATAACATTTTCATGCATAAAACCCATTTTTTTGTAAAACTATATTTTTAAGCATAAAAAATGTAAAGGATAAAATTATCAATTACTATTATTTTCCTAAAATTAATTGGTTTATTATAAAAAATTAATATTATATGACTTTAAAATAAATACAAAACCAAATTTTAACAAAATCATATTTAATTAATATAAAATAATAAAATAATTTTCTTTGGTTTAAAAATATTACAATGGTTCATAAACTGTTAAACCTAGAATTTCTAATTTAAAAATAAAATTTAAAAAATGTATAATTTTACTATTTAATATTGACTTCAACCATTTATATTTTTTATAAACTTATAGGTCTTTATTATATAATAATATATTTTAAAAGTCGCACTTTTGGTAAAACTGTTTTTCCTATAATCAATTTAAAATAAACTATTTCGTAAAATTCACAATATATCATATTTAGATATTATATTTATGACGATTTAAAAAATAATGATTATTTTGTAAAAATATTATTAAAACATTCAGGAATTAAACATTTAAATATACTCATTTATAAGTTCTCTTTAGAGTGTTCATTGTTTGATAGTCTAGGATATAGTGTTTATATGCTATAGTAGGGTATTGGGTATTACAAAAAATCTAATCCTATAGGAAACACTACAAAAAAGTTTCTTACTAAGATATAAGATAAACAAAACCCAAAAGGTTCCAAATCATTTAATGGGTGGAACAGTAAATAAGATGCAATGGTGGTTGAGGTATTATATATGGTTGTTTTGGGAGAGAAATTATATATTCTTGATAGTGGTTGGTTATCTCACATGAATTATAAAAAAATATTTTAAAATATATCCAATAGTATAAGGGTAAATCTATCACTTTATAGAATGACATATAACTCAACAACTGTGGTGTTATACAAACAGATATTTATAGGAAGAAATCAAACGATGTTCTTCCTTTAAACGAGTTAAGGAAAAATCATATTAGTGTTTCAATAATTTATGATAATGTAAATGAGGTGATCTTATATGAGAATTATTGTGTTATAAAAATATTTATGGATTTTATGATTACATTAAAGGGGAAATAAAAAATGATAACATGTTTTCAATTTATGATGAAAAAATTCTTGTTGCATGGGAATAAATTACGATAATAATCTACGATAGATAAAACATGTCCCTTTGGTGGAAAAATAGATAATGTTTTTAAAAAAATGATATGATAAATATAATAATGTTCTAAAATTCCCCCTATGAATTATCATGGGAACCTGGGAGGAGGGTTGAATCATGTCTGGCTAAAATTTAACCAAATTCCAAATAAGTCATATAATCTTTTACCCAATTTTTTATTTGACCCGTTATTGTGGGTTAAGACATATGTACATGTTTTTATTAACTTACAATCAAATCACAAATGAAATGCATTATCTAGAGTATAAATCATTAAATTGTTTTATTATAAGGTTTAAACATGGTGTATGAAACCAACTCTGTTCTATGATCAGATTTAATTGAGTCATAAATTTGTCATTAATAATACTATTATCAATTTTAGTAGTTTATTTAGGTGTTATCTTAAAAATAATTCTCACTGTATTATAAAAGTGATTTTTTATTATATTACATAAATTAAAATATACTTCATCATGTAGGTTCTTTATACTGGAGCACTTTATTTTTAAACACTTCCAACCTCATTAAGTTGATCACCATTTTTCATAATATATTATAACATCCATTTAAATTGTTAAAATTCCTCAACTCCAAGTCTTTTATTACTTTTATATCATTAATAACTATATAATATAACTTGTTATTAATTCATATATCTTATTCCATATCTTATTTTGAATAATTTTTCTAGATTCTCTAAACTAAAAAATCAAGGAACTCAACAACCAATGAATAATCTAGAGAGATACCTATATGTTGGACACTTATTCTTATCTTAAAAAATATATCAAACATATTTGATACTAGGTGTCATTGGAACATGTATTCAAACAATTTTCTTCTTCTTCTTATTCTATTATTTTTTATATTGTTCTTCGATACCAAGATGTATTCTACTTCAATAAGGATCAGGTTCATCTCATCTTCTGATGGCTAGATCACAATTTTTTAAAATGTGTTATATTAATTTTCTTATATTTTACCTTTAATATGTATGTCAAAAATATTTATTTTATATATTATACACATATAAAATCTCCATGTAGTTTCAATGACAAGATCCTCCAACCCATTTTTTCAATGACTTCACATGGCTATTTACTGTTTGTTCAATTAATACACCCTTTTTAAAACTACTCACCTCTAGTGTAATATCAATAATCGAATATTAACTTCCTTTCTCATATTTATCTCATCCAAATACATATTTTAGTTTTTTTTTCTATAATATCAAGACAATTCTTCTCAAAATAATTCAATAGAAACTATAAATAAAACAATCTTCATAGCCATACTTAAATCATACATCATATAAGAGTTATGGAATGAAACATTAATTCATTATGTGGAATCATATATCACTATATTGTATACTATAGCTTCAATTTTAATAAAAATATTCTTTAATGCACAATATCCTCAAATATCAATATGTATCAAAATTTAATTTTTGATATTAAATTCTTTAATTAATAACACATGCATATTTACTTTAAATTTCATGATTCATTAAATCTAGAGTATCCTCATTTTAGATATAATTATTTTCTCAGAAATTTATTAGGATGCAGTCTTCCGTTTTTCTATTAACTATCTTGAATCATAACATTTTGTGATTTTTTAGTCCATGAATATATATATATATAAGAATAAAAACAAGTAATCTCTATTTTTTTAACCAATTATTGAATATAAAATATTATTTTTTGAAAATAAAAATATAATGGAGAAATAATAATCTCATATTCCACTCATTCCATATTATTAAAAACATAGATTAAATCATTCATTAACTGAAGAATCATTATGTTTTTATTAAGATAGAATAATTTATGTTTCATTTGATTTGTAGTTCCATTCTTTATATTATTAGAGCTATAATCTCATATTATTCATCCTATAAACATATCAAAACACTCAATAGGATTATCCTTATGTAGTTTACATGATACTAGAGAAGTGATAAAATAATTATTATAAAGAAAAATATTATTCCTTGACTTTTAAAGATTTTCCAATCACAACATAACTTTTTGTAAGGATAAAATTATTCATATAGAGTTTTGTGACTTTTAATAACTTATTTGAATTTATTACATAATTTTTATTATCAGAAGGATAAATGATCCACATGAGTTTCTGATATTCCTCAATAACTTTTAGTATGGTCCATATAGACTCATTCATTTTTTTTATTTTTTCAATAATCATCCTTATAAATATGGTTAATTATTAAAAATATTTGATTATCCTTATGAATATGTCATATACATCATTATAAAGTCTATAAAATAAACTTTATAAATATATTCATTTTCCAATTTTCAATTAGCTGAATTGGATGATGCATTTGTTCCTTAGAAATGATCCTTATAGCAATTTGAGGACTTCTTCAAAATTTCCATTCCAATATCAAAATTATATAATTATTCACATATCATCTTACAACCACTTCAAATCAACCTCAAATACCTCAAAATGATTTTGACAATATTACAAAACTACTTAAAACATTTTAACACCATTCCCAAGGTCATATTGTGTATTAAATACTCATATTTGAGTATTTCATGTACTTATCTCACTTCTCTATCATAGAATAAATATAAGCATCAAAAACCACTATCCAAGTGTTTACATATCACTAAATACACTAGAATTTATTTTAAATAACACAAGTATGGTCTCTACAACTTCAACTAGCTCTTGTACTTTTATTACAGATCTCCAATATCCCAAAAATATTGATTCTTCACTTATTTTGAAACTATTATAGAAGGTAATTTTTATACCTGATATGACTTGTCTATTACGTGAAGAAATTATCTTCATTCATCTGATTTATTTGATACGCACATGAATCTTTATAGCTAGTTGTTCATGTGAAATAGCTCTATATCCTTCATTAAATGGAGACATGGGAAGCTCCCTCATATTTTCTATTGGGGGACAAATTCCTGCATAACCTATAATCTACAAGAAATACCTATTGATACTTATTTATATTAAATAAAAAACATTGTCTACATCATCTTCAATTTGAAAGACTCAACAAATGTTATGCATTTTATATGAGAGAAATGAAGAAAAATAGCTACAAAATAAATAAAATTAAACCAAAAACCCACTTGAGTAAATACACTTGGATTTATACAAATAGATGGGATTTAATTCATCTAATGAAGTTAATTATTACATGGATTTTTTATAATTTTAATTGTATGACTATTGAATAATTAATGATGAGTGAATCAAAATTTCTTGAGAAACTGAATCATATTGTGGGAATTGATGAGAATTAAATAGGAAATAACATCAAGATATTATTTTTCTAAAATTGATATGAATATAAGAATTAATTATTTCTGTTATATCTTTATAAGAATGAGATAAGTCATTTACATTGTTCACTAAACACCCCTAAAAAATTTAGTCACTAATATAAGTAATCATATCCTAGTGTACATAGATAGCAAAATTATTTCTAAATATGAAACTTTTAATGACTTTCTATTATAATCTATAAACATTTTTGTCTATATTTTGAATCAGTTCCTAGTATGACCTCATTCAGTCAAAACACCATATTGGATACGGTATGAAAACAATATATAGAGTTGTATACCTATATACCCATACCCGGTGATAAAATTAGATTCTTTACATATTATATTTTATACCAACTGAAGAAACTCAAATCTTAACTTCTATAATTCAAAATTAGAAAATAAAAATGGGCTCACTTATGTCCTAAATAATCCTTTCAAATCTAGAGCTTCAAATAACTAGTATGACTAATATATATTAATACCCATTTCATTCTCTACAAATGGGAACTTTTCACAGTATACTATGATTTTATTCTTCTATAATGTATTTAATATTTCATACAAAATAGGTACCTATGATTACACTGAAGTTTTAATTCTTGAATATTTTATTTTTTTAATACATTTCACCATTGACATTTCTATAATTCTTACACATACTTAGGCCCTATAAATAATAGTTTAAAATGTTGGATGAGAAAGAAAAGGTTCATTAAGGTATATACAAAGAGTGTACGCCCATAAATTTATTTTAAATAAGGGAAAAAATATATTTATTTTTTTCATTTTCTCCTAAAACCATTGAGTTTAAAATAATCATTTTATTTCTATTAAAATCAAAATTTTTATAATTATTTTTTTATAAAACGTTTCAAAATCAACCATAAACGAAAAATCATAATTCATGAGGGTTTATTGAATAACAAAAATTATTTCCCTTGAAAATAAACCTTTCTTCTATAGGAGATCATAATCATTCTATTAAATCAAATCTTACTTTATTATATTAAAAAATTATATGTTTTTTATAAAATCCAATAAACAACTAGAACATAAAATATAATGAAGGATAAAAAATATAAATAATCACATTAATAAAAATAACTAATTTCTTAAAGATTGAATACTTAATTTAATGCATCATAATATTATTTTCATGTCCTGATTCCATGAAATCATAAACATGTTTTCAAGGCCTCATGCCAAGAAATCTAAGATAAATGGGTAGGAATTCACCAAATAATCCTTAAAATTTTTCTCATGATATATAATAATGAGTCAAGGGGCTATCTATAACTGTTCCCCACCGTTTACAAAAAAATTTCAATGCATATATCATATGACTAAAATTAATACTTGTAAAAAACGTAATAAACATAAATATTCATATAAAAAACTCTCATATAATATGTTTAAATTTTCCCAATTAGTGAAATAATTTTATTAGTAAGTTTCATTTGTTTAAAAAAATAACAAGTATATGGTTCAGTAAGCATTGAGATAATGAATTATGGAGAAAATATATTGAAATAGTTCATTATTTTTCAATAAATAATCAAGTGAAATATCCAAAGAATAACCCTAGGGAATTTTAAACCCAGTGTAAAGTGGATCCCACTAGTTGTGTATTGAGTAAAGATTAAGTTAATACTAAAAAAATTCATATTTATTACCCCTTGGTATATATTTTCTACATATTTCACACACTTTTGTGTATCTATAGAGGGAAATAATTACTAGAAAACCACCACTATTTACTTTTCCAAAACTTGTGGATGTCATTATAGAAAAAAAATATTTTATATAAAATAATTTAAAATTCTATTTTAAAATGAATATAAAATATACAATTTATTTGGAAAAATTTTAAATTAAAAAACCAATAAAATATTTATAAAAATAATTGTATTGAAAATAATTGCAGAACACATTAGAAATCAATAAAAAATATAACATTTATTTTGTAAAAAAATTAAAATAAAAAAATTAATAGAGTAATTTGAAAAATATTTTCTTTAAATATAACCATTGAAATATTTAATGGATTATTCAAAGAATGTACATTTCATGAGGGTGTGAAAATTTAATCATTTTAAAAATGTTAAAAAGAGAACATTTTTTTTATAAATTGGTATAAAGTAAAAAGCGTGTGATTTGAAAAATATTTGAAATTATTATATTCAATATTTTATAAAGATAGTAAAAATTATTTGAAAATCACCATTAAATATATTTTAATCATATATAAGAACATTCATCAAACATTTTAGGAACAATAAAATAGAGGAAAATGATTTTGAAATTAATTTATTAATACATGGTTTTAATGGGAAACACATTAACTAAAGTCATGAATCATTGTGTATGTTCTCTAAACCATGAATAATAAAATAATATCAATAAATTATTTTCTTAATAAACTTTTTATCATTTATTATTATTCAATTTAATTAAAATTTTATCCTATTTCATTTAGTTTCTAAACTATTTATTATTATGTTGGACGTTTTGAGTTCATTCAGTCCTTAATGTTTAGATTGTTGTTGGCACATTGAACTTGGTCAGAGTTTTCATGGTTAAATCATCTATATAATCGTAAAAATTATATAATAAAAAATTATATGTTATATACACTTTTAAATCTATCCATGTGTGGTAGTCATAAAAAATGAATGATATCACTTTATGGAGTTGGTAGTCCATACCATCTCATGAGTGATGTTTCAAATTTTTGAGGATTATAAGAAAAGAATGGTAAATTATAATTCAAATTTTTCACAATAAATTTGATATCATAAATATCATATATATTCATTAAATTAATCATTATTAATATCCTTTTAAAGAAAAAATAAAAAATGAATCACATCGCATCGCATCATGGAGGTGGTAGTCCACACGTACGCATGAGCAATATTATCATTTCCATTAGTTGATAAGATAAGAAGGTAGATACTATTTTATCTATATAGATCCATAAATATTTCAAATAAATGTTACAGTTTAATTAATTCCATCATTATATCCATCTATGTTATGTGGTAAATAAAAACGAATCAAATTACTTCGTGGATGTGGTAGTCCACACATATGCTCGAGAAAAGTGTTCGTTTTACACTGTATGGAAAAGGGTTTTATGATAAACATAATAAATATTTCACTATATTTTAGATACTAATGTAATTATATTACCATGGTTATAGTAGTTTTTGAATATATTTAATGATAAATTAACATAAAAGGATTCGATGAAAATGATTAACTCTTATTTAAGAAATCTCCTTTGAATATCTTCTTAGGGACCATAGGGATGTTATTTTGAGAAACAAATAACCTATAAAACATTAATATGGAATTTTATAAGAGTTTTGGGAATATTTTTTTTGAGCTAAGCAGTTCATGTTGGTTTGAATAAGTGAGGAGTGGAGGTTCCATTTTAGAAGTAAGGGGAATGGAATACTTGTAATTATTCAAAATGTTAAAGTAATATAAGTTTACTTTCATGGAAAACTAGATCCGAATTTTTTCAATTTAGAATTTATAATGATCTAGTATTGAAATAAAATCAACCAATTGGATTTAGACATTTTTTACATTATTTTAACCCTTATCTCTTTGTTTTAACCTCTTATTAACCCTTTTTACAGATACCCACATAATAAGATACTTAAGATTCAAGGGTAAATATTGTAATTATAAAAGAAAAAGTTGAAAATAATTAGAAACTACTTCATTTTCTTGACCAATTACGATTCAATTACAAAAAATATAAGATTATATGATTTTTAAAAAATTAATTAAATATTTTGTAGTATAAAATATCCTTAAAATCATTTTCAAGACTACTGAAATAATTAGACATTAAAGGAATCAAGATAAACATTAAATTTTAATCTTAACGAATCAAAAATAGTATATAATTTTTAACAATACCTGAAATTCATGTAACACTATATTTCATCAAAAATATATTACATCAAATGTCTTTGAAACCATTCACATGATTTTTATACTTCTTGCACAAGTGTTGTGTCGATGATTCTTAAGCATTTGAGGAAAGTATAATATCACTAAAAAAACACTATCATCAAAATACTTTTTTAATATTCTAGATAATCTTGTTTAACTATTCTTAACTTTTTTTATTCACATGAAAAAAATTAGAGATATTAAAATAAAGAGTGGGACATTTTGTTATTATAGTTAAATTAATATAAAGGTAGAAAACCATGCGAAGTGGAACCAAATTTTTATACTTTTAAATATAAGTTGAAATAATTCCAAATAATCTCATTATAGAATAACAAATAAGATATTTTTTGATTATATCAAAAATATTAAAACTTATTTAACTAGTTTTACTCTTAACCACTGTGACAACAATTTACAATGCTTACAATTAATTGTGACCAAAAATGAAATTTACCTTATTACTAAATTTCAAACTCATCATTAAAAATATGATACCCATTTTTAAGAATTAATTTGGAGGATTGGAAGAAATTATTTTTAATATAATTTCATATATAAAATGAAAAATCTTTTTTTATAAAAATATGTATTTTATGTATAAAAATGATTTTATACCAAAATAAATTATAATAATGATTTTTATGGAATTAATTGTATTATTTTTAATAAAATAAAACAAGTTTTACTTTTAAAAAATTTGAAAATAAAAAATAAAAAATTGAAATTTATTTTATTAAACTCAAAGAATGATTTTTTTTTTCAAAATTTGTATTTTCAATATTCACCAAAAAGTCAAAATTTCTAACAAATATGAAGAAATTAACATAATATTTATTTTAAAATATAATTTCAAAAATTATATCTATTTTATCAAATAAAATTTCTAAAACTATTAGAAATTAATAATCATATATGACTAAAAAATATAATGAAAATAATTTTTTATGAAATTTTATCTTTAAATAATAACATTCATTTTTACTCATCACTAATCATGTAAGAACCATTATATAAATATTAATTTATTTTATTAAATATTTTATATTTATACTAAAATCATCCATCTATTGTGATTAATTTAATTTAATTTGATAAAAATACATTACACACATAAATCAGTTTGCATAAAAAATAACTCCTTTCCTATATGATTTTATTTAAGATTGGGTTCTTATTTCATAGGCCTTAATAAATACATTTGTATTAAAGTAACATTCTTAATATATTTTTAAGAATTTATTTAATCCTTTTTATACCTTCCAATCCAATATCTAGGATATAATTGATTGAATTTAATAATAATATTTACATACTATATCACAGTTTTTTAAGACTAGTGTTATGTGTGGTACATTATATTAAATTTAAAAAAGAATTAGAAAATTAAAATAACATGTTGTTAAATTTTTTACATATTATAAAAATTATATCCTCCTAATTTAAAATTGTTCTCATCTAAAATATTATATATTGACAAAGGTATAATCTTAGAAGTAGATTCTATCATGATAAGGATTTTTTTAAAAGGTTGGGGCCGAAGCCTCATTTATTATTAAAGAAAATAAAATACCTCTTTAACTGGGTAGAGGGAGACCCATTACATAGCTTGAAGTTCTAGTGGGTATTTATCCCATTCCATGGCCCGTAGGCCCATTTTTTTAGCCCAAGGCCCATTCTGTAAATAGTCCTGCTACAGTACCCGCACTGCTACAATAATGCGCAGTACCCGCCGCTGCTACAGAACCCTTCCGCCTCTATAGTGACCGTTGTTGCTACAATGTCGCTGCTTCTACAGTATGCTATAGTACTGCTATAGTACCTATGCCCAATGGGTTTTGAACCCCCATTTTCATGTAGAATTAAGTGGTGCTTACAACTAAGACAAAACTCAACTATATGATAAGGATCTTCCAAGTCACTACTTAAAATATTAACATCCCTTGAATATTTTTATAACTAGATATGTTCTATTATAATTTTCATACTTTTGAATAGGTTTGCAAAAGAATAACTTCATAGTTGACTGCTTTTTTTCATATAATAATTGCTGGTTTTATCATTCACTTAAATAAGTTGAGAAATTATTTTACTATTTAGATAGAGAATGTGAAAAAATACATACATGAATTCATTCCATTACATCGGCATAATTCATCATTCAATTTTGTTTTCAAGTAGTTTTCCACCTCAAAATCATCATATATTCTAAAACATAAGTAACCAAGAAAAGTTTTTCATACATGAAAAACTAAAATTAACTTTAAATGGATCAGAGTATCCATAAGAGGATGAAATTTTATTTATCATATTTTTTCCATTATCTAGAACCAAAAATGGTTAGCACAATTTTAGATAATATCCAATATAAATAACCCTTCATCAGTCTGAAATTCCACTATAGTAATACCCATAGTTTGACATAAATCATTATTTAAACAATGAATATAAAAACTCTTCAAAATATGTTAGAACAAAATGAAAACCAAAGAATAGAATGATTTTATCACATATTCGTTCAATATTTATGTAATATTTATCTCCAAACAATCTTAATTACTCAAAAAGTCACATAGTAAAATGTATTTATCCTAATCCTAAATTCCCCAAAATAAACTATTCATTTACGAAAATTACCACAATATCCATAAAACAAACACAAAAATATAAAATCTTTAATAACGTAACTCAATATTATTACTAATCTTAAATTACTTCCTAAAAAATAATATTTCATTTATCTTGATCATATAATGTTTCCCAAAAATATATTGGAATTAATATGAAAAAAAAATATTCACTTAGTCACCAAATCAATTTTCATTCTAATGTTTATCTATACGATAAAACATATATTACCAAACATTAATAACTCTTTATCACAATCAACCAAAACTCCCACAACATCAAGGATCATATGTTCCCTGAGGTTATCATTACCTTATAGCTTTAATCCAAAATATAAAAAAATCTTCCAAAATAAAATTCATGATATTCATCACTTGAATTTATATGAAACTTCATTTTTCTCTTATATTATGCATTAAGAAACAAACATATTTTCATGTTATTAAAATAACAATTTAGATAACTAAGAATTAATAACCACAATAGTTTTCACTTCATATCCAATATTATTTGGTTTCTCATTCGAATAATCATCACATGGTTTTTCGCACCCATTCTTCACATTGTTTTTAATTTATGTATCCATTTACTAAAAAAAATTAGTGTAAATATATCAAATAAAATAATTATAAACTATATTATAGAAAGATAAATACTAACATAACCATAATTATCTATAACATACTGATATTTATGGTTATAGAAGACTTTAAAATTATGATTTAAAACTATCATATTAACCATTTTAATTCTATCATTAAGAAATATCTTAACCTATAAACTTTGCTTATCCTTTCCCTTAATACCAACTATAGTTCCCCGAACACAGACACCAACATCACTTTCTAAAATTATATTATCTTCATATAATATTTTATACAAACTAATGAATTTTTTTTATCATCTATAATTAAAAAATAATAAATATATATTGAGTCTCTCATATCATGGAGAGTAATTTTTGGTCTAGAGATTTAATGGATTTAGATAACTAATAAATATTAAAACCCAAATATTTCTAATCAAAATATAATTTTTCCTGTTATTCCCATATTTTATTATTCCATAATAGGTCTTTTAAATTTCCAATAAAATAGGTTCTTATGATTACACATATTTCTACATTCTTCAAACTTTTCCATCATTCATGACATGTCAGAGTGGAACTTTCAAAAATTCTTACTCATTCTTATGCCTTGTAAAAAAAATTAAAACATGAGATAAAAAAACAAATCTCAGTATGGGATATAAAAAGAAATGAAACCAATTAATCAATTTAAAAGTAAAAAACAAATTATTATGTTTTATTATTCTCATAATAAAATTCATGTTTAAAATAATCACTTATATACTCTTGAAATAATTTTTTTCAAAAATTTATAATAAATAATTTAATAAGAAATAATATAGGAAAAAAATCATAATTCATGAGAGTATCTTGAAAAATATGAAATATTTTCATTGGAAACAAGAATTTCACCCATAGGGGGTATTAATTTTTTAAAATAAAATATCATTTTTGAATAATATTAAATCAAAATATTTACAAAAATAATCAAAAATTAAAACATGAAATATATCGAGGGATAAAAATAAAAGTTATCACCCAGATAAAAATAAAATATTTCATAATAATAGAATGCATAATGTCGGACATCATAATATTACCATAAATTAATTATAAAAATTCATCATTAACATACCATCATATTTTTTCCAATATACCATAAATAATTGGGCAGATATTCACAAAATTTGTAGGCTAATTTTTCACATGAGACCTATTGATTCATCAAGGTGATATCTACAATTGGGATCCACCTATCACTTAATAAGTCTAATGAATTAATTATATGATAGAAATTAATAAAAATAAAATATAAAATCAATACAAAAATTCATATTGAAAAACTATCCCATGATCATTTAGTATTTTCCCCATGAATTTAATAACTTTCTTATTAAGTTTCTTTTAGTTTACACTATATATAATAGAAAGTATATAATTTATTAAAAATTGAGTGAAATGAGGATATATGACATATACTAAAATCATTCATTATGATTTATAAAGAATAATGTGACACATATAAATCAACTCCCACAAGAGTGTCAAACTAGGTGTCTAGTTAGGCCCACTAGTTGTCCACTGAGTAAATATTGAGTTAATACTCAACCAAACTTTTCCATGGTTATTACACATAATTTCATATATACCAGATCCTACATCCAATTTATTTTTATTCAAAAATTGAAATAATATCTAGGAAAACCCCACCCATTAAGTTAAAAAAAATTTGGATGTTGACATAGATGAAAAGTTTATTTTATAGAAGCATTTAAAATATTTTAGGAATATCAAGAGACAAAAACCATTTTATTTTGGTAACTTTTAATAACTAAAAATTTCTATAATATTGAGAACAGTCATATTACACTTTTTAAAAATGTCAAAAGCGGGTTATACAAAAAATATTTAAAATATTATTTTTAATTATTTTTAAAGAAATTAAAAAGTGGTTGAAATTTAATATTAATAATATTTTATAAGTAAATAATAATATTCTTGAAATATTTTAATAAAATCGATATGGAGGAAAATTATTTTCAAAGGTATACTTTAAAACACTGTTTCAAAAAAAAATCCAATACCTAGAGTTCGAACTAGTTCCATAAATCCTCCAAACCTTAAATAATATCATTATTTTAATAAGTTAGTTTTTTTAGAACCTTTTTAAAGTTTCTTATTATTCCTGTTAATTTAATCATTATCATTATACATTTATTTACTAAACCTGTTAATTTTATGTTTTCCTTTTTGAGGTCGTCTGGTCCATAACCATTATAAATACATTGGTGTGTTGAGATTGGTCAATGTGTCCATGATTACATAAACTTTAGTATCTTGCACGTTTTATAATTATTCTTTTTATAAATCCAATATTCTTTTAAAATTATTCTTTTAAGGTGATAATGAATAATTAATTACATCACTTTATAGAGGAAGTGGTCCGTACGTATGCACATGTGATGATTCCAAATTTCAATAAATGGTATTGAAGAAATAAAAATAAAAATTACACTTTCCATAAAAATTATTATATAATAAATACCATATATATATATTAATTAAACATGTCCTTATTAATATCCATGTAAATAAAATGTAAAAAATGAATTGAAATGCTTCATAGAGGAGATAGTTCATGCATATGCATGAGCAACATTATCATTTTCCAACAAATGAGAAGATAAAAAGGTAGATAATATTTTATCTTTAAATAATAATAAATATTTCATAAAAATTATATTTTAATTAATTCCATTTTTATGACCACATATGTTAGATGTTAGTGAAAAATGAATCACATTAGTTGGTGGAGGTGATTGTCCACACGTATTCATAAGCAAAGTGTCAATTTTATATTAGATTATACACTTGATGGAAAGGGGTTTTACCAAAAAACAATTTAGTATACTATAGATATATATGTTATTATACAATCATTATTATGATTGGTTTGAAGGATGTAGAATAATAAATAAATTTAATAGTATGAAATAAAAAGGATTACCTTTTATCTGAGAAACATCATTTGGATTACTCCTTAAGGTCCTTTTGATTAATTTTTTATGAAGAACACAACCTATATATAATAGGTAGGTACTTTTATAAGAGTTTTGGGTAGACATTAGTCAATATGAGTGGCTCAAGTAAGTGTGGATAAGAGGGGATTGGAAGATCCCTTTTAAAAGTGAGAGGAGTGACACACTTGTAATAATTATAAACATTAAAATAATATAAGGTTTCATTCATGGATAAGTGGATCCTAATTAGATCAAATTTAATTTTAGAATCACATAGTGTCATAATTAGTTCAACCAATAATATTTAGATAATTTTTAAGTTTATTTTAACACATATTTCTTTACATTAACCCTTTATTAACCCTTATAATCATTACTATAACAAAAAGACACTTAGTCATAAGGGGGAAATAATGTAATTGTAAAAGGAAAAGTTGATCATAATTAGAAAATTTCTAATCATGTATGTTGTTTCTCATTAATGTTATAAATGATCAGACTTTTTTTTCTTTTTCAGTCTATTAATTAAATTTTGTTTACCATAAAATATCCATAAATAAATTTTCTAGACAATTCTCATAATTATTCTTTATATCCACCAAGATAATAATTGAATTAGAATATTATAACCTTCACCAAAACCTATAAATTTAATTTATATTTAAAAAATTTGGAAAAAATATTTCATCCATTATATTTTAAATTTAATTATTATAAAATCATTTACTTTATTTTTCTATTTCATTAACAAGATTTTTGTTGGAATTTCATAATCATTCAATGTAACTATACTATCAATAAAAATTAAAAATAAATTTACATTACCAAAATAATTAATTAAAATTACAAATAAAAATTTATAACTTTTCAAAACCTATTTTTATACCTATGAAAACATAATAGAGGTATTAATTTATATAGAGGGACATTTTGTAATTATCTACTAACTAAAACAATTTAAATGTATTAATAAAATTAAAGTGGAATAATATTTATATACATTCAAATATTATGTGATTTTTTTGAATTAAATTCATCTAATAAGAATTAATATGTGTTTTCATGATCTTTTCATGGTGTTTTAACCATAATTAACATGGTTTACCCTAAACCTTAGTGATAAAAACATACCATGGTTTCTATTCATTATGACAAAAAATGAAATTGAGCTCATTACTAAATTTGAAAAACATGATTAAAAAATATCATAACCATTTTTTATGAATCAATTTATATAATTAGTATATGTTACTTTTGATATAAGTTTTCAAAACACAATAAATATCATTTTTAGAAAAATAATTATTTATGTAGAAAATTGATTTTTATTCCATTATAAATTATAATGTTGATTAATATCAAATTTATTGAATTATGTTAAACAAAATTAAACATATTTAAGTTTACAATAATTCCAATTCTTAGTGGTATAATTAATTTAATTTCATTAAAATAAATTACATGTTTTTTTGTCAAATTTATTTCTTTTCTCTATTCACCCAAAAAAAAATTTCTATAAAAATACCAAAAGTTTTTATTATTATTATTATTTCACATAAAGTTTTAAAAAATAATTTCCATTTTATTAAATATAATTTCTAAAAGTGGTATAAGTTAATCATGATAGTTTCTCAAAATTTGAAATAAAAACTATTTTTGATGAAAATGTATTTTTAAACTATAAAATGATTTTATAATCATTTCTTATCTAGTTACAAAAAATAGAAGAATGTAATTTTTTATTATTTAATATATGATCTAAAAATTAAAATAATTCCTCTTTAATTTGAAACATAATTTACTTTTATAAAAACACGTTGTTCACATAAATCATTTTCTTAAAAACCATCTCTTTTAATCTTATGTGATTTTATTTAAACTTAAGTTATTATTTCTCAGAAAATAAATATTACATTTATATTAAGGAAAAATTTTGAAAATATATTTTCTAATATGGTTACTCCTATTCCTACCCAGAAGTACAATGGCTAGGCTATAACACTCATATTTATATAATAATATTTCTATAGTGTATTTTGGTTAGTTTAAACTCAGTATTACATGTGTTCTATGTTATCTAATTTAAAGGACAATTACATTTTTAAATACTGAGTTTTTATATAATCAATGTTTGAATAAATTAATAGTATTCTACATTCCATGTTTTATCAAGATTAAGGGAATGATATTGGGATAATTTGAGGTGAGTGTCTTCAAATCCATATTTCTAGCGTATACACCTGATGTAGGAAGTTATGGGGGATACAACAAGAATATATATAATATTGTTCATAGATTTTAAATAACATGGTTGAGATATAAGAATTAATTATAAATATAATTACTCATTGATGATTATATTAAATAATCTCATGAATATATAACTATAAAACATGAATATATTCTAAATATGCAAGTCGATTTCCATACTATTCAAGATGATTTTAAAAAAATGTAGTTTGAAAGGCTTGAAGATGGAAGGTTTTTAATTTTATATTTAATGAAAACATATTTTAACTAGATATATTTATATATAAGGAATAGTGGAAAATAATTCAAATGAAATATGAGAATTTATAATCACAAAATCATTCCTTTATAGACTGAATAAAAGAGTGTGGTTGAAGCCTTAAAAAATGAGAATTATATTTTATTTATGGAAGAATATATATAATAAATTAAGGTGAATAATAGTGGTTAATTTGTATCATATATCAATTAAAAAAATTGAAAGAAAATTGGTTTTTTAGATTTAGGTCAATGGGAAAGGTGAAGAAAAATGGAATAAAAGTCTTTTTACATGAAATGATACTCTCAAATTTATTGAATTTATTATAATAAAGAATTTTTCTATAGTATAATGTCTTCAATGAATTTAAATGTTTCTTTTAATTTCATCTAAAATATTTCAATTTTCTATAAATTTACATGATGTATTCATTCATTAATGGTGAAATTAAGAATAAGTGTGCACAATACATCCAGAATAGTGTATCCAGGATAGTGACGTTTCCCAGGATTAAAATTTAATGAAGGAACATTATATGATAAAACAAGAACCTCAAGTAGAGAATTAAAATATAGATATATTTTTAAAGAGAATTAAATTTAATAAAGGTGTGTTTGATTCAAATCATTATTCCACTGGAGAAATAAAAAACTCACTCATTATAATTTTTTGTATCTTTGGTATAACTTTTTTGTAAATGATGAAAAATATTTTCAGTTGTTTTTACTAAGATGTGTATGATTTTATAATTTTTTTGGATAGATAAAATCCTATTTGGGAAATAAATTTGTAAATTAAATAAAGTTTATCTATTTATCATAAGGTATATAAGTTCCTAACATAGTCAAAAACATTGGAATTGAGGTTTCATGATAGCTTTACACTACTATAGAATATGGGAAAAAAATTTCCTTGTATAAAGAAGAATTGAGTGTGAATCAAATATAGTTTCAAATGATGGTTGGTAGCCTACTGTTTTTAATAGCTTCAAGTATAAACCTTTTTTTACTCACACTTTTGGAATTATTCTAAGTCCTTACAATGGTTTCACATTTCACAGAAGGAAGTGAATCTTACCCCACATAGAATTAAATATTGATTATGTAAAATGGTATGATAAAAATAAATAACTATAGAATTATTGATATATCGATGCAAATTTGGTAAGAGATGTTTGAGATTAAAATTAAACTTTTATAGGTGCATTATTTAATTTATGAAGATGTGTTTCATATAATTACAAGAAGTATAATTATATCACTCCTAGGTTATCATAACCTTTTTATGTTGTAGCATAATAAGACACAACTCAAATGATATGGTTGAAGTTCCAACTTAACGACATGATGGTTTATTTTTCATAACTATTGGTTTTTTTGAAAATAGGGATAGATAACATTAATGACCAAGATCACCAGCCATACATAAGCAGATACATGAAGGGAAATTGTCCAGCTAGATACGGTTGTCATCGAAGGGGCATGAGGCCTCCAGCTGATGGGCCACATTGTTTCCTTCCCTTTTGGTAAATGAGAAGGTGCAGCAAGAGAAGCCTTAGTGAAGTGAGAAAATTATTTTGATGATGTGGCCAAAAGACTGGAGTCTGACTTCATTGTAGTTAATAGCATTGATAACAGTAAGGCAGTCAGACTCAATGATGATATCAACCCATCCACATTCCAGAGCAATCATCATACCTGCAAGGATGGGAGAGGCCTCAGCAACTGCAAGTTCCCAAAATGCATGATGTGATTCATATTTTGCTGCAATAATTTTCCCCAGATGATTTTAGGCCAAGAGACCAAGAGAAAAAATCCCATCGTTAGGGAGTGACACATCTATGTTAAGCTTAAGAATCCCTTCCATTGGGGGGTTCCAATGAGGGAGCAGGAGGGGGTTACACCTAGCATAAAGTGTCCTTTGTGGTCCTTCCTGCCCTCAATCCATGAAATGGCCCATTCAATCCAGAATTTGGGAGGATTATGAATGTGGTGAAAAACCGAATCATTATGCCGAACCCCAATGACCCAAGCCAGGGTACAAAGAGAGCCTGCATTAATCACTAAAATAGAGGAACACCAACACATCCGACGATCGGGGAGGTCAAAGGAAATATCCAGTGAAGCATATGAAGCTGGGACCTATTTATTCAAAATTTCCTTAGATCCCGGGTAGTGAATGATGGCGTGCCAAGGAGTTTCTGGAATATTCGGGCAGAAAGGGAAGGACTCAGCACTGGTCATATGCCAGTAAACTAGATGTCTCATGGTAGAGAGGGTGCTCGTGCACACCTGCCATCCAAATTGGTGTATTTTTTGGGGGATGTTGAGCTTCCAAAGTTCTTTCCATGGTCCCTCATCACGGTTGACAGAGTGGATGACAAGATCCAATCTGTACCCGGATCTCACCGTGTAATCGCCTGAAGTATCATTGTTCCAGAAAAGATGGTTGGGGCCCACATCTATGACCCAGGGTATGCTCAGGATAATTCTTTGGTCTCTTTCATTAAACCATTCATGGATCTTTTCCACACACCACCCTGGGCCCTGGTCTGAAAAGAGGCAGTTGATAGTGGCGTCTTCAAGACCTGGTTGGGCGGGGGATGTGGACCACATACCATCCTTATCGACTAGCCAGGGATCGGTCCAGATGTTGACAGATGATCCATTCCCAATCCTCCAGCCCAACCCTTTTTCTAGGAGATTTTCGGCCAAGAGATAATAAATGTTCAATCAAAATTGTGGTAAATCAAGTGAATAATTAAAGGCAGAGGGCAATTGATTTCAATTATACACTCATTGAAGAAAAAAGTATATCTTGATAATACATCATCCAAATTAATTTAAACATTCAATGTAGTAAAAATTATCTTGATGAAGCCTTTGAAAAAGGATTCCTTAGAACACTTTTAGGATTTTTTTATATTTAATGAAATCTCAAAATGTCTATATGAATTTCATGGAAATTTCAATTATTTTATTCCACTTCATTTGTTAAAAAAGTGGTAGAAAACAAAATTATATCTTTTCATAAAGGGGTTGTTATTATGGGTTTATTGTAGCTTGACATTAAGGGTTAGGGGAGAGAATATTTCTTCAAATATTAGGAAGAATGTTGTTTTGGAACCATATGTTTAATAAATAATTCATTTATAAATTTATATGTTTTGAAAAAATAAAAATGGTGAAATTGACAATCCATTTGATAGATTTAATCATGAATAACACTCATAAACATAAACTTGTAATGGATGAGAAGATATGAGCTAAGTTTATCACAATTGAGACAAAGTCAATATGGTAATGATATTAGATTGATGTATGGAGTTATTAAATAATTACCACTATCTCTTAAAATAAAGTTTTTATATGACATATATATTGAAACCAAACTATTCCTTATTGTTGAGGAACAATCCATTAAAGTGTTTGTGATATTTTTATATTGTGTTCATTAGAACCATTCTCATAGATGAGTTGTAATAAATTTAGTGTGGAGTTATGATGAATAAAAATTAATGGAGTATATATCTATTTCAATTGAAAAATCATGGTATTGAGGGGATAATAATGTTTCAACTGGATGGTGATAATCTAAATCAAGGATAATTTTACTTGTTAAGAGAGGTAAACATACCCAATTTATTTCAATTTGGAAATTTATTAATCTAAAATGAGATAGATAACATCATAATTGGGTTGTTTTTGTTGTGGGGATGGTTATTGTTGGTATGAGTTAATCTAGTGTGATTATTGTGCTATATTGTTATTCTAATATAAAGAAAAAGTTCACCTAATTTGAGATTAATCATTCTAAAATAGGGGAAATTGAGAAATAATGATGCATCTATGAGATTGAAGGAGACCACATTACAGTGAATGTGTCACGATGTAATGAGACTTAATATGAATGATTGGTGGATCCATGATTCTAGATAAATATATGGTTAAAACTAAAATAAATAGGTCATACTACAAAGTCTATTCAATATTTTATTGACATAATTAGTTTTCCTTAGGATCTATTCTTGCATAGCATTTGGATCTAAGGACCATGATATAAAAAGGAGAGTCAGACCATAATGTATGAGAAGTTTATATCATTCAACATGGTAATGCTTAATTTTTATCTTATAATTATAGTCTAGTACATTCATAATTAATTTTTCCTTGTTTCTTTGATTATAATTTTGAAATGTGGGAAGCAATAATTGAACAACATCCCACCATGGATTGACCATAAGAAAATAATGGTTATTAAATCTTATGAAAACACTTATCTCAAAGTTTTTTCTTTATCTTTCATTATATCATTATCAAATCATCACCATCAATATAATTTCATGTTATTTGATTTTATAAACTAAATTTCTTAAAAGTTAGAGTTGGTATTTTCAGTTTAAAATTATTTCCCCCTCTAATTGTTGGAATACTCACCCACAAGCATAATATGTTTACACTCTGAAAACTGAGTTTTTATATTAATTATGTAAAATGGGTATTATTATGTAATAATATTATATTATGTCATCAAAAATTTATGTGGTTATTATCTAAAACTATTTGAGATATTTTACCAATATTATCATATTTCCACATAAAATTCCCCTGTTGGTCTAAAATCTTGGGCATTATAACACATTTTTTTGAATTTAAATTTTATTCAAAAAAATTTGTAAGACCTTAGATTCCATTTAGTTTCTCTCCATTACACATGAATTTTTGTTATGCTAATTGTTTATTTAACATATTTTAAATTCTATTTGTAATGCATTCATTTTTTGCTAATCATAAAGTTAATATTGAGATGATTGAGGTAATTAATTTTTTGATACTTATTTTTTATATAAAATCTCTATATTCCATCGGTGTTTTTTCATTTATGATGTGTTAAGATAATGTAGGAATGATGGGAGGTGAATGATAATGTATTTATTGGTGTGATGAGAATATGTGGACATTAGGGATCATTTTTATGTGAAGTGGTATATGATCATTATATTAGAGGTTATAGATTATGATGACATATTTTTATTTAATTTTTTAATGTTGTCTTCGAATTTCATAGTGACTACATGTTTTATGAGATGTATTTTTCAATACTAAATATATAAAATTGAATTTAATTTATAGGGAAATGAGTTATAAGGTTTTATGTGGTTTATATTTTCATTTATTATTTTACACCATGGTTGTTATTTTATGAATGTTTATGTGATTGAATTGATAGTTAAAAATTTAGAACTATGATTTAAATTGGTATGAAAAATTAAAAATGGAAATATGATTAAAATTAATGAACTAATTTTTATTATTATCTTGTGTAGTTTATGAAATGAAAAAATTTTAAAAAAAATAAACAAATAAAATTACTTGATTTATCGTCATGTTAGAGTTATGTTAGGAAGTTATTTATAGTAGTGTGGGACATTTTGGCGTGGTTTGTTTGATGGGGTGGAGGAAGGTATATTTTTTTGATTCAATTTTTTTGTATTTCTAATCATTGATATGGAAAGGGTGTTATAGTTTTCCTGAGTGTGGGAGAATTATATTACAATTAAAGGAATTTAATATGTGTAATTTGAATGGGCTATATTGCATGTAGTGCTAAACAACATAAACTAAAATGGATGAAATATTATATGATATTGAATTTATAATTGGAAGTTATAAAGTCTGATGTGTTTTATAGGAAATAGTAATTTATAGAATTTATAATAGTTAAATAAAGGTATTTTTTGATGATCACAGTTGAAGTCATAAGAAAACATGCAATTGAAAGGTTGGTGTTTTTATTGTGTGGTAGTGGTGTCAACTTATTGTATAGTTATAGGTGGTTATTGTTTTTTTCATTATGGCGATGATGTGATTTGGCACTATGTTTATATAACTATTTTGATATGAATTGAAACCTGGGTTGAGTTTATGAATAATTTATAAATGATATATTTTTATTCATAATCACCCCCACATTAGATGGTAAACATTACCTATTCCCATGTGATGTTTTTTTCGTATTATTTGAAACCCAATCATTTTTTTTGTTGGAGATATAAATTATTGAATACTCTCTCTCTCTCACTCTCTCTCTTCCTGACATAGCACAGTGATGTGGTATATATTTTTGGTGTATAATAGTACTTATATGGGTGTGGATATGTAGTAATGGGAATGTTATTAAGGTATATAGTGTATTGATGAGATTTATTAGATGTTGATGCCACTATGTTTTGTTTGTGTGGTTATCGATATGGGGAGGTATGATAACACCATGTTGTATGTTGTTAGGATGAATGAAAACAAAATTAGTGGGGAAGTGGTTTTAATGTAATATATTTAATACATTTTTATCATAAGATATATATTACATTGTTTATATTTTTAGGGTGTGGTACTTTATTGAGATTTTTTATATTTGAATCTAGGTAGGGAATAAGTCAATTTCATTTCTTACTCATTCATGATTTATTATGTTTGTTTCCACAATGGCGTGAGAAGATCTAGGGTATAACATACCGTGTATACATATATGTTCAGCCCTAATTATATATTATTTTTATAAAAAATTATATTATAGAGTTAGTGATCAGGATAGAATTTACTAGATCAAGTTATAGAGTTTGTTTGGTGTTAGATTTAATTTCATTAGCGCTATTCCTTTTTTATAATAAACATGGACAAGTAGCTTATTTTAATGTATGAAATTATATGAATGTGTAAAAGTATATTCATTTTTGTGTTTATTGGTTCTTTTAATTTATGGATTTTATATTTATCGGTTGATTATTTTATTATTCATGTGATTATAGATATATTGGACTCTCATATTATATCTTATATAGCCTTAATGATAGTCAACCAACCAGTACCTGATAGAGCGGAGTTGATTTTGTGACACTATTGAGCACCATTAGCCATGGAATAGTCCTAGTAGAGATGGATCATAAAATTACTCATGTTACCCACTCTTTTAAGGATTGGAAAGATATAATTAGAAATTTAAAATTCTAAATGTTGAAATAGAACTCAAGCATTTTTTGTTATGCTTAATGATAAATGTCAGAAACAAGAAATCACTAATTATATAAATGGAATATAAATATGTAGCTTTATGAAAATTGAAACACCCTTATATAGTAATGTAACACCACCATATTGTAATTTACTACCACAATATATTTAATATATGTCATCAAAATATTATTAAAATCATCACGCTACTAATAATAAAAAGAAATATTATATATATATATCAATATTATGCTCATATAAATAAATATTATTCCCTATCCCATGTAAATCCATCAAATTTAAACTAATGATCTGAATATATATATATGTATAAAATAATTTAATTTACATTGAAGAAAGAGTGTAAAATAACCCTACTTATTCTTATCTTCCACTATTCCCTTATAAGTCCCACATCTGTGGATTACTATTTTTTTGATTAAACTCTTATTTATATACCTCCAAACATTATAAATTATGTAACAATATGATTTTATTTTTTAAATCTCATTTAAAAAGGAAAATTAAATTTTTCTAACACAACATTTATCACAATATCTTCAAGGAAATAAAATAATAATTAATTTTTATGAATAAAATAATTATCCTATTTTTACTTGAATATAATATTTTAAAAAAATATAAATATATCAAATCTACAAAAAAAAACTTAATAGTCACATTAAATAAAAATAGAAGTGTCAAAATATCCCAACTATTTGAATTTATACACATGTAATGACACAAATTATTTTTTCCTAAAAAAACATCCCATTACAAGATCTTATGAGCTTTTGTCATATAGTTTTCATCGTAAATTTCACCATGGTTACAAAAAATTCATAATAATATAATACTTTATTCACTTGTAATAATTATTTTCATTCCCAAAGTTCACAAAATTCTTTTAGAATTATTCATACCCTTTCCCAATTAAACCACTTAAAAATATAATATATCATATGGATCTATTTAATACATCTTAAATTGAGAAACAAGGAATAAATTTTAAACATAACTACGTTTCTATTATATGTTTAACTGAAAATCCACATAATTTATATTCTATATAATTTTCAATGAAACCAATTAAAATTATTTCAACATTCATTTCCACCCAAGTTATTAATGTTCTAATTGATGACGCGCCTTAAAAAATACACAATCCTCCAAATTAAACACCAATGGTCATTTCCATCCATCATCATAAGAAATATGTTATCTTTGAACTATGTGCATATGGATACATATCAAAATGGATATTTTTCATCATATAATTAACCAAACTAGGACCCAAAAGCATGTTTTCACTTGTTTCAGTCCAATATAATATTGATTAATATTACATTAAATATAATGATTCAAATTGTTTTGAATAAATTAATAAATAATAAAAATAATTATAAAATTAAATTAAATTAATATTATATTATTAATACATCT
Source organism: Viscum album (assembly GCA_963277665.1). Lineage (NCBI taxonomy): Eukaryota > Viridiplantae > Streptophyta > Magnoliopsida > Santalales > Viscaceae > Viscum > Viscum album. The sequence goes on along the minus strand of OY728145.1, from coordinate 1,591,506,057 downwards.
CCCAATTTGGTATATATTCCTAAATAATATAATCATTAATTTGACAAGTCAATTCTATTTTGACCAATCTCTGGATGATAAACATATTCTCAAAAGCATTCATTTATCCTTTTAAACACCCTTAGAATATAAATAAAGTAAACAAGGATATCAAACTATGAATATGTAATTTGGAACTTCATGAAGTCAAATAACCACCATAATGTATAATTTTTCTAATATATTTCATTAGGTATGTTTCACAAATTTGAAGGAAATTCATTTACATTATAAGTTGATCCACCACCACCGAAATAGAATCATTCTTCCAAAATGATTGTGGTACCCCAAAATTAAATTCAAGGGAAATGTTTTTCCATGTATATATCAAAATATGTAATGGTTTTCACAATATAGTAAGTCATTGATGTATTGGAATTACATGTTGATATACAAAATATTCATAAATAAATTCAACTACATCTTTCTTCTTCCCATGAAAGTGAGGTCACTTCATAAAATCAGGATATATCTTTCTAGATCAGTGATTCATCATCCAACATAAATGATAAAATTTTTCAATACATATATTTATCAAAATCAAAGGAATGAGGATGATCTCCCAAAAATGTATTGTTGAATTTGACACTAAAACCCATTCATCTTGTCAGATTAATGATGCATTAAAAAACATGAATGGTAAAATTATTCAATACATATCTTTCTCAAAATCAAATTAACAATGATGACATTATGGAAATTTATTATTTAATTTGAAATTAAAATCCATTCATCATAGACATTCCTATTCTATAAGATGTCTAATATCCTTTTAAAAAAAGAAGAAAATAAATTATTTTCTTTTACTAAATGAATAATTATGAATACATATATATATACTCAATGATAACATATAATATACCATCACTTAAAACTCCATGTGTAAATAAACAAAAATGATAACAAACTACCACTGCCATTAATATTGTTTAAATGTATGTTCTAAATTCTTCTTACATAATTCAAAAGATACAAGATTTTGTTTTCCAAGTATATATACATTTTTAAATTTAAAATTATAACGATAGTCAATATAACTTCATTTAATTAAGTATTAATAATTTTTTTAACAAATTAAACATTAAACTCATTGAACCATTATACATCATAAAATTGTCATTAAAATTATAATTCCACCATATCATCCATCGATGGTAATCTATAACTGAATTAAAATCAAACATAATATAATTGTTTCATGATTTTTTAACTTCCCAAATCCACACACTATTACATTAAAAAACTATTAGAAAATTAACTAATTATCGTGTTCCCAAACTATTGAAATGTCCTCCAATCATTTGGGTATGTGAATATTTCCAAGGTCATATGGTATCATGGTCCATATCCTTACTATCATGTGTTATAATCATAGAAGTAGGTTTATATCCACAATTAGTGATCTTGACTATAAGTAATGATAAGATATTATAGTTATTATAAATTTAGTATTATAATTATTAATTATCAATTATAAAATTATTAATTATTAATTATTAATATTTAGGAATGTGTTTTGTTATTTACATTCAATTTTATATTTATATTTGAATGAAATAGATACTTCCATGGGGGGTCATCCGTTCTTACCATAATCTAGTTAAATAATGATTAACTCTAAAAGCCTCTTGTCTAAAAAAGTTATATTATTATTAGTATTTTAAAATGTTATTAAACTTTTTTAGATGAATAATACATAGTCAAATGACTAATAAAGAAACTATAAATTCTAAATTATTAATTATTAATTAAAAATTGGTAGAAACTAATAATTTATAAATAGTGAATAACAATTTGTTTTGAATAATTAGGAACTATTGACTAATAACTTATATTTTATATTTAATTATTAATAAAATATAATAACAATGATAATTAATTTACAATTGATTAAAAATAATTAAGAATAAGTAATATTATTAAACTAATTAACAATTATTAATAAATAATAATTACTAATAAAAACATAATACTAATACACAAGTGATAATTAATAAATAATAAATAATCATTAATCATTAATAATAAATTATTACCAAATAATAATGGGTATGAAGAGAAAATCATTTGATTACATTTGTGGTGCCATATGATGTAATTAATGTTGTCTATAAATATTTTTTGATGATATGCTGAAAATGTTCTATAATGCTACCATTATAAATGTCAAGGGAAATTTAGTTGCTACAAGGAGAACTTAGCTAGACAGTTTCAATGTAACAACCCTACACTTGGGATGATTATTGAGTCATTCTTCATATCGAAGTCAAGTTATACTTTGGTTTAATGCACAATCCATAACTATTACAAGAATTTGATAAGTTTGGAGAAGCTACGGAAGTTGATGGCCATTGAATCAATATATCATGACACTCAATTTTAATTTTTAAATTTTTCAAATAGATTCAACGTAGTGTAGAAGCATTTTGAAGTATTGGGAAAACCTTCCAAGGTTTACATAGCATGTTATATATTGTATTCATGGATTGAAACTATTGGACTAATGATGGAGTTTCCATGAATAGGCCCTTAAACCAATTGATGCATTTTGGATTTTGGGATTTAAATTTAAAATTTAGATTTGTTTGGAATTCAATATATGAATCATCTCATAGATAAAGGACATGTATATAAATGATGTAGTACTACATTAACATTATATAAGAAAATAAAATATCTGTAAAATGATCATATATCCTCTGCATAAACATGTTCTTTTCCTTGGTAAGAATGAATCATCTATAAATACATATATTTTTGTTTATGTTAATATTTTTTTGGACCAAAACGACCAAAGAACAATTATTATTAAAATAATGTTTACAAGAGTCTAAAATATGGGATCAAATTAAAATATTTGTCTTGTAATGAAATAATATTAGTGGGGAGGTCTTAAGACAAGGTGATGCCTTGATTTACTCCCATATTGGTCATGCCATTTGCAACCATGTTTTCTTCTCGATAAACATATGTGATGATATAGTTGAGGTAGATAAGAGAATTGGTGTATTCAATCCAAAAGGTAGTAAGCGACCAAGAAATTTGTGTCAAGACATTCTAAATTGCTTGCACAATGGTCGTCAAGTCAGTTTCAATCCAGAGGTTGTTCCAACCAAAGTGATTGTCGAAGGAAACAGCATGTATTAAGCTCATCATATCAGCTTCAAGGGAGGTGGTTATTCCAAAGCTACCCATGAAACATCTAAGGATCTCACTAAGGTAATTCCTAAAGATAGAACCACATCCTGTAGGGCCCAGACACTACTATAAAAATGGGAAATTGAAGCGCCACCTTATATCAGCGCTAAGAAAAAACCCCTAATAAAGAATCCCTGTATTAGCGCTAATATTTTAGCAGTGATATAGGGAATCTTTATCAGCGCTTTTCTAGCACTGATAAAGGGCTTATTTATTAGCGCTAGAAAAGCACTGTTAAAGACACCCTTTATCAGCGCTACAATTTTAGCACTGATAATGATTCACTATATCATCCCTAAAAGTTCAGTTCTGATAAAGGGTATCCTTTATCAATGCTAAAAAAGTGCTGATAAGGGATACCTTTATCAGCACTAAAATTTTAGCGCTGATAAATTTTTAGTCTTATATTTTATAAAATCGGTCTCATAGTGTCCTCGGTTTATCGCACCCTAAAGCTCTCGTGGTACTATAACCATGTGAATCCCCTCTGCTACCCCTGATATTCACATTGTCGGACCTCCTCCTCCCCCCGATCTTCACGTTTCCAGACCTATACCGCTAGCCCTTTTCCCAATCCTCCCCCTCAAACTCCTTCAGCAGATCCTCCTCCCTGCAAACCCTACATATCCTCCTCTCCGCTCGACCCTACTCCCCGAGAACCCTACTCCTCTATTTCTCAATAGTTGGTGGCTCCTCCCGAGCACCTCCACCTCTGGTCATCACCCCTTCACCTCCCAACATAGCGCAAAAGGTTCCCTACTTCTCCTCCTCTAAAGTGAATTTATTTTCTCTTGTTCCTGATTCCCTTCTTGATCTTTCTTCTTTGGAAGGTTGTGGAAACAATGATGATTCGTTTTTTGTATTTTTTGGTTATGGTTTTAATGGTTAATATTCATACATAGGACTTTTAGGGTGAATTTATTATATGTTTTCCGTTTCATGTTACTATGTCTTGGGTATTTATCACTATGATTATAAGGGTGATGGTTGATTGATGTGGTTGGGAGCATGTGGTGTGGTAATTAATACAATAGTAATGGATGGATTATTGTGTGGTTATGATAGCAATGATATGGATATTTAGGAAGAAATAAAATTGGTTTTATGGATTTTATAATGTGTTTAGTTATATATTATGTCATGAAAATTTAGTTTTTATTGGGTGGTGTTATAGTTTCCTCTGGGCATGGAATATGGTTGGAATAAATGAAAATAATAACAGGTGATGGGTTGGAAATGATAAATGATGGTTCATTAAATGATTAATGATAATGATTGGAATAATTATGTCTAATAAATGGTTAAATATAGAATTAATGTTATTAATGATTAATGAATAAATTATAGTGGGTAGTGATTTAATGATTGGTTTTATATTAATACGGTTAACAATTGAAATGCATATGGTAATAAAAATCCAAGAAATTATATTGGTAAATGAAATGAGAAGTTGGTAATGTTGATATGGATGCTTATGTTATTTTTTGGGGATTATTCGTGGCATTATAATGGATGTGGTTATAAGAGGGTGGTAGTAACAAGGAAATGGTTGAAGATGGTGTTTTCAATGTTAGTTTGATGTAAACCCTTTGGAAATATTTATTTGTGACTATATACTTATTATATTTTCTTATTATTTATTACACACCACCACTTAATCTGAGTAACCTGATTGAAATCCATATGGGTACTTTGGTTCTGAGTATTTTTCTCAATATCTAGGTTATAGAGGGAACACATATAGAACCACTCCATCTTACCTTATCTGCCTTCACACTTAGTATGAGTTGTAATGGCTCATAGTGGGTGTATATATATAACCTATAATGATTTTAGGTTTTGGTTTATATATATTATTTTTGACATGATTATGTGTATTTGGTGTGGATACATAGTGGGGGTTGTGCATTGTAGGAGGAGAGTATGATGTTTATGTCTTTCATGTTCATGATATCATACTGGGGTGAGGATGTGATGTGTTTTTGTGATGTGGATATGGGTTTTTATGTGTTTGTGACATGTTTATGTGTGGATATATGGTTATGAGATTATATATAAGGGGTTGAAGCATAAGAAATATTCCACTAGAGTGTGAGAATGACTATATTAGTGGGGAAGTGGATGTGGGGAAATTTATTAATATATATTCTTTTGATATTTCTCTTAAGATGGAGTTTGGAATTAGACACTCATGAGGATTGAATGGGATGATAGGTCAATAATATTTGTTAATATTTTCATATGGAAGGACATGGGAGACCATCTATGACACAAGTGATTATCCCCCCTGCGATTTAAAGTATGTAACTTGAGCTTACCAAAAATATTAGGCATGATGATATTAAATATAGGGTAGAGACCTAGGAGTGGTAGATGTATCATTATTGGTTATTCTTGTGTTTGGACTGGGTTTATTTGAGGAAACTATAATGAATCTAAAGTAATTATATTTAATTAATTGAATAATTTAGAGATTATGAGAATGTTTTCTTTACTTAGAGAGTTGGCTACTGGTTTTCACCCATATGTATTTTAGGTTGGTGAGGTATAAAAGGATAGACTAGTTGATCATAGAAGGGTTGACCCAATAGAGGAGGATGAGCCATATAGGATGTTGTCCTATGAGATTTACCATTTATGACACAAGTAATTATCCCTGTGAACCCCTTTGTGTTTGTAACCTATGTTGATTTTGATGGGGGGTCTATCCTGGTTCTGTTGATTTCCAAATTGTTATTGGAAATGGTTAGGCTCTATTAATCTCTATTTTTATAAGGAATGGGTTCTCTTCTAATGTATTTGGAAGTCAGGTTTTGTGTATTTGAACCATAAATACTAATATTTGAAATTTAAATAGGATGGAGATGAATAAAGATTGGATGGATGCTAATCATTTGACAATTGAGTATGAGAAGGGAGTGAAAGAGTTCATTATGTTTGCAAAGGATCATGCAAAGGATCATTCTCAAATCCTTTTTCCGTGTTTACATTGTTATTATTCTAGAGTACTTACAATATATGTGTTGGAAGAACATTTGATATGTCATGTAATATATCGGAGTTATAAATGTTGGAATAAACACAGAGAAAAAGAGAATGTGGCTACTGGATGAGATAAAACTGCATTTTATGGATCATCAGATATGAATACAAATATGGATAATGAAGAAGACCATATGGAGGATGTGATTACCGAAGTCAATGATGATTAAGATTGTATTGAGGAAATGATAAAGACAATTGAAGATGAACTCTGTGATTGCCCAATTTTTTATTCAAAAGTTAAAGAGTTGTGAAAAGATGTCATTGTATGCTGGTTGCACTAAATATACAAAATTGTCAACTGTAATGGATTTGTATAAATTGAAACTATGAAATATATCGAGTGATGTCAGTTTTACAAAACTACTTTCTCTCTTGAATGATAGGCTCTTGGATGATAATGAGCTCCCAACCTGGAAATATAATGCTAAACGAATGCTATGCTCGATGGGTATGATTTATGAAAGAATACATGCCTTCCCAAAAGACTGTATATTGTTTCACAAGGAGAAAAAAATCCCTTACAGAATTTTGAAAGTGTGGTGCTTCTGGATACAAGAAATATGAATCCAATCCTACAAAAGTTGTATTGTACTTTCCAATCATTCCACGGTTTATGCATCTAAATTAAAGTAAAGAAACTGCAAGACAATTGTTGTGGCATGAAGATAAAAGAAATAAAGATGGGAAATTATGTCATCCGACTGACTCTCCTCAATGGAAGAAAATTGATCATGAGTATCCTGAATTTGGAAAAGAGCCGAGAAACCTTAGTCTTGCATTATCTACAGATAGAGTGAATCCTTTTGGTTTTTAAACCATCACTCATTGTACATGGCCTGTTATGTTGGTAAATTAAAACCTTCCACCGTGGTTATGCATGGAGTGGAAATTCATCATGTTATCTATGATTATATCAGGACCAAAACAACCAGGTAACAATATTGATGTTTATCTGACCCCTTTGATCGAGGATTTGAAGTTATTGTGGGATTTAGGTGTTATGTTGTACGATGCTTATAAAAGTGAATACTTCACGTTGAGACCGATGTTGTATAGTACAATAAATGATTTCCCTACCTATGGAAATTTTTCAGGCTATAGCATTAAAGGAACTCAAGGTTTTCCCATGTGCGAAGAAGATGCAAAATCAATTAGGTTGAAACATTCAATGAAATATGTGTTTATAGGACATCATAGATTTCTACCTTGTCGGCATAAGTACCGATCTTGGACAACAACATTCAATGGAATTTTAGAACAACACGCAACACCATCTCCACTAACAGGTGATCAGCTATCTGATAAAGTAAAATATGTGAACACTGTTTTTGATAAACCATTTTCGAAAAACCATAAGAAAAACAGTTGAAAAAATAGATCAATTTTTTTGAATTACCATGCTGGAATTATTTGTATGTCAGACTTTTTTTTGATGTGATGCATGTGGAAAAAAATGTATGTGACAATGTTATCGGAATGTTGCTAAATTCCCCTGAAAAAAAGGATGAAATTAAGGCAAGGTTAGACATGGTTGACATGGGAATATGAGAAGAGTTGGCTCCCATGAAGGGTCAAAATCGAATGTTTCTTCCTCCTTCTGCTTATACTCTTTCTAGGGAGGAGAGATATCAGTTTTTCAACTAATTTAATGATGTAAAGGTTACATAGGGGTATTCATCAAATATCAAGAACATTGTGTCAATGAATGATTTGATGTTAAAAGGTTTGAAATCACATGGCTTCCATGTTTTGATGCAAGATCTAATTCCTATAGCTTTACGTTGAATTTTTTCCAATAATGTCCGTCATACATTAACCAAACATTGTTTCTTTTTCAATAATATATATAGCAATGTTTTATACCTGATGAAATTTCTAGCTATGGAAAAAGAAATTGTCATCATATTATGTGAATTAGAAATGTTCTTCCCACCAACATTATTTGATATGATGGTTCATTTGATGATTCGTTTGATGAGAGAGATTTGACCTTGTGGTCCTATGCACTATAGATGGATGTTCCCCATTGAACGGTATATGAATATTTTTAAAGAGTATGTCAAAAATCGAAGTCGTCCAGAGGGTTGTATAGGGTAGTGATGTATTGTTGATGAAGACAAGAATTTTGTACTAAATACCTATCTGATGTGGAAAGCATTGGTCTCCTGAAATCTCATCAAAGTGGATGCATTGAGGGTGAGGGAATTTCTGGAAGACATGTTGTGACAATCAGTATTACAGATTAGGAGCAGGCCCACCTTTATAGTTTGCATAACAGTTTGTAGGTTGCTCCATATATTTAACCTCACAAAACAATTATTAGGCAGTTGAATCCATTAAGGGCTGAAAATGGTTATCAAATACACATAATCACTAGTTTATAGGATGGTTTCAGGATCATATTGTCACGACCCGTCCCCTGGGGCCCATGTCATAACTACCCCAAGCTCGCCATCCATAGGCCAGGGCCTGGTGACTAGAACCAAAGGCATAAATCCCTAAATTGGGAAGGAATTTCCTTTATAACGACAAATAAACACAACCAGAGAACAAGCGGAAGCAAACTCTAGGTAAAACTGAATACATAAGATGTGATGGAAAGTACAAGGTCCATAAATATAAGCCCAATAGTAAAGTAAAAGGAAAGAAAAAATAGGTACAAATAAAAAGAAAAATAGTTGGAAGGTTCCCAACAGATTCTGGACCATCCACCATAGATCCTACCTCTAGGGTAGGTACAGATAGCCTCCTCAGTTCTCCACATCCTTCCGTCTCCTCCAGGTACCAACTCATTGTGAGGTCCACCTCTGGGTACCATCCAGTCCTCGAACACTCCGCCTCGGTCAGCACTGTCTGTCGTCTGCATCCAACTCAACGAGGTTCAGGCACAGCCCGAACAGGGGTGAGTATAAATATACTCAGTATGGATCCCGATAGCCTCAAGGTCTCACAAAATTAATAAAGGTAAACCACAGTAGAAAAATACAATCACGAAGTATCAGCCAACCCTACTTAGGTATATGCCCATACATATACCTAAGTTATCAATCACAGTCTGACTCCAACTCTTGAGCCCATGCACAAACAATTCCACAAAGGAAATAAAGTAAATCACTACGTTGATAATAACTCAAAGACATGAATCATCTCACCCAGGTATACAACTCCTGAAGAGAGGGAGAGATGATTAGATGTAGGCTCTGAATCATCTCCTCTATCGAACCCATGTAGGATCCTGGAACAATATCAGTGCTGTCGAACCCATGTAGGATCCTGGAACAGAATTCGTCACTGTCAAACCCACATAAGATTCCGGTAAAATAGTCATCGCTATCAAAAACATGTAGGATCCTAGTACAGAAGTCGTCACAGTCGAACCCACGTAGGATTCTGGTACATTAGTTATCGTTGTCGAACCCACGTAGGATCCTAGTACATAAGTCACTACTGTCGAATCCACGGAGGATCCCGGTATAGAAGTCATCACTCTCAAACCCACGTAGGATTCCAGTACAGTAGTCATCGCTGTCGAACCCACGTAGGATCTTGGTATAGAAGTCACTATTGTCAAACCCATGGAGGATTCTGTCATCTCAGTCGCAACCAGCCCTAGGGTTCCCGCACTCAGCACACTTGATTTCGGGACGGTCCACTCCTCGAGCCAAGTGTCGATACATCAACTATCATGAAGTCCAGAGTTGATGAATCTCGTAGTTCCGTCTCATCATAAGAAAACCAATGCGACATATGGTGCATCAATCAGACGCCCAGTTTGAGAGTTATTGGCATTCCCGTTCGAAGTGGCCGGCAAGATTTTGGGTACATTACAACCTTTTCATACTCCAAAATCATCTGAATACTATGTAGAGTATTCCAAAAGGATCATCACATCAAAAGAAATCCAACTTAGTTGACAGTACGTCAATTGGACTTCTGGTCCTTAAGTTATAAGCATTTCCGCTCCGAGGGCCCGGTTGGTTTCGGGTTCGAACCAACCAGGCCATACCCAAACTTCACCAAAACCTTGAGTTTGATATACCAAAACGATTTCCTTAATCCAAGGAATCCTACGCAACTTACGGTGTGTCGATCGGAGGTACGTAGCTCATGTTATGGGTGAAACACCTAATGTGGTCCGAAGAGGGGGGTCTTGGTCCGGTCCGACCCGGCCCAACTCACCCAAGGTCTGCTGGAACTGGGTCAACCCTACTGGGATCTAGGTCTGGCCCGATAGGGTGCGGCCCGGCCTGGCGGTTGTAGCCCGGCCCGCATGGCATGCAACTTAGCTTGCACGGCCGGCCGCGGCTTGACCAGCTGGCCGAGCACGTTACACGCCAGACATGAAGCCAGGGGGTGGGACACGACCCCTAGTGTCCCGTAACGGTGGTGCCAGATGGTGCCACCCATCCTTCCCGGAACCCGCGGTTGAGGGTTCTGCTCCACCACTGTCGCAGGTTCCGCCGCGGCCCTCCACTGGCGGCGCGTGAGGTGTGCCGCCGCACTAGCGACCCGTACCGCAACGCTCCTCCGTGGGCCACTAGAGTCGTTCTGGTGGTCTATTTTTCCCGTCATCTGCGCCTACGGCCTCCTCGGGTCCTGATCATCACTGCGACGACCTCAAATCAGGGTTTCCATTCCATTCACCCGTCTCCCATCAAACCAGGCATCAAAGAAGGAATTGGCAGAGGGTTCGGACTTGTTCGTTAGCACGAGCCCTCCACGTTAGAGGCTCAAATAGTAATCCAGCATATAATTGAACTAGAAACAAACCCCAGCTTAATCACTAAACCATCATGAAATCAACATCCGTTCTTCATATCGATGTGTTCAAGGGTCAATCTACGGTTGTTGTTTTTATCAAAGGGAAAAGAAGAACTTAAAATAAAGGAATTCAAACTCAAATCCAAAACCCTACCTCGATTGTCGTAGACCGTTGACAAAGTGGCAGGATGGTGGGGTCGTTCCATTGATCTCGAAACGAGGTGACATCATCGTTGGCAATGTTCTTCTCGGGCGATGTCTTTCCTTTTGTATTGGTCGAAAGGGAGAAGATGATTCTTGTTGTTCTTCATTGGAAGGATGAAGAAGCGTTCTTATTTGAGGGAAAAAATTTCTCTATTGTTCTTCCCTTCCTCCGTTCCACCAAAGGAATGCCAACGAAAGTAAAATAATACGCTCCCAATTATTTTAATGTTTCATGCATTTCAAATAAATTCAAACACTCGAATTAATTAATGAAGACACTAATTAATTGCATTGGCACACTTAATGAGGGGAGGAAGGTGGGGAGTTCACCCAAAATAAATTAAGAGTGGTGGCTTTAATAAATTCAAGGGAGTTTAAGGTGTTCAAGGAGAGTTGAGGGGTTATATGATCATGTGGGCCCCGCCACATAATATCCTCCCATGGGAGGTTATGTGGGGGTGGTCCCCACCTACAACTTCCCTTTGGAGAAATTAATGACCTCAAATTTTAAAAAAAAATATGCTACACAGATTTTTTTATTGAATTTAGAAATCCCCCAAAAATTAACATCCACTCTCGAAAAAACGCAACTACGGTGAAGGTCTCCTTAAGAGAATACTGGCGCTGCGAGTTCATCGGCGTCCTCAAATTTCAATTCTGAGCACTGGTTCAAAATATATAATATCCTGCACGTACGTTTACTTAAAGTACCTGAACAAAACATCAAAAATTGATTCCGGGCACACCGAGCCTCATAATCAAGCAATATCAGAAACTATGGACTTGTAAAATTCCCAAGTATTTAAGAAAAAAATTCCACGTGATTTTCTGGTCTTTAAATTCTCCCCACCTCAGGGATTTACATCCCCGTAAGCTATAACTCACACTAAGGGAACAAATGGGGGTACTGAGCATGCATCTGAGAATCCTGCTCCCATGTGCTCTCCTGGAGTTTCCCGTGCTGCTAGTGAATGCGCACTAGAAGAATCGATCGCCCACATAGGACCTAATCCTGTCGATCCTCTATCTCCACTTGAACCTCCGAGAATATCTCCTCGTCATCGATGTCTATCTCCCGATGGTCAATGATATGGAACGGGTTATACACGTATCTCCTCAGCTGAGATACGTGGAAGACGTCATGCACCCTGTGCAACTGATGTGAAAGAGCCAGGCGGGACGCCACTTCGCCTACCCTGTTGAGGACCTGAAAAGGTCTGATGAATCATGGGGATACTTTCAACCTCGGCCAAATCTCCGTAAACCTCATCGGGGTGATACCTGTAGAAAGACAAGATCACCATCCTCGAACTCCAGTGGTCTCCGTATCCTGTCAGCATAGGACTTCTGCTTACTCTATACAGCCTTCCCCTGTTCCTGGATGAACTGCACCTTCTTTGTCATAGATCATACCATCTCTGGTCAGAATGAAGTTGGCTGACTTGGTAAGTCAGTCGACGATCACCCAAATCGAGTCGTGTCCCCTAGACGTATGTGGAAGACCTGTCATGAAGTCTATGGATATCTCATCCCTCTTCCACATTGGGACCTCTAGAGGCTGAACCAAGCCTTCTGGTACCTGATTCTCCTCCTTCAATTGCTAAAAATTGAGGCATCTAGAGACAAAATCTTGTACTGTCTTCTTCATACCTGGCCACCAGTGCTATCATTGAAGGTCCTAGTACATCTTTACCACTCCTGAATGTACCTCTAAAGGAAATGTGTGGAACTCCCGCAACACTACATCCTGATGTGAAACTGGTACCATAGTATGTACTATGTAAGGAATGACATGCTCCCCACCATCATAAAATCCTTCGGGTTCCTACCCTGAGGATATCTGAGCACGTCGTTTCTTGCAGTCAACATCCCCATACTGCGCCTCCCTGACTCGCTGAAGAAGTGGGTAAGTGACTGTGAGAGACTGTAAAAAGGCTTCTCCGTCCCAATCCACAAAGGATATTTTCAATGTGGCCAGGTACTTCTTCACCTCTCATAGTAGCTGAATGCATATTATTCTATTGAGAGCATCGGCTAAAACGTTCCCCTTTCCATGAGTATAGATTATCTTGAGGTCATAGTCCTCGAGGAATTCAAGTCATCACCACTGTCTCAGGTTTAGGTCCTTCTGAGAGAAGATATACCTGAGACTCTGGTGGTCATAGTATACTGTAAATAGTTCTCCCAACAAACTATGGCTGAGACTATCCAATTTAAAAGAACTCATCTACACCCTTCTTCGCCTAACTCCTACAAGAGCTTCTAAGATTTCTCCTTTACCGAAAAGAGAAATCCAGTCTCATCCCCTGGATGAACCACACCCATTGCCTAATATAGTCTATCCTGACATGAATGAGATTAATTCATTCCACGGATGAGATATTAAGGCCTCAACGCTACTACCAAGAGTTCCAACTGTTACTCTCACCTCTAATGGTTGAGTCACACTGTCGGAATCAGTGAGTGGTCACTGGGTCTCCTCCAGTAGGAATCTCGAAAGTGAGGGTCAAGTCAACAATTTTATATGGAATCTCTTAGTATTATCCCCACAAAATGCAGGTAATCAAACATCACAAGGACAAGTGTCCTTTATTACTGCAGCTTAAAGTACATAGACACAAGGAAACCACAAACAATGACATCAATGAAGCAAGAAGCTTCATGAACAAAAGAATCTATGCCTGGAACTAGTCCCGCTCCTATCCACCTACACCCAGAGCACTATGGTCGTAGGCCTCAGCTACCTGAGGCTGATCTCTCCCCTGACCACCCATTCCCTGCAGTCGGGTTGGAGCTCCTGGTGGTGGTGGTGGTAGGGCCTCAAAACGTCGTCCACCACCTACTACTCGGCCAGCTCCTCTGCCACGTCCACCTGCTCCCAGTGGTCCACAATAGTCGAACCTCTGCCTCTGCCTGAGAGGTCCCTCTACTACCTGATGCTCATCTGCAGGGCAGGTTGGGCAGTCTCGAGCCATGTGACCCTTCCCGCCTCATGCATAGCACTACCTTATCCTCATATGGATAGCTCTGTCTCGTGTTCCCTGCACAACCGAACCTGAGTTGTGTAGTCGACCACCTGTGGGTCTGGTCCTCTTAGACCCTTGCGTCATCTGTCTACTACCAGCTGCAGAAGACTCTGGTGCATGTTGACTAGTGGTGGGTCTCACTGCTGGAGACTGCTCAGCAAGGAAACCCTCGAATAGGAGGGCTCACTCCAATGCCCCCATCTGCATCGAGATGTTGAGGGAGATCATCGAAGCCATGATCTCATTCCTGAATCCCTTCTCAAAGGTCTGGGCCCTGAAGAATGGGTCTCGTACTATATCTATGGAGTAGCGTGAGAGCTTGGTGAACCTCACTAAGTACTAAGCTACTGTTATGCTACACTGATGATGATGATGTAACTTTTGAATCTGCACCGCACAAAGGGTGGCTGGTACAAACTCTGCTCGAAACAGGCTCTCAAAGTCTGTCCAGAGTAGTGATGCCTCATTATGCACCTGGTGCATCAGGCTCCACCATCTGCCTGATGCTGCCTATAGGAGACTCGTGGAAAGGATCACCATGAGGTCTCCTGGTGTCCCTACCAATATAAAAACTCTCACAACAGCCTCCATCCAATCCTCAACTACCTATGGGTCCATATCTCCCCAGAACCTGGTTGGTATCTGGAACTATAACTTGGGAAACGTACTCAGATGGCGTGCACTCTCTGCTGCTGGAGCTGTTGGTAGCGGTGTCCCAGTAGGTATTGATTCTACTAGTACCCCCTTTGTGATGGGGCCCTGCACTAAAGCCACATCGCTCTGTGGGCTACCATTTCATACGAAATTCAGATCCCTAGCTGGATGCATTTGTGGGGCCATCCAAAAAAAAAAATAGGTGCGCCACAGTCATAAAAATATACCTGCTGAGATGACACAAAGTAATCATGAAGAAAACTTTTTCCAAGGAAACACACACACAAACAGTGTTTTTGTGCACTGAGTCAGAGATTAGAAGTTAGTGTCCTAGTGTTTGGATACGTCGGCCGCCACACCAACACCGGTTTCCCTAAAATAATAACCACACCCAAAACACTAAACACTATTATCGTTAAAAGAATAAGATTCCAAGTTCTGCGGTAGAATCGACTCCTCTGATAACAATTTGTCATGACCCGTCCCCTGGGGCCCATGTCGTAACTACCCCAAGCCCACCTTCCATATGCCAGGGGCTGGAGACTAGCACCAAAGGCATAAATCCCCAAACTAGGAATGTATTGCCTTTATAACTGCAAAACAACACAACCAGAGAACACGCAGAATCAAAATCTAGGAAAAACCTAAATACAGAAGAAGTGCTGGAGTGTACGAGGGCCAGAAATAAAAGCCCAACAGTAATGTACAAGGAAAGGACAAATAGGTACAACTAAAAAGACAAACAACTAGAAGGTTCCTAGCAGCTCCTGGATTGTCCACCACTGATCCTACCTGAAGGGTAGGTACAGATAACCTCCTCAGTGCTCCATGTTCGTCCGTCTCCTCTGGGTACCGACTCATTGTGAGGTCCACCTCTAGGTATCGTCCAGTCCTCGTACACTCTGCCTCGGTTAGTGCTGTCCGTAATCTGCATCCAACACAATGAGGTGCGGGCATAGGCCATGCAGGGGTGAGTATAACGATACTCAGTAGGGACCCCGAGACCCTCAAGGTCTCACAAAATCCACAAAGGATAAACCACAGTATAAAAATACAATCATGAAGTATCAACCAACCCTTCTTAGTTATATGCCCATACATATACCTAAGTTATCAATCACAGTCCAACTTCAACTCTCGAGCCCAAGAACAAACAATTCCACAAAGGTAATAAATTCAATCACCACATTGATAATGATTGAAATACATGGATTAGCTCACACATGTATACAAATCACGAAGAGGGGTTGAGATGATTATATGTATCCTCTGATTCATCTCCTCTATTGAACCCACGTTGGATCCTGGAACAATATCAGCGCTGTCGAACCCACATAGGATCCTGGAACAGAAGTCATCACTGTCAAACCCATGTAGGATTCCGTTATAGTAGTCTTCACTGTCAAACCCACGTAGGATCCTAGTACAGATGTCGTCACTGTCGAACCCACGTAGGATTCCAGTACAGTAGTTATCGCTGTCGAACCCACGTAGGATCCTGGAACAGAAGTCACTGCTGTCGAACCCACGGAGGATCCCAGAACAGAAGTTGTCACTATTGAACCCACATAGTATTCTGGTATAGTATTCATCACTCTTGAACCCGTGTAGGATCCTGGTACAGAAGTCACTACTGCCGAACCCATAGAAGATTCTGTCATCTCAGTCGCAGCTAGCCCTAGGGTTCCCGCACCAAGCACACTCGATTCCGGGAGGGTCCGCTCCTCGAGCCAAGTGTTGATACATCAATTATCATGAATTCTTGAGTTGATGTATCTTGTAGTTCTGTCTCATCATAAGGAACCCCACGCAATAGACGGTGTGTCAATTAGACGCCCCGTTTGAGAGTTATTGGAATTTCCATTCCAAGGGGCCGGTTGGATTTCGGGTACAATCCAATCCGGTCATACTCCAACCTCATATGAATCCTATGTGGAGTATTCCAAAAGGACCATCTCATCAAAAGGAATATAACTTAGTTGACGAAATGTCAATCAGACATCCGTTCCTTAAGTCAAAAGCATTTCCGCTCTGAGGGTCCGATTGGTTTTGGGTTCGAACCAACCTAGATATACACAAACTTCGCCAAAACCTTGAGTGTGATATACTAAAATGACCATCTCAATCCAAGGAATTCTACACAACTGAATTTGCGTCGATCAGAGGTCCGTAGCTCATGTTATGGGTGAAAAACCAAAAGTGGTCCGAAGAGGGAGGTCTGCGTCCGGTCCGACCCAGCCCAACCCACCCTGGGTCGGCCCGAATTGTGTCAACCCAACCCGGATCCTGGTCCGACCCAAGAGGGCACGTCCTGACCCGATGGTTGCTGCCCGACTGGCGTGAGGGCGGCCGGCCCGCACGACAGGCAACCCAACCCGCATAGCCGGTGCCACGACACATGAGGGGTGCTGCCGCCCCCAGGCTATCGACCGGTGTCGGCAGCCACACTGGTGACCCATGCCGCCGCACTCCTCTGAAGGCCACCGAAGTCGTTCTGGTGGTCCGTTTTTCCTCTCATCTACACCTATGGCCTCCTAGGGTCTTTATCTTCACTAAGACAGCCTCAAATCGGGGTTTCCATTCCATTCACTTGTCGCCCATCAAACCGCGCATCAAGAACAAATTTGGCAGAGGGTCCGGACTTGTTCGTTAGCCCGTGCCCTCCATGCTAGAGGCTCAAACAGTAATCCATCACATAATTGAACCAGAAAAAAACCCCATATTAATCTCTTACCTATCTCAAAATCAACATCCATTCTTCGAATCGACATGTTTGGGGGTCTATCCATGGTTGTTCTTTTTATCTAATGGAAAAGAAGAACTTAAAAGAAAGGAATTCAAACTCGAATTCAAAACCCCACCTCAATTGTTGTTGACTGTTATCAATGTGGGGAGATGGTGTTGTCATTCTGTTGATGTTGGAAGGAGGTGACATCATCATTGGCGACGTTCTTTGCGGGTAGTGTCTTCCCTTTTGGCCTGGTCGAAAGGGAGAAGACGATGCTCGTTGTTATTTGTTGGAAGGATGAAGAAGCATTCTTCGTTGAGGGAAATAAGTTCTCCTTAGTTCTTCTCTTCCTCCGTTACACCAAAATAATTCCAACCAAAGTAAAAAAAATAGGCTCCCTATTATTTTAATGTGCCATGAATTTCAAATAAATTCAACCACTCGAATTAATTAATGAAGATATTAATTAATTTCATTGGCACACTTAATGAGAGGAGGAAGGTGGAGAGTTCACCCAAAATAAATGAAGAGTGGTTGCTTTAATAAATTCAATGGAGTTTAAGGGGTTCAAGGGGAGTTGAGGGATTAGGTTCTCGTGTGGGCCCCACCACATAATATCCTCCCATGGGAGGTTATGTGGGGGTGGGCCCCACATACAACTTCTCTTTGGGGAAATTAACCGCCACACTTTTTAAAAAAAATATGTTACACATATTTTTTTTATTAAATTTATAAATCCCCAAAAAATTAACTTCCACTCCCGATAAAATGCAACAACGATGAAGGTCTCATTATGAGAATACTGGTGCTGCGAGTTCATCGGTGTCCTCGAATTTCAATTTCATGCACCGGTTCAAAAGATATAAAATCCTGCTTGTACATTTACTAAACGTACCTGAAAAAAACTTCATAAATTGATTCCAGGAACACCAGGCCTCGGAATCAAGCGTCGTCAGAAACTAAAGACTTTTGAAATTCCCATGTATTTAAAAAAATCCACGGGATTTCCAGGTCTTTACACATATTTTTAAGGATTTGGATGAAAATCCGAATTAAATTTCAGAATGACTTCGATCGCTTACTTCCAGACCAAGTGTGTTGTATTATGTTAAAATGGCTATGTAATTAATGGTTATACAATCTATATAGATGAACATGATGAAGATAGTAACATGAAAAATAGTGGAGTTATACTAGTGGCTGAAGCAATGCATCTTTCTAGTATTAGGGATAAAAATCCAATTTATGGAAATATTTCATACACTGGCTTTAGCAAACAAATATGGGAGTTGGATTATAAGACATTCCAATTACTAATTTTTCCATGAAAATGGGTTGATAACAACAGTGGTGTTAAAATAGATGAATGGGGATTTGTGAATGTTTATTTTAGTAAAGAAGGATACAAAGAAGAATAGTTTATAATGGGATCACAAGCAGTACAAGTTTTTTATTTTCCAGATCCCGCAAACTGAAAGTGGTCGATTGTTTTGTTATTGTCCAAAACTACTGAAGGGTCCGATGAAAATTCATTTGAGGAAAATTATTTAAGTAGTACGTCACAATCATTTCATAGCGGTCCTAATGTAGATGATGTTTTGTATGTTAGGGGAGACCACAATGAAGGGATTTTTATAATTGACAGAGGTGTCAAATCCCTTCAGTCTTTGAAAAAAAGAAAGAGACTTCAATAAACATGCTATATTTTGTTTGTAATATAGATATTGTTATCTCATGTTATTATTTTACCATTACTGAATTTATGTAATATAAATTAACTGTTCAATCAATTTTGCAGATAATGACTTCTGCATGTTCTGGTGGTCCTATCCTTGAGGCTGAACAAGTCTTTCAAGCTGATACTGCTGCTGCTCCTGCTGTGGCTACTCATAGTGCAGAGAAACATCAAGTATCTGAACATGTTGATGCTCCTAGTGTTGAGGTCCAACAACCATCAGCACATTCCAATTCTACCATTTCAGATGAACATATAGATGATGTTGATATTGATGAAATGATAGGGAATGAAGGACCAATGTCACAGATAACACAGGTGCCTCGTTGTTTGACAGTGATATCCAAAGTTATTAAGGTGAAAAGCAGAGGCATCAAATTTGATGTCAGATGGAATGCCCGAGGCCAACATGTGAATCCCAACAAGGATATGTTAGGTAGTTACACTGGAGTTGTCACTCAGCAACTCATGATTATTGAAATAGATTCATGGCACCATGTTGTGTCCGACCTAAAGGCTGTGATATGGGAAGAAATTATGGTAAAATTATGATATTATTTATTTAATTTACTAGAAAATAAAATAATGAAAACATGTCTTAATCTTCTCAATCTCTTTCAGAGTACATTTATTGTAGATTATTCACACAAGGATTATATACTAAGTCTTGCAGGAAGGATTCATTGAGGCTTTCACACTATTTTAACAAAATTTATTCTCAAAGATTCCAAAGGTAAAATAAACCCACACCCACCCATTGTCTTTGCTCACCTTATATCCCAAGAATCTTGGGATGAATTTATTGGCCATTATGGGGATGAAAAGTTTCAGGTACATTGTGGGTCATAATACATTGTTTGAGGATACATGTATTTATCATTTTTATTGTCAATATTTCATTTTTGAAACAACAACTCTATACTGAAAATAAGGAACGTGCATAAAAACCAACATACCCCTATTATAAAGCATGGATGAGGTACGCTTCACTAGAAAATAAAGTGGTACGTATTTTAAATTTACAATAATATTGTTAGGTGACAATAAAAAAATCATGATTATCTTTCTATGTTTATATGTAGATTGATGAGTCTAAAACAAAAGACACTTCCTTCCCACATCATGTGTTATGGAAGGAGGCATGTGTGAATAATGAACGGAAGCTAGTAGATGAGAACACACAAAAAGTGTGGGAAATATGTGTAAGTATGAGATGACGATAAAAATATTTGTTTTAAATTTATATTACATAATAATAATTATTTATTTTCCTATATCCGACAGTCAAAGGAATCAGCTACTCATGTAGTAGATGCAGAGCTATTATCGACATCTTTGAAGCATCCAGAACAATACGTTTGTGTAAGAGGGGTGGGGTTTGGGGTGAAACTACAAGTATATTTTGAGGAGAAAAAAAACAGATGATAGAGATGAAAAATTAAAAAAAATGAGTGAAAGACTAGAAACTCTTGAAGAACTATTGAAATGGTAAGGAGAGTTGATAACAACTTTTATGGGTGGGAAGCAAGGAGAGGACACAAATCAGGAACAACCAGCGCGTGAGGATCCCGCCCCACCCCCCACCAGCATTGAGGCAAGCCATTCCTATCAAAGAGTTGTCTTATCCATGGTAATCAATATTCTAATAATTTTTCCCGTGAAATGCGAATCAGAAAAACACTGATACTTTTCCTATAATGATCTTCTATAGGGTGATAATGATTGTGATTTATATCTGTCAACACCCACCTATCACCTTGCAGCGATCTCTATAGTGTTCAACATCCTAGATAACAAGATACATAATAGACCACTTCTGAAAGATCATCTGAAAGTGACAATTACTATAGCTCATGAGCCAAATGCAGAGCTACCTATTCCACTTGATGACGAGGATATTCATATGGTCGAAAAGGCTATTGGGACATTCATTTCACGGTCTTCAGAACATGTAAGAGTACTTGCGGACAAAGAAGTATTTATTTCATTTTTTCAAGATAAACCATTAATAATTAATAAAAAAAGGGTCTGAACTGATGAATGTTTTTATAGATGGAGAAAGGTAAGGGGGTGACAAACGTCAGCTCAAAACTATATAAAGGATCAACCATCCGATCCCAAGGATCTACTGAAATCACAATAACACCACCTATTCTCTATCCACATTTACTATCGTTGAAGACTCATGTGGATACGAAGCTAAGAGGTGGTAGTATTCATATAGTGGTTTTCAAAAAGAATATATATGGAGAAGAAAGTCATGATTTTGTTGCTGCTGAAAATGTTAATGAGATCCTTGAAAATGGTTGGCTAGGTGTCACAGTTGTAAATATATATATATCAAGTATGTTTTCATGAATTTATTTTCTAAAAGATGATCTAATGTGAAAATTATGACTAAATTAATTTTATATTACTGAAAGACGTATATATGAAAAACAGTTGAAGGAATTCTCCCATGAGCCAAAATTCAGACTCGTTAGTCCTCATACCACATTAACACATCTAACGAAATTATAGCCATCAAAAAAGAATGAAATAGTGAACAGCTTGTTGAAAACATTTGAAAGAAAGATTACAGATGGAAGAGCCTTCCTAAGACCAACCATATAGGGGTAAAAATATATGATTAAATCATATCAATTATATTTTCACTTCTTTTATTACATATTCTTTTTTTGTGTTTTTAATAAACATTGGATGATAATTGTGGTGAACTTGGATTCTCCAATGATTTATTTTCTGGATTCAAAACAAGGATATCCATCAAACCGACCACACATGATGAAGTTGGTGAATCTATAAGACACTACATCCTACATTTTAGGTCTAAACATCATGTAATATAATTTATATTATCTTTTAATAAGGATTATATTATAATATGGTGGTGTATCATTATCGTCAAAAAAAGGAATGAGGGCAGGGTCTAAGAATAAGGATGTGAACAAGTACTAAGTCTGGACAAATATTAGGGTATATATAATAAAATTTCACTATCCAAACACATCTCAACACAAGTTAATTATTATCTTAATGATCATTTTTTTTCAGTGTCCAAAACAAACAAACAATAATGATTATTGTTAATATGATTGTAAATTTATGAAAGAGATCATTTTTCATCAACAAATTAGCATCCCTAAAGAGGAATTTTCAAAAACAACTACTATTTCATTTAATTTAAAAATAATTCTTTTTTTCATATTTTGCAGTACTACTCAAACTGACTAAAATCCTCATACTCACAAGACGATATAGATTTGTTTAGAATTGAGTGGGACGCATACCTAATAGAAGATTGTACACAAATACCATGGAGATCTAACTTGGGGATGTGTACAATTGGTGGTCAATTTTGACAGCGGTTAAGGGGATCAAAAGATGAAACATTGTTGTATGTAAATTTTTGTAGGAAAATTTTAATAGTTTTTAAATAAAACATACCTTATCTAATGAGTCATTTTCCCATTTTAAGAGATGATATGCACCAGAAACATGAAAGAATGATGAACCACTCAAAGTGTATCTCTTTTGTTTAAAATAGACACATTTTTAAGTGAAAACAACAACTAACATACAGAAATCCAACAAAATTAATTCGTATTGTGTTTTTATTTTAGGAGAATGATCCATGGGTGAGTTGGTGATATATACGAGTCAACCCTGACTCAATCCGAGGCACAGTGTGACCGGTATCACTCAAAGTGTCTATCTCTTGTTTAAAATGGACACAGTTTTAAGTGAAAACAACAACTGACCTACGTAAATCTGACCAAACACATTCGGATTATGTTGATCCTTTAGAAGAACAATCCATGGGTGAATTGGTGTTGTGGAAGAGTCAACCCCGACTCATTCCGATGCACGGTGTGGCCAGTATCACTCAAAGTGTCTGTCATTTTTTAAAATGGACACAATTTTAAGTGAAAACAAAAAATGACGTACGAAAATCCAACCAAACATATTCATATTGTGTTGATCATTTAATATAATGATCCATGGGTGCATTGGTGCCATGTACGAGTCAACCCTAACTCAATCTGACGCACGGGGAGGCCGGTATCACTCAAAGTGTATGTATTTTGTTTAAAATGGACAAAATTTTAAGTGAAAACAAAACTGACGTACAAAAATCCAACCAAACGAATTAGGATTGTGTTGATCCTTTAGGAGAATTATCCATGGGTATTTTTTGATGTGTAAGAGTCAAACCCACCTCAATCCGAGGCACGGTGCGGCCGATATCTCTAAATGTGTATCTCTTTTGTTAAAAATGGACAGAATTTTAAGTGAAAACAACAACTGACGTACACAAATCTGACCAAAAACATTATTATTGTGTTTATACATTTGTATAATGATACATGGGTGTGTTGGTTTCATGTAAGAGTTAACCCTAACACAATATGAGTCACGGTGTGGCTGATATCACTGAAAGTGTCTATCTTTTGTTTAAAATGGACACAATTTTATATGAAGACAACAACTGATGTACAAAAATCCAACCAAACGCATTCCTATTGTGTTGGTCCTTTAGAATAACGATCCATGGGTGTGTCAGTTTTGTGTACGAGTTAACCCCGACTCAATCCAAGGCTTGGTGTGGATGGTATAACTCAAAGTGTCTGTTTTTTGTTTAAAATGGACAGAATTTTATGTAAAAACAAAACTGGCATATGTAAATCTGATCAAATGCATTCGGAATGTTTTGATCCTTTAGTATATTGATACATGGGTCTTTTGTGATGTGTATGAGTCATCTCCGCCTCAATCTGAGGCATGGTGTGGCCGGTATCACCCAAAGTGTCTCTCTTTTGATTAAAATGGAAAGAATTTTATGTGAAAACAAGAACTAACCAACATAAATCTGACCAAAATCATTAGAATTGTGTTGATCACTTAGGAAAACAATTCTTGGGTCCTTTTTGACCTATAAGAGTCAACCGTGCCTCAATATGAGGCATGGTGTGGCCGTTATCACTCAAAGTGTCTCTCTTTTGTTTAAAATGGACAAAATTTTATGTGAAAACAACAACTGAAGTATGAAAATATGACCAAATGCATTCAGATTGTGTTGATTCTTTAGGAGAATAATCCATGGGTCCCTTGTGATGTGTAAAATTACATCTCTCCTCAATCTGAGGCATAGTGTGCATAGTATCACTCAAAGTGTCTGTATTTTGTTAAAAATGGGCACAATTTTAAGTGAAAATAACAACTTATGTACGAAAATCCAACCAAATTCATTTGGATTATGTTGATACTCGAGAAGAATGATCCATTAGTGCATTGGTTTCATGTTTGAGTCAACCCCAACTCAATCTGAGGCACGGTGTGGCCGGTATCACCCAAAGAGTTTGACTTTTGTTTAAAATGGACACAATTTTAAGTGAAAACAACAACTGACATAAGGAAATCTGACCAATTCATTTGGATTGTGTTGATCCTTTAGAAGAATAATCCATGGGTCTTTTTTGATGTTTATGAGTTAACCCTGCCTCAATATGAGTCACAGTGTGTCCGATATCACACAAAGTGTCTGTCTTTTGATTAAAATGGACAAAATTTTAAGTGGAAACAAAACTGACGTATGAAAATCCAACCAAATGCATTCAGATTGAGTTGATACTTTAGGATAATGATCCATTGTTCTTTTGTGATGTTTAATATTCAACCCTGCCTCAATCCGAGGCACAGTGTGGCCCGTATCACTCAATGTGTCTCTCTTCTATTTTAAATGGACAAAATTTTAAGTGAAAACAACAACTGGCCTACAAAAATTGAACCAAACGCATTAGGATTATGTTTATCCTTTAGTAGAATGATCCATGGGTCCTTTTTGACTTGTATGAGTCAGACCTGACTCAATCTGAGGCACGGTGTGGCCAGTATCACTAAAAGGGTCTCTCTTTTATTTAAACTGGACATAATTTTAAGTGAAAACAACAATTGTCATACGTATTTTAAATTTACAGTAATATTGGTAGGATACAATAAACCATATCAAAAATATCTTTATATATTTATATGTATACTGATGAGTCTAAACCCAAATACACTTCCATCCCATGTCATGTTCTATGGAAGGAGGCATGTGTGAATAAGGAAGGGAAGCTAGTTGATGAGAACACACAAAAAGTGTGGGAAATATGTGTAAGTATGACATGAAGATAAAAGAATTGTTTTAAATTTCTATTACATTAAAATAATTAGTTATTTTCCTATATCTGATAGTCATAGGAATTATCTACTCTTGTAGAAATTGCAGACCTATTATTGACGACTTTCAAGAATCCAGAACAATATAGTCATGTCAGAGGTGCGGGGTTTGGGGTGACACCGTGAGTATATTTTGAGAGAAAAAAATGGATGATAGAGATAAAAAATGGAACAAATGAGCGAAAGACTAGAAACTCTTGAAAAATGATTACAATGGTAGGGAGAGTTGCTGGAAACTTTTATGGGTGGGAAGCAAGGAGAATACACAACCCAGGAACAACCAATGCTTGATGATCACGCCCCACCACCCACCATCATTGAGGCGAGCCATTCCCCTCAAAGAGCTATATTAGTCGTGGTAATCAATATTCTAATAACTGTTCCGATGCAATGTGAATCAGAAAAACACTAATAATTTTCCTTTACTGATCATCTATAGGGTGATAATGATTGTGATTTATATCTATCAACACCCACATATCACCTTGTAGAGAGGGCTACAACGTTCAACATCCCAGATGACAGGGTTCATAATAGACCACTTCTGAAAGATCATCTAAAAGTGACGATTACTATAGGTTATGAGCCAAATGTAGAGCTACATATTCCACTTGATGATGATGATATTCATATGGTCAAAAAGGCTATTGGGGCATTCATTGCATGGCCATCACAACTTGTAAGAGTACATGCAGATAAAGATGTATTTATTTCACTTTTTTTCAAGATAAAACATTAACAATTAATGAAAAAAGGGTCTGATCTGATGAATGTATATTATAGATGGAGAAAGGTAAGGGGTGACGAATGTCAGCTCAAAACCATCTAAAGAATCGACCAACCGATCCCAAGGAGCTACTGAATGCAGAATAACACCACCTGTTTCAATCCACATTTACTAGCATTGAAGACTCATGTGGATACGAATCTATGAGGTGGTAGTATTCATATTGTGGTTTTTGAAATGAATATATACAAAGAGAAAATTCAATATTTCTCCACTGCTAAAAATTTAAATTAGATCCTTGAAAATGGTTGGCTAGGCGTCATAGTTATAAATATATATATGTGGTATGTTTTCATTAATTGAATTTATAAAAGTTGATCTAATGTGAAAATTATGAAGAAGTGCCTTTTATATTGTTGACAAATGTATATATTAAAACAGTTGAAAGAATTTTTCCATGAGCCAAAATTAGGACTCGTTTGTCCTCATACCAAATCAACACATCTTACAAAATTAGAGCCATAAAACAAAGAATGAAATAGTGAACGACTTTCTGAAAACATTTGAAAGCAAGGTTACATATGACAGACTCTTCATAATACCAACCATGCAGGGGTAAAACTCTACGATTAAAGAATATCAATTATATTTTCACTTATTTTATTACTTATTCATTTTTGTGTTTTTAGGCAATATTGGATGCTAATTACGGTGAACTTGGATACTCCAAAGATTTTCAATGCAAGGATATCTATCAAACCGACCACACATGATAGAGTTTGGGAATATGTAAGACACTACATCCTACATTTTAGGTCTAAACATCAACTAATATAATTTATATTATCTTTTACTGAGGATTTTGTTATGATAGGGCGGTGTATCATTATCATTTAAAAAAAGGAATGTGTACAGGGGCTAAGCATAAGGAGGTGAACAAGTACTATGTCTGGACAAATATCAGGATATAAATAATTAAATTTCACTATCCAAACAAATCTCAAAACAAGTTAATTATTATCCTAATGATAAATTTTTTTGTAGTGTTCAAAATAAACAAATGATAATGATTTCGGTTATTATGTTTGTAAATTTATGAAAGAGATCGTTTTTCACCAACAAACTAGCATCCCTAAAGTGGTATTTCAAAAAAAAATACTATTTCATTTAATTTATATATTAATTGTTTATTTTTATATTTCATAGTACTACTCTGACTGCAAAAAATCATCATACACAAAAGACAATAAAGATTTGTTCAGAAACGATTGGACGACATACCTGATGGCAGATTGTACACAAATATCATGAAGATCTAACTTGGGGATGTGTATAATTGGTGGTCATTTTTGAGAGGTGTTAAGGGGATCAAAAGATTAAATATTGTTGTACGTAAATGTTTTTAGAAAAACTATAATTGTTTTTAAATAAAACATATTTTCTCCAATGAGTCATTTTCCCATTTTAAGAGATGATATGCACCAGCAACATGCAAGAATGATGAACCACTCAAAGTCTTTCTCTTTTGTTTAAAATAGACAGAATTTTATGTGAAAACAACAACTGATGTATGGAAATCCGACCAAACACATTCGTATTGTGTTGATCCTTTATGAGAACAATCCATGGGTGCATTGTTGATGTGTATGAGTCAGCCCCAACTCAATCTGAGGCACGGTGTGGCCAGTATCACTCAAAGTGTCTAACTTTTGTTTAAAATGAACACAATTTTAAGTGAAAACAACAACTGTCCTACGAAAATCCAACCAAACACATTTGTATTGTGTTAATAATTTAGGATAATGATCCATGGGTGCGTTTTTGTCGTGTACGAGTCAACCCCGACTCAATCTGAGGCATGGTGTGGCCGGTATCATACAAATTGTCTGTCTTTTGCTTAAAATGGACACAATTTTAAGTGAAAACAAAAACTGATGTACGTAAATCCAACCAAATTCATTTTTATTGTGTTGATCCTTAGTAGAACAATCCATGGGTGCGTTGGTGTCATGTATAAGTCATCATTGACTCAATCTGAGGCATAGTGTGGCTGGTATCATTCAAAGTGTATGTCTTTTGTTTAAAATGGATAGAATTTTAAGTGAAAAAAAAACTGACATACTACAATTTGAACAAACACATTTGGATTGTGCTGATCCTTTAGGAAAACTATCCATGGGTCTTTTGTGATGTGTACAAGTCAACCCTGCCTCAATCTGAGGCACGTTGTGGCAGGTATCACTCAAAGTGTCTCTCTTTTGTTTAAAGTGGACAAAATTTTAAGTGAAAACAACAACTGACATACACAAATTTGACCAAACACATTCGTATTATGTTGATCCATTAGGATAACAATTCATGGGTGCATTTTTGTCATGTATGAGTCAACCTCGACTCAATCCGAGTCACGGTGTGGCCGGTATCACTCAAAGTGTCTGTCTTTTGTTTAAAATGGACACAATTTTAAGTGAAAACAACAACTTGTTGAGTCAATAAGGTTTTCCTTATGACTTTTCCATTCCTTTTTGTTTTGAAAATCACAAACACCTTATCTTTAAGGAAAATCGCTTTTGTAAGGAAAATTGCTTTTATAAGGAAAAATGTTTTCTTAAGGAAAAACGCTTTTATAAGAAAAATTTATCCTTATCATATTTTCATTAATATTTTTTCTTAAGTGAAAGTTTCGGATTCACTTTCTCGGAATCATTAAAACTGATAAAAAGCATTCTGTTTTAGGGTTCGGATTCTGGACAAGAACTATAAGGAAGTTTCACTCCGAATTCCGGTTATGAATTCTGACTAAGTTCTATTCCAGATTCAGGATACGAATTCTAATGAAGAATTCTCATTACGAATTCTGAAGAAGAATTCCCATTACGAATTCTAATGAAGAATTCTCATTACGAATTCTCATTACGAATTCTGAAGAAGAATTCCCATTACGAATTCCAATGAAGAATTCCCATTACGAATTCTAATGAAGAAATATCATTCCGAATTCTCATTACGAATTCTGATGATGAATTCTCATTACGAATTCTGATGATGAATTCTCATTACGAATTCTGATGACGAATTCCCATTACGAATTCTGATGACGAACTCCCATTACGATTTCTGATGACGAATTCCTATTCCGAATTCCTATTCCGAATTCTCATTCCGAATTCACTCATTAAACAGAATCTGGATATCATTGTTTTATACACTCTGAATTTGTTCACTCCGAACTTTCACTCCGAAATTTCTATTCCGAACCTTTATGTTAGAGTTTAAAACGATGTCGTACTTTCTGTTACACTTACTTTGTTATAAAACGATGTCGTCCATTTTGTTATAAACTAACCGTTGTCTAAGTGACACGTGTACAGGTCCCTCCGAACTTTAAGGGAAATATGACCGTTGGAGAAGGAGCCGACCTCACCTATAAATAGGAGCTCATTTGAAAAAGCTCACAACGGATGGATGAACATTTGAACTTTGTGCATACATGCTGTTGAAGTGATTTCTAGAGAGAGAGTCTCTTATTAACTCTCAAAGATTCGTGCGACTCCGAATGTTGGTGATTACATTCGAGGGCTTCCGGGGATAGGAAGACAGAGGTGCCGACTACCTTAAAGATCGAGGGCTTTCTTGCTGAGAAAGACAGAGGTGCCGACTACCTTAAAGATCGAGGGCTTTCTTGTCGAGAAAGACAGAGGTTGCCAACTACCTTGAAGTTGAGGGCTTGCGGGGATAGCAAGACAGAGACACCGATCTTCGTATCGAGGGCTTACCCTGGTGTGGGTAAGACAGACTTGCTTGAAAGTATAAATCAAGGGACCTTTATCCAAGGTTGTTGGATACCCTTCTCTTTGGGTTAAAAGACTATCATCTTGTTACTAGTAGTTCTTCTACTTGTACTTGTTTTATTCCGCTGCATTTTGTATCTTAAGGAAAGTATAATTTTCTTATACTTCCCTACTTACTTTGATTAGTTTAGATTCTATACGCTTTAAGGTAGAATCTCATATTGTAACTTTTGTTAAGTTTCAAATTCCGGAACCATATTTCCGGAACCTACTTTTGGAATCTCTTTCCAAGTTTAGTTCGGTGTTAGAGGTGTTGTGAATCTACTTAGTTTAACTTTGTTAAACTTAGTCCTTTCCTTTTCTTAAGGAAACTTTAGTTGTTCATAACTAACTTTAAAGGTTCCAAAGGAATTTTTAAAGTATACAATTCACCCCCCTCTTGTATATTGAGCATCTCATATTATATTTCGATCCTACAATTGGTATCAGAGGTTGGAAACCTCTTACTCTATACCATTCTTACATTTGGTATCTGAGCCAAGGTTACTGAAATACTTGTACTCACGTTCAAGTTTTTCTTGCTCACTTTTCAATTCCGAACTTTTTTCATTCCGGATTATCCATTCCGAACTTTTTGATTCCGAATTTTTGTTATTAACAAGTTTGTTTCCAAGTTATTTTCAAGTATGGCAGGAATGAATGTTGGTTCGATAGACAATTTGAATCCTACAAGGCCACCAATATTTGATGGTAATGATTATGAATACTGGAGAGATCGTATGAAGACGTTTGTTATCAATACTGGAGTAGATAACTTTGTCATGCTTACTGGTGATTACAAAATTCCTGACAAGGAAGTCAGAACCTTTACTAACCAGGAGAAGCAAGAATATCAACTCAACTACAAGGTACGCAACACTTTATTATGTTCAATGACCAGAAATATATATAGCCAAATTTCTTCTTGTGAAGCAGCTAATTGTATATGGAAGAAGTTAGAGGTTACTCATTTTGGGACTTCTAAAGTGATTGAGACAAGGAGAGCTATGCTTAGAGCTGAATATCATGGCTTTAATTTTCCTTATGGAGAACCTATCTGTAAAGTACAACAAAGATTTATGACAATCGTCAATAGTCTACAGTCTATGGGAGAGAAAGGTTTAGATGATGAAGCTCTTGTGGACAAGATAATTGACATTATGCCCAATGAGTGGGAATCCAAGAGAACAGCTATAGATGAGAACAGGAAGGTTACTCAAATAACTCTTGATGAATTATTTGGAACTCTTCTACAACATGAGACCAGAATGAAGAGAGATGCTGACAACATCAAGAAGAAGAATGGAAATGGTACTGTTGCTTTTACTACAACTTCGAATCAGATGAAAGCTAATACTCCTGAGAGAGTAACCAGATCCAAATCGAAGAAAGTCATTTTCCAATCCGAATCTAGTGAAAGTGAAGTTTCAGAAAATGAATTAGCCAATCTTGCTCGAAGGATGAACAAGATAGCTGGACAAAGAAACTTTCAATCCAAGTATAAGAAGAAGGATAGGAAAGATAAGAAAGATGGAGAAGTTACTTGTTATGAATGTAAGAGAGCAGGACATATTAGACCAGATTGCCCTATGCTCAGAAAGAAAGAAAGAAAGGAAAGGCATTCAGACAGGAACAGGAAGAAATATTACAAAGCTAAAGCTAAGAAAGTTTTGAAAGCTAATGACACCTGGAGTGCCAGTGGTGGTGACTCTTCAGATGAATCTTCTGAATATGAATCTTCAGGACAGAAGAATCTTGGTCTTATAGCCAGATTACCTATTG
This sequence comes from Viscum album, assembly GCA_963277665.1. Lineage (NCBI taxonomy): Eukaryota > Viridiplantae > Streptophyta > Magnoliopsida > Santalales > Viscaceae > Viscum > Viscum album. The sequence goes on along the minus strand of OY728145.1, from coordinate 1,591,474,106 downwards.
ATAATCATTGTCTTATGGCTAAGGTACGAAATGCTGGATCATTGACCAATGTTTCTTTAAATCCTAATGATAGTAAGTATTATAACTCTTCTGATGAAGAATCATCTTCTGATGAGGAAAATACTTTACCTACTTTTGAAGAAGTCTCTAGATTTGCTGAACTTCTTGAGATTGAGAATTCCAAACTCAACAAGAAACTTGATAAGGCAAATTCTAGGAATTCTATTCTTACTAAAGAGATATCAGATCTTTCTAAAGATCTTGATAAGAAAAATGCTGATTTTGAAAGTATTTCAAAAAATCTTGAGGAAGTAAGTTCTGAGAAGAATAAACTTTCTAAAGAGTTAGAAAAAGTAATTTCTAATAAAAATGTTTTTGAGCCTAACTCTAGTTCCAAAACTAATGATTTTGAAGATAAAAACTTGGTTGTAAAACTCAAGTCCGAAATTTTTTCCTTAAAGAAGTGCTTATCAAACTTTACCCATGGTAAGGAAAATTTTGATAAGATGTATTCTCAAATACGACCTTTAAGAAATAAATCCGGATTTGGTTATACCCATGCAAAACCTGTTTTCAGCAACAATTATTTTGTTCCTCAAAGTGCCCCATTTTGTACTAAGTGTCAATGTGGTGGTCACTGGGCAAGAAATTGTTCCTTAAACAAAACCCAATCCTTAGGTTTTCATAAAGCTTATTTTTCCAAGAAAATGTGGGTACCTAAGATTTTATTGTCTGGAAATCTCGGATCCAAGCAAGTTTGGATTCCGAAAGTCTAACTTTGTTCTTAATTTCAGGAAAATAAAGAAAGTTCCAGCAACAATGTTTGGTACATGGATAGTGGATGTTCCCGGCACATGACTGGTAACAAAAGCTTCTTTGAAAAAATTATCAAGACGAAAGGAGGAAAGGTAACTTTCGGAGACAATGCTAAGGGAGAGATTGTTGGTATTGGTAATATTGTTCTTTTAGGTAAATCTTTGATTTCAAATGTTCTTTTTGTTAAAGGTCTTAAGCACAACCTCATTAGCATAAGTCAGTTATGTGATGAAGGTTACCTTGTGAATTTTAGGAATGATAAATGCTTAGTTCACAATTCCAAGGAAGAATTTATTCTCTCAGCCAACAGGCAAGAGAATGTTTACACCTTAAACTTAGAAGACCTAAGAAGCCATGATTTACCTTGCCTAAGTGCAATGGAAGATCATTCTTGGTTATGGCATAGAAGACTAGGACACTGTAATCTTAGAAACCTATGTAAACTCTCTAAGAAGAAACTAGTTAAGGATCTACCGGAGCTTAGATTTGATTCTTCTAAAGTTTGTGATCCTTGTCAATATGGCAAGCAACATAAATCTAGTTTTAAGTCAATCGGTGAAGTCTCAACAACCGATGCATTACAGTTGGTGCACATGGATCTTTTTGGTCCTACACAAACTGGAAGCATTGGAGGCAAATACTATGTGTTTGTTCTAGTTGATGATTACACTAGATTTACTTGGGTCTATTTTCTAGCAAGGAAATCTGAAGCTTTTTCTTATTTCAAAAGTTTTAGAGCTCAAGTTAAAAATGAGAAAAACCTTCCATTGAAAACTATTCATAGTGATCATGGAGGAGAATTTCAAAATTCTGATTTTGAAACTTTTTGTAGTAAGAAAGGTATTACTCACAACTTTTCAGCACCTAGAACTCCTCAACAGAATGGTGTAGTTGAAAGAAGAAATCGAATTCTTCAAGAAATAACTAGAACCATGTTGAGTGAATATTCTATTGCTAGACATTTCTGGGCTGAAGCTGTAAGTACTGCTTGTTATACTATAAATCGAGTTTTGATTAGACCTTTTCTTAATAAAACTCCTTATGAGTTATGGAATGGTAGAAAACCAAGGCTTTCATACTTCAAGGTTTTTGGTTGCAAAGTATTCATTTTGAATACTAAAGATAACTTACATAAATTCGCACCAAAATCAGATGAAGGGATTTTCTTAGGATATTCCACAACCTCTAAGGCTTATAGAGTTTTTAATAAAAATACTTGTACTGTTGAGGAAACAGTACATGTGAAATTTGATGAGTCAGATCCTTTTGTTTTTAAAACTTCCCAACTTACATCTTCGGATGTGTTTTCAAAAACTGATTGTCAACCTTTGTTAGAAGAACCTTCTGATAAGGAAATTGTTCTAGAAGATACTTCTGAAACATTTACCCCAGAAGACTTTCTACCTTATGTTGATGAACAGGTTTTACAAAACCCAAATCAGATGTTTCTTAAGAATCATCCCAGTGATAGTATCATTGGTGATGCAAATCAACCTGTAAGGACTAGAAGTTCCTTAAGAAATGAAGTAGAACATCTAGCATTTCTTTCCCAACTAGAACCTAAAAGCACTGATGAAGCTTTAGGTGATGATGATTGGATCAAAGCAATGCAAGATGAGCTAAATGAATTCGAAAGGAATAAAGTCTGGACCTTGGTTGAAAGACCTAAGGAAACTTCTGTTATTGGAGTAAAATGGGTCTTCAGAAACAAATGTGATGAAAATGGAGTCATTGTTAGAAATAAAGCTAGACTTGTTGCTAAAGGCTATAATCAGCAAGAAGGAATAGACTATGAAGAAACCTATGCTCCAGTAGCTAGACTTGAATCTATCCGTATTCTACTTGCCTTTGCAGCATTCTTTAATTTCAAACTATTTCAAATGGATGTGAAATGTGCTTTTCTTAACGGTTATGTTCAAGAGGAAGTTTTTGTTGAACAACCTCCTGGTTTTGAAGATACAAAACATCCTGATCATGTTTTTAGACTTACCAAAGCTTTGTATGGCCTTAAACAAGCCCCAAGAGCATGGTATGATAGACTCACTGGATTTTTGCTTCAAAATAACTATGTTAAGGGAAATGCAGATCCAACCCTTTTTATAAAGAAAGATAAGAAAAATGTTTTGATTGTTCAAATTTATGTTGATGACATTATATTTGGTTCAACTCAGCAATCTTTGACTGATTCTTTTGCTAGTCTAATGAAATCTGAGTTTGAAATGAGTATGATGGGTGAGTTAACATTTTTCCTTGGTTTTCAAATTTCTCAAAAACCAGAAGGAACCTACATATCTCAACATAAGTATATTAAAGGTCTTCTTAAAAAGTATGGTTATGACAACACGAAGAGTATAAGTACTCCTATTGGTACCTCAAACTCTTTAGATCTTGATGAAGCTGGAAAACCAGTAGATCAAACATCTTTTAGAGGTATGATTGGAAGTCTACTTTACTTAACTGCTAGTCGACCAGACTTAATGTTTTCAGTATGCTTATGTGCAAGATATCAATCCAATCCTAAGGAATCTCACTTAAAGGCAGTTAAAAGAATTTTTCGCTACCTTAAGGGAACCATGGATCTAGGATTATTTTATACTTCTGGAAATGATTTTGTTCTAAAAAGCTTTTCTGATGCTGACTTTGGTGGTTGTAGAATGGATAGAAAAAGTACATCCGGAACTTGTCATTTCTTAGGAGATTCATTAGTTTCTTGGTCATGCAAGAAGCAACATTCTGTTGCACTCTCCACTGCTGAAGCTGAATATGTAGCAGCTGGAAGTTGTTGTGCACAAGTGTTGTGGATGCAACACACACTCACAGACTATGGCTTGAGTTTTACTAAAACTCAAATATTGTGTGATAACACAAGTGCCATTGCTCTAAGTAAAAACCCTGCACATCACTCCCGTGCAAAACACATAGATATTAGGCATCACTTTCTTAGGGATCACACACTTAAAGGAGATATTATTCTTCAGTTTATCGGAACGCAAGATCAACTTGCTGATATTTTCACAAAATCTTTACCTTCTGATAGATTTGAATATATTAAACAGAAGTTAGGAATGATAACCGTAAGGTAATCTTCCTTAATTAACTTTCTGTTGGAAAAATCTCCTCACAGTAATAAACTCCTTTTCATAGGGGGAGTACATTTGTTTGTTTATTTAACAAAGTTTTTCAAAATTTGTTTTCAAAATTTTCGGAACGAAACTTTCCGGAATGGAACTTCCGGAACTACAATTTTCCAGAATGGATATTTCCATACAAAATACTTCTGGAATAAAAGTATTCGTATTGAAAATTTCCGGAATGGAAAATTTTCGTACTGGTATTTTCATAATGGAAAAACTTTCGTATTGAATCTTCCATATCAAGTTTTTCTATTAAGTTTTTCGTATCAAGTTTTTCTATTGGTTTTTTTTTCGTATTGAGTTTTTTCGTATTGAGTTTTTCGTATTGTTTTTTTTTTCGTATTGAGTTCTTCGTATTAAGTTTTTCGTATTGAGTTTTTCGTATTCGTCTTTACATTACCCATTACGAATAACTTTCCTAAGCTAACCCGAAAGGTATGATTTCCTTACTGAAATTTTTCGTAATCATATTTTACTTGCTGGCATTTTCTTATAGTTTGTTTTCGGTTTTTTTTAATTTCTTGAATTTTGTTTTAATAAAACCTCAAAAAGATCGGATTCAACCTCTCAACCGTCAGATCTGATCTCAGATCTTTCTAAACCGTTAGATCAACCGAGGAAGTTGAACCGTCATCCCAAAGCCTATATAAAGGGGACCCTATTTTTCTCGTCCCACATCGATCTCAAGCTCTTGCGTGCTGAAGCTCTGTCTCTCTGATTTAAGGCTGTTCCGAACTACAGTTTTCCAGTTCCGAACTTCAGTCTTCTCAGTTCCGAACTTCTCAGAGACTTCTAATCCGAATGTCTGCAGAGTTAGCTTCTCAAGAGATGTCTTCAACAAAGCCCATTTCACAGTGGTTAGTCTACAGAGAGCGGTTAGTGCATCCGAATTTCTTCAGCAACTATGATTCTATTATATCAAAGAATATCAAGCTCAATGGCTGGGAAGATGTTGCGATATCAAAAACCGGCAACCAAGATGAAGTTTACCCAGACTTGCTTGTTGAGTTTTATGAGTCGGTTGCTTTCTTTGTGGAAGACAATAGAGAAAAATTTTCCTTCAAATCGTATGGCAAGACTTATAAGCTATCTTACACCAAGGCTGCAAGCTTGGTAGGGTTGAATTATGAAGGGGAAGCTGAGTTTATCTCGCATGTTCTGCCAGACTCCTTGGGTAGTTTCAACAAGGAGAAAGCCTTAGAAATTCTCGGACTGGATGATGATAAGGCTTCGAAAATTGCAACCCTATCTACAAACTTCCGGATTCTGGAGTTATGGGTGCAAGGGCTTATTGTACCGAGAAAAGGAGACAAGGACAGCTTGAAGAAGAGTGAGATATACATCTTAGATTTCTTGATAAATCAAAGGAAGTTCAACCTGATGAAGCATATCCTTCTTAATCTTGAGAATTTAAAGAAAGGGAATCTGAGAGCTCAGATAGTAATGTACCCGGCAATATTGTCGAAGCTGATAGTTCGGTGCCTTGAGTCCTTCAAGGTTGCTTGCAGTTATAAACCGAAAGTTTGCAAGATCATGTTGCTCAGTGATGCAACTCTTAAAAGGATGAATATAGCTTTTGACAAGAAGTCTGGCATGTTTTTTGATCTTCCTCCTCAAGAAGAAGTGACTCCGAAAGTGGCTGATCCGGAATCGCCTAAACCGGTAAGGAAGAGGAAGCTGAAAGAAGTGGTAGGTGAAGCTCAGGAACCTAAGTCTAAGGAAGTCCATTCCGCACCTCCTAAGCCTAAGAAGAAGAAGACATATACTGGTGAGGTTGCAGCGAAGTGGAGAGCTGACAAGGAAAAGAGGAAGGAAGGAGATCCGCAGTTCGGATTGGATCCCGCAGAGGCTAAGGCTCTGAAAGAAAAGGCTGCTGATGAGCTCGAGAAGCAAGCTAAGGAAAAGAAGCTGAAGAAGAAGTTGTCAGAAGCTGAGGCTGTGCAAGCCTTGTTGAAGTTTAATGAAATGGTTTCAGCAACCATTCCCGTTCCGAGAACTTTTTCTTTGGACTCTCTACCTGAGACTCCAGGAAGAAATCTCGATGATCCGAAAGAGGCTGCTGCTAAGAATGCTGAGGAAGTAGAGCTAGTGGAAGAAGTGGAAGAAGCTGCTGAAGGAAGTGGTGAGACAAGAGATGTGCTCAAACAAGTAGATGAATACAAGGGAACTCCTTCGGAACACCTGTCGCTCCGAACATCTGAAGCCGAATCTTCAAAACTAGTTACTCCAGTAATAGAAGGAAAGGAAGGAGAGGAAGAAGTTTCTTATCATGGAGAAGAAGAACATCTTTCACTTGATGTTGCTCAGAAAGAAAATATAGAAGTTGTTGATGAGGAAGATTTGGTTGTTCAAGTTTCTGACAGTGAGAAGAAATCTCCGGAACAGGTTTCTATTCCGAAAAAAGATAAGGGGAAACAAGTTATTGCTGATACCCCGAGTTCAGAAAGGAGTATGAGGAAGGAAGCTGGTAGTTCTTCAAAGAGGAAGTTGGAGCTTATTGAAGAAGAAAATTCTCCTAGCAAGATGTCAGATTCGGAATCATCTTCGTTGGGGCACGATTTTGTTGTTCAATCCTTGAAGAAGTTGGTGGGAACCATTCCGACTTTCTCCAGTATTGATTCTCGGTGCCAGATGCTCCAACATACGCTGAATCAGAAAACCGATTCCGTATCCATGGTAATGGATAAGTGTGTTGAGATAGAAGCCCAGTTCAAAAATTTCTTCATTGGTTACGAAGCCCATAAAAGATCTTGCAAAAGGATGACTAGCTGGTCGAAGAAGAATGTGGAAGAGATGAGGTTGCTGGATGAGTTTCAGGAGAATGTTAAGGATGCTTTTCAAACCGAGGACAAGAAGTTTCATGAGATGACTGCATCATTCGATGAGAAATTGGCAGAGGAAAAGAACATTCGGAGTCAGGAAGTAAGAGATCTGAATGGAAAGCTCAACTCTGTTAATCAAAGTTGGAAATTTGAAAGGGATCATCGGATCAATTTTCTAGAAAGGATAAAGTCTCAGGAAGAGAAAATGGAAGCTCAGGAAGAAAAGTTGAAGGCTCAGGAAGAAATCATTCAAGCTCAGTCAGCAAGAATAGTTGCCTTAGAAAAGCAAGCAGAGGAAGATCATAAGGACCTCAAAAAGATCAAGACTATTCTCAAGGGGCTTATGTCAAAGGAGAAAGATCCGAAATAATCAATCCGATCTTTTTGTTGTAATCTGTTTTTGTTGCTGACATTTCAAATTTAATGAGAATCGTGCTTGTTGTTCTGTTTTGTTGTTGTTACTAATCTTTCAGGTACTTTGTTATTGTTTTCCATTCCCTCCAAATTCTTTTTGAAAATCACAAAGGGGGAGAAGGAAAAGATCCTTAAGAAAAAGAGGAAATCTATTAAGAGTTTTTCAAAGGGGGAGAAAGGAAAATACCCAAGGAGAAAGAACTCTAATAAGAGTTTGTTTAAGGGGGAGTTTTTATTAAAGAAATATCACTCCGGAAATATGAATACGATCCTTAGAGATTCAAAGCCTAAGGGGGAGTTAGTCGTATTCATCTATATTCTTAAACCAAGGGAGATAAGCTTTAATATGTTTCTTTCTTCTTAGAATAGCTTTTTCGTAAGGATGTTTGTGTTTTCCAAAAAGGGGGAGATTGTTGAGTCAATAAGGTTTTCCTTATGACTTTTCCATTCCTTTTTGTTTTGAAAATCACAAACACCTTATCTTTAAGGAAAATCGCTTTTGTAAGGAAAATTGCTTTTATAAGGAAAAATGTTTTCTTAAGGAAAAACGCTTTTATAAGAAAAATTTATCCTTATCATATTTTCATTAATATTTTTTCTTAAGTGAAAGTTTCGGATTCACTTTCTCGGAATCATTAAAACTGATAAAAAGCATTCTGTTTTAGGGTTCGGATTCTGGACAAGAACTATAAGGAAGTTTCACTCCGAATTCCGGTTATGAATTCTGACTAAGTTCTATTCCAGATTCAGGATACGAATTCTAATGAAGAATTCTCATTACGAATTCTGAAGAAGAATTCCCATTACGAATTCTAATGAAGAATTCTCATTACGAATTCTCATTACGAATTCTGAAGAAGAATTCCCATTACGAATTCCAATGAAGAATTCCCATTACGAATTCTAATGAAGAAATATCATTCCGAATTCTCATTACGAATTCTGATGATGAATTCTCATTACGAATTCTGATGAGGAATTCTCATTACGAATTCTGATGACGAATTCCCATTACGAATTCTGATGACGAACTCCCATTACGATTTCTGATGACGAATTCCTATTCCGAATTCCTATTCCGAATTCTCATTCCGAATTCACTCATTAAACAGAATCTGGATATCATTGTTTTATACACTCTGAATTTGTTCACTCCGAACTTTCACTCCGAAATTTCTATTCCGAACCTTTATGTTAGAGTTTAAAACGATGTCGTACTTTCTGTTACACTTACTTTGTTATAAAACGATGTCGTCCATTTTGTTATAAACTAACCGTTGTCTAAGTGACACGTGTACAGGTCCCTCCGAACTTTAAGGGAAATATGACCGTTGGAGAAGGAGCCGACCTCACCTATAAATAGGAGCTCATTTGAAAAAGCTCACAACGGATGGATGAACATTTGAACTTTTTGCATACATGCTGTTGAAGTGATTTCTAGAGAGAGAGTCTCTTATTAACTCTCAAAGCTTCGTGCGACTCCGAATGTTGGTGATTACATTCGAGGGCTTCCGGGGATAGGAAGACAGAGGTGCCGACTACCTTAAAGATCGAGGGCTTTCTTGCTGAGAAAGACAGAGGTGCCGACTACCTTAAAGATCGAGGGCTTTCTTGTCGAGAAAGACAGAGGTTGCCAACTACCTTGAAGTTGAGGGCTTGCGGGGATAGCAAGACAGAGACACCGATCTTCGTATCGAGGGCTTACCCTGGTGTGGGTAAGACAGACTTGCTTGAAAGTATAAATCAAGGGACCTTTATCCAAGGTTGTTGGATACCCTTCTCTTTGGGTTAAAAGACTATCATCTTGTTACTAGTAGTTCTTCTACTTGTACTTGTTTTATTCCGCTGCATTTTGTATCTTAAGGAAAGTATAATTTTCTTATACTTCCCTACTTACTTTGATTAGTTTAGATTCTATACGCTTTAAGGTAGAATCTCATATTGTAACTTTTGTTAAGTTTCAAATTCCGGAACCATATTTCCGGAACCTACTTTTGGAATCTCTTTCCAAGTTTAGTTCGGTGTTAGAGGTGTTGTGAATCTACTTAGTTTAACTTTGTTAAACTTAGTCCTTTCCTTTTCTTAAGGAAACTTTAGTTGTTCATAACTAACTTTAAAGGTTCCAAAGGAATTTTTAAAGTATACAATTCACCCCCCTCTTGTATATTGAGCATCTCATATTATATTTCGATCCTACACAACTAACTTATGCAAATTCAACCAAACGCATTCATATTGTGTTGATACATTAGGATAATGATCCATGGGTGCGTTAGTGTTGTGTAAAAGTCATTCCAGACTCAATCCAAGGAACAGTGTGGCTGTTATCACTCAAAGTGTCTATCTTTTGTTTAAAATATACATAATTTTAAGTGAAAACAAAACTGACGTATGCAAATACGACTAAATGCATTCAAATTGTGTAGATAATTTAGTATAACTATCCATGTATCTTTTGTGATGTATATGAGTCAAACCTTCCTCAATCCGAGGCACGGTGTTGCCGGTATCACTCAAAGTATCTCTCTTTTGTTTAAAATGAACATAATTTTAAGTGAAAACAACAACTGACATATGAAAATCTGACCAAACATATTATGATTGTGTTTATCTTTTAGTATAATGATCCAGGGGTCCTTTGTGATGTGAAATATTCAACCCTACCTCCATCCGAGGCACGGTGTGGCCGGCATCCCTAAAAGGGTCTCTCTTTTGTTTAAAATGGGCACAATTTTAAGTGAAAACAACAACTGACATATGGAAAACCAACCAAACACATTCGGATTGGGTTGATCCTTTAGTATAATGATCAATGGGTCCTTTTGAATGTGTATGTGTCCACCCCACCACAATCTGAGGCATGATGTAGCCGATATCACTCAAAGTGTCTGTGTTTTGTTTAAAATGGACATAATTTGAAGTGAAAACACTAACTGAGACAAAAGGAATTTGGATTATGTTTATACATTAGTATAACGATCCATGGGTCCTTTGTGATGTGTAAGAGTCAACGCCACCCAAATCTGAGGCACGGTGTGGCCGGTATCCCTCAAAGTGTCTGTCTTTTGTTTAAAATGGACACAATTTTAAGTGTAAACAAAACTGATGCACACAAATCTGACCAAAATCATTCGTAATGTGTTTATACATTAGTATAATTATCCATGGGTGTGTTGGTGTTGTGTACGAGTCAACCCTGACTCAATATAAGGCATGGTGTGGCCGGTATCACTCAAAGTGTCTGTCTTTTGTTTAAAATGGACACAATTTTAAGTGAAAACAACAACTGACCTATGAAAATCTGACAAAATGCATTCGGATGGTGTTAATAATTTAGGATAACGATCCATGGGTTCTTTTTGAAGTGGACGAGTCAACCCCACATCAATATGAAGCACTTTGTGGCCAGTATCACTGAAAGTGTCTGTCTTTTGTTTATAATGGACAGAATTATAAGTGTAAACAAAACTGACTTACGAAAATCCAACAAAACACATTGGGATTGTGTTTATACATTAGGAGAATTATCCATGGGTATTTTTTTATGTTTACAAGTAAACTTCTCCCAAATACAAGGAATGGTGTGGCCGGTATCATTCAAAGTGTCTCTCTTTGGTTTATAATGGATAGAATTTTAATTGAAAACAACAACTGAACTACTGAAATCTGACCAAATGCATTCGTATTGTTTTTATCCTTTTGGATAACTATATATGAGTCCTTTTAAACGTGTACGGGTCAATCATGCCTCAATCCAAGACACAGTGTTTCCAGTATCACTCAAAAGGTATCTCTTTTGTTTAAAATGGACAAAATTTTATGTGAAAAAAACAACTGACATTCAGAAATATGACCAAACGCATTTGTATTATGTTGATTCTTTAGGAGAATGATCCATTGGTATTTTGTAAGATTTAAAAGTCAACCTCACCTCAATTAGAGGCACAGTGTTGCTAGTATCACTCAAATTGTGTGTCTTTTGTTTAAAATTGAAACAATTTTAAGTGAAAACACCAAATGACGTACGAAAATCTGACCAAACACATCTGTATTGTGTTGATCCATTAGGGAAACGATCCATGGGTGAATTGGTGTCGTGTAAGAGTAAACCCTGACTCAATATGAGGCACAGTGTGGCTAGTATCCGTCAATGTGTCTGTCTTTTGTTTAAAATGGACAGAATTTTAAGTGAAAACAAAACTGACGTATAAAAATATAACCAAACGCAATCAGATTGTGTTGATCCTTTAGGAGAATGATCCATGGGTACTTTTTGATGTGTATGGGTCAACCCTACTTCAATCCGAGGCACGGTGTAGCCGATATCACTCAAAGTGTATCTCTTTTGTTTAAAATAGACAGAAGTTTAAGTGAAAACAACAACTGACCAACGAAAATCCAAACAAACGCATTCATATTATGTTGATCCTTTAATAGAATGGTACATGGGTCCTTTTCGACATGTATGAGTCAACCCCCTCTTAATCTGAGCCATGGTGTGGCCGTTATCACTCAAAGGATCTCTCTTTTATTTAAAATGGAGAGAATTTTAAGTGAAAACAATAACTGACCTAAGAAAATTTGACCAAATGCATTCGAATTGTGTTTATCCTTTAGATGAACGATCCATGGATGTCCCCCAACCCCTTGGATGGCCCCCGACCCCTAGACACCCCACCACCCTAGACACCACCCCCACCACCTGGAGACCTCCTCCACCCCCTGGACACCCCCACCCCCATGGACAGCCACCACCACCCCCTTGAAGACCACCCACCCCCTTGGACGACCCCACCAACCCCCTGGACCACACCCACCCCCTGGACACCAACCCAAACCATGGAAAACCCCACCCCTCTGGACACCCCCACCCCCTAGAATGTACCCAACCCCCTGGACACGCCCATGGACAAACCCCCCCCCCCCCCCCCAACTCGGAAAGCCCCCCCCCCAAACACCCACACCCCCTGGACAACCACCAACCCCCTGGATGGCACCCCCACCCCTCCTAGACACCACCCCACCACCTGGACACCCCCAACCCCTAGACACCCCCCACCCATGGACAACCACCCCCACCCTCCTAGACACCACCCCACCCCCCCCTTGGACAGCCCCACAAACCCCCTAGACCGCCCCCACCCCAAAGACACCCCCACCCATGGAAAGCCCCCCCTGACACCCTGGACACCACCCACCCCCATAGACACCCCATAGATAGCCCCCACCCCCCCCACCTGGACACCCCCTCCTTGGACACCACCTCACCCCCCTTGGAAAGCCTCCAACCTCTTGGAATTCCCCCACCCCCTGGACACCCCACCCTCATGAGACACCCTTATCCCTCTAGAAAACCCCATCCCACCCTCCTGGACACCACCCCACCCTCCCTGGATAGCGCCACCAACCCCCTGGAATGCCCCCACCCCCGGGACACCCCCACCCACTAGAAAGCCCCCCTGACACCCTGTACACCAACCCACCCCCCTAGACACCCCATAGACAGACCCCCTACCTGGAACCCCCCCCCCCCCTCCTTGGACACCACCCCCACCCCCTTGGATAGCACCCAACCTCCTGGACCGCCCCCACCCCCTAGACACCCCACCCCAAAGACACCCCAATCCCCCCGGACACCCCCATCCCACCCTCCTGGACACCACCCCACCCCCCTTGGACATCCCCACCAACCCCATAGACCAACCCCACCCCCGAACACCCCCACCCCTGAACCCCCCCCCCCGACACCCCGGAAACTATCCCACCCCCTAGACACCCCCATGAATAGCCCCCATCCCTCACCAGGACACCCCCCTCCAAGACACCACCCCACCACCTAGACACTCCCACCCCCTAGACACCCCAACCTCCTTGGACAGCCCCAAACCACCTGGACCATCCCCCACCCCCTGGACACTCCTATCCCCCAGGACACACCCATCCCCCCGTACACCCCCTACCCCCCCCCCCCCTGGACAGCCACCCCAAACCCCTGAACAGCCCCCAGAATTCTGAATTGAATTATTTGGGCATTTAATTAACATATGAATTATGTGTTAATGGTGTATGGGTATACGTAGTTTAATTACCTTATGATTATGTGTTAATTTTGTATGGGTATACTTACTTGTTGAGATGATGAATTTTTTACAGGTGTTGTTTGGGTGTGCTGTTGTAGAATTTTTTGTTGCAGCAGACATGGTATTTATCAGCACTTTTTAGCAATGATAATGAAATACTTTATCAGCGCTAAAAAATCACGGATAAAAGACACCTTTATCAGTGCTAAAAAATGATTATAAAGGATCAGTTTATCAGCGCTAAAAGAGCGCTGATAAAAACATATTTATAAGAATTATTATAGAGCTGATAAAGGGGTCCTTCATCAGCACCTTTTAGCACTGATAAAGTCTCCCTTATTAGCACATTTTTATCATTTATAAAGGTTTCCTTTATTATAATTGTTTGAGTGCTGATAAAGTACCCCTTTATCAGCGCTGAGCTTTACTGCACTTTTTTAGCACTGATAAAGCCTGTTTAGAGTGATGATAAAGCCTGTTTTTGTAGTAGTGATATTTCCATTGGAGGCACCATTAATATTAATTTTGATCTAACCAAGAATAGTAGATTTCTATAACACCTCCATAGTGTGACAAGGTTGAAAGAAATTTCCATTAATCTGCAGACAGCGCAGGATTCCAAAGTTATGGACAGTGTTGTTGTAATTTCCCTTTTGCATCAAAGTAGCTTCATGAATGGAAATTAGGATCTGCATCCGACCTGCATTTCAATTGAGTGAGTAATTGTTATAAATAATAGCATTTCAATATTACAAGATCACATGGTGGAGCTCAGCAACTGTAGCTAGGAAATGTTTTTGGATTTTATGTGAGCCTTCCATTTATGCACATTTTTTTAGTTGAGTTTTGATGGATTCTAGAATCAACAATCTGGAGACAAAAATGTCAAGAATATTGTTCCAAAGGGCAGAAGTAGTAGAACAATAAAGAAAGATTTGGTTAGCATCCTCCCTGTTGTTATTATAGATTCAACAGTTAGAGAAAATCTAGATTCCAAAAGATTGAAGGAAAATCTCTGTGGGGACTATGCTATGAGAATTTCACCAGATGAGATTGAATCTTGAGGGATTTATCCAAGTCTTATTGAAATGTTTTATCCAAATATACTCACTTTTAGTGTTACAAAAATAAGCATTATAGAAATTATTTGAGTTAAGCATCCCATTGTGAGAAGGTCTGAAATTTAGAAATCATTAGTATCAGCCAATGAGAAGTTTTCAATGAAATTAATAGTATTATCAGGGAGCTGTTCATGATGAGAGTTTAAAATTTCTCTAATATATTAGTTATCACTCTTAGGGATTTGATCGGGATAAATCCTAGAAATTAAAGGAGCTCCAGTATTGTTATCTAACCAGAATTTCATAGAGGTGACTCTGGAAACCATCCATCTTGAAATATTCATAATATTAGGGAAATATTGTTTTATGTATGGAAATATGTAAGAGTTAATGTAATTCAACTTTCACATCTTAATTTTGTCAATAAATCTTTTTATTGGGGAAGGTAACAACATTAGAAGAACTTTGAAAATGGTTCCAAGTAATTCTAGCTTGAAGGGATTCATTAAAGTACATTATATTTTTAATGCTAATACTATCTTTCCCAATGTACTTGCAACATGTTGACCAGGGCACAATCACAAGTTTCTTTTCAAGAATATTACTAGTCCATATGAAATTCTTTATAGCTGTATTTATTTTTTCGATCAGACCAACAGGACAATTATAGTCCATCATGGGGTAAACCATCTTGTGGACAATAGTGAAATTTACAAGGCAATTCCTACTATTCATAGAGAGAGATTTACCTTTCCAAGAATAAAGTTGCCTTATGATTTGGTCAACTATATTCGAAATGTGGAAAGACTTGGGCCTACCCCAAAATATGGGAACACCAAGATAAGCGAAAGGGAGTGTACCTTCTTCCATACATAAGTCACAGATAATGTTACATTTGCTACTGGTAGGAAAGTTCCTCCCATAGAATATGCATGATTTTTTCCAACTAATGGTTTGACTAGAAACATTCTCATAGTGTGAGAGCACTGTTTTGTGGTTAAGAATGTTTCTTTTATCACCTTGAAGAAAAAGGATGATGTCATTAGTGTAAATGCAGTGTGTAAGAGCATTCATGTTCCCAGAGACATTGATGGGTTTCAGTTTATTTGAGTGCAACAAATGGGTGATCAGATGACTAAGATTGTCTTCCATAATTGAGAAGAGAATGTTAGAGAGGGGGTCACATTCCCTAACACCTTTGGTTCATTTAAAGTATCCCTTGGGATGTGATTGATCAAAATGGAGATATACGCTGAGGTGAACAAAGTTTTTATTGTACTTATAAAAGAGGTATTAAAACCAAAACCTTTAAGAACCTTGAAGATAAATCTCCAATCCATGGTGTAAAAATATTTTCTAATGTCACGTTTAATAGCAATATTTCCTCCACTATTTTCTTTGTTCAGGTTGTTGACACACTCAGAGGCAAGAAAGATGCGGTCTTGAATAGATCTACCTTTAATAAAACAAAATTGTTTCCAAGAGACAATTTTTCCATGATAGTTGAAACTATGTTTGAAATAATTTTAGTGATGATTTTATAAAGAGTATTAATAAGTTAAATGGGTCTAAATAGGTGAATCTCATAGGCATTTTCCACTTTTGGGATCAAGGTGAGAAATTGGGAATTAGGATCATGAGAAAGAACACCATTAATAAAAAAGGATTCAACAATTTTACAAACATCGGAAATAATCACATCCCAATAATGTTGGAAGAAACCATTATTGAAGACATCAAGACCTAGAGCACTATTAGGTTTTAGAGTAAAGATAATGTTTTTGATTTCATGATCTAGAAGAGTGTTGAGAAGGAAAGTGTTGTCCTCCTCTGTGATCACTATTAGAAGAACTTCAGGAAGTAGGTCCTTATTGATATCTACACTATTGAACATGGAAGCATAGTAGGAGACTATATGATGAGAAATGTTATCTTTATCGTCAAGAATATTTTCGCATATTTTACAATGTTTATAGTCTTGCAAGACTTCTTAATTCTATGAAGATAATTATTTTACTTAGTATTTCTATCACCATCAGATAATCATTTAACTTTACACGCTTGTTTCCTCATATTATATTTAAAAGTGAGCAATGATTTGAGTTTAACTGCAAGGTTTATTTCTTGAGTTGGATCAGTTTTGAGGTCAGAGCTTA
The DNA here is from genome assembly GCA_963277665.1 of Viscum album. Taxonomy (NCBI): domain Eukaryota; kingdom Viridiplantae; phylum Streptophyta; class Magnoliopsida; order Santalales; family Viscaceae; genus Viscum; species Viscum album. The sequence continues at coordinate 1,591,457,623 of OY728145.1, read as the reverse complement.
TGTTATTGTTTTGAAGATTATTAATTTTTTTATTCAAGAAGAAGGATGCCATTGTTAATTTGTTTGGCATTGGAGTTGCACCCAGTTTTTAGAGTCTATTTGAGATGTTTTAATTTAACATTATAGGAAAATTAATCATTGTTTTGTGACATTTAATACCAATAGGTTTGAATGATATTAGTGAAATTGGCATCAAATAACCACACATTATTAATTCTAAAAAGAAACTGGGGTTTCATGTATTTGGTGGAGACATTGATCAGGATGGGGTGATGGTCAGAGTTCAGCATGTGTACAGTTGTGTGGGAGAGATTGTCATATTCATCCAAAGAAGGGACATTCGTGAAATCTCTATCAAACTTCTAAGAAAAAACTCTATTGTAATGTATTATATACCAAGTTTATTTTTCACACATGATATTAATTTCAATGAGATTGTTGTGTTCAAACGATGATTTAAATTATCCTTTGGAAATAGAAGCATGAGATGGTCCAATTTTCTCACTTGTGTAGAGAATGGAACTAAAGTCTCCAATAAGAAACTAAGGAGAATAAATATTATATCCTATAGATAATATTTCATTCTATAGAGTTCTAATTTCTTGGTATCTATTCTTAGTATAAAAAATGAGAAGAATAGGTTTGTTCCATCAGAATTCATGTTACTTGTTATAATATGGTTAGAGATATTGTAAATATTATCATTTTGAACAGAAGAGTGCGAGAAAATCCATAGAGATTTAGCATTGGAAGTATTTTTTATTACACTAGTAAAAACATAGGTATACTAGACTAAATGAAAGTATAACAAAGAAAAGTTAATTTTTGTCTCATCAATAGAAAATAAGATAGGATGATGAGTGATAAACATTTTTTAGAATAGTGAACGTGTGAGGGTTGAAAATACCCTAACAATTCCAAAATAGAATCTTCATTTAAACCTAAAATTGGAGTTAGAACTCCCTTTTTCCTTTTTCCCTAAACTTTGTTTCTTGGTGACCTTCTAACCTTTTGAGTATTGTTACTTCTAGTGGTCTTTTCCTAGTGATTGTTTTATATTACATGGTTCTTTTAAATAGGTTCATTTATTGAATCATTCATAGCTAAGTCTATAGAGTTCTTATTAGACAACATCAAAGAATTGGAATTTTGGTTATATAACAAATTTCCAAGCTGTTCATAACAGTCATCACTATCAATAGATTGAGTACCATATAAAGGGAAAGTTGTAGATAGAGGAAGATGTGTACTTGGATCCTTTGAAGTAGTTGAGTCCTGCTGTAAGATATTTCCCAGATTAGATGGAAGAGACTGAATTAGATCTGTGGTGTCTTTATTAGCCAACATATGAAATGGATCTTGTACTGAGGATGTAGTTACATTTACATGTTTAATAGATTCCAAGGTCATGAAAACATTTTTATAGTCTTAGTGATCTTGGTATGTGATTCAGTCTGAATAACCTTTAGTCTAGTGTGTAGTTCCCTAGGTTTTATAGAGCTGACAGTGGTTGTACCTGGATCCTTATAATGATCTCTAGCTTTGACAGTGCCCAGACCAACCAGGGGAGTATTTTATTATGTAGATTCATTTCTCATAGATTTCCTGGGATTAACACCAGGTTATGTCATGATATTAATAGTGGTTTGAGGATCAACATGAGAAGCATTTTATTGAGTAACTATATTTTCAGTTTTAACATTTTAAGAAGTGTTTTATAGTGTTTGAGAACTAACATTAAAGTGATTCATAGGGTGATAAGAAACTGAGTTCTGTACTCTGTTTCTTTTCCCATTTTGAACTCCTAGAGTCTTCGAGTTATTCATGAGAGAGGGATCCGGGATCTGTCTAGTGCCATCATAACCAATATCCTTTTCTTTAGATTGCCATATGGCATCTAAAACCATGTTTTCAATTTATACTATGAGGTTTTGTTCTGTGTTGGGGTCCTCTTCCTCTTCAACTACATCATCCCAGGTTTTTCTCGATTGTTCCCCTGTGTGTGCCAAGTTATGTGTTTTTTACCCAAATTTCAGATTTCTTTTTAATGCTTTCATGTATATCTACCATGGGAGCTTTGTATTTTTTGTTTTCCCTTATTTCCTTCCATTAATATTTAATTTTGGACTTACATACTTTCATAACATTCAGAAATTATAGACTATATTCCCAATGATCTTACAAAGATCACAAAAGGGGGATTTATCTCATATTCTATTCTAATTTCAGTCTTATAATCAATATAATTAAAACTAATGGAGTTTGGAAGTTTTTAGTGTAAGTTAATTACAAACATAACTCACATAAAGAGACATAATTTAGTATTTAATGTTCTTTGGTCTATTTTGAGAGGGGTTACTATACAAGAAGCAATGTCATTCAGAATTTTGGGGTTCCAAAAGAACCAATTAAGTCCATGTAATTTAATCCAAACTTGTGCCATGGAGTTTTGTATGTATGAGGATTTAAAGTGAAGTCCCGCTCAGATAATCTAGGAAACCCCAATTTTAGATTGATATTAATAGTCTTCCAAACCAAATCATGGTCATCTTGTGTTCTTAGTAGTATGTGATAATATCCTTTTCCTATTGGAATCATTTTCCTGTCCGAGACATGCCAACAACGTGCAATTCATGAATGTAAATCAGGAATTAGCCAAGGATGATCACCTTTAAGATAGGAGATGCAGCCCATGATATATAATTTTCACATTTGAGTGTGGTTTTTAAGTGTATCTGAGTCCTCTTCCACCAAGAATCCTCCATCATTGAGATTCTTGAAAAGTAGAGGCTTCATCAGTTTATCTTTGCTGAGATCTTTGCCTTTCAGAGCATCCAAAAATGAGATCCCCTGATATCTACTCACGAATGAGCAATTTTGAATTCTTTCTTCAGGTATATCATCTCTGTGCTTTTCAACAATGGGTTCTTGCACATTTGGAGTCTGTTTCGATCGCTGAATCACAAAACAATGTGATTTGAGACTCCCAGAGATGAGAAATGCATCGTCCATAGAGGTATATATCGAAGATAAGGGTAGATAAGTAATAATTTCTTGAGGTGTATAGAGATATATGGTCTCACATCTCTCTAAAATTACTTTGTTAACATCATTTGTTTATGTATTAATCATTTCAAGTGGTTTCAGATGCATCGTCTTTTGTGGTTTTGTATGTATCATCTTCATAAAAAAACTTGAAAAAGAAAAATTTGTGACTCTTTGTAATCATCAATACTTAGTGTAAAATATATAATTCTATAGACTGTAAATTTAGTTTCCATAATTACTTTTAAATAATAAAATTCAAATATTTAATACTTACTGTAATTTACTTTTATAAAAACATCATAAATTAAATATGATTCTAGATAAAAAAGATGTGAAGTTTATATTCAATTAATGGGGGAAGAAAAATAAATCAAGGAGAAATTGAGATATTTTTTAATGTCTAAAAATGGAGTTTGCATAATTTTATATTTTGACAAAAAATTCAATAGAAAATATGTTGATATATAATGTGTTATTTATAGTTTCCAACATCACATTACTTCAAGTGGGTCTTGATTCAATCTAGGATAATGTGACAGCAAAAGGTAATGAAATGAAAAATAGATAATAATTCCACACAACAAAATAAGGGTTCCACATAAATGAACATGAATCCATGCACGCAGGGAGTCATTTTAAACAGATTTAAACAATGTAGAGTTTTTAGGGTCATTTTAAAAGTATAATTTCCTAAGTTTCATCGATGTTTTTAAATTTATAAAATCATGTATATCTCAAAGGATACATGACTCCTTAATTTAGATAAGTTATAAGACATGTTTTGATGCCTAATTGAAAATAATTGTAAATATAGAGGGATTGAATCAACTAAAAATATAATATTATGGAATATTTTTTGGATTTATTATCTCCCCCAAATACCATACCTTTTTAAAGGATGTTTTGAGGTTAATATTATGAAGGATAATGAATAAAAAAAATTGGTACCTTGGAAATGAGTGATTTCCCCAGTAGAAAAAGGAATACATTTTATATAATTTTTTAGGGAAAAATATTAACAATTATATGAATATAGAATATAATTGAGCAAAAAGAATAAGAGTAACCAATGAGACTGATAACCCCTTAAAAGTTGTATATACATTGAAGAAATAAATTAACTCATACAAGAAGTTTGATTCCAACACTGATATTGTAGTGTGGAATCTAAGTAGAATATGAGTAGTAGGAACCACTTCCTAATACTTGATATATCATCATATCATTAGGATATTTAGTAATAAATATGAATAAATCCTAATGAAGTCAGGGTGTGTAAACATGAAGGAGAATATGTTTGAAAATACAACATTAAAGAATAATTTTAAGACTTATTCATAGGATGAGTTTGGGAGGAACATTGACAAATTTTCAAGAGGAAATATAAATATCCTACCAGGAGGTTGTATGAAATGTTTTAGGAGATAACTTCAGTTATAAAGAGTTAGTATAATCATCTTATTGGGAATTGAATTCTATTATCATTTGAAGACCAAATATTTCAAAACATTTTGAGCTGGGAATTTATGATGATTATCTATAAAAAATTATGGAAGATGTATTTTAACATTAATCAGGTGACTTATAGGGGAATAAACTAGGCCTTGGATCTGAAACCAATTATATAAATGAGTTGTATCACTTTAGGACTGAAATATTCAAATTATTATACCTTAGATTTCTTATCTTATATAAATTAGATAAGGATGAGAGATAATAAAAAGAAAGGATCAACCCATTAACCATATCTAGATTTTTTTATTAAGAATAAATATTTGTAAAATTAAAAATGATTAATTTACCCCCTCCACCTCTCATTGATCTCACTACACATGAGAAGATCAATTGGTATTAGAAAAAATTTAGGTCACCACAAAAATATCTAATATTAAGCATGGATGATCAAAATTATGTCCAAAAAATGGGGATCGCCTATTTTTCATTGAAAGAATATTCATAGATAGATGAAATTAGTTCTTTTATATTTACACTCCCATATCCTTAAGGTAAGTGGTGTTTTAATAGTTGTATTTTGTTTATTTGGAAGAGATTCTCCCATGTGTTGAGTCAAAATCATCTCTTATTAGTTTTCTATTCCTTTAGTTTTAAAAATCATGAACTCTTTCTAAAATACTTGAATACTAACTTTTTATGTCCAAATTATTTTCAGAATCATTTTAGAAAACATATAATTTTACCATACATAGAAATAGTTCTAAATTACTCATGAATTTATACTAAGATTCTTATTTATAATTATCACAATGTGTATGGAACTGATAATAATTGGATACATCTTTATTTTATAAGTTATAAGACATTATTACTTATCTTTTGTACTGATATAGTATTTTTTATTAGACAAATATTGATATTGATAAACATCATATTCACATTCATAAAAATCATCCTAATGATATACATAAGGAAATCCACCGAATTTACATAAGTTTAAATTCTGGATACAGAAAACTATTTCTATCATGTTGGAACATTTTATTTTATACTATGATGGTGTAAATTCAATATCACATCAGACATTCTGTTATTCCAGAAAGATAAGATCTATCAATGCTAGGAGTCTAATTTAGTGAGGTGAATCAGCAGAAAATATGATTGTTGGAGGATCAAGATGACAATTGAAAGATCTCCTATAAATACCCAATCATTAAAATATTTTAGAGCTAAAAAATTTCATATTATTTATTGAAATTGATTCTATGTGAGAGCCATCAAATTTATCAAAATAATAAGTTTATTTCTCCTACAATTATATTATTTTTATAGTCATTTTGTTTTAAAAGAATCCTTGTATAGGTTGTTTCGTTTAGAAAGCATACAAATGTTTTTTTCATCTGATTATGTAAATACGATCGAGGACTAATGAGTCTAAGAAGATGAATAATTTGATCATTTTATTGATCTAGATCACTTGAGGATAGTGTGACATAATCCAATTCATTAAATTAAGGGCTTCCAATGATAGAAATATAGATAATATGATCATTATATCTATGAATTTCCTTCTTACGAAAGTCGTACTTTCTTGTATATATATAACAATGAAACCTTTATCCTAGGTTATTGGATACCCTTATATTTGGTTTAATATAGTTATATTCATTTTTATTACATTATTTCATACAGGACTTTTATTTCTACTTCATGTAATAGAAATTGATACTTTTATAAATTTTCTTTTTATTTGTATCTTGTTTATCATAATAGATTTGATTACAATAAAACTATGTTACATTTTTTAAATCAATTAATTTTTGAATATGATATTACTCTGATTATAATTATATACACTTTTAATATAGAATCATTACATTATTCATATATAATTTTAACTACTATGTTTACAATTTTACTCTATATATATTTAATCATCTATGATTACAACCCGTGATAAATAACATTTTAGAATTGACTAGATTACAATACGCTTATAATCAGGCCAAGGGTTAAGTTTGAATCTGATTTCCTTTTACATAAATAGGTTTTTTGAATTTCTTAGTTTAATTCTTCTTAAACTAAAGTTTTTAAAACTATTATACCCCATCTTGTAATTATTCCATCTAGAATACATTCTTCTAATATATATCAGTATACTTCTAATATACTAATACAATAATTGGTATCATAGGAGTTTCCACTACTTAAATACATGTTAACCATTTTTATCTCTTTATAATTGAATGCTATTTTATTTCTGTCATAAACTTTTGTTAATAATTTTTTTACAGTAATGTGTATTATAGAAAAATAATTTTTTTATTTTTTTTTAAATATGGAAGGATAGAATATTCAATCCATTGATAATATGAATCCCAACAAACCCACAATTTATTATGGTAATGACTATGATTACTAGAGAGATAGAATGAATACCTTCATAAAAACACTAGAGTTGATATTTTTTTGATGCTAATTGGGAATTACAAAATACCTGATAAGGAAGTTACTATCTTTACAAATCATGAAAATAAAGAGTATCAACTTAATCATAGTCAGAATCACTTTTTTTATTCTCAATGACTCAAAGAATCTATTATCAAATTTAATCAAGTGAAAAAAAAACAGTATTTCAAAAAATTTGGAAGTTACTCACATCAGAACTTCAAATAAAAATGAAACTAGAAGATTCATGTTAAGATCTGACTAGAAAACTTTCAAATTCTAACCAGGAGAATCTATTGCAAAGTTTCATCAGAGATTTATGATGATTATTAATAGTGTTTGTAAAATATGATGATAAATTTGATCATATTCATGTATTTTCATTTGTTTCTAAGAAAGTATCATAAAATAAATGGAGGTTGAGGAGAAATGAATATCACCTCACTTAATATTTTTTGTGAAATTTGGTTTGACAGTCATATTTGGAGAATTAGATTCATGATATATGGAAAGGTACATCACACTTGGGTGATGTTGGTTGAAATAAAAGTCTCATCAGATTCTCACTATGTCTGGAATTAGAAGTTCGATCGTATTGAGGAAGAATATTTTTGGAAGTAAATGCTCATCGAATTCACTTTAAACCTGATATGTAAAATTTTATCATAGTGTGAGAATCATAGTCTGCATGAATATAATAAAATAAATTTTATGATGAATTTATGATCATATAGTTCACATAAATTACAATTATGTTTTGAACTTGTGATGAAATCTTGATGGAAGGTAAGAGAAGAAGAATACCTGATGATTGAGAGTCAATTGGAATGAATGAAAAATGGTGTTGTCAATTATATTCTTATTGATCGGATATGGATGAAAAGATAAAAGGGGCACTGAAGAATATATTCAGCATGATCATATTCAGGATGAGAAGGAAATAAATAGGTTGTTGTAGGAATGGGAAGCTACAATACTTTCAATTGTAAGAAAAAAATTATAGTATCCAATCATCAACGTATTCAGAGGCATGAGATGTAGTGAAGAAATTTGGAAAATCCATTATAATGGGATCATTATATTCCTAATGGACAATACAGTATGTGACAAATTTTTTTTATTCAATTATGTCAAGATCCATTGTAATCAGAGAAATAATTGCTTGAAACCTATGAATTAAAAGAAGAAAAAGAAGATGATAAACAATGTAGTCATCCATTAAGGGGTTTAATTGAATTGATTGATGTTTAAGTAGGTCATGAAAATTGAATAAGAAGAAGTTTTTTATTTCAAGTGAATCAAGGTAAGAGATGAAAAAAAATATATGGATGTGTTGTCGAGGGGGATATTTAATTTCAAAGTGAGTTGGTTCTCAGTAATTGGTACAAGGAAATCATATTAAAGAAATAGTTTTAAGCCAATTAGAATGGAGAATTGAAATCAAAATGATTAATCATATTTAGACTGGTGATTGACAAAGAAAATTATATGAATAGATGATGTTTAAAGAAGATTCAAGAAAATTTGGGAAGAGTTGATGAAGTTAAAAATGAACCTTAAATTCAATGGAAATCACGATTTTTGTGAATTTGGTTGAGCATGATTTTTTTCAGATTCCCACAAAAACCTCTCATGTGTCACCTATAAAAGGTGAAAGTAAATTTTACTTTTTCATAAGTCTTACATAGAGGTACCATTCACTTGAAGAGAGAGAGAAGCTCTGACTTTATTGGAAGAGAATGTTGGTTTTTATATAGGTTTTTGTTGAAGAACCATTGACATTGAGGAGTGAAAGGAGAGGAGACAAGATCGAAATCTTATATTCATCTTATCATTATTTTTAGTGATCATTGTATTTAGATTTTTACCATATTCTTCTTGTCATCGTATTTGTTTGGTCACTGTATTGGGTTGGATAATCAAATTGGGATTTCCATATTTGGATTTCCAGACTGAGGAATAAGGAGTTCTAGATTGCCTTGATCATATTCTGGTAGATCTACATCTACCATATTAGGAACTTATATTTGATGAACGGAGTGGGAATATTTGATTGGGAAATTGGATCTGTAGAATCAGAGTGAGTAGATCAGATTGGGCAATCGGATCGGGATAATCAGAGTTAGTAGATCAGACATGGAAATCAGACTTGAATTTTATATCAAAGTCTATAAAGTTATTACCATATTCTTTGTAATAAATTTAGGATTTTTTTCCAAAGAATATATATTTTTTGAAGTTGAAAAGAAACAAAGGTAACATGAGTTGTTACACAAACATTATTTTACCCTTTTTTAGGTAAGAGGGTGCACACACACTTCTGGATTGTTTTCAAAGTTCTATAAGAGTGAAAGTGTATATCCTACTAATTTTTTTCCATGTATTTATTTATAGTGTATTGTGTGGTAATGGATCATTGCCAAACTATACCAATGACATAGCTATTCTTATTGAATAGTGAACATTGTAAATACTAGTGTTCCTTTGGATGTGTGTTTGAAATGTTTTCAGAGGTGAATGAAATATTTAATATGAGTAAAAGGTTTTTAAAGGAATAATTAAATAAAAAGTATCACTGATTCATCTCATCCCCTTCTCAGTGATACGATTACCCTAACTATGCAATTTTATCTAGTATAAGAGAATATGTTCCATTTCCTTATTCTTTGGTGATGGAGAATTTGAATTGTGTGAAAATTAAAGGTATTTTGTTGATTGATGTAAAGAATTATCATATATGTAAAGATAGAATATCACCATATCTTATATCTATTGGATATGATGTTCTTAATTCTACAATATATGGGCTTACTTCTATTGATTATAAAGTTCCTATTATATATTTTGATAAGATGAATCTTCATCATGATGTATGGGACAAGAATTCTTTATTATCATCACTTTATAAAATTGAATTACTTAGGATTAGAGTAGATGAAACATCCAAAGGTATATGGGATAAATTGAAACGTAAATATGAAGGAGATAAAAAAGTTGAATAAGGAAAACTTAAAAATATGGATATTAAAGTTTAAAGACATGAAGATGGGGGAATATGAATCTGTTTGGGACTTATTTACTTGGGTAAATAGAATTTTACATACTATCATTTCTTTTTTTAAAAGTTATATGATTCAAAAATTATTCAAAATATTTTGAGAATCCTTCCCGATATGTTTGATTCAAAATTTTCTTTATTGGTAGACATAGATCCTGAAAATTTATCTCTAGATTATTTTCATAGCACTCTCATTACTTATAAAATGTGAAGTGAGAAATATATGAGAATAAAATCAAAGGTTGATATGGAAATTTCTTTCAAGGAAAAGAAATAAAATTTAAGGAATATTCTTATTGAATATGAAGTTAGTGAATCCTATTTTGAAAATGAGCTATGTAAAAATTTTGATGATATTTTATCCTTCTTTTATAAAAAAAGTGAGAACAAGTATAGGGAAATAAAAAGTGAAGCTTCCATTGAATTTTTTTGAATGTGGAGTCATTAGGTAATTCTGTAGAAAATTTTCTTCAAAGAAATAAAGAAGAGGATATGATGAAGTTCCAAGAATTCCAAGAAGATCGTGGAATAAAAAATGATATAAAAGAAAATCATATTTCATAAGGAAAGATAGAAAAATCGTCATATCCAAAAGAAGAAGTTTCTTATATAAAGATGAATAAAAAGAAGGTTGTGATGTTGAATTTGAAAAATCTATTGAGTATGGTATTGGGAATGAATTTATTGAAACAATAAAAGATAATGAATTATAAATTAGTAATTTAGAAGAATAAGAAACTCAAATTGAATTTCATTTGAAAGAAGAGTTGAAAACGTTTCTGAGAAAGATCAGAAGGATTGAAGAGAAAAACAAAAATTTTGAAGATGAATGTTCCTTAATAACAAATAAAGAATGTTTTTATAATGATAAGGTGAAACTAGTAAAATAAATTCATGATTTGAATAAATATCCTAAGGAAGAAAGGAATCATAATAACCATCTAGAATTTAAGTTGAAAGAAAAATAATAAGAGTTGGAACTTGTCTAACAAAAAACACTCTAAAGTTGAAGATAAAGGTTAGAATTTCGAAAACAGTACCACTAAAGTGGGTGAAAGTTATTTTATTGAGAAACCTAATAAAGATCAACAAAATTTACCTTCAAAGGGTTGGAAAATGTTGGAATTATTTATGAAAATAAGAAATATGGTAAAGATATGTATGTGGTCGAAACCAGCAAATTTTGGAATTCATAAGATTCTAAGAATCCTAAATCCAAAAATTATGAATATTGAAAAGTTTCTAATACTTTTAGTTCCAATAAAAATAAAAATAAAAGGATAAAAAGGATTAATAATGGAAATGGTTATGGCTCATAAAATAAATACAAGAAGGTTGTTGAGTAATAGATTTACAATTCTGATCGGTATAGAAGATTGAGATGAAAATACTCTTTCTATGGCTATTGTGGGTATTATGGTGAATTTTGACACATGGATATTATGTTTTGGTTAAATAAAAACCATTCAATTAATACATATGTTATGGAAGGCAATGGATGAAGGAGATTCAATTCCCTCAAAATAAGAAATCTGAAAAGGATGTTCGAAAGAAATATAAGAAGGTTGGTGTGCAGATCAAAAATAGGTTCCAACCTTTGGAAACTATTTTTTAAATATGTGAACAACTTGTACACCTTGAAAATTTGTTTCTTGTATTGTTACCAAAACATCAAAATATAATTAAAAATTTTCAGTTGTCCAAAGTGAAGAAATAAAATAAATAAGAAAAAAATCTTATTATAGAAACCTCTTTAAAAGATTCAAAAGGATAACTACCTTGATTTTTGATAGTGTATGTTCTTCTCATATTATAGAATATTTTACGTTGTTCAATAATGTTAAATAATTTAAAGAAGGAATAGTTACATTTGGAAATTTTGAATCCTTGATAATAAAACGTGTTGGGTCAGCCATCATTAAGAAAAAAACTTGAGATCTAAGAAAACATTGTATGCTGATGGGCTGGAAAACAAATTTATAAGTGTTTCAAAAAACAATTATGAGGGTAACAAATTTATCTTCAAAGAATAATGATTTTTTTGAAAAGTGAAGAATATGGGAAAAAAGTTACAAGAGGATAATGTACAAAAGTGAATTTGTTTCCGGCTGGTGAAATACAAAACTCTTATTACATGAGTATGATGGAAGATAATCAATTGTGGAATAAAAGAATGAGGAAAAAGTATCAAAGAAACATGATTAAATTTTCAAAATGAGACAGTGTTCAAGAAATTCTTTGTTTTCTAAGAGGAGATTGGTGTTGTATAATTTTTCAGAAAGGAAATATTTAAAATATTGTGCACTAGAATATTGAGATTTGTTCGAGAATACCCCGGATCATATTCATTCTGATATCTATGAGACAATGATAAAACAATCATAAAATGGAAATAACTACTTTATTATTATCATCGATGATTTTTATCACATTACTTGGTTTATGTATATGAAACATAAGTCTTGAGCTTTGAATATGTTTAAAAGATTAAAAAGGAAATATGAGAAGGAATGATAGTATTCTGTGAAGAAGTTGAAAACTAATAATGGTGGTGAATAAAAAGGGAATAATCTGATAGTTATCTTGAGAATCATGTAATTTTTCATGAATATAGTTCTTTATATACTCCCCAAAAAAATGTGGTTTCTGAAAGAAATAATATAAGTTTGGTGAAAATGGGGAGAAATATGTTACTTGAACGTGGTATTTCTCATTATCTAAGAGTATTGTTGTCTATATTTAAAATTGATGTTCTTATAGTAAATGATCATGTATGACTCAATATGAATTGTTTTAGGAGAAAACTAAAAGTTTGTAAAACTTAATAATTTTTAGGATTCCATGTATTATAAAGAATAAATCTAGAAATATTGGAAAATTAGTGTAGAAAGATGAAGATTGATTTTTTTTTGGATTTGATTCAGAAGAAAGAGGATATAGATGTTTAAACAAAAAAGAAGAAGGTTTTTTATTCAGTTGATGTGAAAGTAATTGAAAGATCTGTGGAAGACAAGTGTATTCAGACAAACAAGGAAGTTGATAAAGATAAAAAATATATTAAAAACAATTTTGATAAGGATACAAACAATTGTAATCCTTCCAGAAAAGAATAATCAAAATCAGCTATCTCAAGAGATGACAAAGATACTAGAAAATATCATTCTAGGATGAGAAAATATGTGAAAGCTCAGAATATAATTGGGGATCAACATTAGAAGGTTCAAACAAGAAGAAAAAATATTATTATATATACTTCTTTGCATTCAAAAGTCAATCTGAATGATGTAAAATATGATTTTGAGTATCTGTAATGGGTTCAGGCTATATATGAATAGTTAAATCATATTGAAAAGAATAATACATGATAACTCGTGCCTAATCTAGAAAGAAAAATACATTTTATCACAAAGTGTGTTTTTCAGAACAAGATCAATAAAGAAGGTGAATTGATAATAAACCAAGAAATATTGGAGTGTAAAGGGTATTCAAAAATTAAAGGAATTTATTTTGATGAATCCTTTTCTCTAGTGGAAATATTAAAAACAATTATAATTTTCATGATTTTTTTTCACAATGAGGTTACAAGATATTTTAAATAGATGTTAAATATGAATTATTGAATGGTGATCTTAATGATAATGTTTACATTGAAAACCCTTTTGGATTTTTTATTTATAAAGATTAATGTTATGTATACAGATGGAAGATAGATTTTCCTATGATAAAACAGGCTAATAGATCATGGTATTCCAAATTAGATACCTACTTAAGGATGAGGAGTTTTAAGAAAGGAAAAGTTGATGGAAATATTTATATCAGAGAAAGTAAAGACTATTCCCTCATCATAATTATTTATTTTGATGAAATTTGATTTAATATTAAAGATGAAAGAAGTTTTTAATTATTTGATGAATAAATGAAAAATATTTTTGAAATGTCTATACTGGGGGAAATAAAATACATTCATGGGTTAAAAAATTTTTAAAAGAAGAAACGTATCATTCTTTCCCAAGAAAGTTATGCTAGAAACATTTGAAGTGGTTTTCCATGGAAAACTAAAAACCTATATCAACACCGATTTTAGTGGGAAAAAAGTTGAAATAAGATTGATAAGGAAAAGAAGTTGATCAGAAAGACTTTCAGAAGCTGATTTAAATTTTATTTTATTTGAATGCCTCAAGACCTGAAATTATTTATGTTGTTTCCATATGGGAAATATTTCAAAGTTCTCTAAAACAATAACATTTACTTTCTAGAAAATGAATTCACAAATATATCAATGACTCAATATAATTCGTAATCAGATATAACAACTTGGAAATTATTTATCTAGTTGGGTATTCCATTGCTGATTATGGAGGAAATGTAGCTAACAAAAGATCCACATCATGTGAAGTATTCTTTCTAATAAAAAATTATTTTGGATGGAATTCAAAGAAATATAATTTAGTAACAATCAGTACATCTGAAGCAGGGTATGTTGTTGCCACTCAAGCCACTACTCAACTTATGTGGATGAAAACTCAATTAGAAGACTTACTTATTGAAGTAAAGTTACCCTTTATCTGGGTTTGTGATAATAAAAGTACAATAAATCTCACCAAAAATCTAGTTCAACATTCCCATTCAAAACATTTTGATATAAAATATCATTTTATCAATGAACATGTGGATAAGAGTGAATTATATCTTGAGTATATTCCAAAATCGGAACAAGTTGTTGAAATTTTCATAAAACCATTACATGAATAATTTTTTTCTAAATTGAGTTTTAACAAGGGTGTTAAACCTATTTATCTTCAAGGTTGATGCATGTTCTTATACCCCTAACTCATCTTACCTTTCTATAGTGTTTTCAAGGGGGGGGTTTATTTTTTTATAAATCTATCCATTTTTATGTATGTAAAAATGGATAGTTCTGGGTTAGCTATGAATTTAGTATTGTATGTGTGTTAACAATTCTAACTATTTTTGGGAGTGGTTGTAGGAAACAATTTTTTTTGTATTCCAATAAAGGTGAAGAAGTTTATAAATAAAGGAAGAAAAACTAAGGAATTTTTCATAATCACTTATTTTGGAAAACATGGTTTTATATCAATGATTCTTGTTTCCTATAAACATATAGATCATGAAGGTTTAGAATTATTGATAAGTAATACATATATCGGGAATAAAAATTTCAATTATTTATTAATCCTCATTGACCACAAAATCAAAAGGGGATATTGTTAGGACTATTCCAATGATAAATGTGATTGTATTTTGGTATTGACTTTTGTTTTCTAGAATGTTTCATCAATGAAAGGAATTTTGAGAAGAAATGAAAATCTCCTCACTTTGTATTTTGGTAAAATTTGGTTTGATCATCATATACATATAATTGGACTCATAATGTTTGAAAAGATCCCTTGTATTGGGGTGAAGCTAGCTAGAAGACAAGTCTCATCGGATTCACACTAAACCTAGAATGAGAAGGTCGATCTTATTGAGGAAGAATCTTGCTCGAATTATATGGTCATTATATTCATAATGAATTTTTTTATAAAATATTTGATCATTATGGTGGAATCAGATTATTCATGACTACGATAAAATAAATGTGATGATACATTATTAATATTGTATTTCTTATGAATCACATGTATGTTCTGAACTTGGGATGCAAGATTTATGAAAGGAAGGAGGAGAAGTGGCCCTGACGATTAAGAATTAGTTAGAAAGAAATAAAAGAGATGCTACTAATCATATTCCAATTGATCAAGTCTATATGGAAATAAAAAATTTGTTCTAAAGAATGTATTCAACCTGATTGTATTTAGGATGGGAAGGAAATAAGGAGGTTTTTGTAGGTTTGGGAAGTTACAATACTTTCAATTGTAAGAAAAACATTGTAGAAGCCGATATTCAATGTATTTAGAAGCATGAGATTTAAAGAATAATGTTGTTAAATCAATTTTAATGGGATCATATGATTCGTAATGATCGATAACATTTTTGAAAAATGTTTTGTTTCTTAAATTAGGTAAAGAGACATTATAATTAGAGAAATAATTTCTTCAGATCAGTGCATGAAGAGAAAAGAAGATGATCAAAAATGTAGTCATCCATTTTAAAAGGATTTAATTACATTGTTTGATGTTAAATTAGGTCATGAAAATATATTAAGAAGATGTTTTATATTTCAAGTGAATCAAGAAAAGATATGATGAAAATATATGGATGTGTTGTCGATAGGGGATTGAAATTCAAAGAGAGTTTGTTCTCAATAATTGGTATAGAGAAATCATATTAAAGAAATCATATTTATCTAATTGGAATCAAGAATTGGAATCATATTGAGGAATTAGATCGAAATTGGTGATTGGAAAAGAAAATACGATGAAGATATGTTGTTTGAAGAACATTTGATAAGATTTGAGAAGAGTTAATGAAGTCATAAATGAACCTGAAATTCTAGGGAAATAAAGATTTGGGTGAATTTGGTTGATCAGGAAAGTTTTTTGGATTCCTGTAAAAACCTCTCATGGCTCACCAATAAAAGGATAAATGTACTTTTTTACTTTTTCAAAAGTTTGACACAAAGGTACTATTCTATATAAGAGTGATAAGCTTCTAGTTTCTAAGAAGAGAAAGAAGGTTTCTGTATTGAGTTTTTTCTGAAGATGTTTCAAGGGAAGTAAAAGGATAAGGGACAAGATCACAACAATGTATTTACCTTTTCATCATATTTAGTGATCATTGTATTCAGTTGTATACTGTATTGTTCTTATCATCGTAATTAGATGGTTACTTTATCGGGCTACATAATCGTATGAGGATTTCCATATTGGGATTTAAAAACTGAGGAAGAAAGAGCTATGGATTTTATTTATCATATTCTGGAAGATCTACATCTATTGTATTGGGAAACTAGATTTTAATATCAAAGTGGGTAGATCAGATTGGGAAATTAGATCTAGATAATCAGAGTGAGAAGATTGGACTGGGAAACTGGATCTGGAGAATCAGAGTTAGAAGTTCATACATAGAAATTAGAATTTAATTCTATATCAAAGTCCTTGAGGTTCGTACTATATTCTGGGTAAGAAAATGAATAATTTTTTTCCAAATAATATAATTGTTGAAGTTGAAAAGAAGCATAGGTAACATGAGTTGTTACAAAAATATTATTTTACCATATTTATACTAAGGGTTTCATAAAACAATTTTGGATTGTCTTTAATGTGCTACTGGAGTGAATAGGTATATCCTACTTTTTTTATTCCAAGGATTTATTTCTAGTGGATTTTTTGGTATTGGATCACTTCCAAACCATACCAAGGACATAAATATTATTATTTAAAATGGAAACTTTTAAGTAATTGTTTTCCTTTGTATGTGTGTTTGAATTTTTTTCAAAAGGAAATTAAATATTTAATAGGAGGTGAAGTTTGTTTCAAGAAAACATGAAATAAAAAATATCATTGATTAACCCTCTACCCCTATCAGTGATACAATTACACTGAATGTGGAATTTCAAATATTCTTCAAGATATTGGGGAAAAATCTTTAGATGATGAAATTCTTGTTGATAAAATCATATACATTATTCCCATGAATTGTAATATAAAATATCTATTATTGATGAAACAAAAAAGGATAGTAGTCTTACTCATGATAATCTAATTAGAAACCATATTCATTATGAACGTTGAAATAAGAGAGATGTTTACAATGTTATGAAATTTAATGGTGGATTTTCATTCAATACGATTAGAGTTCGTACTAAAGTCCATACACCGGAAAATGTTATTAATTATTTTAGAAATAATAATTTCATTATTTAATCTAAATCATGTTTTGATGAACATTTTGAAATTAAATACCAAATATTTCTAATAGGATTAACATGATAGTTGGTAATAATGATTTTTATTATTGATATATGAAAAGTAACAAGGATAGGAATGAAAATAAAGATTCTTTAATTTACTTATTATGAGTATAATAAAGATGGATATATCAAAACCGAATATCCATTATTGAAAAGAAAATATAGAAAAAAATACATTCTTATAATAATTAGAGAATGTTTTATAAGTCTATGAACACAAATCTTATTAAATAAAATGATTCCTAGATTCTAGTAGAGGAGATTTCTCCGATATCATTTCTGATCAAAACTTTTCTGGACAGAGAAACATAGTTATTCTTTTCAAAATACCAAATAAAATTATTTTTCTAATGTTCAAGGTAAAAACTCCTAAAATCCTTAAAAATATATCCTTGAGTGAAAATTATCCTGATACCAATAATAAGAAAAAATAAAAAACATTAGATGAAGAATCATTCTTAATAGAGGATAATACTATTCCTTCTTATAAAGAGGTATCCCATTTTACAAAACTCCTGGAAAATGAAAATTGTAATGTTAGAAAAAAATTGATAAATAAAATTCATGGATAAATTTTTTAAAAAGGAAGTGTAAAATATTTCTGAATATCTCGATAAACTTATATTTTAAAAATATTTTATTTTTAAATTTTTTGAAAAAGTAATTTATGAAAAAAATAATTTACAAACTAGTTTTGAAAAAGACAATTCTAAAACCATTACTAAAGTGGATAAGGATTTAGTTGTGAGAATAAAATATAAAATTTCTTCTTTAATAATTTATCTTCCAATAATTACCTATGGTAAGGATGGTTTTGACAAAATGTATAAAAAAAATTCATCCTCGTGGTACTAGTTCTGGAATATGGTATAGTCATAGAAAACTAGTTTTTAGTAAAGAAAATTGTTATTAAGAATGCCACCTTTTCATAAAGTGTCAAACTGAATAACATTTGTAGAAATATTGTTCTCTAAATATACTTAAATTATTAGGTTTTCAAAAAGGTTATTTTTCAAAACAATTGTGGATTTAAAAAAAAATTACTTTAGGAAATTTCCAAACTCAATAAGGTTTGGGTGTCCAAAGCCTAATATTTTTACTTTTAGAAAAAATAAGAAAAGTACCCGCAATAAGAATATTTGGTATGTGGATAGTGGATTTTCCTATCATATGACTAGTAAAAAATAATTTTTTGAAAAAATAAGATTCAAGATGATAGAATCCATATCCAAGAAGAAGAATATTAGTCCAAAAAATAAATCATAGAAATTCTTGACGAAGATAGAAAGGATTTCAAGAAGTTATAGACAATTGTGAGATCCTTGAAAAGGAAGGACTGGATATTTTTCTCCTTTTGAACTCTTATTGAAATTATTTATTTGAGAAATATTTATAAATGAGTGATATTTATATCCAAATATAATTGTTTTAATGTTTTCCCAATTCATATTGGATTAAAATTCATTAATACTTTTTGTGGATGATTATTTAATTTAATATTTTTTTCAATTAGATATTTCTCTATCCCTTTTTTAGGTATTACATGAATTTACACATTCCTTTTTATAAATCACAAAGGGGAATAATTTTATAGAAAGTTGGAGATATTTTAATTTAGGGGGAGAATACAATCCTTAGGG
This sequence comes from Viscum album, assembly GCA_963277665.1. Lineage (NCBI taxonomy): Eukaryota > Viridiplantae > Streptophyta > Magnoliopsida > Santalales > Viscaceae > Viscum > Viscum album. Next base: position 1,591,438,101 of record OY728145.1, on the reverse strand, counting down.
GGAGTTTTTATCCTAAGGAGGAATTAAACTTATTCACCATCGCTTTCAGAAAGAGATATAAACTTAGGGGGAGAAAAGGTTTAATGTTTAAACCCTGAATATTTTGTACTTAAAGATATGTACTATAAGTTTTTAAAAGATATTTTTTTAATACTTTTGGTTCGTTCTTTCCAAAAATGGGATATTGTTGAGTTAAAAGTTTCTCTTATGAATTTTCCATTCATTTAGTTTTTCAAATTATAAATTATTTCTTGAATACATTATTATTAACTTTTTATGAACAATGTATTTTCGGAATTTCTTTAGAAGACATTTAATTTTACCATATGTACAAATAGTTATAAAGTATTCATTAATTTATACTTACTTTATTCATCATAATTATCGTAATGAGTATGGAACTGATAATAATTAGATTTATATTTATCAAATTAGTTATAAGAATTTATGTCTTGTATTTAATTCGGATAGAGTATTTTAATCAGATTTATATAAAAAATGATAATCATTAGACCCACATTCATAAAAATCATTGTAATAATATATGTAAGGAAATCCATTGGATTGACTTAAGATTAAATTTTGGATACAGAAAACAATTTTTATCATATTGGAACATTTTATTTTACACTGTGATGGTGTAAATTCAATATGAAATTGAACATTATGGTATGATAGAAATACATGAGTTTTAAATTCAAATTTTCCAAGTCCTTACAACAAACTTGAAGAAAATATGATCATTGGAGGATCAAAATGATCGTTGGAAGCTCGCCTATAAATACATGGTCATTCAAAGAGTTTTGAGTTGGCACATTGTGTATGATTTGTATAAATTAATGTTGTATGAGAATTCGGAAAATTATCAAAAGTATGAACAAATTTTTCCTCTAGTTTTGTAAAATTTTAGAGACTTTTTGTTTTAAAGTAATCCTTATAAGGTTTGTTTCCTATAGAACGTTTTCAAATTGTTTTTTCATCTAATTATGTAAATACAATTGAGGCCTACGATGGTTAGGATGAAAGAAAATCCAATCATTGTATCGATCGAGGCCACACGGGGAAAATGTCATATAATGAAATCCATCATGTTGAGGGCTTTCGAGGATTGGAAGATAGAGAAACCGATCATCATATCGAGGGATTTTCTTACTGAGGAATGACATAATTCTATTAAGTATAAAACAAGTGAACATTTATCCTAGGTTATTGGATACCCTTCTATTTGGATTGAATAAGGTATATTAATTTTTATTACTTATTTTCTTATAGGTATTTTATTTACACTTCATATAATATAATGTGGTAATTTTATATTTTATATTTATATTTGTATCTTATTTATTGTAATAATATTTTTTAATATTCAATTGTATTAATTTTTTTAAATCGATACATCTGAGAATACAATATTACAATGATTATGATTCTATAAACTTTAAATAAAGAATCATTAAATTATTTATATATAATCTTTACTACTATGATTAATATTTTACTCTTTATATATTTAATAATCTATGATTGAGATATTTGATAAATAACATATCTAAATCAATCTAATTATGATACTCTTATAATCAGATAGAGGGACAACTCTGAATCTGATTTCATTTTAAATAAAGAGGTATTGTGAATTTATTATTTTAATTATTATTAATATAGATTTTTTAAAACTAAGATTTAACCCCCCCCCCTCTTGTAAGTAGTCCACCTATAATAAATTATTTTGATCCTAATCAGCATACTTAAAATATACTGATACAACATCATGAATTCTTCAAAAAATAAATTTTTAATTAGATGGTAATACTACAAATTTCCTTCAATCATCTATATTAGATAAATTATATATAATGATAATGGGATAGAATAATACCATGATGATATGGGAGATTTATGATTATCTTTATGAAATTAAAGTGAATATTATATAATACAAACATTATATTTTTAGAGAAGAAGATATCTATATAGCTGGTGATGAGGATGTATATAACTACTTATACAAGGATATTGGTATTATCATCCATATTAGAGGGTTTGTATAAAATATGGAATATTCAGTAATTATAAATATTCTTATGAGTAATTTCATTGATATATTTTACTCAAAGATATCATCACTTTAGGAGATTGGTGACATGCCCCTTGGTGAACTACCCAACATCCTATTTATTAATGAAATGATAAAAACAAATTTCAAAAAGAAATAAGAGGATGATATAGAATTAAAATCCATGATAAATCAAAATCATAAGAATAATAATGTTTATACTAGTTTATGTTAAGAAGGTTTTGATGGAAGTGATTTGAAGTATAAAAAATCCATGACCACTAGCTATAAGAACGTTAATTGATGGAATGGAAAATATAATAGTATAATTATGCTTAAAAATTTAAATTGTGGTGTTAATGAGGATTATTTATTGGATACCTAATGAAAAAAATATAATTAATGGTAAATTTATTATAGAAGATATGTAATTTTGAAAGTAAATTATGGAAAACCCAAAAAAAGTGACTTTAAATAAAATTAAATGTCATCATGAATTCATGTAAGGAATTTTATGAGAAATGAATAAAGTAAAGACTACTCATTTTCTTTAAATGAGTTATATGTTTAAATTATTCTTCATATAATATTCATATCTAGGGTTATAATGAATGAATACATGTTAATTAGTGAATAGGAGGAAGAAGATGAAATTTATACAGAGTATATTTTGAAACTTGATGTAGAATACTACCTTGAGAAAAACTATATGATCTATAAGAGTGTATAGATGTTGTAAAAATATAAATAAATAAAAAAGTGAAAGGTTGTGATATCCTAATAGAGATAAAAAAATTCAAGATGAAAATTATAGAATAAAAAACGAGATATAGAGATATCATGGAAAATCAAGCTATAAAAGAAGAAGAGATAAAAGAAGAAAATTCAACAAGCATTAAAGATAAAAAACCCTTTATTCCCATGATCAATGATTATGAGAAATATTTTAAGATTCAAGATTAATAATAAATGATTTATATGAATAATTCACTTAAAAAAAGGTATAAACATTTTATAATGTTTCAAGTGATATTGAATCCAATTTGTTAAGATATACAAATTCTAGTACTCAAACTAGAGGTGTTTGGAAAAAAGAAAGATAAAATAAAATATTTTTTTAATATAAGGATAAATATACATGAGTTGAGAAAGAACCCCCCCCCCCCCATGGAATGGTTGAAAAAAATGCTGGGAGATGGTTAGATAGTAGATAGAAAAATGTAAATTGACTCATTTTTCAATTTAAATACCATGCCTCGATGGATACTACTAGTTTTGGAGAGTATTCATGATCAATTCAAATAATTTTGAGTTTATCATGTCCGTAACTTATAATAAATATGAATAAGTGGTAAAAATAACTTTAGGTGTTTTTATCTAAGAAAAATAATCAATCTAAAAATATTTAATAAATCTACTAAGATGTTAGTAAAGAGGATACCATAAATAGATAATGTTAAGAAGAATCAAAGAATAATATTGAAACTTGACTAAGATAGTACCATTCAAAGGGAAATGTTGATGAAATATTAATAATTTGATCATCAAGATGGAAAAATATAAGTTCAAGATAGTTTTTAAGGGAGATGCAAAGACATTATTCATGTTTCAAAGGATTTCACAACAATTCCACCAGAATAAAAAAGAACAGTTAAATAAAAAATTATTATTTTTACTTATGAATGTGCATTAATTCCTTGTAATAAGAAATAGTATCCACATATGTAATTTTTTGAGATGAAGGATAATATAATTACATCCATGAATACCAATGATATAAAATTTATAAGTATATTCAAATAGAGCTCATTATGAGCTAAAAACAAGAAGATAATGGAAACCTTTTTTGAGAGACAACTTGAATCATTACTTATTTTTCTATGATGTTTTAAAAAGACCCCACCTCATTCAATTTACTTTTATTTTATTTTACAAACATGTAGGGAATTTAAGGAATTTTTTAATGGGGGAGTCAATAAAGCTTCAAATGTTGTATAACACAAAGGTAATAATGATCATTAGGGGAATTGGATATTATCGTGATTATGATGATGTGCAGGTACCCCTTGGGGGGATTAGATTTTAAATTGATTTTTCAAAATATGATTCTATAATCATTAAGAAATTATATATTTTCATGTTATAATTAAAGGGTGATGTATTAGAATCCCAATTATCACAATTTTGTATTATGGAAACAATGTTATATAAATTGGAGTGTTGATAGATGTGTCCAAAAGTAAAATGTGGGAATAAAATTTAGTGTACCTGAAATATAATGATGAATTTATAGAGATGTGTGAAGGATAAATGTTATTCCGAATAATTCTATTAAATATCTCTTAAACATTAAATCATGGATGTCGTATCATATGAATGAGATGTAATAGAAATTATTTATTTATTAGTGAATTATATATTTTTTCTGTAGTAGTTTTCCCATATATATTGAGAGTAGACTAACAAGAACCTCTAGGATGAGTTATTCATAGTTCTATCCTTTTCTCATAAGAGAATTTAGATGAAATTCATATTTAACGAGTGAAAAAAAGATGATATGGCAAAACATTTGATTAATTAGTATTTTTTTAAGGTGAAACACCTATATTTATATTACACATAATTAAAATAAGGTGGAGAATAATATAGTAGAAATATATATATAGACATAATAGTTTGATTGTAATTCCAAAAATATAAATAATACGAGAATAGAGAGCCTATTATTTATTAACTTTGTTGAACATGATGTTTTCATAATAAAAGAATATAAATATGTGTTGTGGAAGTTTTGAATAGATTTTTATGTGATGGAATCATAGATGGTGAAGGAAATTTGGATCATATTTAGAGAACCTCCTTAGAATGATTCAATATAATAACCCTTTACATATAAATATTATTAAACTCATATTCATATAAAATAAAAGTTTTTTTGAGGTTTAATTATCCATATATAATAATTATAACAAGTTAATAATTTGATGAAATCATCAAAAGTTTCTAGTTATTGATTCTAGACATAAAAACTCATAAAATTAAACATAAAATATTCAAAAAAAATAAAATTATTGGATAATCTTGCAAAAAAATGATATATTACATCAAATGATTTCATAGAATTTTGGAAAATATATTAAGTGTTTAAAAAATAATAGGTAAATCTTGTAGTTTCATTGATTATTCTTTATTCAAATTTTATTGATTTTATATTTTGGAGTTTAAAGCTGAAATTTGGAAAAATATTGAATTTTTTGCATGCATATTCTCAAATAAAAAGGTCCTATATGTGGATGAAATAGTGTTATATAGGCATAATATAGGGATATATAAGATGTTTGAATTCACCATACATCATTTTCATAAACATTATTATCACCTACATAAGCAGGAATCATCTATTTATATTTGATTTAATATCTATATTAATATTGTCTTTCTATATAAGAATCATTTAAAGTGGCTGAATAAGAATCATTTTAATTGTATGTGTAAACATAATATGTGAAAACATTACATGTGTAAGAATAATTTTTTATTATATGTGAGAATCAACAATTAGTGAAAAATATGGAATTATTCAAAATGAATAATGAGTTTCTAGATTTAATTTCTGATGAATTAAAATCAATGAGAAGATTCTTAGACTAATTTCCATGGATCAAAACATCATATAATAAATATCATTCAACATAAAAAATTATTATAAATTGATCTTTAATTAAAATATTATAAGATAAATGTATAGAGAAATTTTGGGATTTTATAATGCCTCAAAAATTGAGTTTTAAGTATTTTATTTTATTTTCAAAAATCAAATAAAAAATTATTTAATGCCGGCTATTTATTCGTGGTTTAAAACATATAAATAATGTAAGTGGATTATTATTAAATCTAAGAAAAAAATAAAGTAAAGGTGGTACCTAGAGAATGATATGAGTGCTCCAAAGTGAAAATTTAGGTTCCACATCATAATGCATTAAGCCAAGCACACATGGAGATATTACAAGAATATTTAAGTTATCTAGATATTATCGAGCCATTTAATAATGAAAATATCTTATTCCTCTTAGATGTTTTAAAAAAGGTGAAATCAAGGATATCTATATAGAGACTTGACTCATGATTTGAGATATGATGATATGACATAATTTTATTCCTAATTAAAAAAATGCTTTTAGACTGAGGAAATTACTCAAATAATGAAAATTTATTTTTGGGGATTTTTTTAATTATTAAATACTCATAATCATTCACCATTTTCATGGATATTTTGTGGTTAATATTTGGAGGATTATTTAATAACAGGAAAATATCACTATCTTGGATATAAAAGATTTCCTGCTTCCAAAAAAGGTGTTGTTTTATATAATTCTTCATAGACATAATATTTAAATTTTCAATAATTATAAAATATATAGGGAATGATGAAGAAGAGACCTGAGTGAGAAGAAAAACTCCTTCAACATTATTGGGACTTTGAATAAATTTATTCAGTTGAATAAAATGAAAAATTCTAGCAATGATGCTATAGTTTGAAAGCCGAGAAGAAAGTGATAAGTATGTACCAAATCCTATTATATATGATATAATCATATCATATAATGATTTAGTGAGAAATATGTAGTGATCCTAAAGAAGAGGTGATATAAAGACATAAATAGAACATGACTGATTGTCTACCATTGAACAAAATTTTCAATACTTATTCAAATGAGGAGTTTAGAAGGAATCTAAAAAGGAAAATTGAGATTCAATACAAAGATACCCCCAAGAAGTTGAAATAATATTTTTGGGAATATATTCAACTGGTAAAAGCTAGTTTAAAAAACTCATGAGGAGATGACTACTATAATCACTATAAGATTGGAAATTTCAACAGATCGACTACTAGAAATTTTGGGAGATTACCCATAAAACATTTCTGTATATAGCCTGTAATTATACTCAATTGATTTATAGTTGAAGGAACCATGTAATGGAACTTTTACCAAACCTATAATGGAGTGGGATTACTTTGAGTTTGAGCCTTATATGTTCTTGTGTTTTGTGCCTCACACATTTTTCATATTCGAGTATGGGTGAGAGGTAATAAGAGGATTAGAACACAGATTTAACTACATTTAGTGGTTAAAATAAGAATCCATATTCATAAAAAAATGGATCATTGATCCACAACCACACCTTCTTAGTAATATTACTAGTGATAAAAACTATAAATTAATTAATGGTTTAATGTTAATTAATCAGGAGTAGTTAATTTTAAACAAATAATGAATATTTGTTATTAATAATAATTTAATAATTAATTATTATTAATTACTATTTAATTGATGAAAAATATTAAATATATGGTAAATAATTATTATTTTTAATATTTATAAATTAATTATTAAATTATAATTCCGAATAAATAATTATTTATTAAAAATTAAAACTAATTGAAAATTTGTAAAAAAATTTATAAAAGAAAATTCATAAAAACTAAGAAATATTTCTAAACATTATTTCATAATAAATTATAAATTCTCATTAATTTATAATAACAACTAAAATTTTAAAAATTTACAATTAATTGTAGATCCCCATGCCAGATTGACTTCTGAATAGAGGTGAATTAGTTGATTAGTTTTTTTAATTTCAATATTTTGAATTTAACCTCTTGAACTTATAATGAATATCTATCTACTTAGCGACATATCACAGTCTCAATTTGTATGTAGAAATAATTAGAAATAGTATAAGACACAATATTTATATGGTTTAGTACAAAGACCAACTCCTTGTCAATTTGTTCCCCCCCAATGTAGATTCTAAAATAAATATTATTAATGATTACAATATTTTTTGTAGGAACTATTTATACACCCTGTAGTAAATCCTTTTGTTGATTCTAGTTATTCCCCGAGTAATATAACTCATCTTCCTTGGTTGATTATACCCCCAAACCATTTCCTCTTATCCTCAAGTATCTTTAACAACAGCTCATACCCCCAATCATAAGATCCTTCTTCTTCTTGGATTTTATCCTTTGACATAAATATATTATCCTCATGGTATCTTCTGTATTAATGGTAGTGATACTCCTCTGTAATATTTCTAGACTAGGTAACCAACTTGTGTAAACTTCGAGACACTCTACAGCTGGTAGTCAGGTTAATTGGTCTTTTACAATTTCTAATAATGTTCTATAGATGATCTGGTATTCTTCAGTGAATAAAATTTCTCAAGCTATAATTATTCCTTTTTCTGATGAAGTCCTAACCTTAATTAAATATGTACATGTGTTTTACAAAACATTTTCAAGAATATTTAATGTGATAATGATCTTTCATAATCTAAAATCATTTTCTTCTTGAATTCCCAATTCCATTCATACATGTATAAAATAATGTAGAGTAAATGGCATAGACCTTTATCATATTAATTAATTTATGTTCCTTCTAAATTAAATTATTTAATCTCAAAATATCCCAATGGGGAATTTAATCTTCTTATATTTTCCTTCCAAAATCTTGATTTTTTTCAATGGTGGTACCTAGGGTGCATGAAATGCATCGATTCAATAAAAACCTTTTTTCTTTATTGGATATCAAGACTCTTCACATTAACCATTAAATATCAGGATCAGAAAAGGATCTTCACACATTGCAATGGGTATACACTGACTTTCTACTTCTTTATATATGGTCTTTTGTAGTTGTCTTTCATTATCACATCTTGTGAACCTTTTATTTATCCTTCACATAACAAGCGTTCTACATTGGATCCTTCAAATGAAAATAGTTTCCCATTGGAGTCTTATCATTCTCATCATGAGACCTATAATTCAATAAATATTCTTCTTCACAAGACAAGGATTATCTACAGATGTCTCCTACTTCACATGATCAAAACACATATTGTCTTAGCCATATTCATGTAAACTATATAGTCTAATCTATAACAAGTTCTTCACGTATACTATTGGGTATATGAGGTCTTTATCCTACTTCATGTAATGGTCCAAATAGGTTATTATTCTTATTTTTAGAAATGGATTCATGTGAATGGATCACATGACCCACTTATGTATCCTTTTCATGACAAGAGTTGGTTGTAGAATCTATTTTTTATAAAAGGGTTGTCTACGGTGTCTTAAAACCTTTACACAATCAAGGAAGTTTATAAGTCTATTATACCCATTGTGATTGTAACATATTGTTACTTTTTTATGTGTTCTAACCCATTTATTTTATTACCCAATGATTGGTTATCTTCATGGGTCATTTGTAGAGTTTTCTAGTCTTTTTCAAAGGTTTTGGGGCATGTGCACGACTTGCACGCGGTTTGAGAATTGTTTGATGATATGGGAAACCTGGAAATTAGGGGTTCACATGATTGGTGAAATGTTTATAAAAGTGTACAGTCAACCATGCAACACTTCTAGTTGGTTTATTCTGGAAACACAATTAGTATCAACTGTGCGAATTAACCTATTAAACAGAGATGAAGATAATTAGAGCACCAAAAATATTAATTAAAATTTTCAAACCCTCTAATTAACCTCAAACTACTCCCACTCACAAATAATCCAATCCTTAGAAATTTGGGAGCCATTTGGATGCATTTTGTCTCTCTAAACCTAATCACTTAGGGGATTTAATAGCCACTTAATGTGAATATCTTTTTTTGGGTGAGTTCTTCACTTATTTTCTTGTATATCCATTCTAATATTGATTTATTCTTCCTAAAGGATCTGTAATCCTTGAGTTTTGTTGGATATTTATTAATATATATGTAATTGTAGATCTAGGATCACCTCTCAATTCTTTCAATATTTATCTTCATAGATCCACTGATCACCTGCAAAGGCCACACATCTCATATTTTTTATGGATGGAATTCCTAATTTCAAATTAGGTGTTTCTATGATTTCACTTCATTTTAAATTCCTAAATTATTGATAAATCCATGAATATTTTCCCAAATTTTTAGTACATGTTATAAAAAATATATCTATTTGATTCATCAGAAAATCTTTTTTGTCATTTTTGTCAAATTAAATATAGCATAAATTAAATATCTTTGACTATTATTTCTATCACATTTTTGTGAATTAAAAATTTCAATGTTTTTTTATTTTTTTCTAATTAAATTTTAGAGGACGTTTTAGTGAAATTGAGGTATTTGGACTAGGTTTTGATTTATTAAATGGGATTTAGCCCATGTTTTTATTTATTAAATAAAATTTATTGATTTTAACGAAACGAAATGAACTATTTTTTGTTTTCTAAATAGTGTATAATTATTTAATTTATTAAATGACCACAAAACCACTTTTGAATGATTTTGACTTTATTTTTAAATGGGTGTTCTTAGGTTATTGGATATAATTCATTTATCTTCATGTAAAGAAGGTTTAAACCCATGTTTTGAAATATATTCAATGCTTTTGAAATTATAATATTTACATTAAATGAATTGGGGATTTTTTGAAATAAATTATTGTTTTAATAGAATTTTTTTAATTTTTATGTTTAACTTTGAAAGGAAGTGGTTATTATTACCCTTCGAATGTATAATTATATAATAGTTTTTATTGAAATTGTATGGATTGTTAAATTGGAAGGATTATGTTTGAAATTAAGTTTTTTAATTTAATATATAGAAATTGGTTTGATGAAATTGATTTCATATTTGTATTTGATAAAAATGTATTAAAATTATTTTGATAGAAACATTAGGGTTTTATCTTGTAAAATGAATGATTTTTATTAAAAACATTGATTATGTTTTTAAATCGAAAAATGGAATACTTGAAATAATTAATTGGATGAATCTCATTTTTTTCTATAAAATTAATTTCTCATTATTGATTTTGTACTATATAGCATGATAGCCTTAATTTTTTAGTGAGTTATTTCTACAAAACTCTATGATTTTACAAAATTCAAAAATAATAATATTCCATGCCACATCCCTTCGGTGATTACTCTTTGAACAAACCTCAAAGGGACAAATTTACATATTTCTATGTCACCTTGAGAGTGTGTGGAGTCCTTTTATCCTAGAACTATCATACTTTCTTAAACATATTTCCAGGTTTCTTTTTTTTTATTTGATGTTTATGACATTGTTACTAAGAACTATTTTTTATTCCTTGTGAATTTATATAAATGGTTTATATAAAAAAATTTACTTATCCATTTTTTTTAGAAATATTCCATTATTTAAAATTTAAATTATGATTTATTTAAATATTATTATAAAATGAAAAACCTATTTATTTTAAATTTAAATCTATTTACTTGGTTTTTAAACCATATGGCACTAGATTTTCCTTGATTTCTTCATTTATTGTCATTATGCACCTTGAATCTATTGTATTGACTCTTATTCATCTTAACATATCATGTTCATATTCTCAACTTTCTTGATTAATATACTTTATCTAGTGAATAGGTTTTTAATGATTTTCAAGAAAATTTTTAGTTTTTAAATAGTGAAATAGCATGTTTTATTGGTTTATATTAACATATGATTTTTAAATGTTTAAAAAATAGTTCTTAAACTAATTTTCATACTCTACCATTTATAATCCTCTTTGGGAATTTTTTAATTTATTTATGAAGTAATTTCATAGAATCTTCAGTGGAATCCTACAGGGAAATTTAGCTGACACCCTTCTTGTACCTTTTAGTGTTTGTATCCCTTTACTATCATATAGAATGTTTTTGTGATCTCATCTTCATTTTTGGGTTTATATTTGGGTGGCCAAGGGTGGGTGACTTGGGATATGGTGGGTGGTTGTGGACCCCCATGAGATGAGTTTTAGTGGTTATATTTTGGTTTCACTTTTATTAGTGTATCATTTTACTTGATATGTATGTATTGTTTGATATATATATATATATAATTATGTTTCCACATTATACTCTATTATTGTAATATTTTGAGGGTAAAATCATTTCCAATAGTTATTTATAGATTTCAGATGCTTTTCACTTGCCTTTGGAGATTGGGAATGCTCTTTGGGTTAGTGTAGAATTGGTCCGTGTATCGGTTTGATGGTATCTTGGTTGGATTGTTACAAATGGTATCAAAGCTGGTATTTCCTTACATGTAAATACTTAAATTTTAAATAATTATGTTATTTGGGGTGAGTGATACTATAAATGATATTAATAATGTGTCAAGACTCAAGAGGTAGTCTGTGAGAATGTGCTTGATCACCACCCATTCATGGCGAGACTTGTGTTAACAGGGATGTTAGGAATTGATTCCTTATTTTGAGTAATTTGTTTTCTGATAATAAATTATATTTATATTCTTAGTGAGACTATATTTTATTTTTAGAATCTCTTATGAGTTTTTGAAAAATAATGGAAGGATGACTACAGTGGCACCATATTTTCACAGTTTTCTAAACATTGAGTAATTGGTGTGGATGATTTTGAAAATCAAACCATTAATAATTATGAGGTTGGTGTGTCATTTATTAGTCCATACCACCAATCCTCTTACAGTTATAAATTTTTTCTAAAATTGAATCCCTATCCATTTTTTACATGTGACTTTACTTATGTGAGGTTGGTTATTTGGGTTGTTTCATGATCTTGTTTGATTGTTTCACATTTAAATACCTTGGGAAAACAAAATTGTGTCTTAAAATAAGTTTTGAAATTTTATTTGAGAAATGTTTTCAATTACCAAAAGTTAGTTTTATGAAATAATTGGATTGGAAAACTAATGATCTAATACTATTATGTGATGTGGTAAAATAATCTTTTAAGAATATTTTTTAGTAATTATTTAAATGGAAATGGTTTTGTTAATTGGAAAAGGGGTTAATTATTATGAATCCATGGTATAATTTAAAACTATTGGTAAAGGGTTTTTGAAAAATTTATTTATTTATAATAAGATTTGTCATTTTCAAATTAAAGATTAATTTTTTATAAATGGTAAAATATTATGTGTTTTGAAATCAATAATATTTTGATTAAAATGTGTTGTGAATTTATTGAAAATATGTTTTTTCTCTTTTTGAGTATTATTTTATACTTGAGTTAGTGTGCTTTTGTTTTGTGATGT